>JAMJFZ010000435.1:4367500-4970000 GCA_026225945.1 Cricetomys ansorgei | reverse complement strand
GAAGGAGAAAGGGGAAAGGAAAGAAGAGGAGAAGAAAGGAGAGGGGAGGGGAGAAAGGAGAGGAGAGGAAGGGGAAGGGGAGGGAGGGAAGGAGTGGAAGATGGGAGGGACTAGCAGAGAGGAGAGGAAAGGAAGAGGGAGGGAGGGGTGGAGGGAGGAGGCCCTTGGCGGTGTTTCAAGTTCAGGAACACTAATAAGGAGCAGATTGAAAGGATTTGTGCCGTTTACATTTGTAGACGCTCCGTAATTACTTGTCAAACACGAGACTCTCCCTGAAGCCAGTTTTGCACATTTCCTAAACACATTTCTTTTTCTGGAGATGAATAGGGCCTCTGAACAGGTGTAGCATTTTGATAACTCTGTGGACTGTTCTAAAGCTTTTTATTTGTTGCCAAACACCAAGTTGGAGGGTTTTGTTTTTTTTTAACCTTACAAACCCCGAAACTGGAGACAAAAATGTTTCTTGTCTTGGGATCATATTCCCTCAATCTTCCCTGGTGAAATCTTCTTTCTTGTTGTTTTTCTTTTAGTCGTCTTTATTTGTTGGTTTGTTTTGTTTTGAGATTGTGTCTCTCTAAGGTGAGTAGTAGTCCCAGGTAGTTCAGAGTTCACTCATGCTGATGTGGGGGTGTCAGAGCCAGTGTTGTGGTTGAAGACAGGAGTTACAGGTTTTTGGTGGGTTTCAGTTCTTTGCCATCTTGACTCTCTCACCAACATGGTGAGCCCCAATTCTCCTCCAATGGTGATGGTTATGTCCTCTTACTTTGTACCCAGGGCACTGTAACAGCCACAGGAGGCAGAGGCATGTGCCCCAGGCTTCTCAGCTCAGGCTGGCTCAGGCTGGCCTCTAACTCAGGCTCCCCTGTCTCAGTCACCCAGGAGCGGGGGATGATGGTCGTGAGCCATGATGCTGCCTTTTGCTTCCTCGTCTGGGTGTACTTTTCCAACCCTCCTTGAGTTCTGTGCAAACTAAAGCTCAAGCAAGAAAACCACTCCTGAAGCTGCTGTCCTCTCCCAGAGGAGGAGGCTGGGAGAGAAGGTGAGGTGTGAGCTTGCCACACACACCCCCTGTGCCTCACATCAGCCTGGAGGACATGCTTGTGGGCGAGGGGATGGGATCAGATGTGCCAGGTCACCACAAGCAAGACAGACACCCAGAAAGCCAGGGTGTGGACACAAAGGCCCCTCCTGAAATGAAGTCATGGGTCTGGAAACATTGAGCTATGCCTGCAGGGATATGGGGCTCAGAAAACTCTACCTAGTACAGGGCCTGATCACTCTGACACTACCCACTCACCTTTCAGCTGTTCTAACCTCTTGAGACCCTTCAGAGCACCCTGTTCCTCTCTTAGTTTCTGTTCTTGGTTTTTTTCCTCCCCAAACATCCCCTCCCCAATGCTTTTAACACAAACCTCAGCAGTTTCCCAGGGCAGCTTCCCAAATTACTCTTTGCCACCTTCAGTGCATTTTCCATGAGGGCGTCATGGATCCTAATGCGATTCTGAGCATGTCTCTCCCCTCACTAGAGTCAATCTTACAGGGAAATGACATTGGGTGGCACCGTGGTGCATACCACCACACATTCGCCAGACTCTACAGAGCGTGTGATGCCAGGCATGAGCTCTAATGTACACTACGCAGGTGGCTATGTGTGTGGAGAGGGGCAAGGGACGTACGGGAACTCTTCATATTTTCTGCATGAAGCTAAAACTGTTTTGAAAAAGTGAGATTGACTCAAAGCCTCACTAACTGGTTTCCCATTGCATTATCAGTGCCGGTGCCAGTGAGGACGTGGTTCTGAGTCCCCGCTGCCCTGCTGCCTTTGCCTGGAATGAAGTAAAGCTTCTCCATAAATATTTCAGGACTGGGCTAGGGGGAGGGGGTTTGGTGAGTAAATCATGAGGACAGGGACCTGACTTTGGATCTCCAGCACCTCCATAAAGCCAGACACGGTAAAGTCCCTCTGTCATCCCGGCACGGGGGGCTGGAGACAAGGGAATCCTTGAAAAAAGTCAAAGGCCAGCTAGCATGGCACACATAGCAGTGAAACAAATGAGATCTTACCTCACACAAGATGGAAAGTGAAGACCAACACCCAAGGCCGTCCTCTGACCTCTACATGCACGATGTGGTATGTGTATGCGTCCCCCCCCCCACATACACATATCATAAACACACGCACGAACACACACATGCATGAGCAAAAGAAAAAGAGACTTCAGAGTCAACTGAACTACGCTATGCAATCAACTGTTGAGAGTCTGTCTTCCATCCCGATGGCCCTGTTCCTAGCGTTTAATGCAGAGACATGCAAGGAATAAACAAATAAAGCAGCTTGGTAGTTACGAGGAATAACCACGTTAATTTCCTATTTAATCCAGTCAGTCACACTCGGGAAACAGTGTATTCACTGCCTTTTATAAATTGCCGAGACTCAGGAATGCTAACTGAGGCTGTGAAAAGTGGTGGGGACAGGATTAAAGACTGTGAATGTCAAATTCAACTAGAAAATCCCTCCCACTATGCAAAAGTGTCAATCCCCACCATTCAGAATTGATCTGGAGCTTACATACACTCTACACACTAGTACTACGCACTAGCATCTGTGGGTGGTCAGGGACTTAAAAGTCATGCTGTTATCTAGGACCCTATGCAAAGTGTTCACCTCTTCCATGCAAACCTCATGTACTTTATCGTGAAGGTATGCCCGTAAACACACAGTGTGCACACGTGTGAGTGAAGACACATGGTGTACTGGCTTGTGCTTCCTAATCTATAAAGATATCATAAACACCCTGTGTATGTCCTGTGAATTCACAGTTGGTTTGCAGATTTTGCTAAGCATACTTCACATGGCGGGGGGGCCCCTTCTTCACAATGTAAAAAATGATGATAGGAGTATGTTTAGACATACTGAGGAGGGAGGGGATGTATGGGAGCCCTCACCCCAACCAAGGGTTCAAGTAGAGGCCAGGGCAGCAGCATCCTTGCAAGGGGCCTTTATGGAAGTGGATTACAGCCAATGAAAGCTATCCACAGTGACAGTGTAATCATCCCACCAGAGTAAAGACATTCTGATGAGAGACACATGTGACCCCATTTCAGCTATCAGACTGTTAAGACAATGCCCCACCCCTCGAAGGAATTGGAATTTTCCCAACAAACTTCATGTTGGGAAAAGGGTGAAGACTGGTGTGCCAGCCAGAGGAAGGACTTGTCTCCCAGGAAGAGATTTCACACAGTTCTGACAACCTGTCAGATCACTGTGCAGGCCAGACAGGAGCTGAGAGGAGGGGTCAGGGATGGGCAGGGCCACACCCTAACCACCGCTGTTTAGCTCTGCACACCTTTCTCTATTTAAAGCGAAACCTCTTTGAAGACCTTGACTATGAACTCGCATGTGTGTCGTCTGATCTTTCCGTTTCTCCTCCCAATGTGGCCATTGAATGAATCCGGTGATTCTGGTTTCTGTGATTGCTTCTCCCTCCTGGGTGGCTGTTTTGCTCATGTGCCCACCCCTTGAGAAAGCACCAAAATGGGCAGGAGGAAGACTTATTTTTGTCTCCTTGGATTCCTGGGGGGGAGGGGGCTGCAGAATTGCATCCTGACTCTGACTTTTGGCCTCCTCTTCCTTAATGCTAAAACATGTGAAAGAAGTCTAGAGCTGTCAAAGAAATGTCTTAGTTCCCATGAGTCTATCAGTCATGGTGTAACAAATCATCCTAAATTAGTGGCTTAAATTAAAATATATGGCATCTTATAGTTTTTCTATGAATCTAAGGGCAGGTTAGCCAAGTGCCCCTGGATCTTTCCTGATGGTTCAGCTCTACTCTCTGTGGAATTCTGGTTTCATCCGGGAAGGAGATAGTGTTATTTCCAAGCCATCATTTTCTCACCAAAACAGCTCCTTGAACAGAAATGATGTGGTTGTTGGCAGGTCCTGGAATCCAACCACGTGGACCTCTCCACTGGGCTAACAGGTCATATGGCTTGTTCCAGGCCAATCATCCAAGCACAGACAAGAATCACACAAAACAGAAGCCCCAGTGTATTTACAGCCTAAGCCAGGAAGTGACATCCTGCTCTCTCACCAGATTTTATCCATTAGAAATAAGTCAATAATCCAATCTTCATTCAAGAGGGAGGTCGCTTAGGGTATACTAGGGTAGGACTGTGGGCACTACAGATCGGGGTGTTAGTCTTTAGTGATGGAGACGTAGACATAGGAGTTCTGGGTGTGGACACCAGGGATTGGGGCATAGATACTAGGGTGGAAGTATGGACATTAGGGGCCAGGATGGAGACAGTAGGGGTGATGGTCTGCAGGGCTGTCTTGGAGTGCACCTACCAATCCTGCCTTTAGTTGAGAGCTGACTTTGTTTTCTGCATCAGGCTCTTCAGCAGCAAGAAATAGAGAAGCCACGTGAGTTCTGATGTTTGTGCCTTCTATCATTTGAGGTAAGGTCTGACATTAGCCTGGAACTTCAAATAGACTAAGCTAGCTGCTCCCTAAGCCTCAGTGATTTCCCTGTCTTTACCTCCCATCTTGCCATTTGCTGGAACTCTAGGACACCCAGTTTTTTAAAGTAGATCCTGGGGATCCAAACTCAGGTCATCATGTTTGTAAGGCAATCATCTTACTGACTGAGCCATCTCCTGCCTCACAAGTCTTGCACGCGCCATTCCTTCCCATTGGCCTGTAACAGGAGGCTGACCTTTTATAGCTCTCTACTTCCAATGAGCACAGACAATAGCTTAAGCTAATCTGTCAGCACTATATCCCACATACTGTCAGCTTCTAACAGTAGCCGGATCCCTAGCTAACCAACTCCAGATTCCCATTTGCCGTGGTCTCTATTCCCACAGCTACTTCCGATGCTATCTGTAGTCTGCTTTATGTTTCAACCGAAGAGGGTTAACTTCAGGGTTGAGGAGTCCAGGAATCCCAGAGAAACACGCTCATCGGGTGAAATGCCCAACACAGCACAGGACTGACCTCCTGGAAGCCCTTTGGGCATCAGCCCAGGAGGACAGCTGACATGGTCTCCAGGAAATTCTGCTGTACACCTGTGCACGTCAGGGAAACAGCCACAGTGAAGTTCACGGAACATTTTGTTTGTTTTAAGAGCAGACCCTATAGAAAGGTAAGCTGACGGGCACAGAACTCTCATTAGTACAGTGAAGGTAGGTCTACATCTCTGGAATGGTGAGTCCCACCTCTGGTGGGACAGACCACAGGACCTCAGTGGGCCTGTGGGTGGAACTTGGCTAAGCGAATGCTTAACTGAATCTCACTACAGGAATCAAGAGGGACTGAAGGAAGTCTTTTGGGGTAACCACTTGTCCCAATTCTCCCAACAGTATTAATCACTTGCCTCTCATCAGACTGTCATCCTGACATGCCCAAGGTCACTGAGAATAATGAAATATTTAAATCCAGTCAGTTCAGAGCCTTATTCTGTACGTGACTTCACAGGGAATTTAGCAGCTCCGCTCTCCTAAAGTGACAATCATGGTTAAGCCCTAATTAAATTTCAGATTGCTAACTATGGACACTTGGGAAACACAGAAGAAACCCATACCAGGCTTACTATGTCTCAGCCCCCAAAGCCGTGTATTGGAATGATCTCCCAGAGTTGGGGGGGGTGACCCCCTCAGCACTTGGCTTCAGAGGTCGAGGAACCTTCCAGGAGAGGTACCTCATGTAGACCTGAGCTATCCAAACTGTATTTTGGAAACAGGAACAAATGTTCTGGGAAACAGATTCTTGGAGTCTGTTAGGTGTATCGGATGGCCACCTGGGACATGCAGCACCCACGGAATCAACTTTCCAAAGCCTATAACAGCCTCCCCAGCTGCCCTAGTACAACAAATGAAGCAATCTGTGTCAGGTCGTATCAGGAGGCCAGAGTGTGTGCTACCACATGGAGACATCCTTTCAGATGAAGGTTGATTAAAAATGATCTTTTGCTTAGTTCAAATGTGAAATACTCCCCACAGGTTCATGTTTCTGAACTCTTGATTCCCCAGCAGTGGCACTGCTATGGGAGACCGTGCAACCTTCAGGAAGTAGAGCCCTGGTAAAGGAAATGCGTCACTTGGGTTGAACCTAGATGTTTTATAACCCAGACCCCTTCCTGCTCTCTCTCCCTGCTTCCTGACTGTTGATGCAATGTGGCCAGCTACCCCCACCCTGCCATTATGACTAACAACCATAACGGACTGTATCTCCCAGGAACTGGGAGCTTAAATAAGCCTTTCCTTCCTTAAGTTGCTTTGTCAGAGCAACAGGTAACATGACTAAGACATCTTCCTTAATGATTATCTTCATCTTTTATGATATATACACTAATGAAGTTAATGGATTTTTCTAGACACGGTGTTCCTGAAAGGTGTGGTATTGCTGTGCCTCTCGGTTGTCGACTGGACACACACTAGAGTTACCTGAGTCTCAGTTGGATGATCGCCTTGATCAGAATAGCCTATGGGTGTGTCGATGGGGCATTTTCTTGATTGCTAACTGATGAAGGAGGGTGTGGCCCACTGTGGGTGGCACCTCTCCTGGACAACTGGTTCTGTTTTGTATCAGAAATCAGCTGAGCAAGCCAGGGGAAGTAAGCCAGTTCCTTCCCTGACTTCTCTCGGTGAACCTGGAAATGTAAACCAAATAAACATTTTCCTTCTCAAATTGGT
The DNA here is from genome assembly GCA_026225945.1 of Cricetomys ansorgei. Taxonomy (NCBI): domain Eukaryota; kingdom Metazoa; phylum Chordata; class Mammalia; order Rodentia; family Nesomyidae; genus Cricetomys; species Cricetomys ansorgei. Next base: position 4,963,307 of record JAMJFZ010000435.1, on the reverse strand, counting down.
TTTGGTCATGATGTTTATCACAGAAACAGAAATCAAATGAGGACATTGTCCTGGCTCCCTTTGTCTGCCATGCATGGGAGTCTCGTGATTCTCCCTTCTGCCTCCTCGTCCGTAACAGCTGCTGGGACGGATGACCACTAATGGCTAGCTCTATCTCAAAGCATCTAGGAACTCACATGAAAGCTTAGGAACATCACCCATGATGTACTAAAACAGGGGACAGAACAATGGTTTTCAGAAAGGACCAAGGGTCTCTAATTGAAGTTATTAACTTGAATAGGGATAAATGATGTCCTCAAAGGAAATCGTGGCTCTCTGCTTTCCTCAAGCATGGTAACTGTACTAGAAGCCGTAAGACTTTCCTGTGACTTCCTCCTTGAACAGTGTGAGACTTACAGGCTCAGTTCCCTCATCCCACCTTGCTGTTGGAATTATTCATTGCGTATTTAGCAGCTAAATTAAATGAATGTGTTATCACTGGAAAATGCATTTGTTTTACATCTCAGGCAACATGCTGTGGCATTAGCATTTATAAAACATAACTAGCAGCGGCATACCTGTTCGTTTTGTTGGGTTCAGGGAGGCGGCAGAAGAAACAAAGTGGGATTGTCAGACACAGCCTGCCTGTGTAACTACCTGGCTGCCTGCAACAAGACTACCTGTGACCCCGAGAATGCTAGCACCCTGAGATTATGAATCTAAGGGTAGAGTTTAATAAGAGGGCAGGGATATTAGCAGCCAAAAGCCTTCACAGTGTCTAACAAGGGCACCACAGGGTTCTGCTCCCTGTAACATAATGCAGTGGAGAAAGGGGTTCCAGGATTCAGATTTAAGTCTTTGTCTATAGTTCTATGCAAGGTCTAAGCTCAGGATCCTGGAAGATGGTGCCGTCAGCAAATGTACTCATTTTGCAAATATGAGACCTGAACTTGGTCTCCAGAGCCTATGTTTTAAAAAACTCAGGTCTGTAAACATGTATTTGCAATCCCAACTCTGGGGACGTAGAGACAGGTGGAACCCTGAGGCTTGCTGGCCCAGTCAGCCTAATTTGCTTGGTGAAATCCAAGCCAATGAGAGACTCCATCTCAAAACCAAGATGAGTAGTGCCTGAGGAAAGACAACCAGGGCTCACCTCTGCTCACACACACACATGCGTGCACACCTCATATACACGCACAGTACAATGGGAGGGGGCATTCCGGCACTCAGGAGTAAGTCCCTACCCACCATTGTACAGAATGTCTACTGCTAGCACCTCTTCAAAGACATTTAACATTGGATTTAAGATGGTGGGAATCCTTTTTTTTTTTTCTCCCAACTGCCGTTTATCTGATATCTGTTTTCTGCCTATGAATGAGGCAGGGTCTCCACTAAAAAAGCTGTGGACCAGTCAGATGGGAAAGGCAGGAGCAGGGAGACCTGCAAATTACAGCCGCCTCACCCATCCTGTCAGGCTCACTCACTGACACCAGGCTCGCTGGCAGTGGGCACCATGATGAGAAGCGGCTGTACAGAGTCTGCATGTCCCCTGTTCTGCAGTCACATGGCCCCTCCTAGATGGAAATAAGGCGGTAGGTGAAGGGAGCAGGGGTGAGATGTACTGCTGGTGTAAAGTCAGAAGGACCACACAGATGGCTATAGAACCACAGCTCCTGCAACTTTGCTTCTTTGCTGGCATCATTCTAGTGATGGATCAGGCAGGTTGTCTATTTACAACCACTCTGAGGGGTGTGCAGGTTGGGCTTGTTAGCCGCACGTTCCAGAGATCCTTTGGAGAGTAAACATCTATGAGGAAATCATAAGCAGATCTGGGACCCTCCGGGGTCCATCTAGGGTAGACTGTGGGATCTCTCAGTTCATCTTTTCAAGTCATTCAGAGCACACTGCCCTTAACCGCCTACCATCAGTTCTTTGGCTTCTGAGTAGAGAGTTCACCCAGCTATTCACAGACTGGGTGCTTCCTCCCTGGGAGGAGAATGCCTTCGTGTCTTAGTGATTCAAGCTCCCAATTCCATCGCTGTTGTCTGGTTTCTGCTGTGCCAGCATCTTCTGTGAAGTCTTGGCAACACTGTCTACTCATATACCACAGAGAGGCTAACTCCTATGAAAGAGAAAGACACATTCGCCCCAGGAGGCAGGGAATGTAGGATGCTGGGAGCTGCGTCTGTGTCTCTCCCTACCCCACTGTCCCTGATGCACATGATCTATGGTACGGAGCATTATTCTGAACATGAGATGACACTGCTTGCTCAGAAGAGCCTTTTTACTGAAACCCAACCCAGTAGCATAACATTCTATTCTTCTCTAGGCATGCCCACGTCTGTACTAACAGATCCATTTCTGGTCCTGGAAGCCATAACGCAAAGACATCTTACAGAGGAGGGAGGAATGAGAGGCTGTGATTTCCCCAGAGAAAGCCACTCTGAGTGAGTGGTGACAGAGTTTGGTTGGAATGTCAGCCTCATACCGTGGGTACCAAGGGCATTTGCCTCTTTATTTAGGGGCATTACAAGAGACTCTTAGTCTGGACTTTGGCTCCTGAAACTGTTCATTGTTTTATCCCTGGAAACTCTCTGCAAGGGAAAGAGGCACAGGCACTAAAAGGTGAGGACAGGGAGGTAAAGGAAAGAAAGAATATGTAAGAAATACGTAGGATATGTAGGAAGAAAGATATGTAAAGGTACATGGCACCAGGATGATTTCTTGTTGGCTTCTCCGTGCCTCGAAAGGTGGAACAACATTTCCACAGGGCCCTCCCTACAGGTCCACATCCAGGTTTCCATCTCCCAAAGCAGGAAGCCAGAACTCAAACATTCTATATACCCTGTTTTCACAGAAACATGGTTTCCGGGAGCACCATGGTAGAAGCAACAGACAACAGCACAATGTAAATGCAATGCCATAGGTATACATGATGGAATATTATTTGACCAAATGAAGTCCTAGCAGATAGATCAGACAGACGGAGTATAAAGATGTCATAATGCTAAATGATATAAGCCAGCTATAAAAGGACAGATGTCACACACACACACACACACACACACACACACACACACACAATGAACTATAAGACTCAAATCAAATCATTATAAGGGTTTCTTGCTCCAGTCATGATAACTCTTAATAAAATCTCTCATGCAACACATCTTAACTGGTGGCTGATACAGTATTTGACAAGTTAATACTCGTCACTATACACATGTTATTGCTCTGGCTTCTTGACTATTATTATTTATTTCATTTGTTATTATTTGTACAGGGGCTTCCCATCGTTTTGAGGCAGGATTTCTCTTGTTCTTTCTGTTGCTAAGCTGTATAGTTCAGAATAATTGGCCCATGAGCTCCTGGATCATATTTCCTTCCTGTCTCATTTTAGGAGTGCTGGGATTACAGATGTGCACCACTTCATCTGCCCTTCTTACACAGTTCTAGGGATTGAGCCTGGGTCTTCAGGTTTGCATGGCAAATGATTTCACCTGTTGGGCCCCCCTCCCACTGGAATATTATTTAATGTAGGAATATTATTTAATGCATTTGATCCTTTATGCATAGAAAACTAATTTAAAAGTCACTTGCCCTTTTAAGAAAAAAATAAAGTTGATTGTTGGATCAAAACTAAAAAAATATAGGTAATCAAAAAGAATAAAGCTAATACCATCTAAAATCTAATTAAGCAATCATAACCACTGTACTATTTGTTGTTATCCTCAACTCTATCTACTATTTATGTATCTAGAAAATAAAACTATAATTTGTATTGCTTTACAATTGATATTTTTCCAGTTAGTTCATTCATTCAGCAATCATTTGTTGAGCAACTGCCGTGTCAAGTTTTCCAGGCAGAAAGAACAGAAAATGCAAAGATCCTGAGGCAAATGACAGCATTATAAATATCTTTTCACATTTCAGTGCATCCAGAAGCTTTTTCTATTCCAGCCCTTTAGAGTCAGTACTTTATTCCCCTTTACAGTCATAGTGTAATTTATTTAACCAGTCTCTTACTTGGAGACATCCGGGTTGTTCCCAAGTTTGCCTTGTCACAAACAATCTGGCATGGAAGCTCTTGTTTACAAACCCTTAGTCACACCAATGTTTTGCTGGTTTGCCGAGTGTGGAGCAGCACACCCGGCAGATGATCAGAGCTCCCACCATGCTTGTTGAGTAAGTAAATAAACCAATGATCAGCACCCTACTTCTAGAAAACACTAGGAGCAGAATTACTCACAGCCCCTATAGCCCAGCTCTGCTCTAAAAGCTGTACAAATGCGAACATGCGTTACCCTCCACCCACCCTAAGAAGTGCCTATTGCATGAGCAGGAACCAAAGTCACAGAGTGACTGAGCATCTTGCTCAAAGTCACAAGGCTAGTATGTAGTGCTGGGCTTCGAACTCCAGTTGTCCATCCTGGAGACTATGCTTATGCATTCAGTGGTGCAGGGGTCTGGGATGCTCTAGCCCCTAAGGACTTACACTCAGTGACCTACCTCCTCTAGCTAATGCTAGCCTCACTTCCCAATGGTACCACAAATTCTGACTCCATAGAGGATGAGCCCATTGATTAGATGAGATTAGATGAGATGAGAACCTCACAAGCCAATCACATATCAGTGATTGGATCCACCAGCAGGGGAGCAAACTTGAAAAGAAGAGCCTCTGGGGGGACACTTCATGTTCAAATCATAACACTCCCCAGTTGTCGAAGTCCAGGAGCTCTGGGCAGTGAAAATTGTCTCTCCCAGGGCTCTCTGCAGGCTATGCAGGATCCAGCAGGCTATGATTCCCGATGTAAGTTGCCTGCTGCTACCTGTGAAATACTCAATATGGACCAGCTCAGTATAACATGATAAAGCTTCCATTCACAGGAACTCTCCAGATTGGCAGACCAGAACAACAGTGGGGGTTTCTGGATTAGCCATGTGCCTTAGCCCACTTTCTATTACTGTGACAGGACAGCTGAGACTGGTTAATGTCTAAAGAAAGGTTTAGTTATTAAGAAAGTTTTAATTAAAGATGAGCTTGTAAATGAACATCGGACACTGAGTTGTCTGTTCTCTTCAGGAATTGACTAACCTGGAAGAGGTGGTCCCTCCAGAGTCATCAAGGCCCATAGATGTCAAGGCCTCAAAACACAGAAGCTGGAAGCTATGGTTAGCACACAGGGCTGCCCAGATTTTGTTATCTACTCAGATTTGGGGATAATGGTGGCATGTCTTTCTCCACAAACCAAAGGCCCCTGGTCTGAACTTCTTGTATATGTTCTCAGACAGGTAGTAGTTTCTTACTGACTGCCTCAGCCCCATGTTGAGCAGCCTCATCGAAGACCTGTCCTAGGAGGGAGGATCCTCAAGCTCTCTCTCAACATCACGGTGCTTAGATGCCAGTCTGAAACCAGCCTTGGTGCCTGGATCTGTACCACAAGCCAAATCTTAAACTTGGAAGACTAAGCAGTGAGTGCTTGGCTCATGACTCATTATCTGGAGTCCCTAACTTCTTCTTACTCCCCCCTTTTTTTTTAACAAATAAAATAAATATTCATAAGTTTTTGCAAAGTATACATTATGCAAATCTGGTGGCTGTGTTTCAAGAAATACATTTAGAGGTGAATAAGCCCTTCAGTTGGCAGTTTTTCTACACACAGTACTGTTAACTTTGCTATCATTGTTCAAATAGCACGGCATCAAAGGCAGCAGCATTTTGGGGGTTGAGTATGTGGAAGGCATGTAAAAAGAAAGAGATGTGCCCCAGCACCATGGAGCTCACATGCAGACTCAATGCAGCTTCCCTCCTTTATGCGTAGCCTCAATGACTCTGTGTGCGGCTTCCCACAGTCCACTTCTGAAATCTTTCATTTGAGACCATTTTCATTCTATCGTCATTGCAAAAATCGAGCCAGCTGTTAACAGAGGCTCGCTCTCTCTCCTAATACTCCCACTGAAGTTATGTAGTGGAGTCTGCAGATCCCTTGATCTCCTAAAACCACTCTTCCTGGAGCTAGGGGAAAGGAGGCATGTCTTCACCAATATTTGCCACAACAACAGAGCTCACTGATGACCCAGCTACAACCCTGATCTACCTTAACTCTAACCCTGACCCACCCTAACCCTAACCCTGACCTAACCCTGACCCACCCTAACCCTGACCCACCCTAACCCTGACCCACCCTAACCCTGACCCACCCTAACCCTGACCTAACCCTGACCCTGGCTCCTCTGTATTCTTCCACCTGCCACCCAGCCACTGAGCCATTGTCCCATATTATTTCCCTCACAACAGCACTTGAATTTGAAGTGCTAGTTCTTAAAACCTCTCACAGTTAATGCTTGCTAGCTGATTAGCAGATAAGGCTCCATCCTTGGTGGTTTAAAATAATTTCATTCTTGTATGAGAAGAATACACAGAGAGAGAGAAAGAGAAAGAGATGGTTGGGGGAAATGGACCAAAATTCATTACCTATAAAATAGAAATGAGATTATTTATGTATTCACAACAGGTCACCTATTTTGAATATCATTAACATTTTAACTCCAACATACAAATACATGTTATCACTCAATAATCGCTGAACAAAAATCTGATTGGCTTTTTTATACTCTTCTCTGGAACACTATATTAGAAGCCCTTGGGAATTTGTGGCTACAGAAGGTGAATAGTTTCCGCTCATGCTCTGAGGCTTATGAAATGCCAAGCTTCGTCTCTGCGTTGGTTTGAGACCAACTGGAGCTGGTCCTTGTTGAATAGCTACAGACCGTGCTGCAGAGCAAGCTGACGTTGTGTTCCGAGTTCTATGGGGCAACGGGTCTCTGCTAGGAGTGCAGACGGAGCTCTCACTTCAGATGTGGTTTTGAGCTTCTTTGCTTATAAGTAACGTTCAAAATCCTAAGCCAGGATGTGCTACATAGCATCCTCCTAGCTGTACTCCCTTGATGGACCTTGGGAGCTGTTCAAAGCTGAGATGGTCAGTGTGGAGTGCAGATGCAGAAAGATAGAAAAAAGCAAGAAAGCCTGTGGGTCAGCACAGAGGGGCCTGTGGTACACACTTTTCTCGTTGCTGTGAAAATACATGGCAAGAGGCATGTTAAGGAAGGAAGGGTTTATTTGAACACATGGTTTGAGGGTGCATTCACCCCATCAGGGCAGGGAAGGAAGGTGGGCAGCAAGAGTCTGAGGCACCTGTCACAGTGCCTCTGTAGTGGGGACGCAGAGAGAGGTGGATGCTAGTGCCGACTTGCTTTCCCCTTTTCCTTCAGTCCAGGTCCCTAGCCCATGGGATGGCGCTGTCCGCATTTAGGATGAGTCTTCCCTTACTCAGTTAATCCTCTTTGCAAACATTCTCACAGGCACACCCAGCAGTGTGACTCCTAGGTGATTCTAAATCAAGTTGACAATGGCTACTAACTAACCACCGCAGAGACTTTGTGGAAAGAGAATGGTTTTTAAACACTGGGCAAGGTAAATGTGCCTGCAGTCTCAGGACTCGGTGGGCTGATGTGGAAGGATCACTCAGGTCCAGGGTTCCAGAGAGAGAGAGAATTAGGTTAGAAATGGGGTCAGGCTATACCCCTTTAGACTTGCCCAACAACCCATTTCTCTAGGTAAGCCCACTTCCCGAAACAGCGCCACCAACTGGAGACCAACTGTTTAGATACATGAACCGTGGGTGACATCGCACATTCAAACCACAGTACCAAGACGTTAGAATTAGGTCAAAAAAGAACTGGATGCTTCACTTTTCTCTTCTGACTTCATGATTTCCACACACAGTGATTTCTGTACTATCAACATCTTAATTCTATATTAGGATAATTCTCAAGCCAGACAGATTCCTCTATGGCAGTTACAACCAGCCAGGAAGTTACGGATATGACTTTTTCATCTTCTAAAGGCTGAGAAGGTCTCTGGACTTGCTTATAAAAGTGCTGTGCAGCCGATGGCCTCCGGTCCAATAAAGAATTGGACTAAAGAGTTCTACAGACTCGGGGAGCTGTAAGAATGCAGTCAAATCTATGAGGATGGAGTTCTCCCTTTTCAGAGCTCACAGAACCACCAATGCTGTCCAGAGCAGTCTGCCCAGGACTCCTCAGTCCCGGGCAAAACAAGATTGAAATAAGAAAAACAGTGTGCAGAGGAGGAAGCACAAAGCTGGCTGCTTCTCAGAGGTTTTCACAACTCCTTCTTTCTCTGATGCTAATGACAGCAAAGCGGAGCTTGAAGAATGAGTCTGGTATCTCAGCCATTTCAGACCCATCATTAATTTCCTGCCCAGACTGATTAGTGGACCTGCCTTCCCGTCCCTATCTCTCTCTGGTGCACTGGTAAAGGCGCCTCCATTCTTCTCACTCTTACCAGCATTATCTTGACAAGTGCCATGTGTCTCTGTTCAGTTCATTGTTCTTTTCTGTGCCTCCGGGCATCAGCATACATCTTCCTTACCAGGAAACCTACACAGAATCATTCCCCCAAATCTATTGTGTGACTCTTCCGGGGAGATGTGAACAAACATCTCTTCATCCCAGACAGGGCACCAGCAACAGACCAAAGAAACTATTCATCCTTGTCTAGCTCCTGAAGCAATAGTTTATTGTGGTCCCTTCTAACAGCGTGGGCCGGGGCATGGGTGGCTCAGGGGCAGGTACATCACTAAAAGCCCACCCCAGAATGGTGACAGTACACGTGATCTGCATCCCAGAAGTTCCCTAACTTGTAGTCAGCTCCATCAGGGTCTCCTTTTTCCTAGCAATCATTGACTGATTTTTATAATACAGGGAGGGGCTTTGTGCATCTTGCAACTTTCTGAGCTTCCCAAACCTTGTTTTCTCAGGCTTCCTGAGTTCTCTGAGCTAGCCTCTCTTCTTCTAGGAGAACACGTTTCACCTGGGAGCAGCTACACTGCAGGGATTTCGCAGGTCTCGGTTTTCTCTGGTTAGCAAGATTGTAGTGCTTCTAACTGAATTAATTCAGAACTACGCTGGTCTTCCTCACAGGCCTTGTCTGCTTCCTTCCCTGGTTGGAGAATGGCTCCATAGAAAGTGGTCAGTGTCCCTTCCAAAAAGACTGCTTAGGAGGAAGGGCCCCAGGAGCAATGGGCTATGGACAAGGCATAGGCGCAGGGGCCTGGCAGAGCTAAGGCAAAGTATGTCTTCCCTTCGTATTCCACAAGCCAGGAGGCTCCAGCCTGCCCCCAGCTGTAAGCTGCTTTGGCCAGAGAGAATACACAAGAGGCACTGGTACTTTCCAGATTCTCCCCTCCAGAAGAAAATCTGAAGAGATTCAGAGGGTAAGGAAGAAGCAGGGAGAACAGGCAGGTGAAGAATAGCCATGTTGAAGACTCTCCCTGAGCTCAGGAGCCATGCAGGGGCTTCAGCTTTACCCTTGGCAAAGCTCTGGTCCCATACAGTGACGGGAGGGCAGCTGGCATGCAGGACTTCCGTGTGGGACTCTGCACAGCCTTGTTCTGTTCTCTCAGCAGCCTCATGAGGGCAGGCCTTCAGTCAAGGCCACTCTATGGAGGAGGGAATGGTATCTACCAGATCTGAGAACCTTGCTCTAGGACCCAGGATCAGAGAGCAGCAAAGCCAGGCTCCCTCCAGCAGACAGCCTGACTCCAGAGCTCTGTTCCCAGTTGCTAGTCCCCAGCCACCTTGAACTGCATGCTCCCTCCATCAAAGAAACAGCAAAACAATGCTGTAACTTTGATGCATGTGCTTCTGTGACCTTGTACCCAGTATCAACACCACTGAGCTATCGTGACTCACTTTATGCCTATAAAGAATAAGAGCCAGCTAATTCTGAGACTGGGGAGATGGCTCAGTTGGTAAACACAAGGACTTGAGTTCAATCTCCAGCATACAAGTTAAAAAAAAAACTATGTGTGATGTACTTATAACCTTAGTACTGGGGAGGTGAAGACAGGGTCCCCGTGGAGCACTCTGAACGCATGTACACACACACACACACACACACACACACACACACACACACACACAACATACACACACATGCACACGGAGACGAGGGGTGATTTCTGATACATCTACCTGATAGATGCATGTGACTGAGTGGCCCTCCTCCCTTTGGGATACACTGTAACCCTTTGGGGAAGCCGTGTCTAGATGTCATGTGTTCCAGAGGCCCAGACCCTCTTTCTGGGAGTGTAGTGTTACTTGTAGCAGGCCCTGGCACTAGGGAAGGCCTCCCTTCTGTTGCACCTGAGTTCTGACAAGGTGTTACATGCTTGGAGTGTTTTGTGGTTTCAGAGGCCTTGAGAGATTCAGCTGACCACTAGAAGGCATACTTTTCTATGAACTATCTAGTCAGGACTTAAAGGGGAGGAGTCCTTCCACAAGGATGCTGAGCCCTGGGAAGGTGAGAGATGCCAGGGCCCCAGCTAACGTGCCAACAGCAGAGGTTGGCAATGGCCAGGTGGAGCCACGTATGTGTTCACAGGGAGATAAAACACAGGCCTATCCTACTTCTGGGAGGTCAAAAGGCTGCATTTGTCTAGCTTGGCACGGTAGGGAGCTGGTGGAGGGAGCCAGGGCCATCTGGACTGGCTCAGTGTGTGATGCCTGTCCCCGAGAGTACATCAGGATGTCAGGGAGGTAGGCGGTCTCAGAGTGTGCCAGCAAATCTTGGAAGGTGTCATTCATAAAATATTGAATGACCAAGTAGGTGGCACACAGACCACATGGAAATGACAGGTTCTAGGAGGAGAACAGGATGGGGAGGGGACCTCCATTCATTCCTGACTCATCCGGCTTGGGCTGGATGCCCATAGGCTCTAGTCGGTGTGGACATGAGCCATGAAGCCAGTCCAACAGTTCTGATAGAAGAAGCGAGCTCTGGCCAGAGATGGCCACTCTGTGCAGTGGATCACATGCCAAGCTCTGGCCTGGGATGGCCACTCTGTGGACCAGAGTATTCTTTACAACAATATTCTGTGTTATTTCAGGACAAAACTCAGTAAAACCTCAGCCAAGAGCAGGATGATAGACTTTAATCCTACAAATACTTTCAGGGACTTCTAAATTTGTTGAGGAAATCAGGTTCAATCTTACAGGGAGGTCTTCGAGGGAGGGTGTGAGTGACGGGCAAGAGACAGGAGCTGATGTCAGTTCTTTGAGGAAAGGCATGCCTTTGTGTTTGTGGGAACTACAGTGCAGACTTTCTACCATATAGGAGACAGCCACAATTGGACTAGTGTAGACTCCATGCAAAATCATAGCTCTGCGGAAACATCCCTGAGATGCTACTGACCTGCACTGCAGGTATTCCTCTGATGCTAGCTCCCTCCTTCCAGAACCTTCCAAAACCTTCTCAGTATGTCCTCTGCAGCTACAGCCAGAAGAACAGAGGTCCTCTGACCCAGAAGTCTCCAGCTTCCTTGAAGATAGCTTCCCTTGACATTTTTCTTGTAGTCTGACATTAGGACCAAAGAATTGTGTGACTCTTTCTTCAAACCCAGGTGGATTTATTCCCATGTTGGGTCTGGGCACACAGAGGAAACAAAGATGGATGGTGGGCAGGGGGTAAAGAAAACGGGCAGGGATGCCATGGGAACAGCTCTTGCAAGTGCATCAAGGTTCCCTGTTTCCCGAGTGGTCAGCCTTTGGTTCTCACCCTGTGACTTGTGTTATGTGCCACCTCTGGGTTCTGCGAATCATCTGGGTAGCCACCACTAAACGTGCTTTGACCATCATGGATAAGGACATTTCTCAGACTAAGTGATCCCAGACAGAGATGGAAGGCTAAACTTGGTGCTCATCCTGTGGGTGTCTGGAAGATTCCAGAGTCTAGTGACCTGAGCATTCCTCCCACCTCTGCCTGTCACATCTTTCAAGTCTTCCCACTTGCCACACACCAGAATGGGGCCCGGAACACCTAGAACATTCTTCCACACACATGAGGTTTCATCTCAGTTTCCCCAGTGCCACATTTCCATCAGCTATCATTCCCACATTAGAGCTTTCACACCCTCCCCAAACAGCGTCACCAGCTGGACACCAAGTGTCCAAACACATGAACCTGTGGGGACATTTCACATCCGAACTATATAACAGAACACTCCGTAAGGTTCTGCTACTTAACCATCAGATTTAGGGAGGGAGCCAGCATATGGATTCGTATGCCATGCCTGACTGAACCCCATGCGTTCTATAAGCACTGTGAATCTCAGTTGCAGGTTGAACAGTCCTTGGCTTATACAGGCATGGTCAGTGTGGGCAATGGAGAGAACATTACATCTTCCACCTTCCAGCTGAGTGAGCTTTGGGACATCTCAAGGGACCACAAAACGATGGAAGGACAAGGTTGAAATAAGACACCCCAGTAGAGGAGGCTTGGGGCTGGAGAGAAGACTCTGCAGTTAAGAGCGCTTAACTGTTCTTCCAGTTCTTCCAGACCAGATTTTGGTTCCTATAACCCACATCGGATGACTTATAAAAACCTGTAACTTTAGCTCCAGGAGACCCAAGTGCCCTCTTCTAGCCTCCTGGGGCACTTGAACTCATGTGCACATACACACAGGCTTAAATTTAAAATATTAAAATTTAAAAAAAAGAAGCTATAACTCCAGGCCAGTGAGGTAAACACATATAAGCTAGTTACTAGCTTCTAACACTCCGCAGTTCTGTACCCTTCACCAAAAAACCAAAAAATCAAAAAACAAAAAAACAAAAAACAAAAAATGAGTTCTAGATCATGACTGGGTCGGTAAAGCCTTAGTCTGAGCTCAGATCATTTGCAAAGCAAAGGGCTCACATTCACTCCCCAGAATTCCCCACTCAAGCTCAGCATTTCAAGAATCCCGGTCTTCAGTAGCAAAGCTAATGTTTTTGGCCAGGCAGATGGGATCTTCCCTGTTTGAGACCTAATTCTCCAAATCCAGTGCAAAAGTAGGCATGTTAATAAAGCCATCAGTTCAACTTTGATTCCATAAAACGTGTAGGAAGTGGCAGCGGGCAGCAGCGCTTTTGCCAGGGGGCAGCAACTAAGCAGGTAGAGGGGAGACTTGAGTAAAGTGATGGGAACGCACCCTGTGGGAACCGGGGTTTGTACAGAGATCTGAGAAGCCAGCTGGAGGCTAATGGACCTCCATGCCTTAAGCATCATGCTGAGCAACTAATAAGAACAAGCCCTAGGCATCTTGTTGGTGTAGCTGGAATTTCCCAGCTCTCATCAACAAATGTGGACTTCAGCCCTGAGTCTAGAATTTTCCACATAATGGAGAACTTTCACTTTCATTGCCCACATAGTAAGTGCATGTGTACATTTCCCTAGATGCAAGCTCCATTTCCTCTTTGTCACAGAGGAATGGCCTCAGGGATGGGATCTCCAAAGAAGGGCTCCCCAGACCCAGCTTGTGGAGCCACTGCCTTAAAGACCAGTATGTTGCCCCAGAAGTAAAGATGAACTCTCTCCCATTCCCCCACCCCTCCTCTGTGTGTGTGTGTGTGTGTGTGTGTGTGTGTGTGTGTATGTGTGTGTGTGTGTGTGTATGTGTGTATATGTGTGTGTATGTGTGTGTGTGTGTGTGTGTATGTGTGTGTGTGTGTATGTGTGTGTGTGTGTATGTGTGTGTGTGTGTAAGTGTGTGTGTGTGTGTGTGTGTGTGTGTGTGTGTGTGTGTGGCACGCCTGAGAATGCCATGGTGCAGGTATGGAAGGCGGAGGACAACTTTCAGGAGTTGATTCTCCTTCCCGCCCTCTGGGTCTCGGGGATGGAACGCTGATCATCAGGCGTGGTGTCGAAAGCCTTCGCCCATGATGTCATCTCACTAGTCTCCAAAAGAAAATCTTTTATTAGAATATCTTTTGAAGCACTAAGGAGGCAGAAACAGGAGGATGAGGAATCTGAGGCCAGTCTGGGCTACATGAGACCCTGCCTCATAATTAATTAATTAATTGATTGAATTAATTGAAGTATATCAGTTGACTAGATTGAAGCAAGATTATCTTTTTATCAAAGGATTAGTGAGCAAAGGGCTCACTAAGGGAGCTTTCTTAAAGTGGAGTCAGCGGTCCATTAGGGTAAGGGGAATCCGCCTCAAGCTGTCACCTGGCAACCGTGCTTCCATCATTGGTACCCCTGGCTGCCAGGACCTGCAAGCCACCAGGTGGTGACGTGTTCAGAGACTTCAGACACCTCTGATGAGGTATAGGTTTATCCTAAAGACACTTGTACTGTATATGGCTCCACTGTACCTGACCTTTCCAGGCTCCAGCTGACAATTCCTCCAGAGGCATTTCAGAGTTTTGTGATGCATTGATGCTGCGTGCCCGTGCAAGCATCCACTTTTTCTGCTATATTTGGAACATTTATTTACTCATCTGGAGCTATCTGAACCTGTGCCTCCTGAATTTCAATTTCCGTGACCTGGAGAGGGCTCTTGTAGTTTCTGAGTTTGAGACAAAAGGAAGACTTTCCCCCCTTGTCCTTTGCTAACTGTCCTTGCTTTTTGCTAGGAGGCTGGCCTTCCTCTTCCCACATTCTCTTCTTCCCAGAAAACATTTCAGAGAATTAAAATGAGGAAAAATGTCCAATATTATTGTTATTGTTCTAAATTGTGTGTCCTTCCTAAGCCGAGGTGGTAAGTTCGTCCACTACCCTGCCCAGTGTCTGAAGCTCTTTGGGGTCTGTTGGATGTAACAATGGCCTACATTTAAGCCAAGTACAGCAATGCTATTCTTTGTTTGGTCTTCAATAATAATTCACTAATTAGAGGAGACTGTTTTAACATTTAGAAGGAAAACCTTTCCCTGCTGATAATAGTCACAATCTGACTTTCAGCAGCCCATTGTACACAGGTCTAATTGTCCCCTCAAAAGAAATTAGATGGTGAGAACCTACTTTTCAAGGGAATTCAATAGTTCTCATTATAAAATAAATAGCGTGGTCAAATGCTATTAACAAAGTGCTATTTATCTATAAAAGCAAACTAGATCCAGACTGTGCTAAGAGAATTGTGCTTTTCCTACAGGGCGGGCATAATGGCAGGGATCTTGTTGTAGGGTGGGTTGGGACCTGCAAAAGCAAGGTCTGAATGCAGTCAACAACAATGGAGAAGATTTCATGCCAGGATTGGCAAACATTGGGTACAGAGCCAGAGAGTAAGTGCACTGGGCTTCCTGCATTCTGAGCCCTCTTCTGCTGACTGATCAACCCCACTTTAAAGTAAAAACTGTAATTCTCAGAAATCTGGGGACAGGACACACAATATGGCCATAAGCCAAGAAGATTATTTGGAGAACATAGAAGTTAAATTCCATAGAATTTCCAAGCATTGTTCTTCCTTGGTTTTTCTTCAACCCCTTAAAAATGTTCGTGGATAATTTAAAAATGAGTGGCAGGCTGAACTTGGCCCAGGGCCATGGGTACTGACTGATGCTGTGGACCTTGAGAGAGATTGTTAGATGTTAGTAACTTCCAGAATAAAAAGGTAAGGAATTGCTCTGGTTCATTCTATTGCTGTGTGCAAACATGCTGACCAAAAGCAACTCAAGGAAGAAAAGGTTTATTTAGCTGACAATTCTCGGTTACAGTCCATGACAGGGGGCATGGGATGTCAAGGCAGGAACTTAAACAACCAGTCACATCATACCCAGAGCAGAGAAAGACAAATGTTCCCATGCTGCTGGTTTCTGCTGTTTCTGCTCATCTAGCTGTCTCCACTCCTATGTAGTTTGGTGTCCAGCCCTTCAACTGATGCCACCCAACTTCAGGGTAAGCCTTCCCTCCTGAATTAACAATCAAGGCAATCCCCGACAGGCATGCCTGTAGGCCAATCTATATCATTCCAATTCCCTATTTGGGCTCTCTTCCCAGGTCAGTCTAGGTTGGGGCAGAAAACTGACCTTTAAAACTAACCATCTCAAGAATTAACTCTGTTATATCTGTTTTAATATGTATTGATCACAGAAAAATCTACTGGGGAAATTTTCCCTCAAAATAAGACAAGAAACATTTTATAGATGGAATTGAGGCATGATACAACACATGAAGTAATTCACGACAGGCTGGGAGTGTGGCTACGCTGGTAGTGTGCTTACCAGTGCACATGAAGCCCAACGCTGCATAAACCTGATGTAGTTACATATGGAATACACCTGTAATCCCAACACTGGGGAAAGATGGGAAGTTAGCTTTCATCACAGCTTCCTGGTTCTGCAGGTGAGATTCAAGTCCTAGCCTCCTCCGGGCTGTCAGCAACAGGCTCCCAGCTAGGCTGGGTCAGCCAGACTCCAGAGAACAGTTCGATGGACCTCACCATCTTCGCTATCTTGTCACTTCCCCGGGAGAATCTGTCTATTTGAAGAAGCTGTTTATCCAGCTCCTTTTCAGATGCTTTTAAGCAAAATTTTGGCATCAGTAGAGTCTCAGAGATGACAGTTGTTCACCTCCTTCTGGGAGGTGTCAAAGCCTCTCCTGTGACTTGTCAAGAAATACAGGTGATTTTAATTTAAGAAAAGGCCTCTGATACTCTTCAAAGCCACTTGTCATTTTATCACGTTGGTGCTGAGAGCTCCCCGAGTCCATGTTGACTGTCTGGGCACTCTCACTTAGGACACAGGAGAGTTCTGTGCCATAACTATAAGGATGTGGTGTAAAGCCATCGAGGGACCGGGGAGATGGATCAGTGCTAAAGCGCCTGTCTGTAAGCAAGAATGACAGCCTGTTAGATCCCTAGAAACTATATAAAAAGGCTGGGCATGGTGGCACATGCTCGCAATCTGAGCATTGGAGAGGCAGAGGCAGGTGGATCCCCAGAGCTCATTGGCCAGCCAGTGCAGCAAAATCAGTGAACTCCAGATTCAGTGAGAGACCCTGTCTCAAATAAGGTGGAAAGTAATAGAAGACACCCGAAGTCAGTCTCTGGCCTCCATACATGCATGCATGCATGCATACATGGCCAAGTACACACAGACACACACAGACACACACACATACACAGACACACACACACAGACACACACACACACACACACACACCACCGAGAGGGGGAAAGGGGAGGGAGAAAGAAAGAGAGAGAGAGAGAGAGAGAGAGAGAGAGAGGCCTTTGAGTAGTTTTATGTCAATGCTTTGGCTGAAAACTCTTCACTCTAGCTGCAGGCATCAATGTGTCCCTAAACCTAGGGTCGAGCTTAGCTTCTAGGCCTCCACACTGCTTCATTCTTCTTTGTACAGATCTCAGCTCTAGTCTAGGAAGATACATTAACCATAAGGAATATTCATCTAACACTGGAGTGCGTGTGTGTGTGTGTGTGTGTGTGTGTGTGTGTGTGTGTGTGTGTGCACATATAAAAGGAAAATCAAAAACCAAGTGTTGTTTATCTTTCTGAGTTGGGCTTGTTACATTTAATATGATAATTTCCAATTCCATCCATTTTCTTGCAATGACATAATTTTGTTATTTTCTTTGGTTGAATAAAACTCCACTCTGTACACATCCCACATTTTCTTTGCTGGGCATCTGGCTGTTTCTGGAAACAGCTTTGGCGTTTGCTTTGGTGACCAGTGCAACACTGAAGACAGATATGCTGGTATTTCTGTGGTGTGCTGAATGAGATTTCTTTCTTAACAATGGTGGGGCTCACCACAGCCATCCTGAGATAACCGTGTACCAGACTGGGGTCTGACCACGACCCTTAGCTTTGTGAACCCTGACCTTTGTCTTTGTCTTCCTTGTAACCCACAAAGCTTTTATCAGCACTCGCCAGATAGGGCTTGGGATCTTGGTTCTGTGTCCCTTTGTAGTAAGGCCACACAGAGTCAATTCCTTTCCTATTTCCACCACCACTTGTCTCTAGTTAGACCAACCGGGGTCAGGGGGTGAGCTTGCTTCATTGGAACGCCAGAGTCTGGCTTGTAGCCCAGGCCTCCGGTAGAGACACTTCTTAGGAGCAGCTGGCAACACACAGCCATTTCTTCCCAAGGCTTCGTTCCAGGAGTTTTCACTTTCTCTCCTAAGACAGTCGCTCACAGTTTTCTTCATAGCCACCATAGACAAGAATTCTGAACACTTTTCCGTAAGTAGAAAGTAGATCAGCTCTGGTTAGGAAGTTGGCTCGGCTGGTAAAGTGCTTGCCACGAAAGTACAGGGACCTGAGTTCTGTTAGATACAAAGCAGGCTCCCAAAATGGCAGTGCTGGGGACAATGTCCCAAGGGACACTCTGGGCTTAGCTCAGGCTGGACTCCGGGTAAACAATAGGATTGCTATCAGATAAAAGCCTCAACTCAACATTCCTCAGAAACTTGGTGAATCAGGTTTCTGTTTGTGAGGAAAAGTCATTACTTCCCTTATCTGCCCCTACAGCTACTGGTCATACTAAGAACTGCCAAAAGAGTTCTCCCATCCCCCACACCCTACTCTGTCTTCAATGACTCAGCCACCAATGGCCCCCTCATCACCAATAATGGCCAAGGCAACAGGTTTCCTATGTGCATGCTCTATACCCTCCCCCCCATCAAAGGTGCCACCGTGGTCGGCCCCCTGCTGTCTCCATCTATTCCGATCAAAGGCAGCCATTTTGTGTCTCTCCTCGCCCCAACCCTCCAATAAATCTCTCGAGTGAGATTATATTGTATGATGTGATTTTGTGGTATTCTTTGGTTCCTATCACAAAAAACCCTTCCAACGGCCAACTACCTCTGGCAATGGAGAATCTAGTTCCCCTCAAACAAACCCACAACAGTACTAAGACTTCATATTAAGTTCCAGGCTGTCCTAGCCAGCATGCCCCCTCCCACTGCTCTAACTCGGGCTGTTCCAGCTTACAGGCTTCCTCCCACTGCAACCGGCTCTGAAAGGCTCTTTCCACCATTTGCTCTTCTCTCTGCCCCACCCTACCCCACCCCAGACAACCCCGGCAATTGAATTTCCCAAATAAACCTTTCTATTCACACAGAGGTCTGGTTCAGTAGTTTCACTGTCCCCTCACTTACAAATTTAATCCTTAGAATATATAAATATCCCAGGAGCAGGGGTCTGCACAGGTAATTGCAGTTCTGGGAAGCCATAGACAGGCAGATCCCTCAGACTCACTTGCAAGTCTGCCTTTCCATCACCGCAAGCTCCAAGCCAGTGAGAGAGACACTGCCTCAAAAAACAAAGTGAAGAATGACGCCTGATGCTGGCCTCTGGGTACCACATGCACGTGCATGAACACCTGCACTCGTACAGACCCTACATACATAAACACACACATATACACAGAGAAAAAAATAGGTTTCATCAAAACTCACAAACCTCACCTTCCCTAGGATTCTGGCCTCTCTCCTATAGCCTGACCCTTCAAGAAGTCTCTTGCCCTGCGTGGAGGTTTGAAGCACAAGCTAGCTCTGCAGCAGTGAGTGTTCCGTTACAGCCCAGTTGGTGCTAACCATGTGTGAACTGATACCAGGATGAAGAACGAAACCATGTCCTTCCAGGAGGATTTCTTATTGACCACTGTAAAAAACAAGAACAAAACAGTGCCTTGATGCAAAATCCTTATCAGGGTCCAGTGAACTCAGAACACAGTCATCAATTTCTCAGTATTCAGGAGCGATAACTGGACTTCATTTGTGCATTTTCGACAGAAATCTGGAGGACCTTGGGCAGGTTAGGAAAACAGCATTTTGTGGCTGGCCTGCCAGGCAACCCCAAGGCAGTGAACTACTTACCTTGAACCCCATTTCCATGTTAAGTCAGCATGCCTTGACTTGTCTGGTGTTTGAGAAGAAATACTCCTTATCATGGATGAAGAAGCAAATCTAGGAAGCTTTAGTAGAACATGGTACTCCCCCCCAAGACAGCCACCATCTTCAGTAGATTAACTGTGCCTGCTTGTGAGAGTCAGTAACTATGGGGCCTGTGGACTGTTGTTCCCTCGTATGTAAGGAGGGCCACTGGACCTTCACATAAGTATCTAAGCCACTCCTCTCAGTCATCTGTATTTAATTCTGTCCTAATTACTTATAGCCTCAGGGTCTCAAGGAAGGTCTGGAGAATATAAGCTGGGGAAGATTAAAGGGAGAGGGCTCCGTCAGTGTGTTATGGGAAATTCATCATCCATACTGGATGGAGATTTTGCCCTCTTGCTTTGGGTCACCTATGTTCTCTCCGGTAACCCTTCACCCATGCTCTGTAAGGAAGCCTAATAAAGTCATGAGTCCCCCAGGGTGAACTTTGACCTGTTGTTAGGACTTTATGAGAAGGGGGTAGATGTATTTCTGTTTCCCCAGGGAACAGTTCTCTCAACAGAAGTAACTCTGAGCTAAGCCGTACTGCTTGCAGGAGGAGACACGAAAAAAGCTGACCCACACTTTGCCTCTTGTAATGTCCCCAGAAGGGATCTCACACAGATCTGGTACTGAGCACCAGACTCTACTATCAATGGGTGGTGTGGTGCACATTGCCCAGCTGTCCGGGTCTCCTAGATGACTGGGACACCATTGCTTGCTGAGCTGCTATGGAGAGTCGAAGGCCTAATTGTTCTACCCCAGGTTGTCTTTTCCCCAAATCAGGGTGCACCTATCACTACTTAACAAGGCGGGTGGAGATCCTATCCCTGAGCCAAAGAGCAGGACCACTCTGGGTGTCACCTGCTCCCCAAGGGTGGGCTAAGGCTTGTTCTGTGTATGTACTAAGTATATTCCTGTCTCTCTGCAGCTCTCCCTCCCCGTCTCCGCTCCATCGATTCACACTAAGGACATTGCCAGCAAACTTTCCTTCTGGAAGTATCCACGATGCATCTCTTCCCAGGGAGTCCAAGTTGAATCAAGCAGCTGTGTTCAGACAAATTGGTTCCTCTCCTTTCACTACTGTGTGCTCACCGAGGTCATCCTCAGGTAGTGTATTAACGTCGGGCAATTACAAAATGAGAAAATGATGTATTTGTCCCTCCAATAGCTCAGTCTATTCAGAGAGAAGAATGTGTGTAAAAATAGTGCAGAGGATCATCAAAGCTTCTGTAAGACATGGTGGGCCCATCAGTAACCCTTTAAGAAGAGGGTCAGTTTCCTTTTTCAAAGCAGCCCACATTCAATAGCTACTCAAGTGTGGATATAAAATTTTGCCTGCCTACCCAGTGCAGAGCATTCCTGAAGGGCTGGCTCAACATCGGAAGCCCAATAGCCCAAAAGCCAACTTTTGTGTTTCAGAATGCCTGAGCCTCTTGGCTATGACGCTAGCTCAGTCAGGAGAGTGCCTTTTACACATGCATGAGATCAGGAGTTGATTCCCCTTAACCCAACTAAAAAGAAACTAGGTGTGGTAGTGTGTACCTGCCGTTCTAGTGCTGGGGAGGAAGAAATAGGAGATGCCCCAGAAGTCGAGGACCAGCCAGTCTAGATGAATTAGTGAGGTCCAAGTTCAGTGAAGGAGCCTGTTTCAAAAAATACGATGGTGCTGGGCGGTTGTGGTGCAGGCCTTCAATCCCAGCAGTAGGGAAGCAGAAGCAGACAGATCTCTGTGAGTTCGAGGCCAGCCTGGTCTATAGAGTGAGTTCTAGGACAGCCAGAGTTACGACAGAGAAACCCTGTCTCACAAATATAAATAAATAAATAAATAAATAAATAAATAAATAAATAAATAAATAAATAAATAGAAAAAGAAATAAAAAAAAATATGATGGAGCAAGATTGAGGAAGATACCTAATGTAAATCTTTCACAGAGAAAGAGAGAGAGAGAGATGTTCATTGTAGTTGGCTTGGGTCTGCTCTCAGGAAGAACTTGATCTGAAATTCAGGAAAGCAGGCCACCTCTGGCCAGCCAGTAGTGAGGATCTCATTGGCGTTGACCCAGGAATGGCACCAATAACTCCCCGGCCCAATGTAGCATGGAGATTGAAAGAACTTTGTTCAGAGGTTAACTGCATAATACAACTTAATACCAACAGACGGTACTGCGATGGCTAATGTTTTGTGCCTTTGAAAAGTCCAGGGAGAAAGTATGGGGCAACTTGTTGGGGAGCTGCCGTTTAGGGGAGCTGAAGCTATGGAGAAGATGGTATAAGATCCACAGTGCTGAGTCAGTGAAGAGCTAGGAGCAGAAGCCTAGAGTCAGTAGCTCGGAAAGAGGCTGTGATTTGGGAAGGAAGAGGACGCAGGATACAGAGGACCAGACTCAGATTGCAATCACAAGAGAATTCTAGAGATGTGATAGCTCTCTAAGAATGGGAAGGCCAACCACACCAAGGCCAGGGTACTTTGGGGAAAGTCTAGATCCTGAGAAATGAGATGAGGACCTCATAGTTAACAGACTCGTCTCCCCTCTCCTCTGAGCCATGGGACTCCTAGAAGTAACCACTCCTCTGAAGCTGGGACAGAGGATTTATATGAGCAAAAGTTATCTTTTAAATTTTAATCACTGTGCCTAAAAGATCTATAAAAACAAGGACAGATAACTTCCTGGAGTGCTGGGTGGAGGGTATTCATGTGAGATACAGAAAAACATAATCCTGTAATCCTCCCTTGCCCAAGGACAGACAACCTCCTGGAATGTTGGGTGGGGACTGCTGATATTCCATTTGGTTAATCCAACTGCATCAGATGTACTTAGCCACTTGTAGGTTGGCGATAACCCAAGCAGGAAATATATCAGGATAGATGTTTGACCCTGACTGGATCTGGTGGGACATATGTAACCTTATGGGCTCTGCCTTTTTAAGCATCTGTTCCATGTGATTCAGGGACATTTCTTGGAAACTCCAGAGTGAGGAACCTCGGATGGTCATGATAGGAATCTATCTTCCTGGCCAGTATTTAATTAACTTAATTAAAGCTTGCTTCAAATTTGGCTCAATTGTGGTAATGATCTTATTTGCAACCAGTGGGATTTACAGACTGTCCTGTAGTGCAGTAGGAGTCATTGGGTTTTTTATAGTTCCAGGAGCCACCAGCATCTAGCCACCAGCACCAGTGCTGGAATCATCTCCAGGGCAGGGTGTCAGCTCCCGCTCTTGTTTTGAGAAACTTTCTCTAATCAACCACAAAATTCACCCCGCCCTGAGCTGCTTCCTGCCGGTGCCCTTGGCCATGTCCTGGAGCTATTTTTGAATCTGGACTTTTCCATTACTACAGGAGTGGCTTGCCCTGGTGGACAGTGCCATAATTTAGCCTAGTTATTGATCTGTGGCCATAGAGAAGGTGGCTGAGACCTCCAGAAGGGCAGATGGTAGAAAAGGTGATCAAAAGCCTCAAAGTGATCAGAATGCCTAGGGGGTATTGTCTGTGGACTGTGGACTGTGGAAGAGCCTCAGGGGGAGATAAATAATATCTACCCCTCCTTCTAAGGTCCCAAAGACAAACTAAAGTAGGATTCTACCAAAGTGCATCCTGAGTTTATTAGTCTTATTTACAGAGTGTGGGCGAGGGTTCAATGGCAGGAATATGGGCCAACCCAAAGCAGCTACTGTGGAAAGTCACCATCCCACCATGGATGGAGGCTTCCCTACAGCTGCATAGATGGAGTTCCCTCAGCCTATATACTCTAGCCCCTCTCCAAGATCCCAAAACCATGTGAAATTGAAGCAGAATTGCTTAGAGATAACTGGGAGGGGCAGCTGGATAAAGTTAGGGTCCAGTGACCTCCCCTGCATCCTCCATGAGAGAATGTCAACAGCCCATAGGTCTGATGGAGGTTTGCAAGCAGGCACAGCTGATCTGATGAAGATGGTGGCTGTTTTGCTCAAAGAACATCGTTCTACAATAAAGGGCACATATACCAAAACAAGGAGTGTGCTAGAAACATAGCCAAGGTAACACTGGGAAGTCTTGATTCTCCTCTGTCAGCCACAGTGAGCTGAGGGTTGCTCTCACAGAACCAGGCTTGATGAAACCCATGAGATGGGACCCCTGACAGCATGACAGATGGCAGTCCCTCAACACCAAGGGTAGGCTTAGCACTCACCATGAGAGGAGGCTTACAGCACTCAACCAGAGTGTAGCCCCACACCGAGTGATGGTGATTGGTAGATGGCAAGGGCTCTGATCCTTCTCTGTGACCAATAGAAATAATAAGTGGAAAATTACAAGGCCTAGGGAAGTTTTCACAAGGAGTCTAATCCCATGCATGGCTTCTGGACCAAAGCAGTTTTCATACCCAGAGCCCATACTCATACTCAGATATAGCCTTGCAACATGGCACTGTATTCAAGAGTATTCAAGTCTGGACCTTTCTGCTGCCTCCCTGAATACCATGTGGCTACTTCCTCAGGAGACTGTTCATTAGGAAGAAGCAAAGAGCAAACATTCCAAGGGGTGTTGAACAGTAGAATCAAGTAGCACAGAATGGGAGACCCATACAAACTTTCCTACCAAGACAGTGGACTCGGGGCCAGTGATCAATGGGGTTCAGCTCAGATCATCCTCACAAGAACCCCACTGGCTCTGTAGATCCACCCCGTGTTGTCTCCCTGGTTCTGACTCAGTCGTTACCAAAGGAATGCTGAGAACATTCCCAGCCCTCACTAGCTGCTGAGGCATAAGATATCATGGTGTTGCAGAAAGCCAAACTATGTTATCAGGCCATGCCCAAACCCTTCGGGCAGTGAAGTACATGCATTCCCTCCTGGGGATAATGGCAGAGATCATCCACACATTAATGACCCGGCATGGAGTGGTTGCTGGGGGGCCCATTAGCCTCCAGCAGACTCTGGCTGGTTTCTGTGAATATCCTCTAAGTGGTTACCCTGGAGACCTTCCTAATTAATCGAAATCCTTCCCACACAGCTGCAGTCTTTCACTGACCAAGAAAAACTGCCTTTTCTGAAAGTTTGGCCCAAGGCCTTTCTATATCCAGTGGACTTCTCTTTCTAGATGGTTCCCTGGTGGTATTGAATAGCATCTGTGTGCCTTCAAGTTCCAGGCAGACTAGTCCTGTGGGCCTAAGCTCTTTTTGGAGGCTTTCTTTTCATCCTAACCCCAATATGATCAAAATAAAATACCCCGTTCCATCACAAGCATGGCTAGCTCTGTGTGACATTCTTATCTCATTAGGATCTTGCACATACTTGGTTGCACAAGCCAAAAGTCTAAGGGTTGCCATGAACCCCTGACTCAGCCATCACCTCCAGTCATCTCTGGAGCCTGTTTTGTTAAATTAAACATTTTGTGGATCTACCCAACTCTTCCTCTCAGCTCTGGTCATCTCAGCAGCACTGGGAGGCAGCGCAGTGGCCTCCCAGCTGAGGATAGATGGACACATGGACTGTCTGTCTGTCTCCAGCACCTCAGCAAGAGCAATCTCTTCAAAAGGCAAATCTGATTACTTCACCCCACTGTAGCGGAAGTGCCCCCTGTGGATCCTAACATGTGGCACTCACACCCGTGGCCATCCCCTCTCACACTCCGGCTGATCTGTGTGAGCAGTAGGTGGAAGGCCACTTCCAAGACCCAGTAACACAAACACTCAGCACCATCCTGGGTGCTCAGAACCGAGAAGGCTCAAGGAGAGGCCCACAGAGAGGAAACTGCCATACCCCTTCGCCTATGGGATTATAGAAGTGGATCTCAGCCACAGTCACACCTGAGATGATGACAGCCCTTGTAGACAGCTTTACGGTGGCTTTATGAGGACCCTGAGCCCAAACGCCATCCTCATACCTGGGTTCTGACTTGCTAACCATGAAGGATGGTGTGGTCATGTTAAGCTACCAAATTAAGGGGTTATTTGTTACACAGCAATGAATAACTGGTACATCATCACTATTGTAGCTTGAAAGTGAAATGCTCCCAGAGACTCATCATGTGTCTGAACACTTGGTTCCCAGATTATGGCTCTGTTTGAGAAGGTGGAGGAGGTGGATCCTTGCTAGAGGAGGTGGGAAGATGGACCAGGAAGTAAGAGAGAGATGGGATGAGGGAAGGGAGAAGGAGGAAGATGGGGAGAGGAGATGGATTAAGGAGTACCATCTGTAGGCTGTTTTAATAATTCACAAGAGAACAAGTGGGAGGCGGTGATGACGGAGGAAAGGGGAGACAACTGTTTGGAGTAAGCGGGCTGCCATTTGTCTTTTGACTCCTCCAGCCAACCGCCCATGGATTGTGACTCCAACTCCCTGCCCTCCCCAGGCTCACTCCAGTTCTCCTGGGCTTTGAGTCTGCCATTTCTGTCTGTCTGTTCCTACTTGGCCTTTCATTTTAAATCCTGTTTTTAATGGCTTCCATTTCCCTCATTTGAATTTTCATTTTAGTCCAACCCATTTCCTAAAAGCTTGAATTCTTCATGGAGTTGGTCTCAAGACATTGTGGGTGCTAGATAGCTCAGCTTCCTCCCTGGGTCTTCGAACAGTCAGGCTTCCATAGGAACCGGTGGTGTAACGTGGCTGAAGTGAGCACCAGGACCCTGGTGATCCCGAGGTCATAGAAGGAATTGTGGGGGAGGGGTGTCCCATCCTGGTTCCTCTCCCCCCTCGCTCAGAGCACTAGCTATCTGGATAGCCAGAGTGCTGTAGGCTTTGAATGAAAATGAAATGAAACTATTCAGGCTTCAAATGAGATGTGAGCTGGAGCAGGATGGGGTCCAGGGGGCTGGGGGCTGGGGGCTGTAGGTAGGGGAGCTGCCCTTCTCAAAGCTGTGGTTCATCTGCACTGAGACAGTCCAGCATCAGGGGTCTGAGAGGCAAAGCACCCACTGCCTGAGCACAGCTCCCTCTGGGCCAGCTGGGCTCGGTAGAAGGTAATTTCCCGGGTAGAGGGTCTTAGTGGGTACCTGACTCCAGGAACAGCTTTGAAAGGGAGTGGCTGTGATTTTCAGATGAAAACTAAACAAAAACACACCAATACAGGGGCTAGGAAATTGGCTCAAAGTGCTTCTGCCCATGCAAGCGTGGAGACCTGAGTTCAGATCCCCAGATCCCATGTAAAAACTGAACCTGGTAGCAGTGTCAGGAACCCCACAGGCCTCTGTGAAGAGATGAGAGGTGGAGGCAGGAGGAGTCCAGAAGTTTAAGGGCTGGCTAGCCTGGTATATCCAGTGTGAAAGAGACTGTAAATCTCAAATCCGATCGAGAATAAGACCACAATTGACCCAAATTTGAAGTAAATGAACTTTAATTAAAGTACTTAAATACTGGTCAGAAAGATGGGTTCTGACCAGGTCCACTCTGAGGTACCGGTGGAGTGAACGTCTCACCTCCAGAGCTCCCACAGAATGGCACCAAATCACATGGCACAGGTGCTTTAAATAAGGCAGAACCCTTAAGGCTACATGCTTCCCACCAGGTCCAATCAGTGACAAGCATCTATCCTGATGTAATTCCTGACTGGGTTATCTCTTGCCTACAAGTGACCAAGCACATCTGGTACATTTGGAGCACATCTGGTGTAGTAGGGTCAACTAAATGGGATCTAGTCACTCCCTACCCAACATTCCAAGAGGCTATGTCCTTGGGCAAGGGAGAGTCAGGACTATCTCACCTGAACAGCCCCACCCAGCACTCCAGGAAATTATATCCTTGTTCCATAGATCTTTTAGGCAGAGTAATTAAAATTTAAAACATAACTTTTGTTCTTACAAGAGTCTCTCTCAAATAACATGGAAAAGCAAGAATCTGAACCAAAAGGTCAACCTCTTACCTCCACACAAATCTGACACTCATGTGCTCCAACTCATGAGCACACACAAGCACATGTACATATGCACTCATGCATCAAAACACACAGTCACCAAAAACCCACCAAGGTGCACATGTATGTATGTGTATGTGTATGTGTATGTGTATGTGTATGTGTATGTGTGTGTGTGCTCCTTCTACCTGAAATCAGCCATTCTCTCTACTCTTTTAGAATAATTTTTAAGCTTAATCCTGGAGCCTCTGGTGACCTCAGGTGTCCTTCCTCTTGGTGGTATTGCAGGTGGGGTGGGCCAGCTGAGAGTTAAACTCCAGGGCAGATTTCTTCATTAAAAATAGGCAGAGGGCTGGAGAGATGGCTCAGCACTGGCTGCTCTTCCAGAGGTCCTGAGTTTAACTCCCAGCAACCACATAGTGGCTAACAAACATCTATAATGGAATCTGATGACCGCTTTTGGCATGCAGACAAACATGCAGACCAAAAACTCATATACATAAGTAAGTAAGTAAGTAAGTAAGTAAATAAATAAATAAATATATACATACATAAATTTTTAAAAATGATCTTTTAAATTTAAAAAATGGTCTATGTGAACCATATTAATATGTTAAAGACAAAGCAGAGAAAGAGCCCAGGCTTTCCCAGGGGCAGGAATGAGCTCTGAGAAGGGTGCCTGACTGTTTCTGTGACTATCTAGCACCTCAGGAGGACTTTGCTTGGTTCTTTAGATCCCTGGAAGGCCGAGGATGTAGCTCAGTTGGTAGTGTCTAATATGCACAAAGCCCTGGCTGTGATCTGCTGCACGCTATAGACCAGGCATGGTGGTGCAGGCTTCTAATCTCTCCACTTGGAAGGTTGGAGACCAAAGGATCAGAAGTTCAAGATCATCCTCAGGTACACAGTGAGTCTGGCGCAGGGTCTCAAACCAAAACACAAAAAACTGATTTGCTGCCTCAAGGCTGCCTGGGACCTGCTCTTATTTTTTCTAGGATAGTACTTGGGTTATAGACTTGTCTGTCTGAGGTTTTGCTCCAGAGAATCAGAGCCTGAGACCCCACCCTCCCTGCCTGGATACAAGGAGAGCTGCCCCCATGTTTGCTTCACCCACAATGCAGGAGGGAGATCAAATGAGGGACTAACCGACACTCCCAGCCTGCTCCCATTTGGATACATCTCCCTCAGATGTGTGAATGCATCTCAAAAACCTCTTCTGTGGATGATTCTCAAGGACCCTCACTGGGAGAGACGAGTCCTTAACCGTAATGGGAGTGGGAGCTTATCCAGTTCATAACCACTCTGCCTTCCCCACTGAATGTTGAATCCAGGCGGGGCGGGGCTGATTCCTTACAGCGAAGATCCTAGGAGCAGAACCAAACCAAGGCGGGTGAGGAAAGGGAGCATTCATTGCATGCTGTCCCAACAATCATAGCTGCTGGGCCTTCTGGCACATGCTATAACCCCAACAGTTGGGAGAATGAGCAGGAGCACTGGGAGCTCAAAGATAGTCAACTTTACATCATAATTCTGAGACCAGCCTGAGCTATACAATACTGCCTCAAAACAAACAAGTTTGTCTGCTGGGATTTGACCTGGAAGAGAACTTCCGGTAGTTGCTGGACATGGGAGCACAGCCACTGAAAATGTCTTATTTGAGAATCTCAATATCTCATTTTAGCTCATTCTAATTCGGTAATGAATAATTGATTATTTAATTTCATCTTAAGTAGCCACATGTGGTGTAGCCGCATGTGAGCCAGCAGAAGCTGTTTTCTTATAATGGTGGTTCGTTACAAAGAGGAAGGAAAAAGGAGAGTTTAATTTTGTGAGTGTGATGCCAAGATTGGCGTCTTTCTTTCGAAAGCTTAATGAAATTTCTGGAGAGCAGAGAAGCCGATTGATAAACCCTCCTGAAAGAGCCTCTGGGTGTGCTGCTGAGGATGGAGAGCCGTCACCTGCCAGACACCTGCCTGTCATCCTGCATGCAACTCTTACCCTACAAAGGGCATACTTCGTTTTAGTAAATTTACAGCACAGAAAAGGTTTTTGGTTTGATTTGGTTAGGTTTGGTTTTCTACTCTCTCCCTCCTCACCCTCTCTCTGTGTGTCTGTGCATGTCTATGTTGGTGTGTGTGAGTATCTGGTTAAACCTTTGGGATGTATTAATGTAACAGACTCCTTAGCTTCCACCAACTGAAACTCAGAATGCTGGTGGGTAGCGCTTGAGACACGTAGCTGGGTTTTTTTCCCTGAGTTGCTATGATCAACCTACCGGATGTTTCCACTAATTTATCTTAAAAAGCGCCTTGACTTATAACTTTCTTTTGCTTTATGACTTCATAAAATTCTTTTTACATTGGAACGAACATGTTATTTGAGGTGACCAGAATCCCAGTTTCCAGATTATGCTCACTGTGATGGCTAATCTTGGTTGTCAACTTGACACACCTAGGAAGAGGGAGCCTCAATTGAGAAACTGTCTCTATCCCGTTGGCTTGTGGTGTGTCCATGAGTCATGATCCTGATTGCTAATGGATGTAGAAGGGCCCAGCCCACTGTGGGTGGTACCATCCCCTGGAACGGCTATATAAGAAAGCAGGCTGAGTATGAACCAAAGGAAGCAGGCCAGAAAGCAGCAAGCAACATTTCATGGTCTCTGCTTCACTTCCTACCTCCACTTCCTGCCTTGGCTTCCTTCAATGATGGAAGAGATAACCTGTAAACCAAATAAATCTTTGCCTTCCCCAAGTTACTTTTGGTTCTGGTGTTTACCACAGCAACCGGAAGCAAATCAGGACAGTCACCCATATTTGGCTCAAGATTAATCTATCTCTCCCTCTCCCTGAAGTGAGAGAGCTGTTTTGGGTCAATAGTTATGCAGTGAGATAAAACAAAATGAGCAAAAGAGATGGTCTCCTATGGATTCGCATTCAAACTTGTAACGTTATGCCTGTGATTCCCAAAGAGAAACAGGAGACACTAGTGAGCAAGAACTGTAGAAATTAGGAACTACCGGATAAGCCTGCTCGCACGGAGGCCCTGTGATGTGGGAATCTGCATCCGTTATCTGAGTCCCTGAACATATCAATAAACTTTGATGTGAGGAGAACCAGATGCTAGGAAGTATGCTCTGTAATGTCTGTGTTTGTTTAGCTGCAGCACACCAACTCCCCCTGGGGCTCCCAGACACATTCTAGAGGCTGTGGCCTCTGGCATTTCAGAATACGTTCAGATACCCATCTCCCATCCTGGGGAGTCTTTGCTGTAGATTTTGGAAATCTGTGATCGCCGTTTGCAAAACACATCTGGAGAAAGAAGTGCAGTTAAGATCTCACAAAATGCGATTGGTAGTGAGGAAGAACGGAGTCATCCATGATGGGCAGCATAGGCGCTGCTTCCATTACGTTTAAATGCTTTCTCCTTTACGTTGGTTTTATTTATGGGTACATATACAGGCAAGAATAGCTATTAGGGCTGTAAATTGTGACTAATACGGAGATTGATAGCCCTAAAAATAGTTCTCGAGGGAATTCAGGGTCTGGTTTAACCATCTCTGAAATGTCTCTCCTCCAATATTCATGGGTGTTATAAAATTTATAAGCCTGTGCTCATACTGCCCACGTAACTCCTAGAGGAAGGACTGGAAGTTTGTCCTGGAGTTCCATGTCTGAAAAGAACTTTTCTGTGGCATTCTGGGTGTCGCCATAACAGGTTGCCTGACGGTCAAGGAAGGTAGATTCAGAGCTGGGTCCTGAGGCTCCAACCATCAGTCACAGTATCATCTTCAATAAGTAAGGGCTGGGAGGGGAGAGGGTTAGGGTCGCTTCCTTCATACTGACAGGAGGAGGACAGGGAAGTACCCCCACGAGCCTCCTGAGGCAGGAGTAGAGCTTTCCCCACGTGCAGGCAGGTTCCTAGGCTGACAGGAGCTTGTTAAATTTCAAGGGATTTTGTGATTTGTTTGTAGACACAAGTGCTATTCATCCAGCTGAGTGGATACCTGTGATCCCAACACTCAGGAGACAGAAGCAGAGGCAGAAGGATTAGGAGTTCAAGACCAGCCTTGGCTCCCTAGCAAGTTAAAAGCCAGCCTGGGCTACATGAGCGCCTATCTCAAAAACAAAATCAACGACTCAGTCATGAAGTTATATCACACAAGGATATAATTTAAAAACAAAGTTAATCACTGCTGAGAGTCTTCATGGTGAGACTGTTACCAGGTAGGGCCTGGCTGGTAAAAGCAGGTCACTGAGGGCAGGCCTTTGAAAGTTCAACCCAGCTTTCTGCTTCCCAGTTCACTATTATGTGAAGAGAGCTGGCTATGGGCTCACTCTGCCATGTCTTCCCTGCTGATCGACTGAGATCATAAGCTAAAATAACCCTTCCTCTCTTAACTTGTCTCTGTCAAGTACTCTGTGATAGTGACACAAAAGTAAGTAACATGGCAATTTTACTAACGCGTATTCTCTTGCAGTGGTTGGCTGATCATGACTTCCAAAAAGTCATGTATGGCCTTGTGCTTGCCCATTCCCCTATTCTTTGGACTTTGGGTTTGGGGAGAGGGGATAGGGGTCAGGGAGGCCTCCACAGTTTGCCTGGAACTGTTTGTGACAGAACACTAGTTCCTAGGACATTCCTCTTACCTTTAAACTGGAGTCAGATGTAATAGGACCTTAGAATCTTTTACCCTCAATTTAGGGAAAGAGAAAGGAATGATAGAAAGAAATTGTCACCACTTTTGCAAGCCACCTTGACATAGAATGAGAGAAAGGTAGACATCTCCACAGCCTCTTTTAGGCTGTCCTAAGCTTGAAGAGGACCAGCTGACAGTGAGTCAGACTAGTGTCTCAGCTCAATCCCTCCAACCTTTGTTCTTTTAAGAATTAACACACTAATGAAGGCAACCCAACCAACGAACCACCAACCAACATCCACCCCAACTCTTGGGATTTCAGACTTTTTATACCCTAAGCCAAAAGTTCCTATAAACCCATTCGGCACATGAGCCCCCCAAACAAGCTACACATGCCAGAACGACTGCACCTAACCAAATTACAGCCACCTGTATCCAGCACTCCTAATCCAGTTCATAAATAATTCAGCCAACCCACACACCTGGGGTGGGAATGCAACCCTAACCCAAATGCCATTTTTTAAAGGAACCAAAATAACAAACACTTCTTCCAAGTGGTCCACTACAGTCAGGCTCTTATCAAAATGAGTTGTTCAGAAGAGTTCACCCACAGCGGGAGTTAACAGGTGAATAAACAATTTCTTCCTTCATTTTTCTGCCCTTCTATGATACCCCAAAGGCAGAATTCAGGCAGGTGTCAATCACTGAGCATTTCAGACTGCACTTGTGAGCTGGAGAGGAGAGAGGAACTGAAGATATGCTTGGTGTGACAGGCCCTGTCTTCCCTAGCTGGGGTCATCTAATTAGGTGGCTGCTAGAGTCCATCTGCCTGTGGTGGACGTCGTGAAACCAAAGCCAGGAGCTATGGGGCTTACTGCAGCAAATTTCCACCCAGTCCTAAGCACCCGGACAGCTCTGCCTCCTGTGCATGTGAGTGGCTAGCTTTAAATAGGAAATATCGCTGTACTACCCTGACCTTCAGAACCCGCAGCCAACCCCAGTCCAATTTAGACCTAAATTAGACCAGCGGTTCCCTTTCTGTTGGTCTGATGACCTGGAGTGCCTACTTTCCCTGCAGGCTTAATAACAAATATGAAACATCTAAATGGCTGCAGTTGCATCAATTAAAGTGAAGATGGCTCATCCATTTTGACCCAGTGTCTTTTTAGGTTTGATATACTTTCTTAATTAAAAGGTACACCGTGATCGGAACCGCACCATTAGGTGGTTGATGTGTGTGCGCACAAGGAAAGAAGGGAAGGTTGAAGAACAACTCTTCATAGTATTGAAGTTCATGAGTCAAATTTTCCACATTTCCAACGTAATAAGCCATGCATAGAAGCTGTTTGGTGGTAAAGTTGACCTTGGCATCTGTCTCCAGGACTTCTAAAGTTCCTGAGGGAAACCCGAAGATCAAGTCTTCTTTACAAGCACATCAGATCTTTCTGGTTCAGATCTAGAACCCTCTGGAGCTTGTCATTGCACGGAGGACAAGCTACGGCTGTGTCCATGGGCCCTGCACGTCAGGACTCAGACCCTCCTCATTGGTGCTGGTTGGGAGTTCCACCTCCAAACCCTTCCTCTCACCTGTAGAAACCATCTTTCTCAGATGTGTCTAGAGTTGCCGGCCCCATCAGGCTCTGCTGGAGTTTCCCTGCTTCCTTGGCTCTCTTCACTGCCACGCCAGCATTTGCCCTTGTCTCTTCTGTCACCACACACAACGCTCTCAGAAGTCATCTTCCTTGTTTGGTACTAACTCACTCCATGTTTATTTCTCTTGGCTTAAACAGGAGCTTACGGAGGGCAGGACAATCCCTAGTTCTCTCTTTGAATCCCAGGACCTCAAACGGGGGCTGCACTCAGCGTGTCCATGATAGATATTTATTGAATTAACAAGAACTTCTGTGAGCTTTAGTGTAAGCATGAGATCAAACCAGCCTTGTCTGGACCGTGCCACAGGGAGGGCACTGGAGTATAAAATGTCCTGGTGTTCGGTTCTGTGAATCTGGGTGTTTCCCCAGCGCTGCTCATCTGAGAACCCAGTCCCCACACTCTGTGAACCACGGTGTCCATGACAATATGTATTTTAGATAATAGCAGAATCTCCTCTGAGGTCCCCTAAGAGAACACAGTGGGAATGGTTCTTTGGTTTTCTTTTATTGTGTGTATGCACATGTGTATGTGTGTGTTCATGTATGATGTCCGTGTATGTATATGTCCATGTGTGTGTTTGTATGAATGCAAGTGTTCACATGCCACAGAGTGCATGTGGGAGTTAGAGGACATCCTTGTGTCAGCCCTTGCTTTCCATCGTGTTGGGGCAGGATGTTCACCATCGTATATGCAGATGAGCTGGAGATCCTAGAATTACAAATGTGGGCTGCTGAGTCTGGCTTTGTGTGAGACCTGAGCAACTGAACTGAGATTGTCACCCTCACACGGTAAGCACTCTACCCTCTCAAGCTATCTCCCCAGAGCAGGGTTGCTTCTTAACGTGACCATAGACAGAAATGGTCTGATCCTCAAACCTTGAGACAAGGCGGCAATGCTGACATGGACATGGTGTGGGCTGAGATTGCTGCCTGGTAACTCGTCAGAGTTTATCTCTGTTTCCCCTCTGATAATGGCTGGCCAGAAGGGCTCTCAGGAGGCATCATGTTGCTCTCGGGGCTCTGAGACTCAATACACAGAAGAGAGTGGCAGAAAAGAGCCCAGTGCCACCATGGAATTGCTGGAAGTGAATCATGCTTCCTTCTCTAACTGTCTGCATGACCTTGGGCAAGCTCCTGCCCTGTTTCTGCCTCGGGCTCTCCTCTACGTGATGTAAACTCTCACTGGCACAGGAGCTGTTTAGGGATGCTGTAGAGTAAATTAATTAATGTCAGTCACACAATCAGCACAAGGGAGCATGCTAGGTGCCTTGTAAGTCCTCCCTCAGCTATTAGAATCTGCTGTCTAGTTGGGGGAAAGGACTAACAGAGGAGAAGAGTCTATGGTGCACCTCTCTGGTAAAGAGCTAGTAAGCATTGATGACTGGAGTACCCTGGCCTGGGTTGCAAAGAGACTCTCAGCATGAGATTTAGACTGACATCTTGCAACCCAAACAGCCATCTGTTTGGGGGCCGCTAATTGTGTTGAGTGAAATCTATAGATCTGTGATTCTTGGTCCCAACCAATGTTCATGATAAACCTGACTGCTGCAGAAAGGCTGCGAGATGGGACAGAGACACCTCAGGGCTCCTCGGCAGCCCGGACCACACTTCATGGCACACTGATACCGTTGCTGTAAGATTCCACATTAATTTGTTTCACAGGTTGATACTCTGAAGCCTTGGTCAGGAAAAGGAAACTACTGGAAGTCTTACCATCTTATCCCTATCCTTTGCCTTCTTGGAACTGCCCTTTAACTCTAAAATCCAACTTTTGCTCTCTCGGCCAGCAAAGGACTCACCCAGATGGCAAGTAGCCCCTCAAAGGTGAACCACAACCCATATCCAACACTCCGCTGAGTCAGAGGGCCTCCATAGCAACCTCCTTGCCCCGCTCCCCGTTCTGGGGGTAGTGCAGGACTCTGCGGCTCACAGGTGACTCCAGTGCTCAGCTGTGATGCAGCTGCCTTCCTTCCCATTAGGGTTCCACTCGTGGCTGCCAGTACAGCAGGGTGGGAGCGGCCACGTCTTTGGAATTCCTTTCCATTTTGAGTCCGAGGAACCTGCATCTGTCGACTCCCTGGGCATGGAAGCAGAGGAGATGAGAAGCTTTGATCAGGCTTCTGTGATACCTCTTCACATCTGAGGGCAGCCGGGTTACTAGGGACCATCTCATCTATCCACCCTGTGTATATACATATGTGTTTGTTATGGGACTTTCCTGGGGAGACACGAATAACATCAGTTCATCCCAGAGAGAGAAGACACCAACATACAAAGAGAAGTATCATCCAAGGAGTGGACCAGTGACTTTGTGGAGACTGTTTCCAAGAGCACAGGCTACTCAAAGGCAGCCACACTGCCAGCAAGTCCCAGCCCAGTCAACTGTCTATTTCCTACGTAATGGTGATGGTATCTTGGGGAGAGAAAGGAGCTTTGTGAGGGTGTTGGGGAGCCTTGTTTCTCTTAAGCTTGGTGAATTTTCCCTATTCCTCCATACAGGAAAGTTAACAGGCTAGATCTCATGAGGGTCCTGTTTAGGTGCTCGCAGCTACTCTGCCTTAAGATGGCAAAAGTCCTGTCCAACCTGGAGAATGTCTGAGCTACAATGATATATTGTTATTGTATTGCATATATACACATATCTGAATATAATACATCATTATAATATATATACATGTATTACACAATACATATTACATGTGTAATGTGTATATATATGTATATATATGTGTGTCTATATATGTATGTATACGTGTATATATACATATATGTATATGTATATTACACATATATCTATTACACTTATATATACCCTGCTATGTATCCCCAAAATTCAAGCCTTAGAAACCTGGTCCCCAAGGTGGCAGTGCTGAGTGGTGGAGACTTTAGGAGGTGACTTAGGTACAAAGTCTCCTATATTTCATCATTAGCGAAGCAATACGTTGTCACAAGACTGGCTTGGTTAGGACCCCCACTTCCTCTGGCTGGCTTGCTGTGTCTCACCATGCAGCATCCTCTGCTATGTCTGAGAGAGCTTAGCTGAGCAGAGTAGACATCAACTCCGTGCTCTCAGACCTGTGAGTCTACAGAACCAAGGGCCAGACATATCTCTATTCCATATAAATTAATAAATTGCCCTTCTCAGATACTCAGCCCTAGCCACAGACACACTCATCCTCGTAAACTACGTCTGTCATACATCTATGTTCCTGCCCAAATACTGAATGTTCTGGAGAGACGTCAGATGAAATGATATCTAGGGGAATCATGAATGTCTGTCTGTCCATATGAAGGGCTGTTGCCATGGCAGCTCAGCACCCTTGGGCAGCCTGCTAATGAAGAGTTATTACTTCTTAGCTAAAACACATTGCAGGGAACGGATTAGTCATCAACTTGCAGAGAGATACAAGTTATTTTTTCTTTCGATCGCTCTTGGATGTAAACACACTGATCTATGTGTGACAATTTATGCCCACGCCTGACTCACTCTCCCCCACTCTTTCGTCATGGAGCTAGCGAAGGAAGGGACGAGAGGTCTCTGTTGCCCCCAGGGACCCAAACAGAAGCTGTGGGTGGCAACTCAGATGCATCCTGAAAGAGTTTCAGGCAAGAAAGTCTCCATAAAGCTGACCGACCCAGCTGTCTAGCAGTCACACTGCCTGATAAGCATGTACCCTGGACTCCTCTGAGCGCCACATCGGAGCTGAAATCTGGAATGGCTCATTGTTTGCAAGAGCTTCTGGGAGGAGATGCACCCCACATAGTAGAGGGGGCCTATCTCTGCCCCTCAGGTCTGGCCACTGTCCTCTCTTGGTTCTCTTGTAGTCCAGGGCCAGGGAAAGGTAACAGGATTAGAGAGGCGCTGACTCCTCTGGGCTTCTGAGCTGCAGAAAGCTTACATTTCCATCTTGGGACCTGGAGATGTGTCTGATAGCTTAGAAGCTTACACCCCTGTTTTCACGGCTGCTTCTACATTCCGGAGATGTCTTTGTCTTCCCCCCTGCATCCCGGTCCTCAGGCCTCACACACAAATGTGCAGCCCACTGCAACATCCATACGAGAAACCCACAGAACACGCCACATGCTCAAGTGCTCCTGTGGGGATTAAAAACTGCAACTCCACAAATCTATACGAGTCATCTTTGACTTGTGGGAAGGATTTTCGGGCCACACATTTGTCAGGCATAAAATATGTACGGTAATAAACAATAGGAACAATTATAATAAATAATTAAGAGAGTTGTCTTCACCTGCCCTGAAACCGCAGGCTATGTGGGATAGCCTGAGTAGGATGGCACCTTGACTGTTTTCTCGGTCACCCTATTTTAGTTTTCTTTCCGTTGCTGTGGTAAAAAACAGTTTGATAAAGGGAGCTGGAGAGATGGCTCAGCAGTTAAGAGCACTGGCTGCTCTTATAGACAACCATGGTTCAGTTCCCAGAACCACCTAGTGGCTCACCACCATGAATAACTCCAGTTTCGGGGGATTTAACACTCTCTTCTGGCCAACACAGGCACCTGGCATGCACATGGTGCACAGCCATATAAGCAGGAAAACACTTGTTCACTTAAAATACCTAAAATAGATAATAAATACAAGTATACACACACACACACACACACACACACACACACACACACACACACTTGTTTCCTGAGTGGAAAGGATATATATATATATGTTCTTTTTTTCCTGAATGGAAAGAATTTCTTTGACTTATTTCAGGGCACAAACTATCACTGAGAGAAATCAGGGAATGAACTCAAGCAGGAACCTGAAACAGAATCTACAGAGGAACCCAACTGCCAGGCTCACTCTCGGGCCCTGGCTTGCTAACTCTCTGACATTCAGCTAGCTTCCTTATGCAAGCCTGCCCGCCTAGGAATGATTCACTGTAGGCTGGTCCTGCCTATGTCAATCAACAATCAAGACAATCCGCCAAGACATGCTGAGTCTGATAAAGACAATTACTCAGTCCAGCAATGCAATGCAGCTCATAGCACTCATGTCAAGTGGCTTACAACAGGCTGTAACTCCAGTTCCAAGGGATCAGACACCCTATTCTTGGCCTCTGTGTGAACCTGAACATACATAGGCATACTTACACACAGATCTACACACATCCACACACAATTAATAATTTTAAAATTATCTTTTTAATGTTTCCTTTTCCCTGGGAATAGAAAATGAAAAACTGAACTAGTATGTAGAGGAAAAGAATACAGGAGCTGAGGCTCCTGGCCGGCAAAAAGGGGAAGCATTCAAGACATCACCATGTCACTTACAGTTAATGGGAAATCACATCTTCTTGGGGCTCTGGGGAAAGATTTGCTAGATAGTATCATTTGGAAAAGCCTGACCAGGAGCAGTGGTCGCTACCATTTGTTCTCTGTCTACTCTCTGGCTGTAAACCGTGCCTGATAAGAACTTTGTGGACACAGGACTCTAGATCCTGTCCCTGGAGGTCTTGGCTCATACCCAAATGACAAATCATGTGGAAGATAAGAGAATCAGTTGGTTCTTTAAAGTTGGAAGAAGATGGGATTCTAAATGTCATTTGGCGAATAGATGAGAAGTTTTCCCACAACCACACACCCCAAATAAATCATATTATTTAGCAAAAGTCCACAGGGAGACAACCAAACAGATGTTTAGAGAGAGAGGAAAAAAGCTAAAGATGGTTAGAACATAGAGACTATAAAGACTTAAAGTCAGGAAGAAAAAAAAATGGCCTATGTATGACCAGGGATTTAAGTGTTAAGGGATATGACTCACACAGAAAAGAGACATTTTTGAAACTCACAGACTCACAAATCACAGGTGAGCCAAGTCCAGGGTAGGTGTGAGGAAGAGTAGAAAGAAGAGAGAAATTCATCATACAATATAAATAAAGTAGATTTCTTTTATAGTTGGGGAAACATCTCTTTCTCCTCTCCCTCCCATCTCTCTCCCAAGAAACCCTTGTATCTAGTCTACCCCAGATAGCTCACAGCTCTGTTGCACTCTCTTGCAAATCACTAAGAGCCAAGCTTGGCTCTGAGACCAGGCAACAGGAAGCAGAACTGGTCCCTAAGGTCAGATCCAACTGTATAAAGTAGAAAAAGTATTGCAAGAGCAATGTTTAAATTGGATTCGTTATTTGCTCTAGCAAATGCCTTGTGTGGTTTTTTTTAAAGCTTCATTTCTATTTTGTTTATCTCTAGAAGGGAAGATAATGAGACAAAAAAGTCTGCAGCGGAGTAGAGGTGGGAAATGCTCTTATCAGAGTCCCATCTGCCCACCTGGCCCCTCCGTGACCTCACGGTCAGGGGAAGAGAGCGTGGACCTAGCCTCCCAGCTACATCCTGGGCCTGGGGATCACCTCCCTTTAAAATATCAATGTAGACACAGCTCTGTCGGTCATATTCAGGTACAGCCCTCTGTAGTGGGGACGTTCAGGGGGGAACAGCCAGATGCATTTGAACATGACAAGTGAATGTGTCTCATCCGATCCGTAAAGTGTTGCTATCACAGGGACTCCAGCCTGGTGAGAGAGCCGCACAGAAGAGCCTCTGTCCCCACTGTGTGCTATAGGTCAAAGCCAGTGGCATTTCCCGTGACTGAGGAGTGGACTTTCCCCACACACCAAGTCAGACTCTTGGAGCCTTGCTGCTGGCCAGTACACATTTTACTAAGAACCTCTAGAGGTCGAGAGGTCATGTCAGACACAGAAGTGCAGCAGGCCATGCTGTCCAGCAGCCTGTAGGGGAGACCCTTGCAGTCCCCAAGCCTGAATACAATGGTGGAGAAGGCTTTGATTTGCAGTATGGCCACTTGGTACTTTCATGCTAGTCCTGGGTGTCAAGAGCCTTCATTGTTCTCTCGTTTCTATTGGCTTTTCCAGGAGAAACCAGAGGGAGGCTGACCTACAACTGACGGGAATGCAAGTGCTTTCAGGAAGGAGAAATCCACAGGCATTCTGAGCTGAGTCCTGCTGAAATCTGCTCCTGGATTTTTTTCCCCCACTGTGTAACCCTGCTGGCCTAGCCTAGGACTTGCTATGAAGACCAGACTGGCCTCATGGAACTCTGTCTGCCTTTGCCTCCTGAGTGCTTGGATTAATGATATACATGACTAGGCATGGGTGGCTTTCTTTAAATTAAAAAATTCCAGCCGGGCAGTGGTGGTACACTCCTTTAATCCCAGGATTTGGGAGACAGAAGCAGAGACAGGCAGATCTCTGTGAGTTCGAGGCCAGCCTGGCCTACAGAGTACCAGGACAGCCAGAGTTACAACACAGAAACCCTGTCTCGGAAAAAAAAAAAAGAAAGAAAGAAAAATTTTTTCCCTCAGAGTACTTTCCTCATTTCTATCCTGCTTTTTAGTATTTCTTCCCTACTGTGCCCTGTCCCTCTTCCATCCCTCCATTTCTCCCCTTCCTCCCTCCACTGCCCTTCCCTCCTTTCTTCCCCCATTCCTGCTCTCAGTGTGTCTTCCACCTTCCCTATCCTTGTCCTCCCTCCTCCCTCCTCCCTGGACCTCCTTTCTTTAACCATCCTGGCCTTTATACAAACATCCTGTTAAAGACTAAGCCCACAGTCAGCTTCACATGTCTCCCAATAGCTTTCCTAAAATCAAGACCATGATGATATTAATTATCATACTGTGGGGACTTAACATTCTGGCCTTGGGCACAGAGCGGAGACAGGGAGGAGCCATGCCAGCCAACCTCACAGGTACAGCTACAATGCAGTCATGGTGGGAGTGGCCATCAGGCCTCCTGGCAGACCCAGGACACAACATCCACAGAGTACCACCCACCACTGGGACCTAGAGTCTGGTCCTGGGTCAGGTGACCATACTGACTCTCCTATGACAGAGCAGATTGGGCCTGTGGGTCAGAGTTGTGGTTAAAACTTAGCTCGTACCCGTGGAACGGCTATGTGGAGGAACTGACATCGGCCATGGAGATGCTTCACAAGCAATGAGTCCTGTGGTCTTCTCCTCGGCCTCTGCAGGAAAGTCCTCATCAATCGTACAATGGAATTCATTTCTCACTCACTAGAATAGACTGGTTTTTTTTTTCCTTCCCCTAAAATTGCCAAAAAATGTATGACAGTTTGCAGGACATTGGATCTATTTTTGATCTCTTTCTCTTAATCTTCAAAATGATCTAAACCCCAGGGTGTTCTCCATTTTCCCACAGCACAGCCCACTCAACTGAGAGGCTTTTCTAGAAAAGTATTCTCACTATCTGTAACCCAGTTGCTTTCCCTACAAGGTCTCGAGCTTTTCCTGCTGTCACCTCTTTTGTTGCTGTGGTGGTGGTGGTGGCTGTGGTTGGTTGGTTGGTTTGCATGTGTCGGTGTATATTGTGTGTGTGCCTGTGTGTGTGTGTTTTGTGACAGGGCCCCAGACCTTAGTAGGCCCTCAGATCTACTAAGTCAGTAGCACAACCAACTCCACACTGAAAGGGCCAGTTCAGGCTGTAGGACTGAGCAGGTAGACAAGACCTCCTGCCAAAGCTAAAACAAAGGGCCTGATCCATCAAAGTCTACATAGTTCATATAGGGAAAGTCTCAAAATGTACTAACCTTACTTCTTAGCTTCTGTAGTTCCGCTTCTGGCTAACTGTTCTTGTTGACTGAAGTGTGTCAACCCAGAATATGGCTTTTGTGCTTTAGCTCACCCTGAGAAAGCCTGGGATTCCAAACACCCAGTGCAGTTGCCAGCCCGCTGATAAAGACTTTCTACTGGCTTAACCCCATGTCCAAGGAGTCTTCTCTGGTGAATACTCCACAACATATATGAGAGCATGTATATGTGAGTGCATGAACATCTGTGGGCCCATCGGTGTGCAGGCCTGAGGATATTATTCTTAGTTGCTCTCCACCTTGTTCCCTGAGGCAGGGTCTCTCAGTTAAACCCAGAGCTTTCCTGCACAGCTAGTCTAACTAGCAGGCTTGCTCTGAGGCCCTCCTGGCTTTTACATGGGTGCTGGGAGTCTGAACTCCAGCCCTGCTGCTTCTGCTCTGTCCACCAAGCTGGGGAGGGAGGCTGCTATCCCGTGGCCAGCTTGGCATCGGCACTGGGCATCCTCTCGCTCTTCAGCTCTGCCATCCATGCTGAACAAGCCTGAATTCTGCTGTTGAATCTCCCCCCCCCCTTTGGAAATAACTGGAAAAGTTTCAGTTCCATGCACCTGTACTGCCATCCCAGGGCCTCCATGTCTGGGGTCCCCAAGGTATGTCCTGTTGTAAATCCTGCCATTTGAGAATGAGACCACCACAATTTTGAGCCAAATTTAGTCCAGTTTTAATTAAATTAATTAAAT
Organism: Cricetomys ansorgei; assembly: GCA_026225945.1. Classification (NCBI taxonomy): domain Eukaryota; kingdom Metazoa; phylum Chordata; class Mammalia; order Rodentia; family Nesomyidae; genus Cricetomys; species Cricetomys ansorgei. Next base: position 4,920,156 of record JAMJFZ010000435.1, on the reverse strand, counting down.
ACTGGCCAATAAGATGGACCTAACCAGATCCCGTTCCGAGGTTCCCTACTCTGGGTCTCCCAGGAAATAGTGCTGAGTCCCTTGCAGTGGATGCTTACAAAGGCAGAACCCATAAGGCTAGGTACTTCCCACCAGGGACAAGCATCTATCCTGACGTACTTCCTGCCTGTGTACCTCCCACCTACAAGCCACTAACACATCCAGTGCATTTAGAGCACATCTGGTGAAGTTGGAGTGACCAAAGGGGATCTACACACAGCCCCACCCAGCATTCCAGGAGCTTATCTGTCTTTGGGCTCGTGGGGCTTGCAGGGTTATGTCTTTTTGGGTCTCTCTTGAACAGCCCCACCCAGCACTCCAGGAAGTTATCTGTCCTTTGTTTTTTTTATAGATCTCTCAGGCACAGTAATTAAAATTAAAACATACCTTGTCTGAGTAAACTCAGAACCATCTTATCTCCCAGATGTCAACAGCACCAAGCTTCCTTCTGCGCCAGCTTCTCGAAACTAATTACTCAGGTCCCATGGAGGCTGGAGAGAAGGCTGCTCTTCCAGAGGACCCCGGTTCAGTTCCTAGCACCCACATGGCAGCTCACAACTGTCTGTAACTCCAATTCCAGGGATCTGACACCTTCACACCAACACGCATAAAATAAAATTTAATCAAAAAAAAAAAACAAAAACAAAACAAAACAACAAAAAAAAAAACTACTCAGATTCCTAAGACTTCTGACCCACAAAGTCCCACATGTCTCCTGCTGCTATTGGAAGCTGAAGGCCATCAGGGGTCCACTGCCAAAGGCATCCTGGGTAGAAACTCCTCCCTAGGCTCCAGCTTTACTCCTAGTGTATGGGAAGCAGGAGGATGGAGAGTTCCAGGCCAGCCTGTGCAACATAGGGAGTCACTATCTTAAAAACAACGAACAATGAAGAACTCAATAAGCACACACAAGAGTTTCTTTATTATAGAAAAGAAGTGATGAAGGTAAGTAGCAATTCTGAGTAGAAATTCTGATTTTAATAAAAGAATGAGGCAGATGGTGGTGGTGCATACCTTTAATCCCAGCACTCGGGAGGCAGAGGCAGGCAGATCTCTGTGAGTTTGAGGCCAGCCTGGTCTACAGAGTGAGTTCCAGAACAGCCAGAGTTACAACAGAGAAACCATGTCTCAAAAAACAAAAAATACATAAATAAACAAATAATTGATTCAAGTTTGTGTTTGCTTGTTCGTTCATTTTCTTCTTGCTTCCCAGTGTGTCTTCCCAAGGTGTCTTTCAAGGCTGAGATGCTGTGGAAAGTGAACACCTTTTTCCTGAATTTGTAGGGGAAGCCAGGCTGAATTTTGATGGCGACAGTAGTGCATAGAGAAGGGACCTGCTAGGATTTATCCTCAGCCTCTAGTGTCCACTGAAACCAGAAATGTGGAGAAAAAGGGAGAGCAGTTCAAACTACGTCTGTATTAGTGGGCTTGTTTTTGATTTTTGAGATAGGTCTCATTATATAGCCAGTATAGCCTTGGCTGAGCTGGAATTTGCTATGTAGACCAGGCTAGACTCCCACTCACAGATCCACCTGCCACTGCCTCCTGAGAGCTAGAACTAAAAGCTGTACTACCACATCCTCTGTACTTTTTATCCCTGGAAAAGACTAAATAAATATTGGAACTTAGGTGACTACTTTAGGACCCCTTCTTTTTCCTTCGCCATTGCTGCTGGAAAAGCCCCTCTTTGATCCTCCATCTTGTGAACTCCTGCACTGCACCTGGCTCAGCAGCCAGCATTCAAGGTGTGCTTCGGGACCTGTGCTGCTCCTGGATCCCAACGCTTCTGTTCTCACACACCCAGCACTGTCGTCGGCCATGCCCCATCCTTCCCTCCAGGATACGGAGATGCTTCATATATTTGAGTTTGAGTCCTGACCCTTGCTCACGCACACTGTGAAGTGCGGTTGCACGTACGCCACTGTGGGGGCTCAGCAAGAGAGACACGGTGGCATTTTCATATGTGTAAACTCTGCCAGGCCTCAGCAGAGGGAACCACCGTCCTGGTCATCACCATACTCAATCGAGGTGGAACCCCGAGTGTCTCAGCTCAGGTGTTTTATTCATTCAGAACTTCTCAGGTGCAGATCATAAGCCATCAAACATCTCCCACAGAAATCCACCACCTGCAGACAATACAAAAGGCCAAGGCCTACGCATCCCCTTTTCCAACAGTGCACAAAAACAATTACTTTAAACACAACTAAAAATAAACTTCCACAGCAGTGAAGACTACTGAAGGACATCTTCACTGTACCTGTGGCCTGGGCCCTGGTGGGAACAAGGCTCTGAGCTCCCACAATGCCAAGGAGAAGATGCTCCAGCCGCAAGTCACTTTTGGGGTCAGGCCACATCCCTAAGTGGCCAGCTGAGTTCTCTCCTAGCCCCGATAGCCTGGCTAGGCAGGGACAACCGTCCCTACCGAATCTGTTTATATGGCTCTTGGAGGAGTGAGTGTCCTGTTTCTTCAAGCTGAGGAACTTCCTTCTGCCTCAGTAATTTTTAGAGACTCTTCTCTCTCTGGTCTACAAGGCCTCCTAGCCCGAGTGTTTGTTTCTGGCTATGTCTTATAGGTACTTTTTACATTTAAAATGCTCAGTGTGGGTGGGGGCAGAAGAGAGGTGACAGTGGGAGCTCCCTTCAGCATCAGAGTCCCCGCTTTTCTTAGAACATTTTCAAGATTGTTCGGACACTCTGGGACAACGACAGTTTAGCTTGTCCCTCGCAGTTCTTTAACCTTCTTGGGATTAGGCTGGGGTTGGGTCCTGGGAGAACAACTAGAGAGAGGTAAGGAAAAGCAGGTCCCCCTGCAGAGCACAGCAAGAGGGAGGTCACCGGGGCTACAGGCACTGAGGTGGAACCTTCCCTTGCTCAGGTTCTTGTATCTTGTGTGAGGGTCACGAGCACACACCTGTAACCATCCCCTTGGGGTTGCTTCATGCCATAACACATGTGTGTGGAACATAAGATCCACAGAACACAGGGCTGTCTTCTATGTGGTTGGTAACAGGGTTAGCCTTTCGCTGCCTGTCTTTTTCATAAGATCAAATGCAAACAGAATCACTGAGGGTTTGGGTGGGAAGAGGGTGTGGGTATCTTCTGTTCCCAGCAACAGTGTTGGACCCTCTGATAGAATGTGAACCTCATCCTGAGGTCAATGACCTTGTCTCAGGGCTGCTGAGCCACACACATTTTTCTCTTAACCAGATGCAAGTGTTTGGAGACCATCATTCAAAGAAAAGTTAATCCCCGAGAAGACTGGCTGAGAGCCAGAGCCTGCTGACTGGAGCCCCAGAATGCTGGGTAGGAGGGCCAGTCTGGAGGAAGAAGTTGCTCGATCCGTGCGGTCTTCACGCACTTCTGGATCTGGTTTCGGTATTTTCACAGACGACCCTGAGAAGATAAATGCTGGGGGAGAACATGACCCCCAAGGGTGTGTCCACCTAGGACCTCAGAGGGCTGTTTCTCTTGGAAATAGCTTCTTTATCCAAGACCAAGTCAGTGTGAGTTAAGCTGGACCTAAGCCAGAGGTCAGTGTCCCTATAAAGAAAGAGTACTTGGAGACAGAAGACAGGAGGAGGGGGAAGCTGAGCAACCATGGAGACAACAATTTCCCAGGAACAGCACAGGGCTACAGGCGGTCATCAGGAGCTGAGGAGCGATGGGGAAGGGAGATGCCCCTTCCTGGTGCTTTGATGAGTGACTGTTTCTTCTCTGAGGAGAATTTCTTTTCTGAGCTGTACAATTATTACTTTACTTCAGCAAAGTTTCTTTGCTACCTCGCTGTCTGCACAAGCTTTCATTTCATTCTTGAATAAGAGGCCAGGAACCTAGGAACACAGCACGAACAGACCAGGCATCCTTTGAAGAAGAAAAAAAAGCTATCAATATTCCAAATTGAAGCACAATTTGTACATTTGTGTGCTAACAGAAGCACACAAATCTTATGTGTCCAGGATGGTGAGTTTTTAATTTTTTTTTTTTTTCAGTTCTGGAGGCAGATCCTTTCCTACACCCTCAGCAAACATCCCACCACTGAGCTACATCCGCAGCCTTCTTCCCACCTTTTATTTTCAGACAGGATTTCCCTAACTCACCCAAGTTTGCCTTGAGATCACTCAGGGATAAGCCTGAAGTGGTGCCTGACTATAATCCTTACGACTTCCGACTCTCCAGCCACAAGCTTCCTCTGGTGAGCTCCACCTCGGAAAGGTTTCACAACCTTCCGAAAATATTGACACTCAAACACAGCACCTGTATACTTCTGTTCAAATAGGAGCCCATGTCCGCCAGGGTCTACAGTGAAGGGCAGGATATCTGCCCTCAGGAGATGCACACTCAGCGTGGAAGCTGTGAGATGGTAAGGAGGAGTTCTGTCCACGACCACTGTCACCTGTGGAGAAGAGAGAGGTTAGAGTGGAGACAAGGCAGTGGGAGGGGGTGATGCCTTAGGGAGCAGACTGGCAGACAGCTTTGGCTGACTCTGCAGCGCCCCAACACCCCAGCCTCATCCTGCACAGTCCCTTTAAGTCTGAGAATAGCTGAGGTTGGGCATGGCAGGACCTGATGTATCTAGTACCTTACCCTATTCACAGAGCCTGCAGAGAGAAAGGCCTGAGAATGGCTCTACCATGGTATTCTCTTGAGGCTTCTGGGAAAGTCTGGGCCTGGGTTTGCTTCTGCATCTTTAGGGAAACAACTTGCTTTGCTGCAGCTCAACACCAGCCAGGAGGTCTTGATTCTGCTTCTGTCATTGGAGCTTGAGTTCCATCTGAAAAACGAGGCAATCTAACCTGCTCAGTACACAGCTGCCATGGTGCCTCGTGATTAAAAGGGAGCAAGTGTGGAATGAGCTTAAAATATGTAGATGATAGGGCAATTTCCATCCCTCTGTCATTTGGATGGTGACTCTGACTGCAGATGCCACCCAGCATTGTGGGCCAGCCCATCAGGAAAGAGCCCAGGACAAAGTCTATGTCCTCCTGGGTTTGACAAAGGTGAACCAACAGCATCCACAAAGCCAAACACCTGTGTCTTCTCTTGGCTGAGGGGCACGCAGTGGCTTGTGTCTGGGCAAGAGCCTCTTGTGGCTTCTCCCAGCTGTCTGCTCCGACCGACCAGCAGAGGCAGCACAGTAGTGTTCGGTGGATACACAGGAAGAAAGACAACAGCGCAGAGAGCAGAGTCAAGGTAACAGTGGACTGTCACAGAGAGGCACGACAGCAGCCCACTTACTTGTGCTATCTAACGATGGAAGGAAATGTAGTGGGATGTTTTGAAGGAATTATGTGATCTTGGTTTCCCAAAAAACACAGTATGGTTTTTGGAATATGTGTTTGTGTCCATCCCAGGGGTAGTGGATGAGAGTGAGTTTGATTTAGACTATTTGTTACCAGTGGCTATGATTTGTTTACATGCTGCTATGAAAAACATAAATTTGCCTTGTGCAACTTGTCCTTGTGATTGCGTGCAGCTTAGACTTCTGGGAGCTTTGCTTAGAGTTTATATTGGTTGAGGTCAGAGAGCGGAGGAGAGAATTAGGTTAGAGGATATTGCATTGAGATGTTAGTCCGGCTCACCATCAGCTCCTGCTCTCCCAGGTTCAGGCTGCCAACAAGGGTGGTAAATGTTTCTTTCTTTTTTCTATCTTTTCTTTTTCTTTTCTGAGCCAGAGGGTAAACAAGCATGGTTGCAACAGAGACAGGAAAAGACATGGAGAAAAACAGACAAAGAGACAGAGAAAAAGAAAGACAGAGATAGAGAGACATGGGCAGAGAGATTAAGAAATACACACACACAGGTGGGGGCAGGGATGGGGCAGGGACGGGGCAGGGACAATATAGCATCTTCATAGTGGGAAACAAGACTTAGAGCTGTGGGCAAGGGTGACAGAGCTTAGCCTAGCCATGATTGGATCCAGCCTGTCACATTTCAGATAAGGAAACTGAGGCCGGTGAGCCTGATCTATTTGTAGCTGGTGTTGCTAATGAGAACTGTAGTTGGCTGTGGAATCCAGTTCTGAATCCTGGAGGCAAAAATATATCAGCTTGTGAAATGCTTTTTAAATTAGCTTGCAAGTGTACACTGTTTGTGAGAACTAGAGAATTCACAGACTGTATTTGTTTTTATAGTGTATGTTTTATTGTAGGATGGAGTCTATTGATCAGTGACCGCTTGACTGAAGACCCCAGGGTGAAGAGGAAGAATGTCCAAACTCCAGCTGAGAGAGAGATTGAAAAGAGAGAGAAGGAAACCAGAATCAACAAAACAACCAACCGCACACATGAACAAGCACCGCAGAGGTCTTAGAAATTAGCCCCATGAAACACTTCCCAAAGTGGAAGAAGAAAGAAATTCTAGTCCGGGCCAGAGCAAAGCCCCTGGAAGGAAAATAATGAGAACAGAGAAAAAGCAAAGCAATGCCAGACAAAAGGGGACTCTGGGGCTCCGACAGCAGCGTTCAGGAGCCGGGGAGGCAGGTGGGAGGGCAGCCAACAAGCGGACACTTGCAAGGGGCCGGGGTTGCAGAGAGAAAGAGGCAGGGAGCATCCTGAGCCACAGAAGGTGATCTCTGACAGTGTCTGCAAATGAGAGGAGGTGTTGTATGCCTTAGCTTGGCATCTACTATTCCTGGCTGGCCGAGACACTGCTAACCTAAGAGGCCCATGTGTGTAGCAAGAAGAGTGGGTCAGGCACATGAGACTATGAGAATTAGGAAGTTAACTTCAAGGGGCTGGAGAGATGGCTCAGCAGTTAAAAGCACTGGCTGCTGCTCTTCCAGAGGACCAGAGTTCAACTCCCAGCACCTACACGGGAACGTAAACTGTCTATAACTCTAGGTCCAACCAATCCAACACCTTCTTCTGGCTTCTGCAGGCACTGTACACATGTGGTACACAAACACACATGAGGACAAAACACCTATACTCAAAATAAACACATAATGTTTTTAAAACAAAGTTAACTCCAGGACATAGCAACAAAAGGCTATCGCATGGACTGTCCTGTAAAAATCCCCTCAACAAACCAAGAAAATCAATCACCTGCAACAGTCAAAAAGGAGCTACCCTTCCCAGGATCCTCCCAGTCCCTGTTGATAAGAAAGCCCCCATCTCCAGACTGGGGAAAAAGAGGCTCTTGAGCTGCGTGCTTGCTCTGAACAACAATCACAGGACTTCCCCCTCCATCAGTAAGTCTTTATAAAATTCAGGCTTCTGAGCTGTTGTCAGCCTGGGTTCTAGTATAGTCTGTCCACAATGTGATGGAAAATTTATATTTGTAGTGCTTTTAGGGATGACAGTTCCCTCTAGGCTTAATAACCACTGTGAGAACCATTTGGGCAGTATGATTTGCTTCATGCTGGGTTGGCCCATCTGAATCTGACCCGTGTGGTCAATCATTCATTCTATGCATGCTTATCAGGAACTTCTGCATGCAGGATGGTAGCATAAAAGCTGAAGGCAGAAATGCAATTGAAACCAATGAGATTCCTGGGTTCTGATGTCCCTTGTCAGCCATGTGGAGGTTGTGCTTAGCTTGTAGGACTTTTACGTGGCATCTCTAGGATATGTTTGATAAATGGGTGGAAATGGGAGATTTCTAGCAGAGGTACAATGGATTGAAAGCTGATTTCTTTCATACGTTACCCCAGTGTCTTGGGTAGAAAGAAGGGCGTGAGGCTGAGAAAGCAGGTCACTCAGGGCAAGTGATGCTGAGGTGTGAGCTTGTAGATCAAGACCTTCTCTTAAAGCCTCGTGGTTCAGTTGCCAATGACCTGTGGTCTCCTGAAGAAGTGTGGTCTGCATCATGCCAAACGCAAGCCTGCCTTGTCACATTCCCCCCAGATTTTCAAGGCTGGAGACATGGTGCATGCTAGTATGATGGGCACACAGAATCTTCAAGGACTTGCCTGGTGTGACCTGAAGTTCCCTGAAAGAGGGGGGGGAGAGAAAAGAAAAAGAAAGGAAATGGGGAGAAAGCTGCACCCATGTTAAAGATTCTATAAAGCCAAATGACTGAACTTCAAGATTACGAAGAGTTAAAGTGTTGCAAACCAGAGTCACATTATCTAGAGCTATTTTTAGTCCTTTTGAAAAACCTACTTTGCCCAGACCTGTGTCTGACCTAACAACCTCGTGTCTATCAAAAATCTTACAGTGTATTCTTAGCAGATCTCCTTGTTAGTTTTAAACTGTCAACTGGACACAGCTATGTATGTGAGGGAGTCCAAACTGGGGGACTACCTGATCAGATTGGCCTGTGGTTGCGTCTATGGGGCATTGTCTTCATGGCTAATTGATGAAGAGGGCCCAGCTCACTCTGGGTGGTGCCATTCCTAGGCAGGAAGTCCTGGGCTGTGCTGTGTGAGAAAGCTAGCTGAGCAGAGACAAGGGTGCAAGCCAGTCAGCAGCGTTCCTCTGCAGTTTCTGCTGCAGCTCCTGCTTGAGCTTCTGTCCCAATTTCTCTCAATGATGGACTGGAATTTGGAAGTATAAACAAATTAACCTTCTCCTCCCCACATTGCTTTGGGAATGATGTTTATCACAGCAGGAGAAAGCAAACTAGAACAGCCGACCTCTAGTTTTCACCAAAGCAAAAGCTAGAAATGTCCTCAGATGCTGTGTGAAGTCCGTAGCACCATTTCCCCCATTTTCCCAGAAGCTGATCCCTGTGCCCCATGCCGTGTACTTTGGTGAGTACTTTGATTTCTGACTTTCTTTGTTCTGTAACTAACAGAATTTCATGTAACCACTCCCGCTGATGGGACACTGGCCTAGGCACGGTGTGTCCAGCATAAGGAGAGGCTGTGTGGATTGTCAGGAAGCCCAGTTTGGGATCCAAGGGTGTGTGACTTTCAAGATCAGCACAAAGACTGAGGTGATTCTACCCAAGCAGCTGGAAGGGGGTGTGTTCCATTTTGGGATGCACAGGGGCTTTGCTGAAGGCCTCCCTGTGGCTCCAGATGTGTTTCATTGCCCTATGGGGAGCCACAGGCATTCATCCAGGGGCTGCTGGGCAGAGGCTGCAACTTGAAAATAAACTCGGGGCAGGACTGGCGCAGCATTTATTTCCAGACTCCAGTCAGGGTCACCTTCTCAGTCTCCTGAGGTACAAGTCGTTTTTCTTCTCCATCAGTTTGTTTTAATTTAATTAGTCTGAGCCCTGTGCGAGCCATGTGACGACCTTCTAAGACGGTCTTGGAGCAGGTAATTATACATCTGTGCCTAGAGCCAGATGCAGAGGTCTCAAAGGCCCTGAGGATTTGTAAAGCTGCCACAGGTCTTCACCTGGATTCCCATCCAGCTGCACATCTCCACCAGAGCATCTCAGGCCAAGAAGGCCCAGCTGTTCTCAGGTCAGCAAGGACCCTATACAGAGTCCGTTACAGCTGGGCCATGTACGCAGCCATCATGGGGGCTGCTGGCCGTATGCTCAGTATCCTGGGAACACAGGGCAGTGGACACCCTGCCTTCATCACCACCCCTATCTAATTGCTCTGAGCCACACAATGGCCCAGTGGTCACTTAGCTAAAGAGGTATATGGTATATATCTGGCTGTGATACCAGGGTTTGGTGGGTACCTACAAAGAGATGACAAGTTCTTGTGTTCCGCACAGAGACATACGGATAATAGCAAACAAAGTGAGAATTGTCAAGACTACATAAACTTAAAGGAGGAAGTAGAGCAAAGAAACATAATTAGAAACTCCGCAGCAAGCATGCTACAAAAGTTGGGGACTTCTATGTCACATTTTCCAGGGTCTTGGGGGCCAGGGTCTTGGGCTTCCTTTTGCCTGTTCTGTTACATGGGATTCTCCATACAGCTTCATAAATCCCGTGTTCATTAGCATATTAAGTCTCCACCCAGGGTGTGTATTTCAATATTATAATGAGCCACCAGTCACCTTCAGTGCCTCTGCACCCCCACCAGAGGCTCTAAGCCTGGAGAGTGTTGGAGGTGGGTTTTCATACACTGATTGCTGACTCAGCCTTTAAGTAAGGTCTTCTGGACCTGGTGCTCTGCACTACTCTCTTGCCTCAACTGGACCATTTTCACTTCTCCTGGAGGACTTTCCAGAATGCTGTGCAAAGCAGAAGCCCCGTTTTCCATTACTTTTGTGCCACCTTTCCCCACACCTTGGTTCTGGATTTTGAAATCCTGAGCCCTCATCCAGAACACAGCTGACCTGTACCTGCACTGTGAAGCAAGGCATGGCTGTGTGGCTCTCAACAGCCTGATCTGAGCACAATGTAGATGGTAGGAGGAATATGTACTCCCTGTATCTACCTTCCTTTCTGAGACTGGTTCTGAGACGCTCAGCCTGCTGAGCTGAGGTCTGGCCCAGCTAATGAGCAGGCAGTACTCGGGACTTGCATTCATCTGGCTGAGGTCTCCTCTGGTCTAAGCCTCATAGATTACAGGTCAAAACTCCTCCCCTTCATCTTGGGTCCAAAAGTTATGGCCTGCTCTGAAGGTCTCAGAGAATGGTGCTATTGTTAGTAGATTTCACTGCCTTGTCTCAGCTCAGCCCCGACCTCCTATCACAAAGGGGAGGAAGTTGGCCTCATTGGCTGATGAGTGGGAACTTGTCCCCAGACCACCTGCAGCTTCTCAGTGTCCTGTGGGCCGCACTGGGACCTCACAGTCAGGAGAGAGCTCCACTCTGCTCTCCTGGTACTACAAGCCACTGCAGCATGTCACCACTGTGTTGCTGATGGGGCGCAGATGCCACTCCAACCACACCTTTGCTTATGCAGATGGCACCTGCTGCATAGGGCCACTGAACAGGCCACTGACATGTGACAGGGGGACTGGGCTGTGGAGTTGGCTCCATTGGTAATGTGCTGGCCCTGTAAGCACAAGGACTTCTGATTGATTCCCAGAACGCACATGAAAAAGCTAGGCATGGTATACATCCTTGTAACTCCAGAGCTGGACCGTGGAGATAGGCAGAGTCCTAGGACTCAATGGCCAGTCACTCTAGCTTACTTGGTGAGTTCCAAGCCAGTAAGAGACCCTGCTGATACATAGATAGATAGATAGATAGATAGATAGATAGATAGATAGTAGGCAGTGCCTGAGAAATTAATTTGAAGTTGTTCCCTGGCCTCTACATACATGTATACATGCTTGCATGTGCATCCACACATCCACACCTACCTGCACACACGAATATACGTGCATAACACACTTGCACAAAGTGACAAGGGTTATACCAGAGGAGACTTATACTTGTCATAGCACTAGTGAAGAAGTAAGAGGAAAATCCCACGCGTCCATCCTTACCTTCCAGTGTGTTTGAGTCAGGGCCTTTCTTATTCACTGTGTGTAAACTAGGCAAGCTGACCTGTGAGCTCCATCAATTCGTGTCTTCGTTTTCCATCTCCCATCATCCAGTAGGATCATGCTGGGATTACAAATTCATGTGCTACTACATCAAGCTTCTCTGTGGGTTCTGGGAACATGAGCTCTATTTGTCAGACTTGCAGGGCAAAACTTTTAACCCTTGAGTCATCCATCTCCCTTGCCCAGTGAAAAGGATTTTTGAAAAGTCTATAATGAAAGTTTATGTAAACAAAGATTCAAACTTCAAAGGACACAGAAAGTAAAAGACCAAGTGTAGTTAGGCTGCTGTGAGGGCTCAGCAGGAGCTGAGACAAGGAGGTATTTTCATAGGTGGAAGCCCTGTCAGACCTCAGCAGAGGAAACCACCATCTGGCCAGTGCCAGACTCCATAGTGGAACCGGGAGCATCTCAGCTCAGGTGTTTTTATTCTTTCAGAACTCTTTGGGTATTTTGCTGATAGCACATGCAGATCATTAGCAATCAAACAACCCCCACAGAAATCCAACACCTGCAGACAATACAAAACGCCAAGGCCTATGCATTCCTTTTTCCAACAGTGCACATAAAAAACAATTATTTTAAACACAACTAAAGATAAACTTCCACAACAGCCAAGTACAAAGACAGAGTAATGCCTGGGTACGGATAAAGAGCAACATGTGGACAAGGTAAAGAGCAGTGGATGGGGCCAAGTGAAATGGGTTGTGAATGAGAACAGAAAAAGATATGCAATGAGTCCAGATGATGGGATTGAACAAATCCTGAATTGTGTGTCTTGATAAATGGCGGTGGAATCCAGGTGGGAGGGGGGCCTCAGGGATCAGGGTCGGATAGAAGGGATCCAGCATCTCCAGTCTACAGCACCACTTGTTCAACAGCTGCAGGGCACTGCCTCTGGTCCCTGAGTGCTGCTCTCTGAAATGCTAACACTGTCCTTGCATTGCACGCCCCTACTAGTGTGTCCTCCAGGGTGCCAGATGGTGAGCGTGGCTTGGTTTCCCTGATGGGCAGAACCTTGGCCAGGTCTGGTGCAGAAAATGTCTTTCACTGCTCTGTCACTCACACTAAACTGCATCTTGTTCTTCTCTCTTGCACTCTGCTATCAAAAGCAAGTGATAAATGCCACCTCAGATCACCCCTCAGTGAGCCAGATTTAGCACAGCATAGTCAAGAACCTAGGTGTCATTCTGTATCAGCGCAGATGGCAGCCCACAGTAGAAGCAAGAGATGTAGGTTGGCCATCCAGTTTCAAGGTCAGGAACAAGATCTGCCTGCAACCCTCTGCGTGACCTTGAGTTTAAGTTGTGGGTTCTCCAGCCTGTCCAGCTGTCACAGCCAATGAATGTCTCCCCAGTGTAAACATTGTGCTCAATTTCCCCTTATCTTCATACACAACAAACTTCTATATAGCTAGCTTTCAATCAGGCAGTTAAATGATGGTCTTAGGAGTTAGTCAATTCCTGGGCTGGAGTGATGAGGAACTTACGTAGAATGTATAAGGCTCTGGGTTCAATCCCTAGCATTGGAAAATAACAGCCACAACAAACAAAACATTTAGACTGTGAAAGGCACAGAAAAGCTGGCTCATGAGACAAGGTGGGGAGAGAGAGAGAGAGAGAGAGAAAGAAAGTAACAGTCAAATTGGAAACTAAGCCTCAGAATGTAAACTTTCATGGAGAAATAGGAAGGAATATCCCTATAGCCCTGTGTATGACTGCCCAGCCCTCTTCAGTTAGACCCTTAAATTAAGTTGCAGATGGAGAGAAGAGGTGGTAAATTCTAGAGAGGGGCTGGGCTCTCTCTCCTCAGGAGAGAGCTTCATTAGGGGAATTACCAATACTATAAACCAGTGATTCTCAACCTTCCTGATGCTGTGACCCTTTAACACAGTTCCTCATGCTGTGGTGCTCCCAACCACGAAATACTTTCACTGCTACGTGATAACTGTAATTTCGCTACTATTACGAATTGTAATGTGGATATCTGATAAGCAGATGGTCTTAGGCAACCCCTGTGGAAGGGTTGCTCGACTCCCGAAGGAGTCACAACCTAGAGGTTGAGAACCTACAGCTGTAGACAGGCAGCACTGAACACTGGGGATCCAAAGGCAAGAGAGACTTTGGTTCTGTCGGACAGTGAGGTGGCCATTTTCAAAGGTTACCAAGCATGGGGGAGATCCCACGCCACAAGGCAGCAGGCTTAGTTGGCAATGGAGCATATGTGATTTAGGTTTACAGGCTTTATTAACCTTTACTTAGGTTTACAGCAGGCTGGATGTTTCCAGCCTGCAGTGGCTATATCTGCTTCCGGTCTGGTTACTTTGGTTACCTAGATGTCCTGGGTTTGTAACAAGGGGACATTTGGGATACTGTAGTGGCCCTCCTCTGTGCCGCTGGGGCCCTGGTGGGACGTGCTGGTTTCTATGCACTGCAGAATGTGGCAAAGAAGAATTAGACGTCTCCACAGCTGCACTTCTCAGGGGCAAAGCAACAGGCTCTTCTGCAGCCCTGTCCTCTGAGGCATCTGGACACTTTATGGAAAGCAAGTTCTACTCTTTTTTTTTTTAATAAAATATCTTTAAATTAGTTTTTGATAATTTCATGCATGTTAACTATTGATTATATACTCCACTTCAAGTCCCCGCTCCCACTTCCCCCAGGTGCTCCCAGCTATTCCCCTTCCCGCTTTCCTTCTGTCTCTCTCTTTTAAATTTTTTGAGTCCAAAATGTTGGCTGATCTTGTGCTGTAGAGTGAGTTCATGAGAGCAACAGCCCTCTCCTGTTCAGAGCACAGCACCGCACAGCACTCTTCCCCGCCTCCTGATCTTATGTCCTTTCTCCCCTCCTTCTGCAATGTTCCCTGAGCCTTAGAGGTGGTGTGTGTGGAGTAGGGGGTGGGGCATGAAAGAGACATTCTAAACAGGACACTCAGTCGATACTTATTCTCAGCACGTGGACCAGTTGTGAGCTTGCATTAGCTGCTGACCACTGCAGAAAGAGAGTTCTCTGGCCAAGGATGAGGCCGGCACTAATCCACAGGTACAAGAATAAACTCAGAAGGCAGCTTGACAGAACGCCATTTAGAAAAACAATAGTAGTAGGTTCCTCCTTAGAGCCATGACCTCCCGGGCCATGGGATTTTGACCAGGTTGACTGTAACAGACACGAAAGGATAATTTCTTAAACTAATGCTTCCTCTTTCTGGGAGACAGACTGAGAGTGGAGGCGAGGTTGAATTTGGATCCTGCTTATGTGTCAGGAACTAGAGGCCGGGGGACCATGGATGACCAGTTCAACTGACCTGTCAGGCCAACATGGTCACTGAACCACAGGCTCTCAGCACTCCCTGACAGTATTTCACTGGATGGGAACAGGCCTTTGCAAACAAAGTGAGGGCTTTGCTAGGATCTGATGGAATGTGGAAAGATTAAGCCAGGACAGAGAACATGTATGAACGTTTTAAGAATAAGAGGAAGGAAGGGAGAATTCATGCAAACTAATAAAGCACCTCTACTCTGGAGACACTCCACATTTATTTAACGGCTGGCTATGACGCAGACCTGAGAAGCAGCAAAGAGAGGGAGGACCTTTGGTGCTTGGCAGTTTCGAGGCAACCTTCACTTGAAAAACGCTTACGTAACCATGTCAGTCAGCATCTCCGTGGGGTGAATGGTTGAGCCCCAGCCTCCTGAGACAGATGGTACCCGTTTCAAGGCCTTGGTCTGTGGCATCACAGGGCCAGCAGGGTAGGAAAGGCTCACAGGAGGGCACATGAACAGAGCTGCTCTGCTCACACTGGGAAGACAGAGTCTCTTAACGTAGTTGGGCCTGCATCTGCATAGACCCTCACCCTACCCCGGCCCCAACTGGCCTGGCTTTATGAACAAATCCATGTGAAAAAAATCAAGGCCAGCTTTCCCAGTCGGGTGGTTGTCCCCCTCCAGCTAGTTAATAGAAAGTAACTGTAAAAGTGAAGGTACTCGGGTGCTTCTAGGCCAGTGGGTCTCAACCTGTGGGTTACAACACATTTGGGGGGGTCTAACAAGCCTTTCACAGGGGTTGCCTAATATCAGATATTTACATCACGATTCATAAATGGTAGCAAAATTGCACTTATGCAGTAGCAACAAAAATAATCTTATGGTTGGGGATCACCAGGACATGAGGAACTGTGTTACAGTGTCACAGCATCAGGAAAGTTAAAAACCAGTGTTCTAGACCTTTCTTAGGTATTGTCAGGTTTATCACTTATGTTTCTGTAACCTTAGACACAGTAACAATATTTTACGTTAAGATTACTATCTCCAGAATTTTCCAGTGGCTGTGCAAATAGCCACTTACAAAGTGAGACACCCATGGCTAATGTCAAGTTAGATCGAGTCCGGGAACACCACCTGCAAAGACGTCACCGTCCGTGGCATTCACTGTCCCTGTATTTCCAGCGTCAGCTGTGGGCTTGCTGGAGTCTGACAGAGCTGAGAGGAAGTTGGATAAAGAGGCTGTGCTGGCTGGGCACTTGGGCAGGAGTGATGCTCTCAAGCATCACGAGACCTGCACACCTGAAGTTCACATTTCAGCACCAAAAGCCAGCAGGTGACTCTAGAAATGGCCACTGTACCCTTGCACCCAGAGGCTGTTAAGTAACTTTTCCTAGAGAAATTTTAAGGAATATCTATTCCCTCAGACGGGACACTGGCAGAATAGAGAGAACTCTATTCAAGCTCAGCTTGGTGAACCAATGAGTTCACTTGCTGAAGCCTCTGTGACCAAAAGCAGCTAGCTACATCACCAAAAAGTCCCACCCCAGCATGGGTGACCTTTGACCTGTCTTCCATGTCCTAAATATTCTGGCTCCTCCCTCAAGATCGCATTTATTTGGGGCAAGAGAGAGTGAGAGGTATTCTCTCAGATGAAAGTCTCCCAACATAGTTCCAGGAATGCTGACAGCCTCATCACCATCGCCACAGGCCTGGAATTGACTTGCTCATTTCATTGCCCTGACTGCTGAGGCCACAGTGCTCTGTGGCAGCCACTGATTCTTGATGGTGGTGATCATGTTAAACCCAGAAGCAACAGCTTTGCCAGGGGACCCTCCTTCATTCCACATTTGCAGCCCACTGGGCTGAAGCACAGGAAGGTGGGTACAAGAACATCTAACATTGACCCAGACAACCAACTAGAACAGTGATGGGCTCTTGAACTCAAATTAAGCCACAGCCCTGTTCACCGCTCTTAGTGCTTGAGCAGAGTGCTTCCTGGCCATCCAGAGCCACCCAGGGCCACCACAAGTGTTGTTACCTCACAGAGGCTTCAGGAAGGCTAGAGTACCATCTCAGATTTACCTCAAAGCCGGGTCTTTCTGTCTTCACCGGCTATGGGTGTTCTGCAGCAGGGTGTCCACACCCTCAACCTGCCTTCCTGCCCACACTTGCTCTGAGAAGTTCAGTGTCAGACACAATAGGAGCTTTATGGACACTGAGTTACCTGCATTCCCTGATACAGGTTCTGGGTCTGACTGTTTGCATAGTCTATGACAGTTCCAAGTATTTGTGCCAGAAAGCCGAAATAAACAGGAACACCCTACCTAGAACAGACAGGCCAACATGTGGAAGAAAAAGTGCGGGGGAGGCAGAGGAGGAAAAAAGAAAACCAGACAGGAGGCCGAGCCACAGATGGGGTAAATTAGTTTGTCATTATCTAGTTTCACTGAGAGTAGATGCATCAAAGCCACCCAAATGTCCACATGGAGTTTAGAGGACATTGAGATGTTCAGAGGGACACGGGACTTGAAGTCTAGCCGGCATTCCCATCAAGACTCTGATCTTGGAGGTAGAGAGATGGCTCAGCAGTTAAGAGTACTTGCTGCTCTTGCACAGGACTGGAGTTCGGTTCCCAGCACCCATATCAGGCAAATCATATGGGATTGGATGCCCTCTTCTAGCAGCTGAGAAACACACGCACACACACATACACACACACACACACACACACACGGATAAATCTATATATATATAAAAAAAAAACTTAATCGCTTTTTGACACAGGGTCTCGTGTGTCTTGTGCTAACCTTGAGCTGACAGTATAGTTAAAATGATCTTGAACTTCTGATCCATCTGCTTCACAAGTGCTGGGATTAGAGGTAAAGCAGTATCAAGCCTGGTTTATATGGTATGGGGAACTGAACCCAGAGCTTTATATATAGCTAGATAAGCACTCTAGCAGCTGAGCTACAAGACCAGCCAGGGACCCTGTTCTTCAAATACCTGCTGCCTAAAATTCTTACCTTCCCCTGCTGGGGCCTTGAGCCTCACAGAGCCCCCACCGTGTACTGGAAGCACACAGTGTGAGTCGGTGGCTGAGAGGCAGTGTTTCTATGTTCATAGACTTATCTCTTGCATTTCACTGACATTACCTGGTCTTCATGCTAATCTGTGAAGGGCTCAGCTGGGTTATCTTATCTCCAGGTGTTCAGTATTTGAGCAATCCCACCACCGTGGCTCCTATCTTCCCAGCTCTGGCCTTTTCTGTTCATCTTTCCTTGTGTATGGCTTTAAAGCAGATGCTTCATTAACAGCTCCATAAGCCAGGCTTCCGGCAATTGATTCACAAAGAAAAAATATAGCTCAGACTACTCACAGCCATCTGTAGTGACCTTCAGTGACAGTCTTGTGGTTGGGATTTGGCAGCACCCTAGAACCCTACCAGTAACAATTGCTTCATTGAGAGAAGCCTTATCGCCTTGTCTTGCAGAATGGGGACACTAGGAGGGTTAAGAGGGGAACCAAGGAAGCCCAGGTCTTGGGAAAAGCTCTGTACATGGCAGTGTCCATCCTCACTCAAGGCTCCTTCCTTTGCACTTGGGTTTCTAGTGTTGACATCTTTTTGTCCATCAAAAGCTGCTCCTTATATAGAATCAATCAGATTTTAACTCGATAGCAGATGGCTCAGGGTTGTTTAATTTTTTATATGTTTTTTTATTTATTTGAAAATTTTATACATGTGTTCTAGTTTGGTTTTCTGTTGCTGTGATAAAAAATCATGACCAAAAGCAAATCAGGGAGGAAAGGATTTATTTCAGCTTACATTTCCAGGTCACAGTTCAGATACAGAGGGAAGTCGGGACAAGAGCTGAAGCCGGAACCTGAAGCCAAAACCACAGGCCCACTCCCTGGACTGTGCTACTAGCTTTCTTAGACAGCCCTGGACCATCTGCCTAGAGATGGCACTGCAAGGCCCTCTGACGTTAGCTAACAATCAAGGTGCCCCACGGATTTGTGCATTGGCCAATCCGATTGAGGCGATTCCTCGGTTGAGGTTTCCTCTTCTCAGGCAACGCTAGTGTCAAGTTGACAATAAAAACTAACCGGGACAGCATGTATGCAATGTGTTTGGATCCAATGCACCACCTACTTCCGCCCCTCCAACGCTTCCCACAGCCCCTCCCATGTCACCCTCCCACTGAGTCCACTTAGTGGACAGTATGTACCTGACGTGGGGCCTTCTACTAGAACATGGGCAAGCTACCAAGGTACTGCATTTTGGAAAATAGGTGACTCCTCCCAATAGACATTTATTGCCAATACTTCCTCAGCTGGGGGTGGGAAGCACAAAGGTGAGTGTCTTGCCTATCCACACTGGAATTTTGGCTGGCTTGATCTTGTGCAGGCTTGGTGTAGTTCTCCAAATGACATTGGATTAGCGCATGGCACAGCTTCCAGCCATACTGTGCACCCCTGGAAGAGTAGCACACCCTTCCAGCATCCATTCATCCAGCTGCAGGGTGGGGGCCTATGATGCCACCTACATAGTGCTTCTGTGAAAAAGGTATGAATTATACCTGCAAAGGCCAGGCCCAGTGCCAACAACGGCAGGTGTGCTGGTCTGTCGCAATAGTCATTGACTTTCGAGACTGAGGCTGAAGGCAGATAAGGATTTCACTTGGATGCAGGACAAGGGAGGACAAGCACTGACCTAAGCAGCCTCTTGGTGGCGCTGTTCTTCTCATTTCTGCTCTATGGGCATCTTCTAGCTTAGTCCTAGAGGCTGTGATGCTCCATAATGTCCTCTAGGGAAAGCAATAACATTGCTTACCTAGAACCAAGCTAACTCGGCCTGTGGGACTAAGAATGAGGGGCATTCATCTGACCTGTCTTCAAAGAGGACCACAGACAGGATGCAAGGGCAAGGCACAGGAATAGGGTTCCAGACAGGATGATCTCCCACCTGGAGGGTGGGGTGGTCATGAAAGGGCAGTGACCAGAGGTCAGGGTGTCCAGCCTTAGAGACCTTTAACAAGGCAATGCTAACCACTCAGCTGGCTCTGTTGGGGTTGTTTAAGGAAGGACAGAGTCCCAAAGACACTCTGCATGTTAACATATGCTCAGGACTCCAAATAACCCTGGGTGTGAGCCCCACCCACCACCACACGGCTCAAGGGACACTCATGAGGACACTGGATATGCGAGCTACAGATATCCATAGGTCTCTTGAGGAAGGAGAACTGCAGTCTCTCCCAACAGAAGCTCAGAAGTTTACTCTGGTGTGTAAATTGAGATTTCAGCCAGGGTTGGGGTAGGGGTTGAGGGACACATCAGCCTGCCAACTCACAACTGGTACTCACTCAGTAGTATCCTGAGCTGGTGCAGAAACAGAGCCTGTACCCAATCCCATCTATGGAACTTGGCCCCTCCTCTCCCAGGATGCCCTCTGTCACATCTCCACAGCTTGGCTTCTCTCACCAACCAGGTTTGCTCAGTCTGTGCAAGGTTCTGCTTCAGCTAGGCTCCAGGCTGTGATGTCTTTGTGACACCCTTCATCTCTACGGTCTATCCATCCGTCCAGTCTGTGGCCTGCCCTCCTCAGACTGGGAGACCCATAACGCAGAATCATGTTCCCTTTTGCCTGCGATTCCCTCTGTTTCTTCAGCACTCATCTGATGAATGCTTCGAGACAAGGATGGAGCCAGCTGTCCTACTCTCCTGGAGCTGGGGACTGAGCAGGCTTTGGCTTTTGATCCACCAATCTCCAGGGTGTTTAGGAACACAGGTAATGCCAGGCCGGGTCAAAGCTGTAAGTCCTGAACATTCTGAGTCAAACCCTCATAAGGCCAGGTGTGTTAATTACTTAGGTTTTGCTGTCACATAATCCCAGAGTAATAACGTATGACAGGAGATTAGTGAGGAACCGACTCCATTTTAAGGCAAGAATCATTATGCTGTATTGTTAAAAAATAAGCTCTCGTTTATTATAAGAGTTAAGTAGCCATTTTGTTTTGTTTTGTCTTTTTCTATTTTAGTTTGCTTCCTGGAACCTAACCTACTCTAACACATAATTGAGAAAACCCTGAGCCTCCCTAATGACCCTCCAGGAACCTCCCTAATCACATGACTACTTCATTGTGTTTTCTGAGATTTTTCTGTACTTCCTTATTGTCCCATTGTCTCATTCTGTAAACCTGCTTGAGATTTTACTCCTTAACAGGGGCCCAGGAAATGGACTCAAGGCTGCTCTCTTTAACCTAATCTAGGAGGCAGCCGATGGCCAGCTCTCAGTGTACCCCTAAAACTAACAAGGAAGCTTGCTCTAATTTGGCTCAAATTGTGGTAATAGTCTTATTCTCATCCAATGGGATTGACATTTTCTTGGCTCATGGTCTCATGGCAGTGAAGCCATGGTGGTTGACTTGTGATCTGTGGTGCTGAGACCTTACAGCATGCTTCTCACAGGTGGCAGATCAGGAGGCAGAGACATCCTGTGGGAGGGAGCCACAGGTATCACATTCAGGGCCCACCCTGCTCCACCCTTAAAGGTTCCACAAAGTCCCAAAATGGGGCCACCAGCTGGGATACAACTGTCCAAACATATGAGTCCATCCATGGGGCTCAACACCCCAGGCAAGCCCCTGCCTCCTCTCTGTCACTTAGAAGGGTCTGGAACCTTTAGTTCCAGCATTTGTCTGAAAAGGTCATTCCTGGAGGACTCTATTTCCACCTGAACTGGCCGCAAGGAAGTTTTATTCATGGCCTGTATTTTGATGGTGTTGGGGGTTTGCTGCCTCTGGGCATTTTTGGTAGGGCTGGCCTGAGGCAAGTCAAATCTGGCTTCCCTCACATCCTCCACAGAGCCAGCGTTAATTTGGCTGAGGTCTGATAAGCCTCCCAGGAGGCTTTCTCTCCTTTCAGGACTGGGTAGGAGGCCAGGGCTCCAGACCAGTTCACTTCCTGCTGGGCTGGAGATGCCTGAGGCCTCCTTCCAGGGAACACTACATGCCAGAGAGAAGGCCTGTCTTTCACCTCCCCCATGCCTGGCTGTGCATTTCAGACCTGGGCCTCTGAGAACAAAACTCATATCTTGTGTTGCTTCCTTCCACTTGGCAGCCAGGCCAGTCCATGAGGCCACTTGGAGTCAGCTTGAGGACGTCAGTCTCCAAGTTTCTAGAAAGTCAAAGACCAGACTGCCTGGAGGGTACACTATGCTGCTATCCAGGCCTCAGAGTAGAGGCAGCTCAGGCCTCCAATCCTTCTAGGCAGCAATGAGAAGCAGAAGTCCCACAGCAGTGGCTCTCAGAGCAAGGATGTCTTAGGGCTTCTCTTACTGCGATAAAACACCAACACCAAAGAAGTCAGGGCAGGAGCTAAAGACTGTAATCTGGAGGCAGAAATTTAGGCAGAGGCCATGGAGGAGTGCTGCTTACCGGCTTGCTCACTGCGACTTGCTCAACCTGCTTTCTTATACCATCCAGGACCACCCTCACAGGGGGTGGCACCACCTCCTGTGGGATGGGCCTACCCATATCACTCATTAGTGAAGAAAACGCTCTACAGACCAATCTGGTAGAGGCATTTTCTAATTTAAGGTTCTCTCTTCCTAAATGCCTCCAGCCTGTGTCAAGTTGACATAAAAGCTAGCCAGGTCCTTGGGGCTGCCAGCAGAACTCGGAGAAATCCCCCAGGACTTGCAATTTTCACAGCCTGTGGGAAAACACTGCACACCCCATGTTTGCTCCGGGTCTCTCTAGGGAGGAGCAAGGCCAGGGTCAAAGTTGCGTTTCTGGGCCCTTTTCTTCCTCACAGGTGCTTGTGGCATCCTTTGGAAGGGATTCGTGTTGAGCGAGGTGGCAGACAATACTGATGCTCACAGACGCACAAGGATTGACATGTTTGGGTGGTTTAGAGTTGGTGGCTTAGCTCTCTTTTGTTCCTTACCCACTCGGAATAAGGGAGAACTTATTTCCAGCTTTCCTCAGACAGAGAAGGCAAGCTGCCAGGCCTTTCTCCTTTTGCTAAACAAAAGAGCTTGAACGTGGAGGGCTCCCGGGAGACTGATTTAATCCCCAGCCAACTCAGGAAGGCTGTGACCTTGAGAATTGCAGTCCTTCTGGAGTTGGCTGGCTGGTGTGTTCGGTTGAGTCATTTGAGGACCCCCACCCCTGCATGTCTCCACCCGTGTCCCAAGGGCACCTCATCCCACCCTCGAATCCCTCCTATCCCTTAGATTCCTCCTTCCACTCTAGTCTCCTATGAAGGGATCAATGGGCTACAGAACCAGCAAAAAGAGCCCTCCCTCCCAGCCAACAGGCAGAGCAGGTTATTTGTTTTGTAACACTCCTGGAAGCGAGGAAAATAAACAGCCTATCAATAATAAATGGGATAGAAAATAGAAGCAAACACGTCCTCAAGGCACGGGGGTAGAAGGAGGGACAAGCCAACCAATTTTCTTTCAATTGCCCTCACGCCCCTTGATGGCAGAAGGACAGCCGTTCTGGAACTTTCCTCATTAGCTAGAGTCCCAGGAAGACTACCACCTGAAAACCTCTCTTGGGGGAAATGCAGACATGCCTGAGTTTATAAACTCTGTCTGGCTAAGGAAAGCAGAGCTGGAAAGGGAACAACCGGAAAAGCAAAGCTAGCTGCTTGCCATTGTAGCCCCTTCAGGTCTCCCAGTTCTGAGACGGGGCTGCAAGGAGACAAACTGTCTCCTTGGCACAATTTGAGAAAGACCTTTTTTTCTGTTGTTATTTTTCAAGTGTTGGGGACAAATTCAGGCAATACAGGTTACCCAAAAAGTGGTAACCAAAAAAGTCATACATAAAGACACTTTTCAAATACAGGAGTTGGTAGAGACATCAGAGGCGGTTACGGCAGAACAGCGAAGCTCTGCTGTAGGTTGCAGATGCTATCTGACTGCATTCCTAGCCTTTGGGTTGGCAGAGCTCGAGGTCTATTTGTACATTCCAAAGGATTTTCCTTATGGTCACTGTGCTCAATAGTCTTATGTTAACTTGATGCAAGCTAAACTCATCTGAGAGGAGGGAACCTCAATTAAGAAAATGCAGCCATAAGATCCAGCTCTGGGCCATTTTCTTAATTAGTGATTGATGGGGGAGGGCCGTCCTCATTGTGGATGATGCCTTCTTTGGGCCGGTGGTCCTGGGTTCTATGAGAAAGCAGACTGAGCAAGCCAGAGGGAGCAAGCCTGTAAGCAGCACTCCTCCGTGCATCAGCTCCTGCCTCCGGGTTCCTGCCCTATTTGAGTTCCTGTCCCAACTTCCTTCAGTGATGGCTATAATGTGGAAGCATAAGCCAAATAAGTCTTTTCATCCCTAACTTGCTTTTGGTCATGGTGCTTCATCACAGCAATAGTAACCCTGAGAAGGACAGTCACAAATGATGTTAGATCACATGTAGAGGAGGGCAAGAAATGGCTCTAAGGGGTTAATGATTTCCCAAGATAATGATAACTAAGAAATAGGTTTTGGTGTTTTGTATTGTCTTCAGGTGTGGGTTTCTGTGGGGGATATTTCATTGCTCAGGATCTATATGTGCTATCAATAGGACACTTGAGGAGTTCTGGATCAATAAAAACACCTGAGTTCAGATGCTCGAGGTTCGACTGTCCAGTATGGCACTGGCCAGGATAGTGGTTCCCTCGGCTGAGGTCTGGAAAGGTTTGCACCTATGAATATGCCTGCTTGTCTTCCTTGCTGAGCCACCGCAGCAACCTAAAAACAACAACTTTGGGGTTGGGACATGACTCAGCAATTGAGTGCTTGCTGCACAGTGTGAGGATTAGAGTTTGGAACCCCAGAACCCACATAAATGTTAGGAAGGGAGGCAGCCCACCTGTAATTCCATCCTCAGAAGGCAGAGATAGGGAATCGCCACAGCTAGAAAACTGGCTAGCAAGACTAACCATATCGGTGAGCTCTGAGATTGATTGAGCGACCCTGCCTCAATAGATAAGGTAGAAGAATGTTTGAGGATGATTCCCAGCATCAATTCCAACCTCAAGCCTTCAATATGTATACACACATGCGCACACGCACAGATACACACACACACACACACACACACACACACACACACACACACACACACAAATGGAAAAATAAACTAGAATCTAAAGAATAAAAAGATAGAAAAGTAGAATGCAGACTATTAGGGGAAAGTAAGGGCATCAGGAAGAAGGGCATATGAGAAGGCCACAGGGAAGGGACTTTGACCAATGTATATTACATACGTGTTTTAAAATGTCACAACGAATCTGAGTATCTTAAACATATAGGAGTCTATATGTTAATAAAATACATAAAATAGCATTTTAGTAAATATGCATTTTAATAAGATCTAACCTTTCTGTGCTATTTGGATATCTTATTGTATTAGTATTCATTAATTCATCAAGTATTTTTTAAAGACTTGTTATTATTTTAAGTTATTTGTCTGTGTATATGTCTGTCTGTGCATGTGTGCGCAGCTGCCCCTGGAGGCGGGAGGGCGTTAGATCACCCGGAGCTGGAGTCATATGTGGTTGTGAGCTACCTGACATGGGTGCTGAGAGTGAACTCAGGTCGTCTGGAAGATTAGAAAGCATTCATAACTGCTCAGCATCTCTCCAGAACCTCAGGTTTTAGTATACTGTGCACTTAGGGAAGCACAAAGATTACTTAAGGCCTACCGTACTGGGAGAGTTTGCCACCCGTGCGGCTCTGGTTTGCCGCTATTGGCCGTGAAGGGGTTATGACAAGGTCAGGCACTCTACACCTTGTTTGCAGGGGTGTCCAACCTTTTGATGTTGCAGTGTAATGCTGCAATCTACAAATGTATTGGGCCTCATCTGAGGCTATCCAGTCAGACTAAACACTTGAAGCTTTCCAGTCCTGATGGCTTAAAGTGATTATCCAAATAATTTAGGCAAAAATAAGAAGAAATAACCCAAAGCACATACAACTGGCAAGCTCAATGTCTGAAAGTCACAGTCCTTTTTTCCCCCATAATTAGTAGGGTTTCAGCTGTACCTCTAGTGAGTAACGACCTGAAAAGCTGTCAGGAAAATATCAACAATGATATCAATTATAAAAATGCCAGGCTTAGAGGGAAAAGAAGGTTTGAAAAGAAAAAGGACCAGAGTTGAAGAGATGGCTCCGTGAGTACAGCACTTGCTGGGTAATCGTGGGGACCTGAGTTCAGATTCCCAGAACCCATATAAATCCAGACACACCAATACACCTGTAATTCTAGCACTCCTACTGATAGATGTGTGCCAGAGACAAGAAAATCCCCCAAACACTTACAGCCCAGCTAGCCTGGTATACATAGCAACGAACAAGAGACCAGGAGACCTATCACAAATAAAGAGGATGGTGAAGACCAACAGCTGAGGTTGTCCACTGACCCCCAAAGCTCACCGTGGCACAAGTGCACGTACACACCCCCCCCACACACACAATTTTTTTTCTTAAAGGGAAAAGGATGAGAAATCAAGACCCGTTTTCTCTGCTAATCCTCAGGAATGAATTAACTGCACTTGGAGTCACTTGGTAAATATAAAACTGACTGCAGCAGAGCAGTAAAGGGGTGGGGAGACCAAGAATAATAATGACTGGAAAGGTAGGGGGAAGAATCGCAGAAGGATTAATGGAGAAAAAGAAGCCTACAGGGAAGGAACTGACGGGCAGAAAGCAAAGATCGGACTAAGCTTCCTAGCAACATAGCCCCAGGAAATCCTATTAGACTTCAAACATGAGATTATTGTGCTTTCATTTCTCCACAATATGCAAATGACTCCATTTAGCTGCTAAACATGCTGTTATTGAATTCTGAGAAATCCCCTTCATAAGATGTAATATTTTCGTGACAATATTGTCAGCGATGCCAGATTGCTTTTCTATTTCGGTTAAGCTTTTATCCGTGTCTAGTCTTAAGTCATCTACTCCCAGATCCAAAGTGATGGCTTTTATGTAATTTTTTGTGTAAGCAAGAAATAATAACAGGCTTGGAAATGTGAGAAATGTATTAACCTTCCCATTATTTCAGTGCCCAAGAGAATGAGAAGGTGGGCCATCATAGAAGATGTAATTATTTCTCCTGATGAGTTTTTATTTACGTTAATGAACCTGAGGGCCTACCGTGTCTCTGGTCAGCCTGATAGGTTAGTCTGGTTCCATACGTCATACCCTCTACTCCCAGCAGCTTTCTGCATAACTTATGGACACTTAAAAACCCTATAGACACAGAGTATGAAATCACATGCTACCTTGCAGTTTTCAAAAATCTTGCTGCGGCTTCCTAGCCCTAGACATAGCTCTGCCTATCGGACAAGCCTGCCGGCATAGCTCTAGGGCAGGTCCGTTAGGTCTCAGAGCGAGAACTCTGAGTCCGCAAGAATGTACAGAATTCTCGGGAGACTGTGGTAGGGGGTGTGACTTTATTGGGGGAATGGGGTTACATACATAGCCAGAGGAAAGGTCTTGGGTGTCCAGGGACGTCATAGGAAACCCATTGGCTAAGGACAGGCAGCTCTATTTGCATATTGGGGGTCACAGCCTAGAAAAGGTATTTTCCTGGGGACCCAAGGGAGAGACCTTATACGGTTATTTAGGGAGAAGTGCTATGGCCCCAGATAAACAATTCTGCCAGGTAGCACACCTTTGACGGGGCGGTGCCTTGCTGTGAGCCGGCAGCATAGCTTGTGGCCTGTTAGAGGGGAGGGGCCAAATGTCTGCTGCTCTCAGAATGAGAATTCTGGGGTTCTAGGGGCGCCTTCTACCTCACCTCAGCTCCAGGACAGTCCCACACTATCTGGCACACCAACCCCTTCAGGGTTGCTCACTTCAATTCTTCTGGTATTTTCCAGAGATGCTGGGCTTGCCACACCATCCTGTCAAAGGGGATCTGCATTGCCTCAAATTGGCCCTCACTTTTTAGGGACTCAGACATCCTCTCTAGTATAGAGAACTCCCAGCCACACAGGGTGAATCCGTAGGAAATAAGAGGTGTAGGGAGCAAGAACTGTCCTGTAAGATACGTGGATCACAATAAAAACACACCTACCCGGTCATAGCTATTGGAGAGGTAAATGGCCAGCCACTTGGACCCAGACAGTAGCTACGTGGTCAGGATCAATAATGATTTTTGAGCAACGATAGCTTTGCTGAGGGATCTAGCTAGCAATCGGTAGTGCCAATTCCATGGTTAATTTTACATGTCAGATATTGGGGAAAACGGTTGACAGAAAGACTGGAGAATCCTTCACTAGCATGACATATGCGAGAAACACATGTGCTATGCAAATGCGAGAACAAGTAGGTGCTATGATAATGACCTACACAGACAGCATGACACTGGGAGCTTTTAAGCCCTAGACCTGCCTCAGGTCTCTAGCCCACTTTCTCTATTCCTATCACACATGTCCCTAATCCAATTCTTTGTTCTGGAGCACGGGGACTGAGAAAGCTCAGTGGGTGCCCTACAAGCTCTGCTTCGTGCCTGTCACACCAAGACTGACAGCAGCTCCCGAAATGATACAATTGAAGCCACTAAGAAAGCTTTGCTCTGTGACAAAAGGTGAAACCTAACTTGTGATGGCTATCCCTGGGTCTGTCAGTTCAGTGAGCAGATCGATAGGTAGCTGTTGGGCTGCCCGGGGCCTCCCTTAAGGATCATCTGCTCCAGTGCTTCATAAAAAGTGCCAGATGTCCATGGGAGTCGATTTAAACCTCAGGGATACAAAACCTCTCCCCATTTGCAGATCGTACTGGTGTTGTTCACATGAGGGCAGAAAGGGTCCCAGCAGCAAGTGAAGGACACCGTGTCGCAGGCACTGTCTGAACCTCTGTTAGCATCAGTCACTTTGCTGGGGTCTGTTTAGCCACATTGCCCCAGCTGAGGGCTGGAAAGGTTCATTGCATATCTTGGCAGGGGGAACAGCAAGAGGCATTTGGATCAAGATTGGAAGTTTGTGGTTTGTGGTCTGTGGTCTGTGGTATGCTTCTACCTATCCCAGAAGACAGCGAATGGTGAAATGGTGGCCAGCTGTGCAAACCACCCCTTTGAGAAAAGCATTAAAAGAAACAATAGAAAGTGAATGGAAATTGCAGTGGTCAGAAGAGCCAAATAAGAGTTTTATAGTTTCTGTGGTCGGAGAGGTGGTTCAGCAGTACAGTGTTTACCACTCTATCAGAGAAGCGAGTTCAGATCTCAGCACGCACTATCAGGCGGCTCACAAACACCTGTAATTCCAGTTCCTCGGGATCTTACATCTCTTTCTAGATGCTGTGGTTTCCTGCACACACGCGCGCGCGTGCGCGCGCGCACACACACACACACACACACATACATGTACACACACTTTTTTAAAAAAAAATATAAAAGTTTAAAAAGGATTTGCTGCTTTTACTTGGGTTGAAAAAGAAAAGCTGGGGCACTGGCTGCTCTTCCAGAGGAAGAGCTTCAACTCCCAGCACCCACATGGCAGCTAACAACCATCTATAACGCCAGTTCCAGTGCGTCTGACATCCTCTTCTGGCCTATACAGGTACTGCATGTATGTGGTGCACAGACATTAACGCATAAAACAAAAGAAAAAATAATTTAATGGAAAGCTGTGAAAGAGCCAGGGCAGTGACAGACCCAGGAACTTCAGCATGAAGTTGGATTCTTGCAGAAGAACATTCCTCAGGAAGATCCTCAGGTGGAAGCATCTTGACTCTCAGATGTCACCAGCTGTTAGTGTGTGAGCTTGTCAAACAGCTTGAGGGGCCAGAATAAGACTCATGATCTCAGTCTTTCTCATCCTGTGCTGACTCGGAAGAAAAGGGTTGGGTGTGTTGTTTCCCAAAGGCACTCACTTCCCATCAGGCGTTGCCTGCTTGCTTTCTGAAATTCACTCATCGAAGGAGATTTGGGGGTTTTCAAGTTCATTACATCCTGGGTCCACTTAGTATCAATCCTTTGTATTCAACAGCTAATTTGATGCCTCTCAGGCTGCATTTGTAAGAATTGCTGGGGGTGGGGGTGGGGTGGAGTGAGGGGGTTGTCTCCCCTGAAGAGCACTGTGAAGCAGTCTCATTTGGGAAAGTCTAAAATTGGAAACTAGAATCTGCTCTCTTAGGAGCCCCCCAGGAGCCCCACAGTAGGTGATAACAGAACACTGCATTAGCTGAGTTTACCATCTCAGCTGTAGTGAGAGGTTTCCTGGGGAGTCCTGTCTATGTACTTCATACAGAGAGGCACTGAGAGTCCAAAGATGACTGGACCAGCTTGCTGAACCATTAAGTTTATCGGGTTACTTACAGGAGCATGGGAGTATGCGTGAAGGGTTAGGACATGGTCTGACTTCTCCCCGGGACTTCTGTGAGGGAAGCTAAACCCCAATGTGACCATGTAAGAAGTCACAGGCTCCTTGAGAGGTCCATCCAGTAGGAGGCCATTTGAAGGAGCTGCCCTTGGAAGGCGTCGACAGAATTCTTCTGGGCTCCATTGTCCTGGAACAGCTGTCCTAAAAGAGCACGCCTGGCCCCACTCTGTCCTATCTTGCCATGAGTTCAGTCCCTGTCATATACTCTTCTGCCGCGGCGATATCACCCTCCGCGCGGCCTTCACTAGAGCCCAGCAGAGCTCGAATGCAAAATCTCTGTCGACAGAGCAAGTAGATGGGAGAAGGGCTAAGCAAAGGGCAGAGGAGCAGGGGTTTGTTTACCTGCCCCTTGGGGTTTGGTGAGCAGCATCAGCTCATGGCTCGAAACGCGGACACTGACCGTGACTTTTCAGGTCCCTCCCTCCTCAGCAAGCACTGTGAGAGACTGCTCATCCCAGGTTAACACGGAGTGGTCAGTCCCCCTGCGGCTTCCAGTTGCCTCTGCCACTGGAATGACGCTCCAGCTTGTGTTGATCCCACCAGGCAAGAATAAAACCACTACCACAATTTGAACCAAACTGGAACAAGCTTGCTTTTTATTTTGGGGGAGTGAACCGATAACTGGCCATCAACTGCCTCTGAATCAGGTTAAAGAGAGCAGCCCTGAGTCCATTTCCTGGGCCCCTTTTGAGGAGTAATATCACATGCTGGTTTTACAGAGTGAAACAATGAGACAATAAGAAAGTACATAAAAATCTAAAATAAACAAACAAACAAATGAGGTGGCCATGTGATCAGGGAGGGACTGTGTTGTGGAACTGCCTCTTAACCACACCCCCAGAGTCATGTCAATGCCTCCTATCTTCAGCAAGGGGCCTACCACCCCTATATAATACTGCCTGGTAGGCCATTCTCCCTACCTCCTGACTGCATCAGCCTGCTCTGTGTGTCTCCATTGGTCTCTCTTTTCTCTCTCTTTCTCTGCCCTGTCCTTCTGTCTTCTCCCATGTTGGTGCTCCCAAGACAGCCCCAATGTCTCTTTTTCTCCCACCCTTCTCCAGGGCTATACCTTCCCCACCCCCCTTACCAAATATACTTTTACCATAGAATTCTGATGTGTGTACAGTTCTGCTTATATTATTTCAGTCTATGTGTTCTCAAAGTCAAGGCCATGGGTTGGAGTAGGTCAGGTTCCAGGAAACTAACTTAGAAAAACAGCTACTTAGCTGGGCAGTAGTGGCACATGCCTTTAATCCCAGCACTTGGGAGACAGATGTAGGCAGATCTTTGTGAGTTCAAAGCCAGCCTGGTCTGCAAAGTGAGTTCCAGGACAGCTAGAGTTACAACAGAGAAACCCTGTCTCAAAACTCCAAAAAATAAAAAGAAAAAAGAAAGAAAGAAAGAAAGAAAGAAAGAAAGAAAGAAAGAAAGAAAGAAAGAAAAAAAAAAAAAACAGCTACTTAACTTTTACAGTAAAATGAAAATTTATTTTTTCACAATGGTTCCTGCCTTAAAATGGAGTCAGGCAGGTTTCTCACTTGCTGGAAAATCTTTTGGGCTTTTGTAGTAGCTAGTTTTCTGTCAATTTTACATAACCTAGAGTCATTTAGGAACAGGGGAAATTCAACTGAGAAAATTGAGCCTCCCCCAGATTGGCCCCATGGACAAGCAAGTTTGTGGTGCATTTTCTTGATTGATGACTGACATGGGAAGGCCCAGCTCACTGTGGGCAATGCCAGCCCTCAGCTGGTGGCAAGGGCACCCAGTTCTCTGGAACATGCCTTGAGTTCTGTATTTACTGAAGGAGGGGGGGCAGTGTACAGAAGGCAGGTTTCTTCTTCCAGCCCATGACAAGCTCCATAGATGCCATGACCCACAGCCCCAACCATATTGCTAAAATTATGATTAGCCATGCTACGGAGGTGGTGACAGAGAGAAGGTAGAGGGTGTGCCCCACCCCATGCAGAAACAGGTATCATGGCAGACATTTCCCAATATCTTTTCAATCCAGCTCTCAACAAACCAAACCTTGGCCTTGGTGGTATAGGCCTATAAAATCGGCCTTGGGAAGATGAAGCAGAAGTGTCATCATGAGTTCAAGGCTGGCTTGGTCTACAGAGTGATTCTGGGCCATCCTGGGCAACTTAGTGAGACCTTGTCTCAGATATCAAAACAAACCAAACAGACAAACAAAAGAAACTGTAGCTCATGATCCAGTGTTTACCCAGTGTATACAAGGTGTTGGGTCCAACCCTCCCTAATATTGTTAAGGAGAGAGGAAGGGAGTGGGGAGGAAGAGAAAGACAGAGAGAGAGAGAGAGAGAGAGAGAGAGAGAGAAGACGGAGGAGGAGGAGAAGGAGGAGGAGGAGGAGGAAGAGGAGGAGGAGGAAGAGGAGGAGGAGGAGGAGGAGGAAGCCAAACCCAGAGCCTAGGAAGATACTTGGAACGAAAAGCTGGGAGGCAGTTTTTAGATCATCTAACTCTTTTCCTGTACAGATGCGCAAGCATCTCCCAATACGGTGACTTCAACAAGCTGATTGCATGACTTGGGATACAGCTGGCTGAGGTTGTCCATTTGTATCCCATCAGGAAAATCCAGAGCCTATCTGTTGTCATAGTAAGATACTTCCCAAATCTGTGTGGAGACAGAGAAGAGCAAAGGGCAAGGATGAGCGGGCAATTTAAAGAAGACAGAGCTCATTCAGGTCTCCTGATGACAGCAAGTAAGCATCTGATATGGTGACTTACACAGGGGTGTGGATTCTTCCCCTTCCTCTTCGTCCTCTTCTTCCTCTTCTTCCTCTTCGTCTTCTTCTTCTTTGAGACAGGGTTTCTCTGTTGTAACTCTATTCATCCTGGAACTCACTCTGTAGACCAGGCTGGCCTTGAACTCACAGAGCTCTGCCTGCTTCTGCCTCCTGAGTGCTGGGAGTGCTGAGATTAAAGGCCTGTGCCACTACCCCCTGACTGTTTTTTTACTTCTAATCTCAGGTCTAGGTAGTAATGTGGGGCTTTAGGGGCTGGGATCAACAGGACTCCCCTCCTCCTTCTGCAGCAAGGTAGGAACGAGTTGCCTCCACAGGCTGATTGACTACAGTAACTGCAGCCTTGACTTGTTGGACTGTAAGGCCAGCTAGGCCCATAACCCTCTCAAGTCAGTGGGTTCCCTCCCTATCCCAAAGTCTCAGGGTCACATAGAAAATGCTAGGTCAACATCACTTGATATGAAAAATACTTAAATATGAAAAGTACCAGTGGAAGCATGGAGTAGCTACTGGGTTCGAGTGGCAAGAAGCTCAGATCAGGCCATGGAGAATCCAGCTCTCAAGAGAACCCAGGAGGGGTCCGACTACACTAACACTCACACAGGTACCATGCTCAGTTTTAGTCTGTACCGGAGCCCGCTTGAGACCCTGCTCTGGGCAGTAGACTTTACAAAGCATGCTGGAAAGTGTCCTTCCTTGATGTCCTATGTGGAAACACATAGGACATTATGTGTATCATAATGTCAGGCTAGTGGGAAATGCCCCTGCTCCTCACATGAGGATTGAGGAACATTCCAGAAAAGATTTACTTGGAGGAGACCTTAGAGGAGGGGGGAAGCTGTGTTCTAACTCTTGAAGAGAGATCCACACAAGCTGGGGCTTTCACATTCTCGTGGCTCCAAAGAGCAAAGATGAGGCAGAGTGATTTTCCAGCTGTGGGCCTAAAGACTCTGCCACCCTCACATCCAGGGCTCTGAGCTTGGCAGGAGGAAAAGGAGCAGGAAGAGGAGGAGGAAGAGAAGGACGAGAAAGACCAGGAGGAGGAGGCCATTCCCAGCTTCAGCACCAGCTCCCTCTCCATTTCCACAATTCAGATGATTTGCCAAGTGGTTGTGGGACCCAGCTGACCAGACATCAGGTGGGGCCTTCAGCTGCATGTTTGCAAAACAAAACAATCCAGCCAGCTCAAGGGCTGCTCAGAGTGCTCCCTTCTTGCCCCCTGGGTATAGTCTTTGATTTTGTCTACTTCCCACATTCTACTTTTACTCTGTTCACCAGACTTTAAAATGTAACCTGGAAATAATAGCACCCTTACAAGATAGACACGGCCCAGCAGGTGGCATTTGGAGAAGGTGAAGTCCCTCATGTTTGCGGGGTCACAGAGACTCCATCTTCATGGGAAAGAGCATATACCACGCTGAGAAACAGAATCCAAGAAGATGCTTGTGTTAAGTGAAATAAGTCAGACTTAGAAAGGTGAGTACCATATTTTCTTTTATTTGTGGAGAGAGAAAGAGATTGTGTGTGAGCATGTGTATGCAAGGGCACATGCATGCCTTAGTGTGCATGTGCTTATGCTTGTGTGTGTGTGTGTG
The DNA here is from genome assembly GCA_026225945.1 of Cricetomys ansorgei. Taxonomy (NCBI): domain Eukaryota; kingdom Metazoa; phylum Chordata; class Mammalia; order Rodentia; family Nesomyidae; genus Cricetomys; species Cricetomys ansorgei. The sequence continues at coordinate 4,885,774 of JAMJFZ010000435.1, read as the reverse complement.
TGTGAGAGAGAGAGAGAGAGAGCAGAAGGAAAGAACAGAGATAAGAGAGGGCAAGGGGCATCAATATGAGCAAAATACAATGATAATCATGTTTGAAAACGTCGTAGAGAACCAATTGTTTTGTATCCTTACTAAAAAAAATTTTTTAAATTCTGAAATCCTTAAAAAAAGGTTAAAATGGCAAGTATAATGTTTTATATATAAAGCCTTATGTTTGCATATATGCAAATATGTACATACATATACATACATATACATACATATACATACATATACATACATAACACATATATATATAATTGCATCTAATATCAATTGTCTAAGAACGAGTCAAACTACCCCACGAAGCTGTCCTGGAAGCCTTCGGACTGGTACCATGGCTCTTTATTTGTGTTTTGAACTAACACATGCACTCACAAGAACATGCTCTCAGCACTTTTCAACATGCTATGCTGAGTGCTCATGGGCATCTGTGACTAATGCCGTCAAAAACAGGACTCGCCTCTGTGAGGCGAGACAGCAGGATGACCACCCACGCTCCTGCTCGGGACTGTGAGGCCAGCAGAGCACTGCGAGCCTTGCTGTTCTACTTCGATTTTGCACTTCTCCTCTAGAAGTGAAACGGCAGACCGGACTGCTTGCAGGACATGAGGTGATGTGTGGGAACCCCAGCAGGGTTTGCATGGTGGAAGGGATCCTCACATGGAGAAGGGGCACGTGCGGAAGAATGCCACTAATCTCGGAACTGCAGGACAGTTGGAAAAACAGCACCAGATTTGTTCCTGCTCAGTGTTCAGGCTCTCTGGAATAATGGAATTGGTCTGGCCACAAAAGGCCATGCCTTGTCTGTCCCCGATAGCAGGCTGTGTGTGTGTGTGTGTGTCTGTGTGTGTGTTTGTATATGTGTGTGTGTGTGTGTGTGTGTGTGTGTGTGTTTTGTATATGTGTGTGTGTGTGTGTGTGTGTGTGTTTGTATATGTTTGTATGTGTGTGTGTGTGTGTGTGTGTGTATGTGTATGTGTGTGTGTGTGTGTGTATGTGTGTGTGTGTGTATGTGTGTGTGTATATGTTTGTATGTGTGTCTGTGTGTGTGTGATATGTATGTATGTTTGTGCAAGTGTGTGTGAGTGTGTATGTATGTGTGTGTATGTGCGTGTTTGTGTGTGTATGTTTGTGTGTGCGTGTTTTTGTGTGTGTGTGTGTGCATGTGTGTATGTATGTGTGTGTGTATGTGTGTATGTATGTGTTTGTGCATGTGTGTGTGCATGTGTGTATGTTTGTGTGTGTGTCTGTGTGTGTGTGATATGTATGTATGTTTGTGCATGTGTGTGTGAGTGTGTATGTATGTGTGTGTATGTGCTTGTTTGTTTGTGTATGTTTGTGTGTGTGTTTGTGTGTGTTTGTGTGTGTTTGTGCATGTGTGTGTGTGGTCTCCCTCTGTGTGTGGACAAAGGAGGATGTTAGGTGTCCTGCTCCATCTCGTTCCTTATTCCTTTGAGACAAAGTTTCTCGTTGAACCTGGAGCAAGGCTGGCATCCATCAAGCCCCTGTGACCCTTCCATCTCTGCCCCCCAGAGCTTTGGGGTGTCTACATGCAAAATAAAGCTTTTTTTTTTAAAGGAAGATAATAAAAATACAAATAACGTGTGATTTCCCGTGCACATGGCAACAGTGAGGACCTTAACCGGTGCCGCTCAGGGCACCACTGATCTGGGTAGAAACTTCCAGATGGTATGTGCATGAACACAACTGTGAGCTACTCCTGCCACACAGGCTTTTTAGGTCTGTGCACGCCAAAAGGATGACAGCTCTGACATCTCTAGAAGAGTCCAGCTGAAGGGCTGGAGTCCCTCTCTGGGGCACATAGGGAGGGGCAGGATACTGCCTCCTGCCTGTCAATTATGTTTTCTAAAATGGGACCAACTGAAAGCCAATAGAGAGCCATCTCATCAACGAGGGACAATATTTTCAGAGAAAGCTCTTCATCAACAGGAGACATGTAAAAGTTGTCACCGTCAAAAGGGTAACACGTATGTCAATCATAGGAACAGACAAAAAAGTAACGGAGGGTTCCTGAACAGTGCGGGACAATAGGTGTCAAAAGAGCCGCCGTGAGGGCCGCGATATACACAGAGGACACAGCCAACCTTGGAATGATGTTCATTATTCATGTGATTAAAAGTGCTCTATAACATGAAATCTTCCTACCTGATTTCCAGTAAATGTGTTCTAGTTTAAATATTTGTGAAAATACATAGCCATAGGGTGTGTGCCAAGCTGCCCATCACACTACCTCACCATCACGCCATACTCCCGCCATCCCTCACACTGCCACTGTCCTTCCTCACACTGCCCACTGTCCTTCCTCACACTGCCCACTGTCCTTTCTCACACTGCCCACTGTCCCTCTCACTGCCCACTGTCCCTCACACTGCCCACCGTCCTTCCTCACACTGCCCACTGTCCTTCCTCACACTGCCCACTCCCTCTCACTGTCCACTGTCCTCACACTGCCCACTGTCCCTCACACTGTCCACTGTCCTTCCTCACACTGCCCACTGTCCCTCACACTGCCCACTGTCCCTCACACTGCCCACCTGTCCTTCCTCACACTGCCCACCGTCCCTCACACTGCACACTGTCCTTCCTCACACTGCCCACTGTCCTTCCTCACACTGCCCACTGTCCCACTGCCCATTGTCCCTCACACACTGCCCACCGTCCCTCACACTGCCCGCTGTCCCTCACACTGTCCACTGTCCCTCACACTTGCCCACTGTCCCTCACACTGCCCACACTGTCCCTCACATTGCACACTGCCCACTGGCCCTCACACTGCCCACTGTCCCTCACACTGCACTGCCCACTGTCCCTCACACTGCCCACTGTCCCACACTGCCCACTGTCCTTCACACTGCCCACTGTCCCTCACACTGCCCACTGTCCTCACACTGCCCACACTGCCCACTGTCCCTCTCACTGTCCCTCACACTGCCCACACTACCCACCGTCCCTCACACTGCCCACCGTCCCTCTCACTGCCCACTGTCCCTCACACTGCCCACTGTCCCTCACACTGCCCACTGGCCCTCACACTGCCCACTGTCCCTCACACTGCCCACACTGTCCCTCACACTGCCCACTGTCCCTCACACTGCCCACACTGTCCTTCCTCACCTCCCACCGTCCCTCTCACTGCCCACTGTCCCTCACACTGCCCACTGTCCCTCACACTTGCCCACTGTCCCTCACACTGCCCACTGTCCCTCACACTGCCCACTGTCCCTCACACTGCCCACCGTCCCTCTCACTGCCCACTGTCCCTCACACTGCCCACTGTCCCTCACACTGCCCACTGTCCCTCTCACTGCCCACTGTCCTTCACATTGCCCGTTGTCCCTCACACTGCCCACCGTCCCTCACACTGCCCACCGTCCCTCACACTGCCCACTGTCCCTCACACTGCCCACCGTCCCTCACACTGCCCGTTGTCCCTCACACTGCCCACTGTCCCTCACACTGCCCACCGTCCCTCACACTGCACACTGTCCTTCCTCACACTGCCCACTGTCCTTCCTCACACTGCCCACCGTCCCTCTCACTGCCCACTGTCCCTCACACTGCCCACTGTCTCTCACACTGCCCACTGTCCTTCACACTGCCCACTGTCCTTCACATTGCCCGTTGTCCCTCACACTGCCCGTTGTCCCTCACACTGCCCACTGTCCCTCACACTGCCCACTGTCCCTCACACTGCCCACCATCCCTCACACTGCACACTGTCCTTCCTCACACTGCACACTGTCCTTCCTCACACTGCCCACCGTCCCTCTCACTGCCCACTGTCCCTCACACTGCCCACTGTCCTTCACACTGCCCACTGTCCCTCTCACTGCCCACTGTCCTTCACACTGCCCACTGTCCTTCACATTGCCCGTTGTCCCTCACACTGCCCGTTGTCCCTCACACTGCCCATCGTCCCTCACACTGCCCACTGTCCCTCACACTGCCCACCGTCCCTCACACTGCACACTGTCCTTCCTCACACTGCCCACTGTCCTTCCTCACACTGCCCACCGTCCCTCTCACTGCCCACCGTCCCTCACACTGCCCGCTGTCCCTCACACTGCCCACTGTCCTTCACACTGCCCACCGTCCCTCACACTGCACACTGTCCTTCCTCACACTACCCACTGTCCTTCACACTGCCCACTGTCCCTCACATTGCCCACTGTCCCTCACACTGCCCGTTGTCCCTCACACTGCCCACCGTCCCTCACACTGCCCGCTGCTTCTTCCAAACATCCCGCAGTCGCAGTGGTTGCTGGGACCCTGAGCTGTCTTGGACGTTTGCAGTGGGCCACTTACAGCTTGCAGGTGCCAAGGTGTCTGAGGTTAGGAGACCCAGTGCACACCGAGATCCTGGTGGAGCTGTACGTCTCAGGACAGACACATGTCTCTGTAATGACCTGGAGTAACATTCAGTGTTTTCAAAAGCAGAATTGAATCCCAAGGCTAGACCTTTTCTCTATTCATTAATGCCTCTGGAAGGTTATAAGCCCACATCACACACTGGGTACCCAGAGGGTGGGTATACACAGCAAAGCTAACATCCACCTCAAACAGGGTGGAGCCCCAGGGGCTGTGTGTGAGGGAGACTTCTCATAATTTCTAAAACTACGGCTAAAGAAAACGTCAGTATTTTGTTTAATTCCCATCTGGTACCTTCTCAGAGGTAAATGGATTCTAGCAGGTTTTCTCTAAAGCCTCATCAGGAAGCTTCTATACTTAGGTATATACATCGGGGTTTAGAATTAGCCCAGATTTCTGTAAATTCTTATTTTCTCCAAAGGCTGATGATCACTAGTTTGGAACATTGAGATGCAAATGATGGGGAAGCCTGGCATATTTGCATGTGTGCCTGCTGAGCTTTGCACATCTCTAGAAAACACCACTGTCACCTGGGGCTGCCAGGAGGAAAAACAGAGGCTAACCTCACAAGGGCTTTCAGACCCAGAGGAAAGATTCTTCAGGAACTCATCAAGACCTTGCAACAGAAATCCCAACACAAATCAGACAAAGCAAAGATTGTGATCTGGCATGCAGACAGTCAGGCTTTACTTTTCCCTGATGCTTGCCTGAGGTTTGATGGACCTCTCTTCCTCTTTGTCTTGGGAAGCTCTTGGTGTGTGTGTGTGGTGGGGGGTAGGAGGGTGGGGGGGTGTCTTTGACTGCAGCCCTCCTTTCTGCCACTCACTCCTTGTCTGGTGCCACGGACATGTTTGCCATCCCCACCCCCACCCCCCACTCCGGGTGGGTGCTTGTTCCTAGCTACTGTAGACTTCAGCTACCCCAGGAAAGATGAGCAGTCTTGGGCCTTGAGCCTTGGAGGATGAGGCAGAGAGATTAGTGTTTCATCTTGACCTTGAGCCAAGATGAACTGGAGAGAAGGGCTTTGCTTCTAATGTGCTTGACATGCTCAAAAGAAGGACGGTTGAAAACCTGCCCCCTACCCACTCAAAGCCAGGCTGTTCTTTTGAAAAAGGATGGCAGGCCTGCTCTTGTCTGGCAGCTGGTGGCTGGTGATATGCCCAGTAGCCTTGTCAACGTGCACAGCTCCAAAGCCTAATCTATCCCTTTGGGTGGGCAGAGAAATGGTCATGAATGTCAGAGCCCTGGATGGAGATACCTTGGTTTGATCTTACTGGTTCTGTGTGGTCCAATAAGCAAACAGTAGGCTCCGAGCTCCAGTCCAGGGTCACCACTATACCATGGGCACGGAGAACCCATGTCTTCTGAGGCTCACACCTTCGTGCTTGCTAAGTGGATAACAGTCCATTCTCAGAGTTGAGAAGTCCTGAGCACCACTCAATATGAAACAGAGCTGTGTATTCCCTTTGAGGACTTCTTAGATGTGATTTTCAGTTTACCCAGGACTTAGGAGCTGACCCTCAGGAGAGCCTGGGCTGGCAGGCTGCTAGCCTCTTCCTTGGCTTTTTTCCGGCTCCATGTCTCTCTGCTGGGTGCCTGGCTTCATGCCAACTCCAGCCAGTCCCTGAAAACCACCATGACTTCCTTAGCATCCTTAGTGCCCACTCGGGAACAAGTCATGGTTTGGATTTCCATTTTCCTTTCTGTTGCTCTCTGTAAGAAAAGTCCTGAGGGTGCTGTTCACCCTGGTAGATTTGGGGTGAGGTGGGGTGCAAACTCTCTGTGGCACTTTGTGTGATCTCCCCTATCATTATCAAGCTTCTCTCTGTGGGCAGCCTCTCCCTGACTCCTGCTCGCCCTTTCAGCTCCCACACAGTTGGCCCAGTTGTGACCAGAGCTACCTGGCACCCTCTTCTCCTGACACCCCTGTCTGTATTCCACAATCCCCAGCTTCTGTTCCACAGCAGACACTCTCCTTCTTCCTTCTTCCCCCCACCCTTTTTCTGGATGTTTCCCATCAGTCTCCTAGAGCTTGCTTCTGCAAATCAGCACACACATTGTGAGCCCTCAGTTGGGGCAAAGCTCTGGCCCAGTCAGCCATGGCAGAAGGAGGGGCTGAGAGAGACGTGGTTGCTTTGACCAACTGCTCAGCAGATGCTGCAGAGGCCCCTGCTCCCCAGCAGACGGGGGTGGGAAGGACATGATTGACATCTCCACCCACAGACGAGGGACTGAAGCAACTCCATAAAAGGGAGCTGCCTGCTCTAAAAACCAGAGAGGAAGAAGGCCTGGTCCCACTGACACTGGCTCACATGTTTATCAGAACACATGGCTTGTCCAGCTCCTCTGAATTAACAGGGACCTATGCCAACCTCACAGAGACCCTGGGTACACACTGCCGTTTGTGTTTTCTACTCCGGCAATGATATTTACTAAGATGTTCATGTCACTGGGAACAGTCAGACCATTATAGAACTAATCAGAAGTGCTACACTCTATTATAAACTCCGGAACAGATGAGCATGCTGCCTGGAGTTCTTTTGGAAGCGCAGGGATCCCAAGAAGGGATTTCTTGGGTAGCAAACACCTCTGCTCCACAGAGGTTGGTCTTGCTCTCTCAAGCATGACTGAGCCACCCCTGTGTCTAGCAGGGGCTTCCAGTGTAGCCAGGGGAGGCGCTATTCAGGGGCTCACGCAAGAAAAAATGAAAACAAAAAACTGCAAGGCACAGCAAGCAGGAGCTGGGATGGGGAGAGGGACGGAAAGAGGGAGAGGAAGGCAGCAGAGAAGCAGGTGAGAGAAATAGGGAGAAGGGAAGGGATAGGGTAAGGAAAAGGGAGGGAGAGGAACAGGGAGAGTAGGGAGAGCTTGTGTGTGTGTGTGGGGGAGGAGACCAGGGGTGGGAGAGTGAGAAGGTGGGAGAGAGAGAGATGAAATGAGTGAGTGAGAGACAGTATGCTGGCATTTTGCTTGCTTTCTCTTCTTTAGTCTTGGACCCCAACCTTTCAGAACTGTGCTCTCTATATTCAGGGTGGGTCTTCTCTCCTCTGTGTAACCTCTCTGGAAACTTCACAGACACACCCAGAGATGTGTTTCCATAGAGATTCTAAATCCAATTAAGTTGACACTTAAGATTAAGGGTAACACATGCTTATGACCTGACACAGCCTGTGATGACAGCCTATGTTGTGAATTTGGGAATGGAAAGTAGAAATTTATCCTGAGGGAAGCCTTGGTTCACGGTAGCCTATGTATACTCGCTGTCCCTGAGCCAGGTCTGAAGGGTCCCCACGGCACATGAGCTGGTTGTGGTCTGGTGTCGAGTATAGAGAACACTCAGTGTGCACTCCTGGTCCTATAGTACCAGTACCCTCTCCTTTTTTTTTGGTGAGGGAGGGGTAAGAGATATCAGCATAACAGACCCTAGGAGACAGTTAGCAGAAGTTCACCAGAGGGCCTGTCTGCCCCAGGAAAGGGTCTGGCTGCACTCCAGCCTTCTGGGCCCCAATTTGCTCATCCCTGGGGTGACGTGCCTGGGGAGAGAAAAATGAGAAGCCACTGGGCACTGGCGGGAGGGTGGGATGTACCATGAGATCTCAGCCCCATCAGAAACGCTGTCCCCGGTACATCATCCCAGGCTCAGGAGACAGGAACTTATCCACTGGTACTTAAGGGGCACGGTGCATATTTCAGAAGAAGAACCCAGAAGCAGTAGATGTAGACAACTAAAAATAGAATTAGATTTTGTAAAAGTTGTTCTTGGACGTGTGTGTGTGTGTGTGTGTGTGTGTGTGTGTGTGTGTGTGCATATGGAGGCCGGAGGCTGACATTTCATGTTTTCTTCAATCACTTTTCACTTTTTCTTCTGAGGCAGGGTTTCTCACTGAACCCAAACCCTGCTCCTGCCTCCACTCCTGAGCACTGGTGTTGGTTCTCCTTCCCAAAGGGTAGCCAAGCCATTGGCCAGTAGCTCAGCCTCGAGGAGGAGAGCGCAGGCAGGGACTGAGTGGGAGTTCAAAGATCTTGAGTAGAGGTTGAGAGCCAACAGGAAACAGACTTCCCAGGAGGCAGTGTCGGTGTATACAGCTCAGTTTATTGAAGCAAGGAGAATCACATTTATAAGGTAGAGATAGAAGGATCATTGCTTAAGTCAGTGGTCCTAGGGTAGCTCCATTTGCATGTGGGAAGCTCACAACCAGACCTGTTTGTATTGTCATTGGCTGGGGCCAAAGTCCTGAGGAAGCCTCCTTTGCATAGGCAGGGGTCTCACAGGAGCTAGAGGAAGAGACCTTATAAGGTCATATAGGGAGCCTGAGGTCCTCCAGCTGCAGTGGTCAGATAAACATTAACCAGGCCACGTGCCTTGGAGAGGCAGGATCTTATCAGTGACTAGTGACCTAAGACATGTCAGTACCTGAGGGAGTTTTGCTAGCTGTTAGAGTACGAAAGCAGTGAGCAGCCAAATGCCTCTCTCAGGGTGAGAATTCCAGGGTTCAAAGCACACTTCAACCCCTCTTAGGTCTAGGTTACCCCCACAGTGTTACAGACATGTGCTGCTGTGCCTGGCTGTTTATGTGAACTCAGATCCTCATGCTTGTATGGTAAGCCCTAATCCAAGCCCGCAGCTATAGGTACAATCTCGAAGACAATCATGTTTGACACAGTCTTCCTCTATACCATCCGAGCTTTCTATTCTGCATTACCAATCGAAGACTGGTCTCGGGAAAAACCATGGAGTTTTATTTATGTCCTTGTGAAATGTGTGGCACAATGAAGTGGGTACTCAACGTGCTTCATTGGTACCATTACCTCTTCCACCTCCTGGCTGCCTCCTTGCAACGAGCCATCTGCCCAGTCTCCTATCTCATAGCTGACTGCATCTGTGGTTCGAGTGGAGGTCGCCTGAGTCAGTAAGAGAACAAGCATATGCCATCATTTTTCTGAGCATATTTGAAGGCAGGAGTGTTGCAGAACACCATCCCCTGATCATAACAACCATTACCATCTTCATTAGAGCATCTGTGACTACTCACAGGCAACCTCGAGATTGGACCTGCTGATATTTTCTCATTGAGGAAGGGGTAGGGGAAGACCATTAGACCCTTACTCAATATTTCAGCCAGTTCTACCTGTGTTCCTTATGGGCTGTGTATAATTCTGGCCTGGCTGCCCAAGGTCTTGGGAGGTGCTAGAGATTATGTAGTGTGGAAGGTGAACTGAAGAGGGGGAGGAACTCCATCTATGCAGCTATGAGGAAGTTGTCACCCATGCAGGAGTGGACATCCATGCTGCTGCTGTTTGGGGTCACCCATGCTCCTGTAAGTAGCATTAATAAACTCACTTGTTTACTAAATTGGACTTGAGGGGATCATTTCTTTGCCTGTTGTTTGTGTACTATCTTGGGGAAGACCTGTTGCTTTCTATCTCCCCAGGAAAGTTACTGGAACAAGAGGTTTCAAGAGTGTATCTGATCCTTGGAGTCTGGACTTTCTACAGGAGTGACCTCTGGGGTATCTTGGAGGAAGCTCAGACCACTATCCTTCCTGCATTTGGTTCAGGATGACCAGCTGGGTTCAGGATAGCAAGCTTCTTGTAGGTCATCTGCATTGTGAATGACCTCCTTCCTTCAAGAGGGACTGTGAAAGACAGTCCTATCTCAGGCTGCCTGCCAGAGATGGGGACTGTCAGCTGAGGCTGTGTTTTGGCACCAACTCTCCACTCCATTCCTTTTGGATAAAGCTGGAGAATGAAAGCCTGGCTCTTTATGGATGGTATCCAATTGTCCAGACGCACCCAACCATATGAATGTGGAAACATTTGAGGTTGTGTTCAAAACACGGAGAGCTGTCATGTTGTAGATCTGGGCACATGGCTTAGAGGTAACAGACCCAGTGGTATGTCAGGTCAGCCATAGGACACAAGCTCTCCAGGGTGTTTTGTACTCGAGGGCAGACGGACATAGACATGTATGACACTGGATCCTATTTTTGACTGAGGGATGTAATTTCTACCATCACTGTTTCTGCTAGCTTCAGATCTCTCGGAGTGTACAGCCCCAGGTCACTTAGGGGCTGCCCCTCACCATGGCCAACATATGGCAATCAGTGAGGATGGTCTGTGGATGTTGTGGGAGGACCAGGGACATGGAAGAGGGTAGAAGAGATATATTACATGGGAATTCCTGCTTACTTTCATTTTGTTTACTTTCATTTAAATTTAAACTATTTGTGTGTGTGTGTTTGTGTGTGTGTATGTGTGTGCACGTGCGTGCGCATGTGTGCAGGCATACGTCACAGCATGTGTGTGGAGGTCAGAGGACAACTTGTGAGAGTCAGTCATCTCCTTCTGCCATCTGGGTGTCAGGATGGAACTCAGGTCATCAGACTTGGTACCAGGCAGGCACCTTTTCCTTTTCCAGCCATCTTGCTGGCCCCTGTTTACTTTCTTTTAACAAAACCATTCCTGCTTGAATAGTTCTAATTATCCACGTTTTTTCCCACATAGAGTTTAGTAAAAGGAAATGTTCATGTAAAAAATCCCGATTTTCCTCAGCCTGGGCTCAGCCATCCCAGTACTAATTGCTGGCCAGGAAGGGCCTAAAATAGCAAGGCTGCCAGTCCTGCCTGGGCCCAGAGCCAGATTCCCAGTGAGAAAGCAAGAGGAAGAGAGAGAAGGTCCAGGAACAGCCATGCTCTTTCTAACGGCCTCCATGTCTGCAGAGTCAGGCATTACCACCTGTCCCCAGTGTTTCTCTTTAATTACTGGGAGACTGCTCTGTGTTTGTCACAGAGGATGCTGCCACTGCTGTTCTCTGCATAATGGAGCCGGATGGAGACTCACGGAAGGGAGCCATTCCCACGCAGCCATAGCTTTGGCACTCCTTTGGCAAATCCCCGCAGCACCCTCACTCCGGGATGTAGTTCCAAGGGCTTCTTGTTCAAACACATTTCAGGTCAGGGCGTCTAGGCACAGGAGCCTGTGTCTTTGGTGTCCCGGAGGCAGTACGAGTGCATCAGCCGGAGCCTGTCCCCGCGTGAGGATGCTGATGCTAGTTAATAACCAGCGGGATCCCAGCGGACGGCACCATCTGCAACCGAGCTGACAAGTAAAGCCTATGCAGTAGAGGTAGGGATGAGAGAGAACATTCTGGAAACAGGGCTTATGGGAGTGCATACATGAAGTGAAGGGAATAGGCCTTTTTTTTTTTTTTTAATTGCACCACTCTCAAAGGCAACCGTTTCAGCCAACCCTGCTAGGTCGTGGCAGGTTATATGTCAAAGACACAGCGGGACAGACTGCTGTTGATGAGTCTGGGATTGTGGAGTTTCATTTCCACTTTAGCCCGAAATGGCAAAGCTGTATGAGTTTGTAAGAGGCTTCATAGCCTTTCTGGCCCATGGGGGGGGGTTTGTTTGTTTCTTGTTTTATTTATTTTTGTTTTTAATTATTTACAAAATTAAGGCAGTGGTGTCTGCCAAGATTTTTTAGGTTAACATAAGATGATGTGTGTGAAATCATCATTCCCTTTTGATTAAAACAATAAGGTTTCCACTTTTAGGCAGAATAGGAGTGTGGGCTGCTCAGTGGTATCTTAGTTGGAGGAGGGAAGGCAGTGTGCCTGGGAGTAACAAGAAATGTCACTGGCTTTTCACAAGGGCCCCTGGGTGCAGAGCCTTGAATGCTGCCTGCAGCTTCTTCCCGTCTCTTCCCTCCCTGCTTGAGGCTTCTGTTGCTTTCTCTGGAGACTAACTTCTTCCACAAGTCAGCTCTCAATACCCAAGTCAAAGGACAATCGCCAACTTCCCACTCATCCTTAAGTGGGTAGACAGGACAAGATTCTTCTCCTGCCCTGGTTCTCAGGGGAAACATCTGATTCGCTCATCCTTCATCAAATGACCAGCCCTCATCCAACTATGTTCTCTGCAAGAGGTACCTGGCAGAAGTGAGAGATGATATCCCAGAAGCTAGGTGACGGTTCCAGAGGGTAGAGGCTTTTCAACTTACAGAAAGCACACTGGACATGAAGCCTGGGTGAAATTTTGACCAGTGCCTTTGGTATGGTCCCGAGGGAGACGTCTGGTTCCTATACTTTTGGACTTGTGCCTTTAAGAGCTGCACTCAGCATCGGTTCAATAGAACAAACCCCAAGAAAGAACCAGGAACAAATCTCTACTCAGAAGGTCACTTAGAATTTGGACAAGACACTATCTTGAATAACAATCAGAGAAGATCAGAGGTTTGTGCTCCAGTGAGAAGACATTTGGTTTCTTGGTGGATAGACCACAAAGATCCTGACCAGGAGGCGGCCCCAGAACAGAGGAATTCCAGGAACTCCAATGTCATGGTGTATAATCTCTGTGCCTGGTGCCCTTCCAAGGGCATCATCTACCAGGAAATTAGAGCTTTGTGAATGCAGGGAAGAGATGATGGGGGCTGCTCACTATAGGGCTGGGGAAGAACCTCGTGGCTTTACTGCTGGCTTCAGGGAGCTCAGGTCACTTCCTGCATAGCACACTGGCATTTCACTCCAGCAGGTAGGGCTGAATTCCTCTGAGTATCAGCTCCCATATTGGCACCTGGGTTAGAAGTCCTGACCCCAGTGCCAGGGACACAGGAAGACCATGTGCACTTTCACCTGTGTTTCTCCTGTGTGTTAGCTACTTTTCTCAACTTTGTGGTAGAAGATCTGGATAATGCAACTTGAAGGAGGATACATGTATTTTGGTTCAAGAGAAAACAGTCTAACATGGTGGAGAAAGTTCCATGGCAAGAATAGCTTGTGGCTGAAGTTGGAGGACCAAGAGGTTGAGTGCTTGTTTTTCTGAAAATCAGGAAGCAGAGAAGGAACAGGAAGCAGGGCTGGGCTGTAAACCTCAATACCTGCCCTCAGGGACCACTTCCTTCAGCAAGACCCCACCTCCCACAGGTTCCACAACCTCCCAAAACAGCGCCACCAACTGGGGACCAAGTGCCCAAACATACAAGCCTATGGGGAACACCAAACATTCAAAATCTAACCCACTAGTGTGTGCCTCACATTCCTTAGGATGAATCCTCCATAATTGAGGAGTTGGGCAAGGGTGGGGTCCAGCTCTTAGAATGCCCTTCCTTCATCATCTATAGCAGACAGCCAAGATACCAAAGCGAGAAGCTGTATCCCAAATCAGCTGAACTAAAATCCATGGTTGTGTAACCCCAATGCTCATTTAAATATAGAAAAATACATACCATGCAAACATCAGAGAGATAGCTCAATCACTAAAGTGCTTGCTGTGCAAGTATGGGGACCTGGGTTAAATCCCTGCGATCCACATTTTAAAATCCAGGCATGGTACAGCATGCCTGCAATCCCAGCAGTGGGGAGGTGGAGACCAGAGGCTTAATGACCACCAGCCTTGCTGAATCAGTGAGTTCAAAGTAAAAGTGAGAGACACTATGTCAAAACAAAACAAAACAAAACAAAACAAAAAAAAAACGAGGCAGAGAATGACTGCAGGACAATACCCAAGGTTGACAGTTGGCTTCCATACATGTGTGCACACATGCACATTTATGAATCAGCACAACACACACATATATGATACTTTAATAATGCCAAAGTGTATCTCAAAAACCTAGCTGAGAACCGGTGAGTTTTAACACCTTAACTGTAATATGATTGAGCTCATTCAGGCTATGGTATGGCTATAAACAGCAGCCCAATTCTTAATATTCATCCTATGGAGGCCTTTGGAAGGGTCTGGTAATACCACCACCCTCAGTCCCCACCTCCCCAATATGCCTACTGGATTCCTGCCCTTTCAGCCTTGATAGATAACAGGAAATGGGCCCAGTGCCCAGAGGGGCAAGGCGCTGTCTTTGACACCTGTCCAACAAGACATGGCCTGAAGCAGGAACTGATAATTTTGGGCACCTGTCCTCACCACACCTCCCCACCTGGACCAAAAGATGTCCACAGAATGCCATCTGGACACTGTGTGAATTTATGTGACCATTGAAACAGGAGAGAAATGGACATGTGAAAGAAAAAAAGGCTCAGAGAGGAGCAGTCAGCAACCTTAGAGAAGGAGGCTGTTGGACTGAGTTTACATAAGGGGCAGTGGGGCTGCAGGGAGGGCACTGAGCCCTGAGAGAATGTGGAGTGGTATAGGAGGCCCATCACACCTCAGGGATCTGTAGAAGAGCTGGTGGCTCTGACACTGTCAGGTCTAAGGCGGTCTGTCTGCCTCCCTCCCTCCCTCCCAAATCGTCACTTTTGTTCACGCTAACCCAGAGTGCTTCTTAGCTGAATTTATGACTGCTCTGGACATTGAGCAGGGGTTCCCAAACTGTCCAAGATGCTAGAACTCAGATGGCCTGCTAATTGAGCCTTTTCTATATTTCCTTATGATAGATATCCAGAAGAATATATGACAATATAAAAAAGAATCTCTGAAGACTGAGGAAATACCCCAGTTAGTAAAGTCCTTGCTTCCTAAGCATGAAGACCTGTTTCTGATCCCCAGAACCCACAGACATGCAAGGCATGGCAGCATGTGTTAGTCATTCCAGCACTGGGGAGGCAGAGAGGGGTAGATTCCTGGAGCTCCCTGGCCCGCCAACCTAGCCTAACCAGTGAACTGCGGGTTAACGAGAGACTCCACCTCCAAAAGAAATGAGTACTCTGCTGAAGAGGACATTCAAAGTTGTCCTCTGCCACCACATGTACGCAAACACACACCACAGTAACCCACACACATATGAACATGGAACATGCACACACACGAGGCAAAAACAAAATCTGAGTGCATTTCAGCAGCAAGGCTTTCTACACAAAAATGCAAATGTAAAGTGGGATTCAAGTATCTTTTGTCTTCCAGATTCAAATGGGTATCAGGGAATGTGGAAGACACGGCAGTGACATGCACATCCAAGTTCAGCCACAAATGGGTGAGGGATTTCCTAGCTAGAGAAAACATAGGCAGAGTGAGAACTAGACAGGGAGAAAGCAAAACTTACACAAGCATTGCTTCAGAATGATGAAGTCAAGCCTGGTGAAGACACCGAGATCCTCTGCAGGGCCTGGAACAATGGAGGCTCATGTGCTACACCGGAAAAGTATCACCGGGGAGGTGGTGGTGCACGCCTTTAATCCCAGCACTTGGACGGGCAGAGGCAGGCAGATCTCTGTGAGTTCAAGGCCAGCCTGGTCTACAGAGTGAGTTCCAGGACAGCCAGAGTTACACAGAGAAACCCTGACTTGAAAAAAAAAAAAGCAAAAAAAAAAAAAAACAAACAAACAACACAAACAAAAAACCAGAAAACAAAACAAAACAAAATCCCCAAATTAAAAAAAAAAAGCCAACAGACTCACAACTTATCTGGTAATCGTTCTTTCAAAATGATCAAGATACATGGATATACTTGAGCTATATATGGTAACACCTAATCTCACAAAAGTGATTTGGAATTCAAAGGAAGTTTATATGCTCGGTGCACAGCAAGACTTAGGCAGCCTCCTGTCTCTGTCTCCCCAGTGCTAGGATTGCAAGTGTGTTCTACCACATCATGCACGGATATGTGTGTGTGTGTGTGTGTGTGTGTGTGTGGTATGTATACATGCATGCTGGTGATCTTGGCCCAGATCCTCATTCTTACAAAACAAACACATTATCAGTAGAGACAGCTTGGCTTCATATTTAGAATCTGGATCCACACTTGCCAGCTCCCCTTCTCTTACTCTCTCAGGTCTTTCTGCATTGAGAGCATCCTCCCACGTGTTATGTAAATACCTGGCCCGTGTGGCCAGACTCTGTTCACACTACACATATAGCCACCCCTAGGCTTCCAGCCCTGAGCAAGCACACAGACAAGAGCCTGCTTAGGGTGGCATTCCTAGGCATTGAGTCTGGATAGGCCCTAATGGAGACCCAAGGTCATTCCTACAGGGAATGCCAGCGTCCTAGTGGTGGGATGCTGGTAGTGGGCATGATCCTGAAGTCCAGACATCAGTTCTCCAGTAGGAAGCTCTGCTGGAGAAGGGTTAGTGGCCTGAGCACATTCGCTTATAACATACAAAGCAAAAAAGATGATGGGGCCGAGACAAGATGACTCAGCCAAAGAGAAATGCCTGGTGACTGGAGTTCAATCCCCAGAACCCATGGAAAAGTGAAAGGAGAGAATGACTACACAAAACTGTCCTCTGAATTCCACATGTGTGCCACGGCGTGTGTGTGCGTGTGTGTGTGTGTGTGTGTGTGTGTGTGTGTGTCTAGCCTAACCAATAAACTGCAAGTTAATAAGAATCTCCTCTTCCAAAAGAAGTGGATACTATGCTGAAGAGGACACACAAGGCTGTCCTCTGCCACTACATGTGTGCAAACACACACCACAGTAACCCCCACACACGGAACATTAACACACACACACACAAAAAATAAATAACTTAAACATTTTTAAAGAGAACGGTGTTACGTACAGAGAGGGCAGCACTCTCCAGGCAGCACCGCACGCACTGAGGCCAGAGGCTGGGACACAAATCCTGAGGCACTGGAAGTGCTGCCTTGGCTTCTGGTCCATCACCGGGCCCTTTGCATCAGCTCAGCGCCCGCCGCTGAGGGTCCGGGGAAGCCCAGAAATGCAGGACTCCAGCTGCTCCCACAGTGTTCTGTGGTTTCAAAACTGCTCTCTCCCATTCAAATGTTGAACCAAGTGCTATTTTTTGCTGCCGGTAACATGAAACAGGAATGATGAATTGTTTGGTGCCAGGAGCACCAAATAAAGATGGACAGTGGAGGTGAAAATAGCCCTGCTGTGATTTATAGTGCGCCCCCGAGGCCTGTCTCCTTCCCACCATCTTCCAGCCTGCACGCGCTCCCTCAACACTTCTTCCAGTCTTGGCACTTCAGTCGTTCTCTGTACTTGACTAAAGTTTGTTTTAGAATAAATATATTTTCCTCTCATGGCACAGTCTCTGTCTCTGTGTCTCTGTCTCTCTCTATCTCTCTGTCTCTGTGTGTGTGTCTCTGTCTCTCTGTGTCTCTGTCTCTCTCTCATGTGTGTGTGTCTGTGCATGCGCGTGGACAGGCCAGAGGCTGACATTAGGATGGTTTCTTCCCTTGCTCTCCATCTAATTTTGAGGCCAGGTCTCTCACTGAACTTGGAGCTCTCAGTTAGTTAGACTTGCTGGACGAGGATCCCCTAGGATCTGCCTGTCTCTGCCCTTCTCCCAGCATCTGCCACCAGGCCCAGATTTTCCTGTGGGTGCCTGGGACCCACACTCAGGTCCTCGTGCTTTACTTTCTGAGCCATCTCCCAGCCCCGTGGTTTGCACTTAGCAAGCCCATAATGACCCATGCATATAACCAAATTTCTGCACCATTCCTGTTATTGTACTTATCCTTATTCTTATTATCAAATTAGCATTAATTAGGGGGTTAATTAATTTAATACTAATTCATTAATTAGTATTAAATAGGGGAGATTTTCAATCATTCATTGCTTTCAATGAATATTTGCCGGAAATTAGTTTTCCCAACAGACCCACTCAATACTGGCCACCTTCTTGGGGTCTGATAACCTGCTGGTAGACACAAGAAAGAAAGGTTGCTTGGGGCATGCTAGCCCAGGGAAGAGACACAAGAAGCCCAGGAACAAGAGGAGGAGTGCTCTGTGTGTATGTGGCGGGAGGTGGGGGAGGCGAAAGCGAGGTGATGGCCTGGAGCAGTAGCTGCTTCTGCAGGCACCTGACTGAAGTGTGTCCACAGGCCTTACTGTGGGCAGAGGCACCACCCTGAGATAGGATGTGACTGAGGAGCACCCAAGGGTCACGCAGGCTCATGTTCATGCGAAGGTGATCAGGGCTGGTTAAGCCAAGGGCAGAGGAGTGAGCATGCATGAAAACTCCAATCCGCACTAGGTAGGCAACTGACAAAGTAAGGGTTCTACCAAAGGCCAACTTAGTGAGCCAGTGACTCTACTGCAGCCATTTACAGGAGCCTGGGTGACTCAGATTACATCACTGGGGCCCTCCCCCTCCACACACACTGAATGACCACATCCTGTGGCTTCTGCATCAACACTGGATATGAAAGAACAGCACTGCCTAAGGAGAAAGTGAGAAAAGGAGGTTAGAGGTCCAGGATGAAGCAAAAACTCCAGGGCCAAGACAGCAAGTGACTGGGACAACGGTAGGAAGGGACCAGAGTGACCCCCTTGCGCATCTGATCATAAACTTAACTAGATGCTAGTTGTGCAATTGCTCTGGTGTATGCAGGTTATATCTGGCTTCAGCTAGTTTTCACCGAGGATTCTTCACCAGGAAGACAGGATGGCTGAGGGCCTGTGCTGGTGTGTGGTGCAGGCATGGTGGAAGTGACAGGCTGGGAGCTGGGCAGAGGACAGTGTGAAGATGAAGGCTGTGGTGGTTCATCTTGATGGCCACCTGGATCGGATCCAGAACCAACTGAGAGGCGCTCCTTTGGCAGGTCTGGGAGGGTGTTTCCAGAAAGGATCAATTCTACCCACCGCTCTGGTGCTGCTCTCTCTACAGATGTGGCACGGAGACATTTGTGGGTGGAAGAGACAGCAAAGGCAGGGAGGACCATGGCTTCACTAGAGTGCAAGAGGCCTAGCCTGTAAACCTCTCTTCAGGGATGACCAGAGTTCCCCAGCTCACACCAGCAGCTGAACAGGCAAGGCGGTAAAGGCCAAGTGGGCCATGTTTGTATAGGTCCCGGAGCAGCCAGAAGATTCCAGTGTTCCTGCCAGGTGCTTCGACCTCCATGCATCTCAACAGGAAAGAAACAAGACATGCTGCTACAGGCCCAGGAACTGGGGTGCCCCACCTGACACCCACAGATGCTGCTATCCACGCTGCTCAGGTCTCACCAGCACTGCAGCCTGTCTGCCACTGAACTACAATGAATTAAGAATGCTGTTGGCTGGGTGGATTATGTACCCACTTTCATGCAAAGCCAGCAGGTAGTAAATCAGCCCCAAACCATATTTAATGGCACCTAATAAAAGCCAACTTACTCACCTGTCAACTGTGAAGAAGCTGATTGCTTTGTCAGAGGTGGGAGCCCCATTCATTGCAGACTGTGGGGGTTGCTCCAGATGTTAGAATACACTTTCCTGATTCAGAACAGGATGATATATCAAAAAAGGATGATATATCAAAAAGAAGAAGAAAAAAAAAAAAAACCCCAGGAGCAATATGCCTACGGTTAATAACAGCAGGTGTTATTATTTGTCTTCTATTCCAGATCCACCCACCTTCAGAGCTGGCATTCTTCCAGAATATTTAACCAGAGCCCTCACAGGGCAGGGAGAAGAGATGGATAAAGACAAACTCATAGGAAAACTACTGCTCTCCTTCCTGGCTGTTTAAATGAGTCCTCCAGGGTCAGCCTCAGGGGGAAGTTCTGAGCTTTCTGAGTGACATCTTACTATGTGGGTTTTTGTACTGCTGGGTTTCCAGGGGACCTTTCTACTTTGACTGCTTTCTACCTTGTGCTTTCTGGATTGACTGGAGGAAATGATGGGAAAATTTCCATCTCATCCACTGATTTTGACCCTCTGTGGTCTTTCTAGCATTTTCTCCAACATCACCTTCTTTTGTCAACAAGCTCCTACTGTTCCTAAGAAAACCCCGTTTCTGGCTTTCTCCCAGATGCGAGAGTGCATTTTGATACCAGAAGTCCAAATGAGGAAGCTGGTTTCAGGAGCCAGCAAGGCGGTGCCCCCTGGTAACGGAGCATCTGTGCTCCAGCCTTGCTCTAGGGTCCTTTCTGTGTCTGTGACAAATGCCTGGGCCAAAACAATTTAGGAAGGAAAGGATTGATTTGCCTTCTATTTCCAGGTCCCAGTTCAGCATTGAGGAAAGCCAGGGCAGGAATTCAAGCAGGAACTTGGAACAGAAACTGTGGAAGAATACTGCCTTAGCTGGTTTACTCAGAGACTCATGCTTTCTTATGAAGGCCTGGACAATCTTTCCAGGGAATGGTACCACCCACAGTGGGCTGGACTGGCCTACAGAAACTAACAATCAAGAAAACCTTCCAACAGACATACCCATATGGCAATCTGAGTTGTGCAACCCCTCAATTGAGACTGCCCATTCACAGGTGACTCTAAGCTATGTCAAGTTAATAGTTAAAGCTAACTACAATAAGCCTCTTCTGTCTTGTCCTTTGATCTAGAAGCATCAACTGTTCCAAGGGAAAATGAAATGCTTTCTGGTTCTGATCTGGGTAGCACAGCTGGGATAACTTAAAAGGTCCTATACCTCAGGTTGGGGAGATGGCTCAGACATGAGGACCTGGGTACAATCCCTAAGAACCTGCATAAAAGTTGGGTGTAGTGTTGCACACTTGTAATGTTAGCTCTGGGAGGTGAAGGCACATGGATCTCTGGAACTAGCTGGCCAGCCATCCTAGCTTAATTGACAAGCCCCAAGTTAATGAGAGATCCTGTCTTAAAAAACAAAAACAGAAACAAAGACAAAAACATGATTGATATCTCCTGAGTAAAGATACTGCAGACTCTCCTCTTGCTTCTCCATGTATGTGCACACATGTGCAAATACACCTATACATATCTATGCAACACACACACACACACACACACACACACACACACACACACACACACACCTTTGCATCTCCCTGGTGACTATAGCCTTGAAAGTCTTCCCATTGAAGAATCCCAAACCTAAGACATAAGACAAGGAATCTGGGTGCAGCCTTAATTTCAAGGCCAGACTATGGCTGGGCATTCCTACTATTACCCCAGCCTGTGGATTTATGTCAAAGCCAAACCCAAGCTTGCTTCTGCAGATAGCAACCACTCATAATAAACTTGCTGATTAGAGTTACACACATTTGTCTATTGTATGCTAGGCTTGATTTCTCAGTTGCTCTAAGACTCTTTAGAATTTATTTCCAGCCATAAAGAAAAAGGTATGGGATATGCAGGGCTCACTGTTTATAGAAAAAGTCATGGTTCATTCAGTATGTTAACAGACTACAGTTCTCTAAAGGAAATAGGCATGGTATTTCCCAAATTAGTCTAGAATGATACATTCTCAGGGTGTCTTTAAAATGTTTGATTACATTAGCTAACTAACTAATTAATTTGCATGTGTGTGCACACACTTGTATGTGGGTATGTATCATAGGATGTATTGTGTAAAAGTCAGAGGAAAACTTGCAGAAGTCAGTAGACAACTCTCGGAAGTCAGTTCTCTATGTATCACTTCTACCATGTGGGTCCCAAGTCATGAGGCTTGACAGCAATTACCCACTGAGCCATCTCAGCCTCATTTCTTGGGGGTCTTATGGTATGAAATTACATACCTTTATTTATTTTTATTTTATATGTATGAGTGTTTTGCCTACATGTATATCTATAGCAGTATGCTACAATCTTTTACCCTCAATTTAGGGAAGGAGAAAGGAAAGATAGAAATCTTCACCACTTTTACAAGTGGCCTTAATACAGAAAGAGAGAAAGGTCTAAATCTTCACAGCCTCTTTTTAGGCTGTCCTAAAGTTAAATCCCTCCAACCTTTGTTCTCTTAGTAATTATCTCACTAACTAATGACAGCAACCCAACCAACCAACCAGCAACCAAAACCCACCCTGACTTTTGGGGGCTTTAGACCTTTTATGCCCTAAGCCAAAGTTCCCATAAACCCATTCAGCACACAATCCCAAAGACAAGCTACAGGTGCCAGAACGACTGCACCCAACCAATTATAGCCACCTGCATCAAGCATTCCAATTCCAACTCGTAAACAACTGTACCACAGCTGGGGCGGGAATGGGAACGCGAACCTCTAGTGACCAGTCAGCTAAACCAAAAAGCTTTTCTTAGCATAAAAATTCCAAGTGTTCCTCTACAAATATCTATACACCACATGCGTGCAGTACCCTCAGAGGTCAGAACAGGGTGTCAGATATTCTGGGACTGGAGTTACAATGGATTGTCCTCTATATGGGTGCTGGAATAGGACCTATGTCTCTGCAAAGTGCTCTTAACTACTGAGTCATCTCTCCAGCCCCAAGCACTATTGTTGCTTTTAAACAAAAACTTTGTATAACATTTTACAATTTAACACACACACACACACACACACACTGAAATCATTAACTTAGCATTATAGCCTGGCTCTGTATTTGCATTTGGTTCAGTTTATACACTCCGTTTCCTTAACTCTACACCAGATACTGTGTGTGTGTGTGTGTTTTACTTGCAGTGCTGAGGGTCAAAGCCAGGGCATTCTAGGTAAGTCCTCCACTTCTGAGGACCTCTGAGCTCCTATGCTATGTCTCTTCAGACACAAATGTTCATTTTATCTAGGTAGCAATGCTGAGGTGTAGTCTGTCCCACTGTTTGCATTTCATAGATGAGGAAGAGGTCCAGGGCTGTTATACACTGCATCCCTGTAGTAGTTCGCTGCTGTGGCAGCTCACCAGAAGAGACAAGGTGGCGTATTCATATCTGCAAACTCTGCCAGACCTCAGCAGAGGGAACCACTATCCTCCTAGCCAGCGCCATATTGGCAGGGGGAACCCTGAGCGTCTGAGCTCAGGTGTTTTTATTGACTCAGAACTTCTCAGGTGTTCTACTGATACCACATGCAGATCAGAAGCCATCAAACAACCCCCACAGAAATCCAACACCTGCAAACAATACAAAATGCCCTAGACAACCCAACAATTTATAGAACAATTTAAACATAAACATAAAGTTCTACAACACATCTCTCAATCCCATGCCTCTGGGACAAGCTGGAATTGGGACCCAGCCAGGCAGTATGGCTTCGGAGTTGGTGGCTTAAAAAAAAAAAAAGTATATATATAAATATTTAAATATATATTTAAATATAAATATATAAATATTATATATTTGTTATATATATAATATAATATTGTGTGTGTACATGAGTGTTTTACATGCATGTATGTATGTGTATCATATGCCTGCCTGATGCTCATAGAGGCCAGAATAGGACATTGGATCCTCTGGGTCTGAAGTTATGGATGGCTATGAGTCTCCACATAGTTGCTGGGATCTAAACCCTGCTTATCTACAAGAATAGCCAGTGTTTTTAACCACTGAGCCGTATCTCCAACACCCAGAATTTGGTGGCTCTTAAATGCTTCACCATTTTGCTCTTCCAAGGGGCATATCTTCATTTCCAATGTAGCATCACTCCAACTGGGCTGCACAGAAATCAGGACTTTTGGGTGTGCATATGGTTCCTCTAAATACACTTGTGCACCCCCTAATCTGCAAAAGCACAGACACCAGAGTGACTCTGTTCAAAGCCAGACAGATCTCCTTCGGTTATGTGACACAAGCAACATTTCTTACCTCCCTCTGTTGCTGCAGGGTATGCGCCCTTGGGGCACAGGGAGGCTCCTGTCTTCCCCTCAGCGTTGCTTGGGGTACTGCCATGCACCACCACACCTGCCTTTTTATCTGGGTGCTGAGCATGGACCTCAAGAACTTCCGTGGCCAGCCTTTGACTCTGGTTTATTCTGTTCAGCTAAACCTTTCTATCACGTGAACTTGGAATTCTTCTCAGCCTCTCTTACTTAGTCTCTGTGTTTCTACACAGAGAATGTAGAATGTAGTAAGGAAACACTGTCATAGTTAAAGTTTACGAAGAACCCAATACTTAGTTACTCCCACTGAAGCCAAGCACAGCAGAAAGGGTTCACCTAAGATCCTCTGTGTTGGCGTATTAGGCCGAGGCCCTACAATAACATGTTTGCCTCGAGCCCCATTTTAATTGAGAAACAAGATCAAAATTAGTCTTTCCAGAAGCTGGGTTGGTACCAGATCATCATCATATTTGGCCATGGAACGCTTAGTCCTCTCTTGCGGACACCTGTTTCATGTAATTTACCGTTTTATGGGATGCGCTGATAGCCCTTTTCCAACAGATGAATAATGTCCCAGTGTGTTGCTTCAGGAAAAAAAAAAGCCACAGCTGGGTGAGATGCTTAGCAACTTTTTCTGTGATGAAGAGGTTTGCCAAACTCAGCAATCTGAGGCAGTAGAAATCCATCATTATGTTCACAAGGTGCCTGAGTACCAGTGAGCATGGGGGATCTCCTTCTACCAAAAAGGAAATCACCTTCATTAACGTTCTGGGAAGACATCTCCTGAGCCTTTGCCAAGCTTCCCACACCAGGCACTCTCAGAACTCAGGGCAAGTTCTTTGCCCAGGGCACAGATGTTTCTTTAAAAGACTTTGGGGGTGAAGGTGAAGTAACAACCTAGTATCTATCCTCAGATAGCAGCAAATAGCACTACAAGAGAAAAGGGGGGGTCAGGTGGAGTGGGGGGAGATGGCTCAGACAGTAAAAAGCCTGCTGTGAAAGCCTGGGGACCTGAACAGTAAGAACCAGACTATGGTGTACACCTGTAATCCCAGCATCAAGAGGCAGAGACAGGCAGATCCCTGGGGCTCACGGGCCAGCCATCCTAGACAAATCAGCAAGCTCTAGGGTCAGTTAGAGACTGACTCAAAACATACAGTGAGGACTGGAGAGATGGCTCCATGGTAAAGAGCACTGGCTGCTCTTCCAAGGACCTGAATTCAGTCCCCCAGCATCTGGGATGCAACTCCAGCTCCAAGTGGTCCAATACCTTCTTCTGGCCTCTGAGGGTGTTTGCACATATGTGGCATATAAACACAGACACACACACGCATGCACACACGCACTCACGCACACGCACACCCTGATTTGGATGTAGTGACTTGCCCAGCTTATCGGGTTCCCTGACTGAGTCACCATCAAATTAAAATCTTTATCTGTTTTTGCATTTTAGTGTCTTGTGTTCTTTTATAAGATCATTAAATTTGTTCAGTCGGAACTCAGATGAGTCACTTAAGAAGGTTCATAGTTAATGTTTAGGACACACACTAGACATAGCAAAGAAGATGCTGTTCTCTAAAAGTTCCTTTATCTTTTCCCCTTGTGATCTACCTGTCTCTACCTCCCAGCACTGGGATTAGAGCTATGTACCACCACACTCAGCTTTGAGGTAGATTCTGGGGACTCTAACTCAGGTCCCCATGCTGGCACAGTAAGCACTTTACTGACTGAGCCATCTGCCCAGTCCCTTGTGTCTTGCTCTTATCAGTATGGGAAAGGTGAATCAATGGGAACTAGACATAAATAGAGTGGTTTGAAACAATGATTATAGTTAGATTCTGGAGTATTCTCCAGAGTAAAGACAGAGCCAGTCCTGCTACTAAAAGAGTTTCAGAGACACATTAAAGCTGGCACAGTGAAGCAAATAGGAGAGACTCCAAGGAAGGCTTGTTCCTACTTCAAGCCTGTGCCACCATGGTGCCATGATGCATTTATCAATGGACTCTCCTCACCAACTTGTGCAGTGTGATATGATGTTGAGATTGCTGGAGTTCTCAGCTCCAAGCCACTGACCCCGTGAGGATTGCTATGATTTAAAAAAAAAAAAAAAAAAAAAAAAAAAAAACAGTACCAAATGCTGGCAAGGGTATGGCGTGAGAACCCTCGTGCAGTACTGGGAAGAATATAAAATGGAGAAGGTCCTCTGAAGATTAATATGGAATTATCTTGTACCTGGGCCATTGCACTTGCACGTAGATACACAGCTAACATCCCAACACTGGAAGCAACCCAAAGGTCTGTCAACTGAATGGATAAATAAAATGATCTGTATCCATATGTGTAAGGCTACTTGAAATAGAAAAGAAATACAGTAAATAAAGTAAGCAGAAATGAGATGTGAATTGATGCTGAGGCACAGGGGACCTCAGACATGTTACCAAATGGCAAGATGCCAGGTTAAAACAGCACACTCTCTAGGATTTTGTAGACGCAGAAGGTCCAGAGAGACCCCAGAGAGACAAAGGCAAAAGAGTTACACAAAAGTGCTCAGGACTAGGAGCTTAGGAGGATGTGGAGAGGGATAGCTCTGAGTGCAAGACTTCTTTGTAGGGTATGAAAGTATTCTAAGACTGTGCTGATGGTTGCACAGGTCTGTGGATTCTCTCAATCCATCGAGTTGTACATACTGGATTAGTGAACAGTCTAGTATGTGGATTATTTCTCAATAAAATTAGTACATAAGAAAAACAATAACTTGGAAGACCACAGATTCATAACCCACATTAGACAAACAAAATAATGACTCTGTACCAAAAGACAGGGAAGGAACACGTCATTGACTGAGTGTGTGATGGAATTTGAATTCCAAACCAGAGAGAAGAGATAGAGTCATCCCAACAGTTCAATAACAGACATCTTGACCATCTCTCCAGGAAAGACTGAAGTCAGATGCTGTGCTTTCAGTATACAGAAAACATCCCTGGTGGGCCGATGTACATGTAAATGGGCAAAATGAAAAAGACCTAAATGTTCTGAAGGAAACATCGGGTGATTCTTTTCCCCTGAGAATCAAAACAATTTACAGCCAGAACAATATAAAATCTAAAACTTAACAAGATGGTGAGGATGAGGATGCTGCTAAAGAAAATGCCTTGTGGACAGAATACAGAAGCTCTGAGTTCAGAAGTAGAAACAAACCAGGACTGGGAGGTGGCTCGGTCGACAGAGTCCTCGCTGCACCAGTATGGCGGCCCGAGCTGGTTCCTACAATCCATCCATGCAAACCTATCAGTGTAGCTTCCTGTCGGCAAAATTTGGCGGTGTCTCTATAATTTTATATTTGTGTTATCTTTGCAGTTCCAAATTTAAAATCCAGCCTTGGTAAACATCTGCACAAGGACTCAAAAGCATGAGTAAATAGTATCCAATGAGGCAGCTGTTTATAATAGTGAAAATCCAGAGGCCTCCAGAGAGCCTGTTGCTGGGAGAGTCACATGAACCATGGTAGGTTTCCACCATGGGACAGTTCATAGTGGCATTGTGAGACCCTCAACAAAACAAAACAAAACAACAACAACAAAGCACCAGCATAGAATGGCCTCCAAGGTATTTCATGAGGAATGCAAGACAAATCTCAAATCATAAGCACAAGATGGTCCTGTGTAATTTGAATGGTGTGCAGGCACCATTGGCAGGGGCTGTGTGAGCATGCAGCCAAGGACTCCACTTGGGTTTCTTCAGTGAGTATTTTTGTATTATTGTATAATTGGCTTTGAGTGTATGCATTCATGCTCGTGTATGTATATTTGTACATGTGTACATGTGTGCGCATGAATGGGAAACCAGAGGGCAACCTTGGGTGTTGTCTTCAGGCTTTGTTTGCTTTTCTTTGATGGCTTGGAGTTTGCCAAGTAGGCTAAGCGGTCAGCTGGCCAGTTAACCTCAGGAATCTGTGCTGCCTCTGGTGAGGACTGAGGATGGAAGGAAGATTAGCCCTTTGTAATGGTCAGCTTTAATTGGCAAGCTGACACAGCTTAGAATCACCTGAGAGAGTCTTAACCAAGGAGTTGTCTAGATCAGATTGGCCTGTGGGCATGTCTCTTGGAAATTGTGTTGATTAATATGGGAAGACCCAGACCACTATGGGCAACATCATTCCCTAGCAAAAGTCCTGAACTGTGTAAAAATGGAGAAAGCAAGTTGAGCACAAGCAAGCAGGTAAATGAGTGATCATGTATGCATTAATCTCTGTTCATGACTGTGGACATGATGTGAGTAGATGCTTCAAGTTTCTGCCATTGGTGATAAATGACACCCAGAATTGTAAACCACCACCACCACCACCCCTTTCTTCCTTAGGTTGCTTTATTTTATCACAGCAACAGAAATGAAATCAGGACAGCTTTTCCCACCACCATGCTGTCCTGCCAAGCATAAAACTAGTCTTCAGGTAGGAGAGAACCACACCAGGGGCCCAAGGCCTCCGTAGCTTCTGCTGTGCCTGTTAATCTAGACCACATGCACTTGGCCTGCCTGACCTCCGAGAGCCAGGTTGTGATTTCAAACTTGCTGTTCAGAAGAAAGTTGAATGCCTTGGGTTTCTCTGCTGGGCTCCAGGTCACAAGAAAAAGACCCAACACCTTGAGATGCTCCCTGGTTCCTCTGTTCCTCAGAAGGCAGCACACCCGGGCACTGCCCATTGCATCATGTACACCCAGTCAGGGCCTGGCAGGGAGACTGACAGCATTTCTTCATTGCTATTCCCTTAGGCATTTCCCAGGACTCAAAGCTTTACCTAGGAGTCAGTGTCCAGAACAAATAGCAACTGGTCCTGCTTGTATGTCAGGGAAGCAGCTGACAAGGAAACAGGAGCCAGGATCTCGGCTCACAAAATGAATGGGAAGAAGCCTCCAGTCTGACATCAAAGCACTTTATAAAACTGTAGACTCCAGTTGCTAAGCTGCTAGTCACAGGGCACTTGGCCCACTCCTCTGCACCTCCTCCCCTTCCCAAGAGTCATTCTCATGACCCATCAGGACTCTGTGACCTTGACAACCAGTGGGTCAACCCATCAGCATGAGAATGTGGCAAGCAATGGGCTGGGGGCAGTCAGTCAATGCAATGCGTGGAAGTGTGGTGGCGGGTTTGGCTGTATGCACAGGGGACAGTTGTTCCAATGAGTTCTCCCATCACAGGCTGACTGTGCACATGGGAGGGTCCTGGGGACATGATTCTCCTAGAGCAGAGTGCCCCTGGGTTGGGGCTGGGAGCAGGAAGCTTTGTTTAGTTGCTATGGTAGCCCTGCCTTTGAGAGCTCCTTCCTCTTCTTAGATTTGGCCCTGCTGTTCAGGGAGGGTTTAATGAGCTGGGGATTTTAAAAACTAAAGATGGGAAGAGTTAACACAAGGTCTCACTTTGTAGTCCAGGTAGACTTAGAATTAACTCTGCAGCCAAGTCTAACTTGAAGTAATCCTCAGCCTTCTGAGTCCCAGGATTACAATTGACTACCCTGCCCTGCTTGAGAAACTTTAAATTGGTGAAGTATTTTCCTTCTTTTTCTCTTTTCTTTTCTATTTCTTTTCTTTCTCCCTCCCTCCTTTCCTCTTTCCTTCTTTTCTTTCTTCTCTCTTCCCCCCCTCCTTCTCTCCCTCCCTTCCTTCCTTTTTTTTTGTTTTTTTTTTTTGTTTTTGAGACAGGGTTTCTCTGTTATAACTCTGGCTGTCCTGGAACTCATTCTGTAGACCAGGCTGGCCTCAAACTCTGCCTCTCGAGCGCTGGGATTAAAGGCTTGTGCCACCACAGCCTGACCATGTAAAATATTTTCAATACATATATAGGCATGCAAGTGTACACACATGGATAAACATCATACATATCACAATACTTGTATGTGCACATTCATGGACATACATTCGTTTGCATGCATATACATGAGTGCATACTTATAGACACACATGTGCATGCATGTACATATACATACAAACACACATGTACATATACATACACAATCATGCCTATATAGGCACACAAACATATATGTACATACACTTGCACATCCATACATGAACACATATGCCCACACAAGGACACATATACAAAGGCACATATGTACTCATACAGGACACACATGCAAAGACATACATGTACACATAGGCACACATGTGCACACACAAGCACAGACATGTCCACACAAGGACATGCATTCAAAGACACACATGTGTGCACAGGTACATGCATATGCACACACAGGCACATACTCAGACATGCACACTTTGGTTGTGATCTCAAGGCCCACTCTATGGGGCTCAGCTGGGGGTACTCTCTACCCTCTGTCCTTCTGACTCTGAGGACAAGGCCTGAGACTCACTGGAGCTGTGCTCCCTTGCAGGGGCACCAGTTACTATGTCTCATCATGTTTGCTCAGCGTGGCGGAGATGGGAGGCCCAGCGAGGAGCGAGAGCTGTTGCATTATTGATGGCTACAGCTAACAACTCAGCCCTCCCCCAGCTATGCCACTTGTCCCCTTAAGTGTGCAGTGGGAAAGGCTGTCAGCAAAGAGAGATGAGCTAATGTGGCCTCAGATGACTTGTCTAGGATGCACATGCCTGGACCTGAGTGGGATGCTGATTGCTTGAATTCTTTCTCCATAAACATCCAGGACCTGGCAAGTGTCTGCTGCCTGGTGGTTTACTAAGGAAAGGGCAAATACTGAATAGGTCGTGAGATGAAACTCACAGGACTGCTGGTGGGACTATTACATGAAAATATGACCAGCTGGGTATGAAGGTCAAGTGTGTCAGGCTCCTGCCATTCTAACCACCTGAGATAATTAAGGTACAAAGAAAGATGGTTTACTTAGACGCATTTTGGGTGGTTCAGTCTAATATTAGGACACCCAATGTCATCAGCCTCTAAGGAGGTAGCACATGAAGGCTATGCCCAGCACAGATAGATGCTTACCTCATCAAGGGCTGGGTTCCCACAACCCAGGATACACCCTCAATAACTTAAGACCTCCCACACAGCTCTTCCTCCTAAGAACTGCACCCCATCCAAGAAGCATCACCCAGGGTGTGTAGGGGGGGACCACCAACCCTTTCACAAGTGGTTCTTGGGGGGCTACTCATGCACAGTCTCACCATCAAACCAGGTCTCTGAGTGGTCAGTGTACATTTGTTGAATTACATTTGTTGAGCACTGGGCATCTCTAGTGACTGGAACACTGCAGAACAGTGTTCTGGTGTCTGGTGATTCCAGCAGCTGAAAGGTGCTTTTCTGTACGCGTTCCAAGTGCACCCTCAGTTCTCACGGCCACATTAAGAAGTAGTTGCCGTTGTCAACCTTCCTTATACACAGGGAAACACCGAGGCACTGAGAGGCTAAGCATCTTGCCCAATATCACACAACACTTGAAGATCAGCATCCTGACAAGGACTCCAGCACAGAGCCTGACAGGCATCTGCCTCATTGGAAGAAACCCTGTGCACATTGTAGTTGTGATGGTGGTAGGGGGGTCGAAGCATTTCCTAGGGTCCCTGTGTCCTCTTGGCCTTGCTGCTGAAATAGGGGTACCTATTTTAGTCATGAGTCTGTCTCTTGTTCTGATCCTTCTCTCTTTCCATCCCTCCCTCCTGGAAATGAGGAGGAAGTCAGTCCACCCTGGGAAGTTTGGTAAGCCATCTTGAAGCAGGTAGGGAGTTCTTTGGAAGACAAAGTTGAGCTCTCAGAGATAGCACAGACCATGGGAAAGAGCCAGGGTCTGGGAATCTGATTCCCCAGAGGAAACCATTTCTTAGGCCTGCTGATCCATCCAGTGGACAGCAATGCCCCTGGGTCCAGTCTGTTTAAACTTGGCATCTCCTCACTATAAATGAGAGCAGATGTAATGACCCAGAAGAGAGCTTCCATCCCTGAGGTGGGATGCTGACATATACAGGAGGCCAGCCATTGAGGTGAAGATGTGGAGGAGGGGCATAGGTAGACAAGGAAAGCTCCCTATGGTAGCCTCTTGATCCTAGGAGACACTGTAGGAGAAAAGGTAGGAAGGTACGGAGGCAGGTGTCTAAGCAGAGCTGATGGGGGAAGGGAGGATCCAAAGGTCCTTTAGAATACCCAAGCCAGTGTTAGTTTAGTGACTCCCAGCTCTAGGCTCCCTCCTTTATTCAAAGGGATAAAGCTGTTACTCTCTCTCTCTCTGGGGCCTGTCTGTGCTAGGAACTAACTCAGTTACCCCACAGATGACTGCCAGCACTTGTTACCAAGGACTCCTCACAGAGGACCAGCCATACCAGCTCCTGTCTCTGTATGGGGTTGAGTAAGTGCCTCCAACCATGGGAGCAGGCTGGAGGTGCTCTGTCCAGGCTGAGCCAGCATGGCAGCTGGCTCCCCATCCAGACCTGACTTGTCTAAGGGCAGAGGGAGAACCTGGCCACTCAGCCTGCTGTCCTTCCTCCAGACCCTATGTCAGCAAGGCGGAAGCCGCAGTTCCCACATGCTCAGGAGTGCTGGGCCATGCACTGTGGTTTGAATGTGAAATGTCTCCACGGTGTTTGAACACTTGGTCTCCAGATAGTGTTCTGACTTTGGAAAGTTGTAGAACTTTGGGGTAAGTGAAGCCGTGGGGTTTGATAACCCAGCCTTACTTCCTGTTCGCTATCTGGGGTTTTTTTTTTTTTTTTTTTGTTTGTTTGTTTGTTTTGTTTTGTTGTTGTTTTGTTTTGACCCCAAACAATATGTGATGAGCTGCCTCTTGATTCTACAGTGCTGTCCCATCCCTCCATGATGGAGTATGTCCTTCTTGATCCGAAAATAAGCCTTTCTTCTCTTAAGTTGCTTCCTGTAAAGAACTTGGTCATAGTGACAAGAAAGTAACTAGTATGCCAGCCTAAGTGCCCAGCCTGATCCCAAGGGCCTCTGGTTTCTGCTGAGGCTGCTCACCACGCCTCAGTAAAATGATTCACGGCCATCTGTCTTGCCATGTGCCTGAGCATCTACTATGCAAACATGGGCCTTGCTGGTCTCATAAAGGAAACATCAATTCATAGTCCCTGTGTTCTGGGGCACAAATCCAAGTGTTTACACAGTTAATACTGAGCTCTGTTCCCATGAACCCTGTATCCCAGGTGGCTCTTCTTCCTGGCAGGGGTCCTGGTTCTTTTTCTCCCCAGCCATAGGGTGAGAAGCAGGAGCCTGGGAGACCAGAGATGCCAGAGACTGGACCCAGTTCTGCATGGCCTTCTCTCGACTCTGTATGCTCCCTGGCATACACAGCCTGGTTTCTTCACTAATAAGGTGGCTCTGCCATGCTGCTCTCTCCTGAGAGACCCACTGTATGTCCCCAGCTCCTGGCATGTGTTTACTATCTACACCAGGAAAGATTCATCCCTGGGTGAGATGGAGTCAGAGGTGGGCTGAGGAAGAGGAGAAATGGGAACTAAGATGTTCCAGGCCCATTACAGTGAGATCAGGGGTATGAGACTCAACTTCCTGAATGCTGAAGTAATGATTGAGAACACTCTCCCAAGAGATTTCTCTCTGCGAGACAGGAAGAACCCACACAGCAGAGCTTTACCCAGATCTGCTGAGGAAACAAACTTGAGATTTCTCCTGGGGCTGACCTTGAATTAGAAGCTGCGTGCCTTACTGCCACCCAGCTGTGGTCACACTGCTCCTCACAGAGGCCACTCACCTGGCAAAACGCAAAGAGCTGCTGTGATGATCACATGATCTTTCTCAGTCTTCGTCCTCTGCTGAGGCTCTACTCCCCATCTCAACCAGGCAAAGGCCAACAAAGAAAAACCAACTGGGTGCTCAGAGGTCAACTACACAGTGGGCAGCCAGGGACACAGGAGCAGTCTACGTTCCCTTCTGGCCAAGGCAGCCTACCTAAAGGAAGAACATGTTTGCTCCTCCCATGTTCTTGGCACTCAAGGCTCCTATGGAGATTCTGAAGTCTCCACAGGCAAGTGCGGGTTCACAGGAGCCCAAGGGCTCCTTAGGGACATGCAAAGATAACTTGTCTTCTGACTGTGCGTGAGGTACAGACTACAGGGACCTGTGTAGATTTAAGTGCAGGTACTTGGGAAGTCCCTGACCCAATGTCCCTCACAGCACAATCCCACCTGCTTCCTTGTTGGCTGTCAGCTGTGTGCAGGGCTGAGTCCTGCTTCTCCTCTCTCAGGGTTAGACAGGTAAGTACTGGGCCCAGCACCTCTGAAATGGTGATACAGCCACAGGGAGTCTTGACTTCCTAATCCTTTACCTGCACTGTGATTACTCCGGAATCCAATGAAGGGATGGGGGTGGGGAACGCCCTGGGGTTAAGGCTACAGGCAGGTTCCATACGGGGTTAGGTTGATGAGTTCAGAATGCATTGTAAAATGCATTCTCACTAATCATTCCTTCTCAAAGGTGCTCCATGGTACTCTTAATAACTTTCTGGGCTGGGCCATGGCTCAGTTGGAAAAGCGTTTGCCACAAAGGTATGAGGAGTTGAGCTCCATTCTCAGCACCCATGTTAAAAAGAAAAAAAAAAAAAAGCCAAGCATGGTGGCACCCATCTATATCCCAGCCCTGGAGAGGTGGAGACAGGAGGATCAGGAGGATCACTGGAGCTCATGAGCAAACTGGTGAGCTTCAGATTCAGTGAGAGACCCTATCTCAAAATAACAATGGTGATGTGGAGAACAATACAGCCACACACATACTCACACACACACTCGCGCACACTCACGCACACTCAGATGTACACATACTCCTTACTGAATTTTGACTTATAGGGTCTTGTCCTAACATATATGGGTCAATCAAATTCTAAGTGCAGATTATTTTACCCAGAATGCAGTCCACCAGGGCCCTCTCTGTAGACTAGCCCTACTTTTGAAGACTAGCAGAGGCCATGCTATGAATCTGGTCCCTCCAAATGCCTCATCTCTCCACCCTGTCCTAAGTCTGTCTGGTCTTCCTGGTAGCGAAAGACTTGCTCTTCCTGCCTCATGGTTCTCTTTCCAGTGAGCACCAGAACCTTCTCACAGTTGCTTCTGTGTCTTCTTTGAAGTACTGTCTCCCTCCTTTCAGGTTTCCACACCTCTGCATCTTTAATCTCCTCCTGCTGCTTCCGCATCTGATCTCAGTCCTAAAGTTTCTCATCCTACCAGATGCTGTGATTGCAGAGTTAAATGTTAAAATTTAGGGCCTGAAGCAAAGGTTTCAGAATCATTCTTCCTTTCCCCGACATTAATTAATCACTCTTCAGGGAGGGCTCCTCTTCCCGTTGCTCTTCCTGGAGGCCCACAGCTAAGCTTCTGAGCAGGGAAGACAGTGGATCAAAGCCGGGCACCCACGGGGCTCCTTGGTGGATTTCCGGTTTCCGTAAGCACTGACTCCCTCCCTTCCCTCAGCTCTGCAGACCCTTTTCTGTATAAGTGAGCATGGCCACTCTAATACCCGCACCTCATGAAAGTGGGGTCTGTGGTGATTGGCTAGTCTCACTTTGCATAGTGCCCTCTGTATATAATACTATTATAGCGTATGTCAGCATTTTCCTCCTTTTCAAGGCTGAACAACATTCTGCTCAGCGCCGTCTCCCCTCACTGCTATGACAGAACACCTGACAAAAGCAGGAAAGAAGGAAAGGTTTATTTCAGTTCCAGGCTACAGTCCTTCTTGGTGAGAGGGCATAGAGGCAGGAGCATGGTCACACGGTCACAAGGTCACACGGTCACATGGCATCAGCAGTCAGGGAGCAGAGATGATGCTGGCGCTCAGCTCGCTGTCTCCTTTCTATTCAGTGTAGGGCTCTGGCCCATGTGATGATGGTATTAGCCACCATAAATGTGTGCATTTTGATTTCCTGTCATTCATGATGGACATCTGAGGTTCTCCATCTTCCAGCTGTTGTGAACACTGCTGCATAAATACGAATGGAGAAATACCTGTGAGCCTCTTTTCAATCCTTTTGGTTTATGTGGGATTGCAGTCACAAGCTCCCCCAAAACTGTTCCATTCCTGTCTCTCTCATCTATGACTCAGGACAGAACAAAGCCATATATGACGGAGTCTCATCCAAAGACCAAAGACTACAAGTTTCTATAAGAATCAAGGATTATTAACAGCAGGGCTGGGGAGATCAAATTTTCATGCAAGAATACTAAAAACTCCAGGGTCTACATGGTGGAGACAATAGACTCCTGAAAGTTGTCCTCTGACCTCCACATACATGCAGTGACACACACACACACACACACACACACACACACACACACACACACACACACACAAAGTCAATATTAAGGTGCTGGAGAGACGACTTGGTAGTCATGAGCACTGGCTGCCCTTCCAAAGGAATAGAGTGTGATTCCAAGCACCCACATGTCAGCTTACAATTGTCTGCAACTCCAGCTCTGGGAGATTCCTTGGCCTCTGTGGACACCCGGCACTCACACAGCACACAAACACTCATGCAGGCAAAGCACCCAAACACATAATCTCTAAAAACAAAAGTAAACTACTGAAAATGGCCATACTTGTATACATAATACGTATGCACATTTGATGTTTGTGTTCAGTGAGTGCATTCACAGTGGAACTACCTACTGAAGCTTCGGGTTTTTTTTTAAGTTTTAATTTTTTAATGACTTCTTTTCTTCCCTCCCTTCCTTCCTCCCTCCCTCCTTCCCCCCTCCTTCCTTCCCCTTCTTTTTTTCTTCTATCTGCATGCACACCTGAATACTAAAAGAGGGCATCAGATCCCACTGTAGATGATTGTCAGCCACCATGTGGGTGCTGGGAATTGAATTCATGACCTCTGGAAGAGCAGTCAGTGCTCTTAACCACTAAGCCATCTCTCCAGCCTTGAGGCTTAGTTTTTTAGGAGATTCTGCTGGAGTGTGATGTCTCCTTCTACAGATGTTTGTAGCCAAGATTACTTCAGATCATTTGCTGAAGTGTCTCTACTCTAAATCATACACAGCCTTCCTCATGGCTCTCAGGCTGTGGGAACACTTCCTACACCAGTTCCTCATAGGCTGACGGATGGGTTCTGATGGCCAGGGTATCTTTGAAGTCTGACTTTTGATGAATTTTGATCTTTAGTAATTTGAGGACAATTTAGGAGTCAAAAGGACATTTGCATGTGTTTGGTGGGGAGGGTTCACTTTCTCATTGGCTCTTCACTGCCCTGTAAGACTCAGGCAGATCTCTGACATCAGGGACAGATGGTTGGTTGGTTGCTTATGTTGGTTATGATAACAGATGAGCAAAGACTTGGACAATTCCAGAGGCCAGCAAATCTGGTGTGTTAGGACGAACTGGGTGGGGAAGGGGCTCACATGTTTAGATATGCAAGTATGTGATGTTTGGGGCCCAGGAGAGAAAGAGAGAGAGCTCATCATGTAGGTCTGAGGCCTTTACTCCAACACCCAGAACATGCAATAAAACAAGCCAGAGGTGATGTCAGGCATTTTATAATCCCAGGGCTGGAGAGAGTTGGAGCCCTGGGGCTTGTTGGCCAGCCTAGATGAATTAGCTAGTTCCAGATCACTGAGACCCTGCCTCAAAAAACACATGGTGGATGCATCTGAAGCACAACAGCTGAAGTGATCCTCTGACCTCCACCTGCACATACACACTTGCATGTCTCCCCTTCCCCACGTGACATTTGAGGTGATGCGTGTTGAAGCCTTATGTGCTGAATCACCTGTCGTGTCTATGACAGGAATTCAGGAAGCTCGGCATCTGGATTAATTTGGAGACCGCAGGACAGAAAACATGCATTTCTCTTGTTTGGGTACATCTGTTTCCCTATCTGCATGTCACAATAAATAAGCTCAGTTATTTCCTGCTTTCTTTCCTTGGAGCAGGCAGTGTATTTTTAAGAGTACTCCTAGAATGAGGTCCTGGTTTTAAGTTCCTAATGGAAAAATTCACACACGCTCAAAAGAAATGACCTAGATTCCTTCTAATGTGTAACCTAGGGGCACAGTGAGTCTGTGAAATCTTCACTGCATCTCCTGCCCTCATCTCCATCTGGGGATGCTGAGAGCACATGCTGGCTTGGTTCCCAAGGATCTGGGGCTATGCAATGGTCTCCGGAGGCAAGAAACTGGTGGTGGCAGGCCTTTATCACCCACAAATTTCTCACAAGTACATTTATGGTGAGGTGACACAGCTGTCGCTGTGGTAAAGAGGGACATGGAAGCTTGGTCAGATGGTTTATCTCCAGGATATGGAGCCGTCCATTTGGCTGGAAGCGCACAGTTAGTTCCACAGGAAGTCTTCATAGCTTCTCCAAACCGGAGCCTCAGTCTGAGGCTCAGCTCTGAGTCAGCTTAGGTCTCTCAGGCTAGTGTTTCACAACGGCAGGAGACTTATCCGAACACTCTGCTGCTATCAGGTTATTCTCCCGTCTCTTACTGCCTCACCACAGGAGTGCCGGGATTACAGATGGATGCCACTGCACCCAGCTTTTTTGCTAGATTTTGTGGGTTCCACAGATAGAACTCAGGTCATCAGGCTTGTGCGGCTGGTGCTTTTACCTGCTGAGCCATCTCTGCAGCCTGTGCAACCTCATTCTTACATGTGGCTATCTCTTCGGCCTTAGGCTTTACAGGTAAGAAGCTATGGCTTCCTAAGTTTGATGTCATTCCTGGTGAAAGACCTGTAGTCAAATTGTATTTTGATTGACTGGTGGGACCATGGGCTTCTTCTATCTCATTGATAACTGAGCAGCTGAGCAAAGTAGGCCTCTATTGTTGCACACTGATGGCAACCTGTATTTTTAGTAAGGCCTCTATACTATAGTAAAAAAATACAATATGCTAATTACTTTCAACTACCACATACTGGAAAAGCTTTGACATACAACAGGTGAGGGAAAAAAAAAAACCACCTGCTTAATAATTCTAAAATAAAAGCAATTACTTTTAGAGGCTTGATTCCAGTATTAGTTTGTACCAGTGCATCCTCATAGCAAGTTAACATGCTTAGTTAAGAGGTGTCAATAACCAAGCATGTTTAGCACAGTATAAAGCTGCTCAGAACTACACATTATGGGGGAAGGAAGGCATTTTAAGTTAGCCTGGCTAAGTGAAAATATCACTTTTGAAGAGTGACGGACCAGAATCGCTTTGCCCCTGGTAGGCTTGGACTCACAGAGACAGACTTTAGAGATCTTTTTGGTCCTAGAGAAAGGAGGACTTAACAGCAATGACACTGCTGATCCGGGCCACAGTAATGCCTGAAGGCCCACCTTTAAAGGCTCTCCGCCCGCTGTTTTGGATGGATTCCATTATTTCTCGAAGGCGTGCTCACTCCACCTACTTTGCTGCACAGATCACACCTGCTTTAGATCAAGGCCTGAAGAGCTGTGCTCTGGGCCCTGGCCGGGCAGTGGCTGCCATGGCTAAGCTTTTGCTACTATTTTGTTACACAATTACCTCACAAACAACTCTGAATTCCTTGAGTAAAACTCCAATTTATAAAATGAGCCAGGTGTGGTGGTACCAATCTGTAAATCCGGGTCTCAGATGCTAAAGCAGGAGGGTTGAGTGTGATTGAACCTGGGATAGATAGTGAGCCCTGGCTTAAACCAACTAGTTTTCCAGCTCCAGAAGAAGCTTGAGTAAGTTATTAGCACCAAGTCGCAGTTTATCTGGTTATAAAATGGGAAGAACCCCCCCACCCCCTGCCCCGAGGCTTTGGGACACTCTTAGGATCCAGGAGACTAGAAGCTTAGAGAATAGTGTGTTGAGCGTAGTAATGAATGAATCCTTAGCACTCTTAACCAGTGAGAGGCTAACAGGCAGCTAAACAGTTCTGAATCTAGATCAGGATCCTAAATGACCCGAAATAAACTCACAGAGAAGACTGACACGTCACAGTCTACACACACCAGATAACATCGCTTCTTATGTTGACTGCTTTTGAACATTTATTAAAAAAGCGAAATGTATGTTCATCTCAAATATAACAGTTAAAAATGGAAAAGCAATACAAACAACATGTTAGCCAGCAGTGTCCAGTCCTCAGCTCGCCCGCCTGCTTCAGTCTCTTCCGGGTGAGCGCAGTCACTGCCTGCCTGCCTCCTAACAGCTAGTGCAGGTGAAACCACGTCATATAAAATTAACAAGTTAGGGTTAAATAAGCTTAAATAAGAGTGTTAAATACAAGACACTTCATCAGAGTTTCTGTACAAAGATAAACAAATCTGGTGTTATACACAGGATCCCGCTGGCACTCAGAATCGGGGGACTCTAGTGGGGAAGGTAGACTGACTCTGTCTTCAGCAGAGCAACTACAAGAAAGCGAACTATTCATTGAAGTGACTACTGACAGGTCCAGCCATTTACAAGGCATATGTATCTCTTTGAAAAAAAAATCAGAACACTGTTAATATTCAGGCACGGTTTGTTCCTGCAAATAAATACATCTCTACAGTAACAGCATTCGAGCTAGTGTTAAACGTCAGGGCTTCTCTCCGACAGAGCTCTGCCGACTACTCACCGCACCCTTCTTATTGCTATGATAATGTGGCTGTGGAAATAAAACTACTGTACATCCAAAAAAATAGAGCACCTTTAACATTAAAGTACATGTCTGATAATCTGCCTCCGTATCTATTTTACAACCCTACAGCCCTGCTATAGTACACTGGCTTAGCATCTCTGTGGGTCACCTGCTTCAGTTAGTGACGCCCAGTTCCCTCCCCCAGGGGAGCTGAAGAACTGTCGGGGGAAGCCTTTCAGCTGCAGGTTACTTCTGCATTCACCAAGCGTTACATTCATCTTCTGCTGCAGCCACCCAGAAGGAGTCCAGGCCCACTGACCGGTCCTCCTGGGGTGAATGGTGAGACACAGAGCAAACAGTGAACATCTACCTACAGGTGGTGGAAAATGCATGTAAGAACTACCCTGCCGACTTGGAAGGAACCTCAGGCAGGCAGGCAGGCAGGCAGGCCAGCCCACGGTCCCCGGGTGAGAAGCAGTTAGCTGGTCAGGCCTTCTTGTCAATGGTGCTGAAGAACCACTCAGTGAACTTGCGCAGCTGGGCTGTGGCAGTCTGTGACTCTTCTTGCAGCCGCATGTTGTCTTGCCTCAGGTGCTGGACCTCAGCCTGCAGCACCGCCTTGTCCTGCTTCTCCTGTGGAGCAGAGACAGGTCATGTCACAGGGCCAGTGGCAGCTGCTCCCATTAGGCTGGACACGAGGACCCCTCATTCTGACTTGACCAAGGACTCATCTGCCTAGGTTTTGACACTCACACAGGGATAGGAAACATCCTAGCCTCTTGGCTCCTTCAGTATGATCTCAAGGGGGAATGAAGCTGCTGTGTAGGAAGGCTGCCAATCAGAAGATATACTACCCAGAAGGGACAGACTGCAGCTGGGCTGGTGTGACCCCTTCCTGGTTTACAGGGCTTCTCCAGTTGCCTTCTTCTCTACCTGAAACTGGCCCAGTGTGACAGTGAGGGATGCTCATTCTAGAAGAATCACTCGGACTTCTCATTCCAACCTTAGCCTTGTGCTGTTGCTGTATTTCCATGATGACCTTCAAAGTTTGCCACTCAACAGTACATAATAATGGGAATTTCAAAACAGCTGTATTTTGTGCTTCTCACACACAGCCGTGAGAAATACATGACAAGCTTCAGACCTCCCCTGCTGAGAGGCAGAACAGTCACAGCAGCTGTGGTTCCTAGTGGCTCTCTACTGTGCCAATCAATAGACGACCAGGGGTTGAACCATTGGGAGCTCTTCACCTCTTTTAGGGTGTCCACTTTTACCTTTCAATGGCCTCCTGGTTCCTGTTCTGGGCTTGCCCTAAACCCATCACCCTACTCCATAAATCCCCGGTTCTAAGAGGAAGGAAGCTTCTGGACTGGGAACCAGGACTAGCTTTGCTGTAAGACCAGTTCAGTCCTGAAATCCCCCTCTTCTTGGTCCCTGCTGCCACTCAGCTGTTCTCTCTCTGAGATCCCACAGCATGCTATTAGACCTGTGCTCCACATCTCTGATACCCTTTCCTCTCCTGCTCTTGACTCATGGCTCTCTCCTGGGGATGGCTGCCAATACTCTGCCCAGCAATTGCTCCTCTTTGGAACTCGGCCCATTTGGAACAGCATGCCATTAGGGATGAGATTCCCCCACAGGCCCTGTCCATGTGACTGTCTCCAAGACCTTCCCAACACAAAAGGACAACTCTAGAACCTGGTTCCCTTTTCTTCTCTCTGACCCGTATCACACCTCATCACTGATACCACAGCCCCTTCTAGAGCAGTCTCAAACTTTTACTTTCTGACCTGCAGCCATCTCCTGTTCTCACAGGAAACTTCCTGGCATCCACGCCCCCAGTGTCTCCTAATCCCATCTCTCCCCATGACCACTCCCATCAGCAGCTACTCCTGCCCCACACTTGTCATACCTTCCCAAGCAGCCCTGCAAGAAGGATCTTGCTCCTCCAGCAAGCTGGCATATTACCGCTCAAGCAGCTTATACTCTGGGTCCCCTGATCTACTCATATCCTACATCCAGGGCACTTGTGTCTCTGACCACGTCTCTCTTGATTTAACACTAGTTAAACTCAACTTCCTGAGTGTCTGCTCAGGAGATAAAGCAGTGAGCTGCCTCTTCTTGCTTGGAACTCTGTTGGGTCTGAACAAAGCCCCAGGCTCTGGAAAACTTCTCTAGCCCAGGCAGAATTAGATAGAAGGTCTCTGGAGCTGGCAAACACACACACACACACACACACACACACACACACACACACACACACTCTCTCTCTCTCTCTCTCTCTCTCTCTCTCTCTCTGCAACTAGGATCACTTGGACACACACTGAGGTGGAAAAGCAAAGCCTGTGTGGCAACTCAGCTGAGTACACACCCTGATAGTTTCCCTCTGCCCTGGACCTTAGCATCCATCTCTCTAATCTCTTAGCTGGTAATGGGAGACAATGAAAGTGTGACAACATGTAGTGTGCATGTACACACAAACCCACATGTATGAAATATACTGCAAAAGCTGTCCCAGTGCCCAGCCCATGCCAGCTCCTTCTCCTACACTAGATCAGAAGGTGACCCTTTTGTAATTCATTCTCTTCACTACTTCCTTCCTGCTTGGATCAACCCCATTAACATTTACACCAGCTGTAATCCTCTTCTTCCAAAACTAGACCAAGCCACCACTCCAGGAGATTCCTGGGGTACTCCCTATGATGCGCACTCCTCTATGGGCAGTAAAGGGCACCTAGCATAGTAGGGGCACTGTGGGGGAGCCAGCAGGGCTTCCTGCAAGGAAGGATCCTGTTCCGCAGAGAAGCTGGCACAGGTGCACGTGCAGGGCAGTGGTGCTGAGGTGGGAGAGCTGACTGAGCTCCTGGAGAGCTCCTTTTGACTCCTCTTTGGATTGGCTCACATGTGGATGTTGCAAGTAACAACTCACAGAATGGAAGCTACTGGCTTGCTGGAACTTACTTCTCATCATACAGAATGCCCGGCCACCCTCAGGTATGACCAGAGGACTTCATGCACCCTCGGAGGTGGGGGGGCGTGGGGGGACAACAACAACAAAAACAAAACTACCCCAGCTGCAGGTGAGACGGTGCAAGCAGACCTAGGGAATTTCCTTCCCATGTTTAGGGTCTTTCTCCTCCCCAGGTCTTCTCAACTTATTTACAAGAGTTAAAAGGGGCTGCGCGTGGGCAAAGTGCTCTGATGCTGGACTCCAGTAATCACGAACCTTCCGAAGGTCGGTCTGCAGCTGTCGGAGAATCAGTTCCAGCTGGTTGACTTTCCCAGTCAGAGTGGAGGGCGATCGCTCCCTGGTAAATGGTACAATTAAGAGGACTTAAGAGACCCAAGACCCAAGGACATTGCTTGTGCTTGTGTTAGTAAACTTTTCACTGAAAATATCTTATGTGCAAATTGGTGATTTGGGAAAATGTCCCCATACTGCTATGGATTCAGAATCTATGAGACATGAAGGCCAGTAAGAAATCAAAAGTCAGGATTATTTAAATGAAGAAGAGGTGGAGGACAGAGCTAAGTCCTGGGACCCAAATGTAGATCTGATTTTCCTAACTTGCTTTGTCATGAAAACAGAAATAGGTTCAACAGTAACTCAGTTCACAGGAAGTCAGAACTGGGGTTCATGATGTATCATGAACCTCAACTACATTCTATATATATATATGTCAGTAACAGCTGGATGGCTGGATCAAGGACCAGAGGCTGGGAAAAACTGTGCCCCAGGCACATTCCACAGCATGAGTGGCCTGGCAGGCCAAGACTGACCGACAAGAGGTCACTGCCTGGTGCTTCTGTAGTAATTAGGTAGCTGACCTGAGGCCCTACTTGCTCCTCTTTGCCAGTGAGACTGGCTACTGTGGGCACAGGCTGGGCACAGGCCAGCTATCAGGCCCAGTCAGCAGTAGGAGGGTCCACATACCCAGGTGTATCAATGAACTCCTTGCCACTGGTGGGGTCCACACACAGGGGCAGCTCTGGGGCCCCTTCCAGGTCTTGTCCATGCTGGAGGTCGGTCAGGGTACAGAAAGACGCCACCCTCTGGTCTGGAGATGAGGAACACAAAGAAAGTAGGTTGGTGAGAGCGGCCAGGCACCATGCCTTTGTACAAACCAATTTAGTAAATGAAATCTGCTGACCCTCCTTACCACAATGCCCTGTTTGAAACAAAACAGAGAAACAGAAACTCAGGCAAGCTGTTGGCAATGAAAAAATATGAAACTGACTATGGTCTATATGGCACATATACCACAGCCATGGGGACAGGTCTGCTTACTTCTTTCCACACCCCAAGAAATCTAAAGCTCCTGGCTGGGCATGGATTAGCAAGCTGGATAATGTGGCTGGTGGACAGAACCATGGAGATGGACCCTCCTGCAAGCTCCCGTGAACTCGAGAACATTCTTGACATAGCCAGAGCACCTGTCCCTGGTGCACCCCCCAACTCAGTATGTGAACCACCATGCAGGCGTGCAGACACATGAAATAAACAGAACAAGCTATAAAATAGCAAGAGCCAGTGCCAATCACCTAGGTAGGAGGCGTGGTGACAGAGAAGCCCGAGTTCTTCATCTGAGTCAAGACCTGAAATAAGATTTAGAATTCTCCCATGAACAGGAAGATCTTTCTGACCTTGAGAATCTCAGGGACC
The DNA here is from genome assembly GCA_026225945.1 of Cricetomys ansorgei. Lineage (NCBI taxonomy): Eukaryota > Metazoa > Chordata > Mammalia > Rodentia > Nesomyidae > Cricetomys > Cricetomys ansorgei. The sequence goes on along the minus strand of JAMJFZ010000435.1, from coordinate 4,840,804 downwards.
CTTATAAGCTCAAAAGATGGGGTTGTGTGAGCAGAGCATGCGTGGTGTGCTAGCATTTGTTTGTGTGGTGTGTGTGCTCCTGTCTGGGTAAGAGGAAGAGAGACAGAAACCAGGAGAAGGCTCAGTGCCAGTCTCATATGGTGTCACATACCATGGTGAGATAACATGTTTCATGCTTTAAGTGTTGTAGTTAGAAGCAGGGTGGTAGTGACTGACACACACACATTCAACCACAGATACCATCATTTCAGATTGACCTGAATGACCTACTCTGCCAGTTTAAGAATAGTGGTGGTGGGCGCAACCGGATGGGCCCTCTCACTAGAAACCATACAGGCAGCTCAGAGGGGCTAGCAATGCCTGCGGTAACACCCATAACCAGCTGAAACACTGAATCTCCTCTTACCATGAGGCATCATGAACTCGGCATTTAATGTTTCCAGAAAGTTGGGCAGGAAAGAAAAGAAAACAGGAGAAGCCCAACCTCGCAGTGCTAAACTCTGACCCAGAACTTGGGCCAGAAATTCTGCAAGGTAGGTATGAAATGCCCTGTCTTTACAGAACATGGAAACAGGGTCAGGAAGCTTCCCTGGGATCCCTCCTGCCCCTGGCACCTTGCCTCTGGACTCCGAGTGGATGTACACTCCGCAGCTGGAACCTGAGGGATGCAGTTGGCCAGTGAGTACTGAGGAGGCCCTTCTTACAGGGATTGATTAATGGGGAAGAGCAGTACCCTTGCACGCGCGCTGGGAGCTCTCTCTCCTGCTGGCTGCTGTGCAGGCCTCCTAATGAGGTGACCTGCCTGTTTGGTTGATGTAGGGTCACACACTACCAGTTAATTAAAAAAGATAGCCCTGCAGAGGCTACCAGGGGCACATGATGGGAAGTCACTGCAGCCAGTGCTGAAGGCAGTCTGCCTTGAGCCCTCCCAGAAGTCCTGCTGAGCCCACCTAGTGACCCATTACATCAGGGTTCTCCAACTGCACAGCCCCTTCCTAATATCTGCCATGGGCATACAGGCCCTTTAATTGACCTTTCTGTAAAGCCCAAGTCTAACTTACAGCAGGACAAAGACAGAAAGCTGCATAGGCACATGATGGAATAACCTACAGCTACTCTCACCTCCACATATGGTTCCTGCAAAGAGGTGGTGAGGTTAGAGTAGGGAGAACCCTGGCTGGGAGGCAGTAAGAGGTCTTACGGTAAGGGTGGCTACAGAATTCTGCATACACCAATTATAGACATTTTGGCCAAGATCACTTGTAGAATTCTGCACAGCCTTGTTCCGGGATGGCCCCAAATAAGACAGTGTATTATTTAAAAACAACAACCACCACCAAAACCCAGAAAAACCTAGGCTGGATAAAGCTCTTCTTGCACAGTATGAGGACCTGCATTTGGGCCTCTAGCACCCATGGAAAAGCTGAGCATGGTGGGTGTGTGTCTGTCACCCAAGTGCTGGGGGTAGAGGCAGGCAAGTCTAGCTGAACGAAGAGATCCAGGGTCAGTGAGAGATCTCATCTCAAAGGAAATAAAAAAGAAGGAAAAACTATCAAAGAAATCCTGATGTCAACCTCTGGCCCCCATAGGTGTCCGTACAGGTAAACTTATCTGCACATACATGTTTGCACTCAAATATCAAGAGATGTGTTTTTATCCCACAGTGCACTACTGACCAAGAGAGAATTTTTTTTTAAAGGTATAAATAACTTTTTTTTTTTTTTTTTTTAATTTGTGAAGAATTCCAGACTCATCTTCACCATGTGGTCCCTGGTGACACTCCAGCCAAGACTCCCTTGCTTCTTTTGGCTCTTTAAATACCTGAATGGAAATGTTGTAGCTTGCTCCAGCTGTTTCTACCTTAATCTATAAATGCCCACGCATGAGACAGAACAGGACTTGCTCCTAGCAGCCTCATGGAGTCACAGGGTCCTCTGGCCATGAGGGCAGAAGCCAGTTGCAGACTTTGCCACCAAGGCATGTGCGTAGGAAGAGCAAGCTGGGAACTCTGGACCTGCAGATGCTACTCTTCTGAGCAGACACTTAATGACTTTCTAATGAGTCTCGTCTTCTTGGCACTTTTCAGGGGAAGCTTTTGCCTCCACAGCTTATTTCTATGATGGCAAATACTCTACCATCAAGTGGCTGCTGACCTGGAACCACATGGCACAAATTAAGCCACAGAAAAGACAAGCTTGGGAGGGTGGAGGCGCAACTTGGGCCTGGCAGCTCAACCCATGTGGCAGCCTATTTGCTTCACCCCTCCTGTTCCCACGGGCTAAGCAGGTTTGGAAAATGGGGACATCAGATATGGCTTGAGGGACAGACAATTCATCTCTTTAAGTATGTTTATGCATATTTCAATATCATTGTGTATGTTCATGTAGGATAGGAGGCATGTCCATGTGTGTTCACATGTCAAGGTCAGAGGTCAGCCTTGTGTTTGTTTCACAGGCGCTGTGTACCTTTCTTTTTATTTTTAGAGACAAGGTCTCTTTCTTAGCTTGGAACTTGAAGATTCTACTAGGCTAGCTGGCCAGTGAGGCCCAGAGATCCTCGTCTTCACCTTCTCAGAGCTGAGATTACAAGTGTGCATGATGCACCCAGCTTTTTCACACAGGTCTTCATGCTCCCAAGGCCAGCATCTTAAGCCCTGAGCCATCCCCCTAGCTCTCAACGTCGTTTTTAGATTTGAATGTACATAACACTCTGTAAGACGAAGAATCCACAGGCTATTCAGTGACAGCTTAGGGCTGAAGCAGCAAGGCAATGGGTAAATCACCCTGAGGCTTCGAGCTATACCTGCCCGATGGACAGAGGTGTGAGCAGTGGCCACAGGGATGAGTAGAGCCATAGTGACTGTACCAGAGTCTCAGTGGGATGGCAGGTAGCTAGGTTAAACTATATTCTTTCACAAACAAGGCTGCTCTGATCTGTCTGTCAAAAACCACAGAGGAAAAGACTTGCAGGCTCTGCAGCTGTGGAGAAGGAATCAGAGGTCCTGATTGGACTTCTGTGCTTGCTGGGCTGTAGGAAGGTGACTCAATTGACAGGAAAGGAAACAGAACATTCTGCACTTTCCACACCAGATACCCTGGTTCAGGCCTATGTCAGTCTCCTGAGAAAAGCAAGGGGGCAGCGCTAAATAGTTGGCCCGAGTGATGAGGAGGAAAAAGGCCTGGAATTAGCCCCTGCTCAGATACAATGCTGCCTTGGCTGAGACAATTTAAATCTGCTGTTGAGATGATTTAAGCTGATGCACCATACAAAACTTGATCTCGCAGTTTCCATCTCCAGAGTGGTCAGTGTTCTCTGTTTTCCCTACCATTTACATGGTCATCAGGAGGCACCTAGCATGCTGAGTTCTGTGTATGCTTGCTCATGGGTGTCAAACATCAATAACTTTAAGATATATATATATATCTTATTTAGTCATCTAATTCCCACAGCAGCCCAGCACTGGCTTTAAATACATTAAAGGCACAGACTTAATAGACTTCATATAAATATACATAATGCTCATGCAGTCATCTAATTCCCATGGCAGCGTAGCACAGGCACTAAATGCACACGTACAGCGTGTCACTCTCAGTCTCAGAGACATGGTGATCACCACTCATGATAAATACTGGACACTTAAGAGGACAGGCCTCTTCAGGCCGGGGACATAGAACCCAGTCTCTGGCTGCCAGTATCACTTGGATTTAGAAGCATGCTTGTTCTTCACATCAGCATCTAAGCAGCAAACTCTCAGAACCACACTGACTGTCTCCTGATATTCTGACGATGAATGGGAGCAACTAACTTCCAGGACTTGTGTGTACACGCATGCTCGTGTGGATGCAGGTGCATGTGTGTACAGGCCAGAGGTCGACTCCAGTTGTTATTCCTCAGGATGTGGTCAACCTTGTTTCCTGAAACAGGGCTTCTCATTGGCCTCGAACACTCACTGATCTCGGTCAGCTAAGCTGGCTGGTGAGAGCCAGGGATTTGACGGCTTCTGCTTTCCCAGCACTGAGATTACAAGTGTGAGTGACCGTGCCTGGCTTTCACATAGGTTCTGTCAATCAAACTCAAGCCCTCATGCCTGCATAGCGAGCACTTTACTGACAGCTGTCTCCCCAGCCCTTTCATATTAGGACTTTTAAAGACTCCACTTTCTTCCCAGCCTTGGTTTGACCCACAGCCAGATTTTCTACTTGGCTTTGATTCTGTTCACAAGGTCACATCCTTAAACCTGGGTTTAAGCGAACACGCTATTAACACATTATCAGAAATGCATGTAACATACAGCCTACAAGTAATCACAGCTCAGCCACACAGTACTTAGGAGTGCCTGCAATTTCCCATTGTGATCACAGGGCCGATGGAATTGCAGGCAGCACCTTGGGAGAGGGCCACAATGCACCACAGATTCCAAATGTAGTTTCTATGCAAGGTGCATTGATCTTGAACCATTGGGAAATTTAAAAAAAAACAAAACATTAAGAAAATGAGTCGGGGCAATGTATACAAACTACCATGGCATGGTGGACGGCTTAGGGTCTTGTATTAGGGAAATCTTCAGTTCTGTCCAGGAACTCTTACAGGCAAAGCGCATTATCACATCCTACACCAAACAGAACTGGGCATTTTAAAATAAAGCTTGGCATGTGACCTAGCTAGGTCTCGAATGTGACTCAGCATGGGGAAGTTGCTGGCCTGGGCTGATGGTATTGGCAGCCTAGACTTCTCCACTCTTGATTTGTGCTTTTGGGGTTACAATCTGGCCACCTATCGACTTCTAAATGAATTTAATTGTGCTGTATTATTTTATATTGAATAATTTGCTATCCCGTAGTTCTTAGGAATGAGATTTCAGGTCTGGGGAGGGGATTCGGTACATTTTTCTGGCCTGGCTATGAATTGTCACCGCGCTTGAAGGAGAAGATGGATTGCTTTAAAATCTGCAGAAGGACACTGGCTTCGAGTTCTCTGTGGCCTCCTGGAGCAGCGAAGCTGTTTCTACACTGAGTAGGTGAGTGCCCATAGCTCATTAACACTTTAATTTACATGAACATCGTTCCCACACTTAGTTCTGTGTGTCTTCAGCACTCCACATGCGCAACCTCGTTTGTTTACCACGGAGGCAGCATCTTCTGCTGTTATTTCCGCACTGTGCACACCTTGGCTTTATCTGCCGCCTTCATTATAAACCTTCCTCTACAGCTCACCACGTCCCTTTGAAATTCTATTGTTTCACGGTATAAAAGGGCTAATACTTATATACATTTTTATCTAGCCACATTATTTTTCTCTCATTCTCTCATACATGTTCACTCATTACTTCATAATTAAAGTTTCCAAATGGTAATATTGATTATTTTTCACTTTTTCTAAAGTTGACTTTTCTAGTTCCTAAATCTAAGTGGTGTATATAAATTGCTTTCTCATTTAGGTGTTAAATACATTCTGACGCCTATGTTCTTTATTTTTTCAAAAGGACTTATTCTATTTTTGAATCATTATTATGCTATTTTAATTATTATTGATTTATAATAGGTTTTTTTGTTGAATACTGTTCATTTTTCTAAATGGGTGCAATTAAGTTCTTAGCATATCTTTAGATAGCTGAGTTGAAACTGCACTTATCGCAAATTAATTCAAAAAGGACTGTCATTTTTACCACAGAGCATTCTATCCATTCCTGTCCTTGTCTATATTAAGACTCTACAGTTACTTAAGAGCTTCTCCGTTCTCATTGTAATTCTAACGATGGCTTGAATTCCAAAGAACACATAGTTGGAACCTGATTTGCTTAAGGTGTCCTTCAAGGCTGTTACAGTGACTGCGTGAAACCTCAGTCAACCAGACCTCCCTTTGCTGTGTGAACATGCCACCTATAATGAGGTGTTGGCCACAGTCCCACCCAAGTCTGACTGTCCTTGAGACTTGCTCTGACCCGCAGATCAGACACTAAGATCAGATACTAAGCAATCACAGAACTGCTTTTATTCTACTGGGGATTCCATCACATATGAGAAAGTACAGTGCCCCCACTGGGTACGGAGTTCAGCCAGGGTTTGGCTATTTCAGATAGACACAAGAATGTAGTCCTCTGGATGAGTTTGACACAGCCAAGTTCCAAGCATGTGTTCTGGTATTCTGTGGAGCAGAGGAACCATCTAGCTGAGTATTAGCCAATTCACAGCACTGGAAGAAACAGACCACTGATGATAAAATAAATGGCTTCTTCTATAGAAATAATAGCTGGAAAAATCAGGAATACTTTGAAAAGTTGTTCATCTAGTTAATTTTAGAATCATTAATAATTTCCCTTTGATCCTACTGTCTAGATATATAAGCATGGCTACAATCTTAAACCACTGATATTCACCCCCCCTCCCCCAATCCCTCACCTGCATTGTTTATGTGTCCAGGATTCCAATGCAAAAATCGAAGGATGTGATTTCAGTGGTTTGCATGTGGGATCCCCACCGGCTCATGTATTATTTGAACACTTGGACCCCAGCTGGTGGCACTGCTTGGGAAGGTTATAGAACCTTTAGGAGGTAGAGCCTTGCTGGAGGAAGTGGGTCTCTGAGGGCCCTGGGGCTTTAGAGCCTTCTATTGTTTCCTGAGTTTGGATACTGTGGGATTAGCCAGCTTCCAATCCTGTGAGTGGTCCTGTCATGCCTTCCCTGTCAGGAGGGACTGTATCTCCTCGGAATTGTGAACCAACATAAATGCTTTCTCTATTAAGTTGCTTTGCTGGGGCATTTATTATAGCAGTGAGAAAGTAACTAAGGCAGTTCCCTTGTTTAATTTCTGAACTGGAAAGCCCAGCTCATCAACATATTCCCAATTGCATTATACAGACTTTCTGTGAATAAGAACATATCCTTCGTGAGGCTTTGGAAGAATTTCTCAAATCTTATCTTTTATTAGAAATAGGTCCCAATTCTATTAGATATACATTTAGGAAATTAGTATAATCACTCTTAATTACTTTACCTACTATAACTTATTATAATTAAAGCTTTTCTTTTATTAAACTAGTTAAACTTGCTGTAACAATGAATAATCTACTCTACTACAGAATTTCATGTAAGTTTCCTCACTGCAATCTTACAGAGTGAGACTGTCTTAATGGGGCTCTCTTTTTCAGAGATTTAAAAAGAAAGAATACTGTTACACAAGAAAGCTGCCTCTAGATTTCAGGACAGTCTTACACAAGGGCACCATTATTCTTTGAAACTGAAAGCAAGTCACTGTAAACTTGGTAGTTTTGAGTGATATTTGGTATTTTGGAATATTCTTGAATGGATTTTCAATGTCCTCCACACTTTGGCCTTTGTTGCACATCCCCCATTTTTTTCTTGTAATAAATACTGAATTATGTCACCATGTCCTATGTAGTTGTTTGACATTCATTCCTCAATAGCTTCTTTTAATGACTCTTTAGTGTCACCCGGAGAACATGAAATGACAAAATGTAGAGGAATGATGAATGAGGGTGTGTGTGGGTGTGTGGGTGTGTGGAAGAGGTGGCACCTAGTATTCAGTACAAATGGAACCAGCCCAGCAGACGCTGGTCAGGTGCACAGTTTCCCACCATTAGGATGAAAGCACAAAGAATACCCCACCAGGAGCCAGCCAAGGCACTGGCAGTGGGGACAGTGAGCTGAGAGACGTTCTGAGCTGCTATCTCCAGATTGTCCGGTGACAGGTTCCCTTCAGCCTTTCAGCTAATTCCTGGCACTGGGAACTGTGAATTGAGCTTCCAAGGAAACCAAGTTCTGTTTCTTTGGTTTTTGGTGTTGTTATTGTTTTGCTTTGTTTGTTTGTTTTTGTGGTACTAGATATTGAATCTTGATGCCTGTACTTTCTGAGATAGGGTCTTGTTCTTCTGTCCAGTGAACTTGCGGTTTCCTTCCTTGCTCAGTCTTCCAGGTTGCAGGGATAACAGCCTGGGTCAAGGCCTGCCTTGGAAACCAGTTTACTAGGTTAGTGGCTTAGGTTGGCCAGGTCTGCATTCTGTGGGGGACAGAAATACCTCAAAGCACCCCAAGGTTTCATGACACAAGCCAGAGAGAGGTCACACAGAGCCTGCATCTTCTCCAGGCAATGACAGTCTGATGCATCCCCAATAACTTTCACTCTCACTTTAATTCCATATACTTTCATGGTTTGGGATTATATCTGCTAAACATTAATCAGCACTCAAAGAAAAATTGATTAGTGATCTATTTACACAATGCACTGGTATTTTATTTGCTGTTGTATTTTAAAATTATTTTCATTTCTTTTATCTCATTTGTTTGTGTGTGTATTCTGCATGTACATGAGTGTACAAACCCATGCATACCTCTGCTGAGACCAGAAGATGTCAGGTGTCTTCCTTTATCACCCTCTCCTACCTTATTGGCTTGAGACAGTCTCATCGAACAGGAAGCTTGTCATTTTAGCTAGACTGGCTGGCTAGCAAGCTCCTGAATCTGCCTGTTTCACCCCATAAGGCTGAGTTATAGGCATGCACAGTCAATGTCCAGCTTTTGACATAGCAGCTGGAGATTCAAACTCAGGTCCTTATGCTTGTACAGAAAGTGCTTTTACCTATGGAGCAGTCTCCCTAGCTATGCAGTTTTCTGGAATCATTTGAAGTAGTTAAATTAGTTTTCATATTTTTCCCATTAAAATGTTCCTGAAACATTGTATATTTCTTTGAGAACTAAATACTTAACATGTAGCATTCTTTTTGTCATTACTCAGTAATAGAAAAGAGAACAACTATTTTATTCCTTCATTCTGCTCAGGCAGTTATTAGAGTAACATTTCACATGTTTTCACAGTTCAGACCTTGAGATCCATCTCAAGTTTTCCTGATGAATTGTTGCACTGCCTGTCGTCAGCAGGTCTGGGAACATGTGCCTCTCGGGAGGGCGTTCATGGAATGGCCCTTGGCAAGATGCCTAGTGACTTATCTGTGGTCACAGTGTATACCCCCATTCTTCACACTAACCATATTTAAACATATTCAAACAGTTGTAATGGAGGAGGGGGGGATAAATTTGGTGCCTTGGCTTAACTCTTAGATAATATAACAAAATCTAAGCCCTTAAGCTTTAGCTCAATGAAGATGAACATGACCTTTTTGGTGGGTGAATGAGGCAAGTCAATGGGACACGTGACTGCCAGGGAGGAATTCTTGTTTTGATTTTCTAAGTAGGAATTGTGGTGTCTGTTGTGTGACTTTTCCTGAGGAGATGGAAAAAAGCATCTATTCACCCCAGAAGCAGAGTACCAACAAACTAAAGACTCCATTCAAGGCAGCGTGGTAAGCCAATGAGTTTACTGGGGTGACTTAGAGGAACACGAGTAACCTGAAGGCAGCTGCATCAATGAAGGGTCCACCCCTAACCTTCCACCTCTTGTATGCTCTATCATCCAATAGAGGGCATGGTGACTGAAATCTCATATCAGGGTTCCATGAGCACCTTCTTCCATGAGAGAATGTTGCTGAGTTAAATTTGGTGAGGCTCTCCTGCATGTCATCATGATTGCTGATTTAAGATCACCAACCCAGAGGCAACCGTTACACTAATATTTCACCCCATAGGCTGATAAATTCCATTTTTTAAAACTTGCTTTCAGATGTGCCACCTGCTACTTATATCAATGTGGGTGCTGACGTCTGAATCCAGTAACAGTTCACCCCACCTTTAGCAGATAAGAACATAAAATAAACAAGTACACAGACACTATTCAGACTGTTTCCAGGACAGGGTGATGTCTGAGTGAGGGCATATTCGCTGTGTGTAAAGCGTCCCCTCTCAGCTGTCCTGCCTCAAAAGTAAACTCCCCACTGGCAGACATGCACCTCAGAGGCACAGGTATAAACAAAGTCTCTCTAGCAGGCCAGGTAACAAGAGGAAGGAAGGGGTTACAGTAGCAGACCTTGGTCTTCTGCAGCCTGATGCCCCCTTGGGAGATGATCCAAACTGGTTTCCTGCAGCCTGATGTCACAGGTGGTAAGGTGGAACTACAAGCAACTGACAGGCGTGAGGGGCCAATGGAGGCTCTGAGCCCTGGGGGCTGCATGTTGTTAAGGCTAGAGGGCCCCCCAGTCTCACAGCGGGTAGACGACAAGGCAGCCCCATCAAACAACCCTGCATCAGTTTGTCTACCGGGAAAGGTGGGAACAGAAAGGATGCTGGTGTGTCGGAGTTTGAATGACAATGTCCTCGTGGGCTAGTGCGGTTGAGTTTGTGTTTCCAGCTGGGGTGATGCTTTGGAAAGTTGTGGAAACTTGAGAGGTGGGACCATGCTGGATGAAGGAAGTAGGGATCCAGCCTGCTTCCTGTCCAGTCTTTGCTTCCTGGTCTGCTGAGATGTGAACAAGCACCCTGGCCACTGCTTGCCCACCACTGTGCCTTCAATGGTACCTCTTAAATCATGAGCTAAGGTAGGTTTGTCCTCCCACAAGCCACTGCTTCATAGGTATTTGGCTACAGCAATGAGAAAAATAATTCAAGTGGCAAATGGCAAAAACGCCTGAGAGTTGTGTAACCCTGCATCACACAAGGCCCAAACAGTGGGAAGTAGCTTCATCTACTCTGTGGACAGTTCCCCAGAAGTCGGAGAATGACGTTACCAGGGTTGTAGCTTTAACTAGACAGCCACAGCATCAATGGTGATCAAAGCAGCATGACAGCCAGAAGGGCTCTCAGTGCTGAACTGACCCACCACAGCCCAACAACCCATATCTTAACTGACCCACTGCAGCCCACCGACTCACAGGTTAACTGACCCACTGCAGCCCACCAACTCACAGGTTAACTGACCCACTGCAGCCCACCGACTGACAGCTTAACTGACCCTCTGCAGCCCATTGACCCACAGGGTTAAATGACCCACCACAGGCCACTGACCCACAGGTTTAACAAACCCATTGCTGTTCGTCAGCTCACAGGCTTAGAAGAGGCCAAAGCCCACAAAGATAGAGAGGCTAGCAGGGGGCAAACAATCCTGCCATAGTCATCTGTGTTGGCACCAATTCAACAGGCTGCTTGTCCTAACAACCTTGGGAGCTCTGGCCTCTTAAGGGTTCCCTCTTATGTCACCTTAGTGTGCTTCAGGGACAAAGAGAGTGTAAGCTAGGCAATCATATGTGCTTTTCACACAGGGAAATAGAGCCAAAGAGGAAAAGGGGCTTGTCCAAGGCAGCTGGTTCCTGGAGTAGAATTTTGAGCCTGAAATCCCTTGCCTAGCACTTATTTCATAAGTGACATGGCCACTTCTAGATGCTTCCTTAGACCCATGTCTTCCTTATTTTTCATCTTCAAATATGGGCAGAGCACAACATTTGCTAGATGATCCAAACCACAGACATGTGTTCCTAAGCTGCAGTACAGGCCCTGCATGAGCATGCTCCCTGTGTAAACAAAGGGGCACTGGGTGTGGGTGAGCCTTTACCTTCAAATGCTCGTGCAGCATCCACAAGGTGGGACCAATCTAACCCCGTGGCTGTGTCTGGCAGCGGCATCAGACCAGGATCTGCACACTTGGACTTATCCGATAAGGACCCGTCGGAGAACCAGAACTCATCTAGGTAGAAACAAAATCAGAGTGTAAGGCAGTCAGTCTGTCTCCACCAGAGTCACAGCATTGACCATTGTCCCTAGAAAATCCGTTAGTCAGTCAGAACATGGGTACCACTGCTCTCACAGAGATCAGTTAGAAGGCTAGTCAGTTTAGCATGGGTACCCTCACACCACCCTCACAGGGCATCAGTGAGTCACGGCATTGGGACCACCACCTTGACAGGGAATCGGTCAGTCAATCAGTCAGTCAGTCAGTCAGCCGGAGCATGTGCACCATAACCCTCATAGGGAATCAGTTAGTCAGCATGGGTAGCATCGTCACAGAGTCAGTCACAGCATAGGTACCACAGATCTCACAGAGTACATCAATGTGAGCACCCAATCGAGTCGGCCAGCCTGTCAACCCATTAGTGACTATTTACACAGTCAATTATAGCACCAGCACTGCTGCCCACACAGAGTCAGAGTCAGTCAGTCAGTGGGTCACAGCATGGCTACCACCATGCTCACAGTCACATATGAGCATCACAGTCCCTATCTAGAGTCAGTCAACCTGTCATTCCACTAGTCACTGTCCTCACAGACAGTTAGCAAGTCACAACATGGGCACTACTGCCCACACAGAGCCAGTCAGCCAGTCAGTCACAGCATGGGTAGTACTCCCATCCTCACGATCAGCCAGTCACAGTATGTGTGCTGTTAGTCCCCACCTAGAATCTGTCAGTCTGTGGATCCATTAGCCCACCAGTCCCTGCATAGGGACCATCATCCCCACAGAGCCAGTGAGTCATGGCACCAGGACTGCTGATCCACCCAGAGTCAGAGAGTCCATCAGTGTGGACAGCATGTCTGCACTCGGGCATGGCATGAATACCACAGTCCCCACAGAGTCACTTACAGCACAGGTACTGCCGTCTGCTCTCACAGAGTGGCTTAGGTAACTGTATATGACATGTCCTGCTAAAACAGTGAGCATCAAGCTACTATCACCCGAGAGAGACGGAGGTTAGTCACAGCAGCTACCGTGAGACCAACTAGACAGTAGAGAGCAGGCGGGGTGGCGGGCGCGGGGCCTTGGAGAGCACCCTCACTTTGCCCTCTGAGGTACCCAAATCTGATTGTCCTGGGACAAGCTCCTATTTCCTCAGGGTAGCTGCCCCGCCCTTTAAAAATGCCTCAGTCTTCACACTTGAGGCAGGCTGGCAGCAGTCTCTTAAATGATGATTTTACAAAAGCTGAAGAACAAAGTTAGCAAAGCTGAATGGTAAACATGACGGACTCATCAGTGCAATTTCCTCACCCAAATGTAGTGAGGCGACTTCAGTTAACAGACTAGAAAGAGAAAGGACACCTCTTGGTGACCTATGCGCAGAGTGGCCACTGGCCCACATTTCTGACTTCACAGGACAGTCCTACGGCTCCCACACCAGAAGCCTCTGGCCCCTCCCTTGATCCCTTGCTTCCTCAAAGACTGTTCTTCAGCAGTGCACGTGTGTTTTCCCTCCGTTCCTTTTCTCCTTTAGTTCTCACAGTGGCTCCTTAAGTGCTCAGGTCGTTAATAACATTCATTGTTAGGAACTCCTCTTGCATCTGAGAATAATTTCTGAAAGGTCTGACCGGATGCTTTCAGAGTGCCTTTTCTGAACCAGCCCAGAGCATTGCATGCAGCTGCTCGTGGCTGAATCCGACTAATGAGAACAATCAAAGTAATGACCACCTGGCTGGCTGAACCTGCAATTAGGTTCAGGGGCGTAATTAAGCAAATGCACCTGTGATTCTCTTTGCCTCCATCCTTCTGGGAAGTTGAGCTGCTGATATCTGGAATGGGACAGAAAGCGTTTTTTGAGCATGTGTCCTTGAAGGACACTCACAATCTGCACATAGGTCACCAAGAGGGGTAAGCAGACCCTTCACAGTGACAGTGACACCAATCAGATGTGATGTCTGCCAATGCACTCCCAGTCTCCATGGTGAGGGAATGCTGTGGCAGTCTCTCCTTGCACATCTTTACTATAACAGCAGTCCGGGCTTGCACTCTGCCACTGTCAAGTGCTAAGCCAGCAGCAGGGCTGGAGCAGGAGCTGGGAGAAAGAAAAAACACTCAAGACTTGTGGGGCCCTCTTCTGAGGCCTTCTCTGGGGTACAATGGAGGGGCCATTGGCCAGTGCTAGAAAGAAGAAAGTGGCTGGTGTTAATAGAATAAAGGGACAGTGGCTGGCCAGGAGATGAAGGCCTTTGTGAGAATGGAAGGGATGGATAGCGGCTGGTTCTAATTTAGAAGGCGGAGTATGAAGTTAACATCCTCCTGTGGAAAACCACTCCCCCAATTACTCAGTGAAGCAAGCACTTGGCAGTCTTGGGCTAAATAATTCAAGCTCTATTTCTGAGGCAAGGCACAAATAAGAATCCTGGAGCAGAGGGGCAGACGTGAGTGCCTGGGTGTGCAGACAGGTGCAGCTTAGCCAGCTCACAGGGGAACAGAAAGGCAGTCACCACTAAGTGGCACTGGGGTCTCAAGAAGTGCCCTGTAGAACCAGAGAAGACTGAAGACACCCTCACCTCCTCCCTAGGCTTTCAGACATGCAGGGACCCAAGGGTGGGAGACAGCATACAGAGCTGCTCATTGTCAATGGCCCTCCATTGTGAAGGGCACTTTTGCAGACTCAACACTGAGGAACAGGTAGACAGAAGACTGGGTGAGAAGTCCCCTCTGGCTAGAGCCTCCAATGATGTCTTTAGAGAACAACTACTCCATTGTAGTTTGGGGCAGCTGAGACACAGGGGGGCTCAGCTCTCAGAGGCTTTGTCACCAGGAGACAGACACAGACAAGCTTCCAGAGCCTTTTGCAGAAGACAGGCTAGGTGATGTGCTGCGAGGAGTCCTGTCTAAGGAGGTGACACTTGGTTGAGATCCAAGTGACAAGGGGGAGCTGGCAGATGCCTTATACACTACTGGTATAAAAGCTTGAGATGACTGTGGGTACACTTGAACCTCAACCTGAGGAGTGACCTGAGCAGGGACAGCCTCGGGCTGTGGCTCTCTCTCAGCCAACCCAGGAGTCACCTGTGCTTTTCCAATAATCAAAATCAGACACACTTAACTTTTTCTTCCATTGAGTAAAAATGAAGTAATTAGAAACAAGATATGGCTTTTAAAATTCTTTTCTTGTCCAAAGACTCAAACCAGCAATAGTCTGTTACATATCTTTAACTGACCCTGACCCCTCCGTCCGCATTACTGGACATACACTGGGAAGGCAGCAAGCGCAGTCACCATGGCAGGATGAGGACAGAGAAACTGAGGAGGAACATGTGGGGCCAGAGCTGGCAGATAATCACTGTCAATGGTCTAGAGGGCTTGGATATGGTGGGAAGAAGGAGCTACCACTAAGCCTGAGATGTCACACTGTACCTGTTCTGTTCTCCAGATTTTATCACTTCTAGAGAAGACTCCCTTGTCATGAGTACCCAAAGCTATCCTATCAAATCCACCCCTCCAAAGCCTTGGGGTGCCTCAAGAGTGACCAGCTGAGTGACAGCACTGACTCTGGCCACCAGCTCCCCGCCTACGGCAGCATGTGACTGGCTCCCAGAACAGCACCTGGCTTCTCACAAAGCCTAGAAGCCCCATGCTATCTAACACTCAGGTCAGATAAGATGATGCACTTAGAAGAGAGAGAAATACAAAATTATAATAGGAGTACTTCCTGGGGCTCTGAAGAGATGAAGAACAGAGGGACATGGCTGGCCTGAATGCATTTCCGGGACTTCACCTGGACAGAACCACACAACTTCTCTGCTTGATTATGACAGCCCACACTGCGTGAAGACCCAGATTTTGAGAGGTGGCCAGTGTCTAGGCCCTGCTGTCCACCCAACATGCTCTCTAGCCCTGGTCACCAATCTCATGGATTCCTAATATCACTCTGCCATCCTGACTGTGTCTGGCTTTGTTAGTATTGTTATAAATGCTGAGGGGCCACCCGACCGCATGGGCTGCATGGTTCTTGAATGCGAGCTTTACAGAGGACAATGGTATATCCCAACATCAGGAGAACTACCCAAGTTAGAAGATGTCACATGGATACTCCAAGTCTTCATGTGACACCACAATATGTCTCTGAGAATCTAAGAGGCGCTCCCGAGCATATTATCCTTAGTGTTCCCCATTGGAGGACTGCGATTGCTTCTGGCAGCAATTCAGACTGCTGCCAGATTCTCAGAGGGCTGTGTCCCTTTAGTGGAACAACCAGGAAGGCACAGAGTGAGTGGATTCTGAGGGAACAGATGGAAACTGTCACACAGGTACCTGAGGTGGTCACGGACCAGGAACTAGCAACCTCCAACTGGATCCTTGATGCTTAAGGTTTACGGGCAGTGGGAAGAGAGTCAGAGGTTTGGGGAAGTCACTACACATTATTTTAAGGTTTCTTATTTACATACAGTTACACATTACAGTTCATACTTGTATCCCAGAGCAGCTTAAGGCTCAAGGAGACACATTACCGTACGAAGGAATTTTATGAGCACACCCAATAGCAAGGGCCCTTAAAGAAGCAACAGGAACATGGACATCTTGCTTCTTTCCTCATTATGCCTTGATACTGCAGATATATATGAGAAGACTCAAACAAAGCATAGAAAATCATTCAGAGATGAGGAAAGATTCAGAGGAACCTTAACTGCTGTCACTAAGAAAGAGGCCAGCATGAAAGGCTACACATTTCAGCTACAGGACATTGCAGGACCACAGTAACAGCACGGAGATCAGTGCTTGCTTAGGTGAGAGGGCAGGAAGAAAATTCAAGAAACTGGCTTTTTAGGGCAGTGAAACTGATCTGTACAATGCTGTGGAGGCAGACACTCCGCACTGTGCAAAGCATGTGCGGAGTGAAACCTGTGCAGAATGAAACCTAAAGCAAGAACTCCGGGCCTGGCTGACAACTGGGCTCTGCTGTGGACAAGGTGTCATGCTTCAGGGGTGGGGTTGGGGATGGAGGACTCACACTGACATGGGAAGAGTATTCCAGGAGCAGGGAATACATGGAAACTACAGTACTTTCTGCTCAATCCTTCTATGAACCTAAAACCTGTCTAAGAAGTGAAGTTTACTATTATTGTTGTTCTTCTTCTTATTATTACTATTTATTTTAAGAAACTGAAGCTAAAAAACTATGAATCTCTAATGGGGGGGGGGAAGGGCTGAATGGAAAACATAGCAACACAGACCACAAGGGTTAGTTACACTTGTAGTGTGGGAAATGGGAAAAATAACAAGGGCATAAAACAGAACTCCTGTAGCTTCACAAAAGCTTTCAAAAGACGCTTTCTAGGCCATCTTGAGCTGCATCAAGAGGTGGTGGTGGTGGGGGTCGGGGTTGGAGCAACGACACTTGAAGGAACATGGTGGGGGGCAAGTGTGTCTGCATGAGCTTTTGTCTTACTATTGAGAAACTTAGAGGTTTTATAACAGGCAGGGTACCATGTTCCTGAAGAAATACATTAAGCATTGCACAAGAAGAGGTTCATCCCTGGCTTGTTAAAACATCATTAGAAGCCTAATGTCAGATAACTTGGGATGTTTATATACACTGCAGAAGTTAAATTGCTTCTAAAGACAGTTCTTTCTATGATGAAATTTAAAAAAACAGCCTGAATATAAATATGTAGTTAAACTATCATCTTTTCTATACAACAGAAATGGGGGGTGGGGCACAGAAACTACCATTAAAAAAAAGTCTATCAAAACCCAGCACATTGAGGCTGGGGAGATGGCTCAGTGGGTAAAACGCTTGCAGTGCAAACATGAGGACCTGTGTTTGGGTCCCCAGAACCCATGTGAAAGCAAGCATCCTGGTGTGTGCCTGTAACCACAGTGCTAGCAGGGAGACAAGCAGATCCTGGGGATCTTGGCCAGTCAGGCTAGCTGAAATGGCCCCTCCAGGTTCAGTAAGAGGTCTTGTCTCTACATATATATACGCCTAGGCATGCATGTGTGTGTGCAAACACACACACACTAAAAATTATAGTTTAAAATTTTGATCTGGCAATCATCAGATTGACTTGAGACCAGGGTGCTCATGTGAACTGCGGTATAGGGAAATAGAGGTGACATGCAAGAGGGTCATAAAGCTGGAGCTGGGTCTCCCAACACCCCCCTGCTACCACCTGTTACCCGGACTATGAAGAGAGAGGGCTGTAATGGTTGGCACAACCTGAAAACCTACCCCATGTCACTGTTCCTTTGAAAAAAATCAGACTTCACACATTGCTTCCTTCAGAGATAAAGTAACAACACTATTTGATAATAATGTCTAACGTAAACCTCCTTGCGCTTTGGCTATTTGAAAATGACTTAGAAGACAGAGAAAAGAGTGCAAACAATTGATATCTAATTCTACATGTGCACTGCACATGTCCAACTTGAAGAGCACATGGAACCACAGGTGTCCCATATGCCCACCCAGGCAGCCAGGGTGACCTGGCCTCCACTTACTCCGTAGGCTCCCCATGCTGGGCGCAGGGTGGGTCCTTGGAGGCAGTGTGCTGTGGTAGGGTGGAGTGGTGCTGAACAGAATGTCGTTGGGCAGGGCCTGGTCCAGGATGGAGCTTCGGGAGCTGGCAAAGGAAGAGCCCCTCCGGTTGCTGCATACACTCTCATCGGACAGTGTTCGGTACAGTGACTTCCGTGGAGACAGGTTCCCATAGAATGAGAACTAGGGATTGAGCGAGGCAGGGGACATTAACAATCTTAAGGTATCAGGAGCAGTGCTACACACCTATAATCCCCAGTACATGGAAAGCTGAGGCAGGGGGATTGCTGAGAGTTCAAGACCAGCCTGGGTTTACAGGGCAAGTATAGGCTGAGTTACCATGCCAAGATCATCTCAAAATCAAACAAATATGCAGTTAGAGTTGTATGACGGTGCTATGGGAACAGCTTGCTCAAGTTTTCTATTAGTTCAGGAAAGCTTTGCAAACAGGGAGTCTCCTGGACTGGCCTAGATTCAGAGTTCCTTCCTCTGACATTCTGTGAAATACTAGTACAAATTAGACATGTATGGTTTTATTAATTCTGAAATGTTAAATGGAACTTTAGAGAGATGAATGCTCCTGGAAATACACAAGGTTGCCATTCCAGGCAACTGATATTCACAGAAGCACACATTGTGGCTTGATGGTAATTGGAAATGACTACATTTTAATATTAGGCAACTGACAGCAGAGAGGTTTAACTGAGTCTAAACAGCAAAACTAATTCTGAACACTGATATTTTCTGAGCCATATAAACAGGCCCAAGAAAAGTAGTTTACAGTTAATAGGACAAAACCATGGCAAGGTTCAGTTTTATCAACTGATACAATCTAGACCACCTGGGAAGAGTCCCAAATGTCTACAGTGGGTTAGCCAGTGAGCATGTCTGTGAGGGGTTGTCTTAAGCTAAGTGATGTGGGATGGACGACTGTGTGTGGCCCACTGTGGGTGGCACTGTTCCCTAGGCATGGGCTCCTGTACTGTATGCAGTAGAGTGGAGAGACTGAGCTGAGCACAAACAAGCACACCTGTTGTCTGTGGATATGATGTGGCCAGCTAGCTCTCTGACTTCCATACATTTATGGATTGTAATCTGGAATTGCAAGATGAAATAAATCCCCCTAAGTTACTTTTTTAAAAAAATCATAGCAAGAGAAACAAAACTAGGACAACCAACTATAAGGAAACCACTAACATCACTGTGTGTTGAATCCCAGATAATATAAGACAAATTCCAATTAAAGAAGGACCCAAGAAAAGTCAGACCGGCGAATCTCCATCACTTCCTTGGCATACTGAACTATGTTTCTCTCATGTAAACATTATTCAGAACACTCACTTCTAATACACACAGAAGTGGCTATTAACATTTTGGATATGGCAAGGAGGAGAGAAATATTTCTATTCTGTCTGCCCTTTCCAGTGAAGACTGCAACTGTGTGTATGTGAACTGCAAAGCTAACTTGTACTGGGGAAAGGAAGTGATTTGTCTTTGAAGAAAACACATACATCAAGCACAGGTTCATCCATTCTGAGATGATGCATGCTGTGGAGTCCTCTGCCCTTGAAGCCAAGCACACACAGTTCCCCGACTGGGATCTCATACAAACTTTAAGAAAAAGGCATCTGTGTGGCATTGTGGTGGGACTCCCTTTTCATATCCCCAACGAGTTCTTTAGAGCTGAGAGCAGGTGCTTAGATGAAAGTGGACAGGGACAGGGCAGTGCCTGACAGCGCTGTGGGAACACAAGACAGCTAATGGTGTGCTGTTCACAACTGGAAGACGGTGCAGACGGGCTGCACACTGCCATCCTGGCGACATGGCAACGCCTCACTTTCCCACTCAAACCACAGACTCTTGATTACAAGTAAGAGAGGGGTTCTGTTCTGTACCAAGTATTCGTGTGCTTCACATTCTACCACCTGTCTCAGTTACTTGTGAAAAGTGACTGGCTGAACTTATTTAGGCTCTTTTCATACTGTGTGTGTGTGTGTGTGTGTGTGAAAGAGAGAAAGAGAGAGAGAGAGAGAGAGGCAGAGGCCATGGTGTATATGTATGTATATATGTGTATATATATATGGAGAGAGAGAGAGAGAGAGAGAGAGAGAGAGAGAGAGAGAGAGAGAGAGAGAGAGAGAGGGGCGCCATGGTATATAGGTGGAGGTCAGAAGACAACTTGGAGGAGTCCACTCTCTCCTTCTGCCATGTGAGTCCTAGGGACAGAACTCAGGTCATCAGGCTTAGCAGCAAGTGCCTTTAATTGCTAGAGCATCTTGGTAGCTCCTATTTTGCATTATTTTAAAAAGTGGCTTATGAGAGAGAGAGAGAGAGAGAACAGGGGGACGGTGAAGAAAGGCTTTCCTGAGAAGCTGCTGCTGAGCATGAGGAGTTATGAGATAGCATGGTCTCTCTGAGCTCTGCAGCTCTGTATGGCAGAATACAAGGGTTGTAGATGGGGTTGCAGCAACCCCACTCACTTTTGGAGTAGACAGTCCCCCAGGAAGACCCAGGCAGAGCACAGGCTGGAAGTCTTGGTTGAGTTAAGCAGTGTGAATTTCACTGGCTGAGGTTGGATGGCCAGCTATGTCTAGGCACCATGCTGGGTTCTCTGTGTCACTTCCTAGCACAGCCCCAACCCTGGAAGATACTTACTGCCATAATCCTTTATCATATGGCACACAAAAGTCACTTGCATAAGCTCATGTAGCAGGTCACAGCTGGAGCCAAGACTGCCTGGCTTTCAGAGCACCTTCAAGAACACAGTGCTCCCCACCCCAGCCTCCTCAGGCTTGCTAGTCTTCTAAGAGAATAGGTAGTGGCAGGGGCAGGCTTGGGCTGCAGCTCTCACCTAGAATATCAAGGCCTTGGGGTTCTATCCTCAGTGCTGAAAAATACAGAACAAACAAGTGGCCCTGACACCTGTAACAGTGGCAATGGCTACTCTGCACTAAGCTGTTGGTGGGACCACATACCATAAGCACCCCAGAGTTGCTTCAGACTGACTCCAAAGCTCTCGTGGTCACTCACCTTTCGTCTCCCCTCCTCCACCAACGGGCTGTCGGGAAGCATCAACTTCAAAAAGTCATCTTTGGACAGGATGTGTTGAGTTTCTGGGACAGAGTCTCCCACCACTGCCGGATTCTGAATGGCTGTGGACATAATTTCCATTTCACCATATATCCTGTTGGAATAAACCAGAACACAGGTTCAGAGAGCTATGGTCTACCTATAAGACACCCCGTGGTGATCAGATGAAAGTCAGGAATCACTTGAAGGCTGAGGAGAAAGCTCGGTTAGTATGAGGACCTGAGTTCCATCTCCCAGAACCTAGATAAAACAAAGTCAGGTATCACGGCGGTATGGTTAACACCGGGGAGGGAGGGACAAGCAGATCCTTGGGGCTCATTGGTCAGCTAGTCTAGATTTAATCAGCAAGCTCCAGACCAGTGACAGACACTGTCTCAAAAATTACAGTGCATAGAGCTTGAGGCACATTGACCAACGTGTACACACACACACACACACACACACACACACACACGCACACACACACACGAACACAGTGTGGAGGCCCACAGTCTTTAGCTCTAGAAGTTCACTGCAGCCATGTGTGTACCACCCCCACACCATCTCACACCTGTGAATGAGCTTAAATACAGTTAGACTTCTGGATAATTCAGAGACATCTCAGATCCCCAAAGCCCAAGATGAAATCACTACCAACTTTAAAATAAGGCCATGCTTCTTTCCTAAACTGTGTCAGGGAGTAGTTTCCACAATCATCAGAACCACTATGATTTGCAGCAACATCGCAATTTTCAAGTAGCTGGTGATCCCCCCACCCCTCTCTCTTGTGATATATGTATGTCTTTGTGGTTTTTTGTGTGAAGGTTTAGGCCAGAGGTTGAAGTTGAGATGTCTTCTTCTGTAGTTCTTCTTAGTTTTTAAGACAGGGTCTCTCACTGAACCTGAAGCTCACTGCTTTGGCTAGGCTGTCTGGCAGTCAGAGCTGGGATTACAGGTGCATGTGGCTACCCCTACCTTTCACACAGATGTCGGGGTCCAGTAAGTACTTTATTCACTAAGCCATCCCCCAGGCCCTCTGGTGATCTCAGAGCTATGAACTTCTCCCAGAGAATGCAAACTTAGGTTTGGTTTTGTGTACAATGGGTACTGCCAGTGCTTAATTCACAGCAGTACTAGTCTTACAGCTGTCTGGCAGCTTCCTGAATGACTCATCCAGAGACCTGGCAGTTAGTACCCTGACCGGACTCAAAATCCAGCCCTGTGGTCCTGCATGGATATCTTTCCTTAGAACCCAATGGAAATGTCTTCAACAATTATGCATGACATGTGAACACACATGCTGCGCTTGAACAACTGACATATGTGCCCTGGGCTCAAACCCTAGGAAGTAGGGGCAGGATGAATGACCTCCACAGGCCCCTCGTGCAACACGTGCCTGAGCACACACACAGGAGAATGCCACTAGCCTCACGCAATGGGGCCAGGAAGATTTCTCAGGTGAGGGGCTGCAGCAGAGATGTTCCCCAGGGATGCCAACCTCTTACCCTCAACATTCCTATATTTCCCCTTTCCCTAGATGTCAGCGTGGGCTCCCACATACAAACACACAGCCTGCACCACACTCACCAGGGCTCCAGCAATGCTTTCTGGAATTTATAAAAGAATTTCTGTGATGTACCCAGAAGAGAATGATAGAATACCCAAGCATGACAGAACCCTCATACCTTTTCCTAACATTAGCAGCCATGGGAAAGGTACAGTAGAAAGGCCCCTCTCAAACATTTTGTAACAGATTGACACAATTTCCCATATTTTGAGATTTCAAGGGACAATTTCAGCACTAACATGATGGTTAACTTAAAAACTAAAAGTGTGATAGTTGGGTTTAATATGGGATCATTTTATCATGCATCAGTGCTAGTTCACAAACTGAACCTCAACTCTGGGGTGTCTCCTTTAAGAATCTCTGCACCCTCTCATAAGCTGTACGCTCACAGGCACATCTAGCCCATGCCTACACCATAACAGGCTCACAGAGCAGAGCATATGATTCAGACCTTAGGACACAAAGTTTCTTAGGCTTCTTTAGATGATACCAAACCTTTAGTATTTCCTCCTTTCACACAGAACACAAAGTGTCCTCTCCCACCTGCCCATCAAACCTCAAGAATCCTACAAAATAATCAGGTAAAGTGTTTTTTGTTTTTACACTTTCTGACTGTGGAATTCATGCTGTCCTTGGCCTTGAGACAACACAGAGCATATGCAAACACCATTGTTAGCTGTTACCATGACTCCACTGCAGACAGCTTTTTGGATACACAATCGAAGACAGTGGAGTTTTAACATTTATTTACATATCAAAGTCAAGGGCTGGAGTGATGGCTCAGCAGGTAAAGAGCTTGTCATCTCAAAGTGCAAGCCTGAGAATCTGAGTTCAGTCCCCAGGAATCCTTACGGTGGAAGGAGAGAATCAATTCTACAGACTTGTCCTCTGATCTCAAGACAGGAGCTACGGCATCCCTCCACACATCATCATCAATTGAAGACTTTTAAAGACAGAAACGTAGAGGCCAACATGTAAAGAGTTTGAAGCAGAGGCTGAGAAACGGAGATGGCCCAGTGGATAAAATCCTTGCTTGTAAGCACAAAGACTTGAGTTCCATCCCCAGCACTCAGGTAAAAAGCTAAGCATGGTAGTCTGCAGTCCCAGTGTTAGGGAGGTAGAGACAGGAGGATCACTGGAGCTCCAGGCCGGCCAGCCTCACCTACTTGGTGAGTTCCATGTCAATGAGAGGCCCTATCTCAAAGAAGGTAGACGGTACCTAAAGAGCATCATCAAAGTTTGGTCTCTGGACTCCACATGACTGTGCACGCATATCACTGTGCTGACTAGTTTATGTCAACCTGACAGAAGCTATAGTCATCTGAGAGGAGGGAACTTTGAATCTCCATAAGATCAGGCTATAGACAAGACTGTAGAATATTTTCTTAATTGGTAATTTATTGGAGGAGGGCCCAACCCACCGTAGTTGGGGCCACACCTGGCTGGTGGTCCTGGGCTCTGTAAGAAAGTAGGCTGAGCAAGCCATGAGAAGCAAGTCAGTAAGCAGCACCTCTCCATGGCCTGCTTCCAGGCTCCTGCCCTGCTTGAGTTCCTGTCCTGACTTCCTTCAGTGACAGATTTTGATGTGAAAGTGTTAGGCAAATAAATCCTTTCCTCCCCAATTTGCTTTTGGTAATGGTGTCTTATCACAGCAACAATAACCCTCACTAGGACACACACACACACACACACACACACACACACACACACACACACACACGTGAAATAGGCATTTCTTGGCAGCCTTTTTCTAGAAACTGTACTCCTTATGGTAGGAAGGGAGTGCAGTGAGTATGGCTGCCAATGTGGTAGGAAGCCACCTACCTAGGGCATTCAGTCACTTCAGGTTCCTCCGGTGGTGGGCTGCCTTCTGACTTTTTCCAGCCAATGACATATTTGCTTGCTGCACCTTGTCTGTGGTAAGGTTTTGCCATGGCCCCAGGTACCTGCTGGCTGCTACTATGAGAAACGATGTAGACTTTGGAGCTGTCCAGAGACCCAGTGGTTTTGGAACAGTGAGCAGAGGGGCTTGCTGAGTGGTGAGAGCCACTGTGGAGAGAGAGAAAAGTGGTAACACTGTCAGATGCAGCAGTGACTTGTGGTCAGGGCTGGCCATTGGGCTGGGAAGGCAGGGTGACCTCTGTACCACAGCTTGGATGGGAAGCCTCCATGCACAGAGGATCCCCATGCTCATATGTGGCCTGTCTTGTGGCAAGAACAACATGAGAAATACAACTGGGGAAAAATACCACAGCAACAGGCAGGCAGGTGGCAGGGCCGTTCACTCAGCACCTGAAATTCCACCTCAGCTGCCCATGCCTTCAGCCTCATTGCAGGCAGAAAAACCCAAGGCCAATGAGAACTTCAACCCAGCTCCTTATGGGCCTTTTGATCCCCTAACCTATCAAATTATAGATGATGTGCTTGAGAAAATACTTACAAACACCCCTTCTTCTACCTATAAAGCACGTTCTCAACTTACGTAACACTGCTGTGACCCTTTAATACAGTTCCTTATATCGTGGTGACCCCCAGCGATAAAATTATTTTCATTGCTACTTCATAAGTATAATTTCGCTACTGTTATGAATCATTATGTAAATATCTGATATGTAGATGGTCTTAGTTGACTCTTGACCCCTGTGAAAGGGTTGTTCGACCTCCACGGGTTGAGAACTGCTGTAGTATGAAGGAATGTCCACTGAAGGCAGTGTCCGAGAAAATCTTAGTAGTAACATAAAACTCCCTGCCACACAGATTCCATGAGTCTATGAGGCTATCCTTACTCCTGACACCAAGTCTTACAAGTGTCCTGAATTTTGAAAAAGATACTACTGGGCTACAAGGCTTCAAGGAGACTTTTATAGAATGGCTAACTTTTAACTGGTCCTGAAAAGAGGGCAAGAATTGTCCAGGAAATAGAATTCACTGGTAAAAAGCAGTACGCATGTCTACTCGGCACACAACCCACATCCTCTCTTTCCTCTGCCCTGACAAACAGGAGCTGGTTCTGGGCTCCCCTCCTGTCCCTTGGTGTGGTGGCTATACCACCAATGCTCAGCAGCACACACCCAGCAGAGGCCCCAGCTGTCCTTAGCAATGGCGCCCTCAGCCACGGTGCTTTAAAGCCAAAGACAGGTGAGAAGACACGTGGGTGGTGGGCGTGATGTTTAATCTTGTCGACATGAGAAGGTTTGGAATCTCTGAGGTGACAGGTGTGTCTAAGGCTATGCTGAAGACCTGCCCGGAATGCAGCCAGAACCATCCCACATACTGGGGCGTGGGCTGAATGAAAGGGAGAAAGTGAGTTGAGCTCCAGCATTGCTCTGCTTCCTGACTGTAGACGCCCGGGGACCAGCTGCCTTGTTCTTCTGCCACCATGACTTCCCTGCTATGATGGACTATTCCCTCAAACCACAGCCACAATAAATGCTTCTTTCCTTAAGCTGCCTTTGTCAGGTATTCTATCATAGCAATGAGAAAAGAAACTAACTGGTACAGGGACTTCTTAGGGGAGATCTGTGCCTTCTGTAGACACTAGAGAAGAGCCCCTTCTCACCAGGGGACAGCCATGAACACAGGGCCTGCAGGTGGCAATCAGTTTCAGCCAAAGTGTGAAAAGCTGTCAGTGGAACCTAAAGACAGGGAACCTTGCGCTGGGCAATGTCACTTGACCTGCTGGGCCAAGCAGAACCTCAACAGTTCAAGATGCTTGGGTTATATGAGGCAAAAGGACACAAAAAGCAACCCCCCTCCGTTATCTGAACCAATGAGGGTGTAGCTTTACCCCACTAGATGTATTCACAGCATTCATGGTGACCACTATCCTTAAGTAATGTCCAAGGGAGGTCAGGAGGGGATTCCAGGGAGAATTCTGGTGACCGCTGCTCAGAAACAGAGGCCTGTCACCAGAAACCCTAGGGGTCGGTAGGCACTGCTTCCTGGGGACACAGCTATCAGAGTCCTAGCTCCCAGACGACTGTCCCATTATGGTTTGTCCAGCCCTGACCTGTGGTTAGAAGCTCTGAGAAGCCAGGGGGTGACCCAGAGCCCAGCAGAGGAAGTACCAGAGTCAAGGAGCAAACTTCAGTGGAAGTCACACTGCCTGATTAAATCCCACCCACGGACACATTGACACACGTGTTTCCTCTCTGAGGCTTGAAAGAGAATGCAGAAATAACAAATTGTCAGTTGTTAACGCAGCATATAGATGTCTGTCAAGCAGGAGTACAAAACCACACTCAGACATGCATTACACATCTATATTTAGAATACAACTCCCTTATATTTAGCCCCCCCTCACCCCACAGTGTGGGGGCTGGGGTTGAATCTACTAGAGCCTCCAGCTATTTCACAAACCAATTAATTTTGAGACAGGGCCTCACTAAATGTCCAAGCTGACCTTTGACTGACTATATGTCCCAGGCTGACCTTGATTAGCCTCTGAGTAGCTGGGATTATAGGCCTGCACTATCAGGCCCAGTCAGCTAACTATTTAAAAATCCCAATTGGGGACTGGAAAGAATCAGTAGTTAAGAGTGTTTACTGCTCTTCCAGAGACCTGAGTTTGGTTTCTAACACTTTTACTGCATGGCTTCAACTGCCTATAACTCCAGTTCAAGGGGATCCAACTCCTTTTTCTGGCCTCTGAGGACACTGCATGATGTGCACACACACAGAGCCAAACTAAGATTCCAGCTGTACACTCATGAGCACACAAGAAACCTCAAGTCTGGCTGCCACCAGGCCCCAAGGGCAGGGATGGTGTGACAGTGTTCACAGGTTTACAAAAGTGGGGTCCCCAGTGAGGAGCCTACTGCCATGCCTTCCCTCTTTCAGGGGTCGCCAACTGTTTTTGGACAGACACGGTGAAATGATGTTATCTACAAATGAATTGTGCTATATTCACAGTTAACCTCGGATACAGGTAGCCTGTAGGATGGACATGGCTGATTATCAAGAGATATCAGGGTCACAGGCTGAGCTAGGAGAGAGAAATGACATTACCCCCAGATTTAAAGGGAGAACAAATCACTAGGACATGACTAAATATGCACATCTTGACAACATGGATTTGGGGATACACACTTTCTGTGAGGTCAGACAGTGGGCAGTCAGCAATAACCCACCTCTGGCCCAGCCCTTACTGTTCTATGCAAGAGCAGGTAGGGCTTGGCCCATGTTGGCTCACCTGGAGTGAGAAGAGATCTCACTGAGGTCACCCATGCTTCCCTCTGCAGCACTGGTAGAGATGGCAGAGGCATAGCCATGCAGGGTATACAACTTGGAAGGCTCATCATCAGCTCCTGAGACATCAGCAACGTCAGCCCACTGTTCGGCCCGGCTGTGGATCAGGGACCTGCTGCCTGTCAGATGCACCGGGCCAAGGATGGTGGCTGGCATGCAGGGAGTGGTGTCAATGCCGCTGTCAGTGGATGCGCCTTTGATGTAGGTCAATCCCAGCAGCTCAGGGTCCATCAGGTCCCCTGACCCGAAGTGCTTGTCATCACTGTTGCTGGAGGTGTTACTGGAGAGAGTATTGCTGCTGGAGTTACTGGAGCAGCTCTTATCCCCGATCTGAAGAAGTGGACAGACAGATGGCCTTTGCATAAACACCTAGGTACTACCCTCCCCAAACACTGGCTACAGCCAGGGCCTGGGTTGGATTCTATGTACTCCTGGTGCAGGCAATAGAAGCATGGCTTTTCTCTACAACATTTGTGTGTGTGTGTGTGTGTGTGTGTGTGTGTGTGTAGGTGCCAGTGGTCAGCCTCTGTTTTGTTTCTCAGGATGCCAGTCTATTTTCTTTTGAAGACAGTGTCTCTGACTTTTACCTGGAACCTGTTGACTTAGCTGGCCGGCTGGTAAGCCCCAGGAATCTGCCTGTTTCTGCCTCCCTAGTTCTGGGATTACAAGTGTGCAGCAGCATACCTGGTTTTAAATGGGTGCTGGGGATTGAACTCAGGTTCTCAAGCTCACGCAGCACGTGCTTCACCCACTAAGCCATCTCCCCAGCCCACCTGCCTGGTCCTACGCAGGGGTCCTGTCTCCTGATTCCTCCCATCACTGACATGAGCTCAGCATCCTTTCTTCGGTCAATCAGTGGTGTGTAACACAAAAAAGCAGGGTCACATTTTACTGAGAAGGATTATATAGACTGGGAAGGATGTAAAAATTAGGTAGAAAAGGAGATCAACCATTTATAGCCAATTTACAGCCATTTAGAGCCAATATGGCATTTCTCTTAAAAGTCTCATGCCAGCCCCTAGTTTGGGGGAAGAGATCGAGGTCTGAGTCATAATGGTAAAACATTCAGTTGGTCCCTGGATGCTTTCTGAGCTTACAGTGCCATACAGGTCCTGTGCAGAGAACCACCCCACAGCTGTGAAGTGTCTGGCAAACATGCATGCAGGCTTCTCAGGGAGCTAAAGCCAAAGGATGTCCCGAGAAGGGAGATCCAGAATACACCTGTCTGAAAAGCACTCAATGCTTTAGAGTCCCTGGGAGACCAAGGCAAACACAACAGGAAGAGATCCCTTCTGTCCACTGTGCTCAGACGGACTCAGTTCTTGTCACAGCCTAGGAACCAGCAGGACCAGGGTTTATGGAGCCAGGACAACGTACCTAACATTGTCCCTCCGGCTTACTGGACCCTTATACATATCCTGGTCCTCAGGTTTCACCCTGGTCCCGCCACACCCCGCCTCATCTCTCTCTGAAAGAACTACCGTGAGAACTGTAGAGGCGGGTGTGAGAAGACCTGGGAAGTGACTCAAGAGCAAGTCAGGGCTGCGGACATAGAAATGCTGTGTGCGCTTAGAGGAAACCACAAAGCTCACCGCTGACATGCCAAGGAGAGGGAGGAGCACTTCCCAGGCGTTTGTGAGTTCCTTTCACCTGCATATCTTCAAACCGTTGAGCAGGGCAGCTCCTTTGTACTGGGTCTCACTGAAAACTGTTTCTCAAATCAGTCTCCTACAGGACTCACCTCATAGAGCCTTCAGGGGGCTAAATAAGCCAGTGGGTGGGACTAGCAAGGAATGTGCTGTCAGCAGGCTGCTATGGTTACCCAATGACAGGAGCAAAGGGCCTCACTGCAGTTCCTCTGGCCATATGCCTGCTGTCTCAGTTTTCACTACTGCACTATCCCATTTAGTGGCTAAATGGTTAACTAACTAAACCTGGGGACAGGATCATCACTATGGACTGGACAACAAGGACTGGAGGGCTGATGTACCATGTCAGCTTTCTCAGTTGTCTACGGTACAGCCATTCTGTGAGGTCCTTCACAAGTTGGGGAAATAAAAACAAATTTTTTTCTCATTTCCTTTCACTTTTTCTCCTCTTCCT
The DNA here is from genome assembly GCA_026225945.1 of Cricetomys ansorgei. Classification (NCBI taxonomy): domain Eukaryota; kingdom Metazoa; phylum Chordata; class Mammalia; order Rodentia; family Nesomyidae; genus Cricetomys; species Cricetomys ansorgei. The sequence continues at coordinate 4,810,703 of JAMJFZ010000435.1, read as the reverse complement.
TAAGTGCTCTGTGTGGTAAAACAACACACTCTTGATCACTACCACAAGTATGCCACCTACTGTGTGCTGGAATGTGTTTATGTACTCAGTCACCATCAAAGGTGTGCTGCCTGCCCTACTGTGTGCTGGCATACACCCCACACAGTACTGAGCACCATGTATAGGCATATGCTGACCAACTGTGTGCTGGGGCATGTCTCATGCTCCCATGTGCTGCTGGCTAGCATGTCACTCTTCTGTATGAGTTATGTAATCCATGTTCTTGAATAACACACACAAACACACGCTGCCATACTGTGTGTTGGACTGCACCCCATAGTATCAAGCATGGAAATACCATATGCAGTCCTATAGTATACTGAGATATGTCCTATGTTCTTGAGCACTGCAGACAGGTATGCTGTAGTACCTACCATGTGCTGAGATACATCAGTCCTTGTTGAAGGTATGATTGGCCACACATAAAGAACTTACATGAGATAGCTTATTGGGGGAATCTTTGCAGCTTCCGTCTTTCTGCAGGGCTCTTTCCTTATAGGAGCTCAGGACTTTGGAAGGTGGGCCATGCCATTTGGTTTCTGTGACATAAAGAGAGTTGAACCCCCAATTTCCAGTGTTAGCAAGAGGAAGAAAAACAGGAATCTAATGGTTTGGAACAATTAAGCAGGATAGTGACTCTACAACTTCCCAGGGTACCAGTGGACACAGGAGACCCACCACAGAGGGGTCACGTCTACAGGCTCTATAGCTACAGTTATCTGATACCACACTACAACCACAGCCACCCCAGGATCACTTAGGTGCACCAGAACCAACCGGCCACCCACAGGCTCTCCTATTCTGGGAGAATCAGCCAAGCCCTCAGCCTGGCTCACAGAGGTGCTTATCAAACATGTTGACCAAATGAATGAGTGGGGACAGTGAGAAAAAGTGCAAGTCAAGGGGAGCCTAGGAGACCAGCTCCCAGGGATTCCATGTTACCTGGAAGCCTGCCTCCCTCTATGATGTCCTCATGATCCCTGGGTCCATCACACTCCACAGAACCTGGACCCTGGTGCTCTAGCAGTAGAGGGGATGGACACCTGTAAAGAAAGAGTCCAGCTGTTCTTTCCTGACACCACCAGCCAGCAAAGGACAGGGATGCTGGCTTCTACCAGTGACAGGCCTTCTACAGGGGACAGGAATAAGATAGATGTTGGTTCCTATAGAGGTCATGGCTAGCGGCCCCTATGGGTGGGGGTGCTCTAGGGCTGAAGTCCTCCTCAGAAAGTTACCTGACCAGTAGAAACACAGTATCCTGGCTGATCTCTCCAGAACAGAAGACACTGTTTCACTGGGATTGACACAGTGCCCATACAACAGGCTTTAACAGATAAAAACACATAGCCAGCATCAAGAGGCCGTAGGCTGTTCCAGCTGTGGTGGAGCACAGTGATCTTCTTTCTTTTGACTAATGCAGTGGCACTAATACATCGGAATAACACTTTTAAAGAAAAGAAAAGCTGACTAAGTCTAGCATCCACCCAGGCGGCCTTTGCCTTACAGAAACTTGTAAAAATAAGACATAATCTTAGAAATACAAGAATTGAAGAAAATGTGTTTGTATTACAACATGATTCTTATAGACAGAATCAACCTTGTGGCTCTTAAGCCACACAAGGTTTTTCTATTTATATAAAAACAAAACAAAACACTACCTTCCTTGTTTGACTCACGACTTCATTTAATAAGGCATCTGACATTTAGCTGTGAAGAGCTCTGTCTGTCATTTAAGGTGAGAGCATGTCGGGAAACAAGTGTCCACTTCTCAGCCCAAATTGGACAGCAGAATGCCTAGACTCAAGTTCTGTTCTGCACCTGAAGACAGTACCATGACTGCCTACAGCCAGGGTCTCCCATGGACAGGTGTGTTCTGTCCATACCACTGTGAGTCCTCTATGGATGACTATGTTCTGTTCACAAAAGCGGCCCTGCTGACCACCATAGATGGACTGGATTCACTGCAGAGCACAGGTGGGACATGACTGCTGTAGTACAGGTTACCTCACGAGTCCCGCATAAGGCCAGTGTGTGTGTGTGCGTGCGTGCGTGCGTGCATGTATGTGTGTGTGTACGTGTGCCACACTGCTGACTCCTAGGGCATAACACAAACCACAAGGGCTACTGCCAGGGTAGCCTCTACTATGCTTCTCCAACAGGAGCTGAAGATGCCTCAAGTGAGGTTATTACCTCACTTCTCTTGCTCCAGGGAGCTGTCTCTTGCTAGCAACTTAAATACGGGGGACTTTCTGAGGGTTCCTGCCCACAAAGTTCTTAGATCTTGTTCAGAAGTCCTTTTTACATCACAGAGGAAGCAGGACTTCAGAAAGACCAGTGACCACTGTGTCCACAGAAATGGAGTTTTCTAGCTAGGCATGGTGGCACACACCTGTCATCCCAGCACCTGAGAAGCTGATACAGGTGGATTGCCACAAATTAGATACCAGCACGGGCTACACTGTAAGACTCTGATTCAAGCAATAGAAACGGTGCTTCCCAGCCTGGACCCAGTGATGACTAAGAGTGCCTATTACTCTTGCATTTCTCAGGTAGCCTTCCATGCAACCCACACACAGGGAATGCTTCTGAATGAATCCCAGGCACAGGTACAGGCTCCCCCTGGGGAGACAGAAAAGCAGGAAGGAACCATACCCATCGTAGCCCACTTGAGGTCTCCAGGGTCCACTCCCACCAGGTCCTGGGTCGCTGGATGACGACTGGTTGCTGGGAGAACTTCTGCAAGGCGGAGCACAGCAGCAGGGTCACTGACATTTCCAGTCCCAGAGCAGCCCACCTGTCTGACTGGAGCTGTTTACAAACAAGTTCACTCTGTCCATGACAAAGAGCCAACCACATTACAACGTGAAATGGAACCATTCATGGATAATAATCTGAGAACTGGTGATGCCCCAGATTTCTGGTGCTTTGTGACCACAGGAAGGAGATGTGATTAAGAAGTTAAGACAGCATTTGCTGTCTGGAGATGCAGGCGCAGTGATGGCGTCAGAGCAGGACAGAGAACCAGGAACACAGTGGGAGAACAGTCAGGAAAGCGGCGCTCGCACCGCTACGAGGAGCCTCCGGTAAGCGGTGTCTGAGTCTACATACAAGTCAGCGGAGACAAAGCTGAAATTTGGCAAAACCACTGATTTCCACACAGCTACCAAGTGTAATTCTACAGATCATTTCCCAAATATTTGTGCAAACTCACTTGACAGAGATAATGCTTGCCAAGATTCTGTCTGGCTCCTAGGTCACTCTGGTCTCGCTGTGATCCTCTGAACTCTGCTTAATAAGTAAGGAAGGGTGTGCTGCCTCCTGCCTCAGGCGTCACTGGCTGAGGGTGCTGCAGCTCCTGTGCGTCTTAGAGCACGGAGAATGGGTTACAAGCCCATGTTCTTCAGGTAAGGAGACTTGGAGCCCAGATGATTCAATTAATGTCAAGCTAAAGGATGCTTGCATCTTCTGGGAGAACAGATTAGAGGAGGCAGAGAGAACTGCACATTTTGCTGATTCTGGCAAATATTTCTGTAGGCTTGAGTACGCTGTGGCTGGTTCTGAGCCTTTCACAGACGCTCATCTGGCCAGTCCTCAGAAGGTCCTGCCAGGGCCTGCATGCTTCTTGTTATCTTCCAGACAAGGGAAGCAAAAGACCAGAGAGGCCCAAGGCGCAGTGCATCAGGCTAGGAAGACCTGGTGTCTAGTGTGTGCTGACAAGTCTACCAGACCAGAGCCTGGGACGGATCTGCTGCCCGAAGATAAGGCACACATCTCTCTAGCTGTAAGTCACATGGAAGTTTAAAGATAGGGATTATAAACAAAATTCCCTGTTTTGCTCTCAAACACAGCCTCTGCAAGTTAGGCGTGCCGGATTCTCATCACCTTCCGTTACTGGATTTAAAAGGTATATTCTTCCAGTAAAATAGCTATTATTGGGCCAGGCCTGTTAGCAGGCTCGTAACTTCAGCTACTCAGGAGGCTGAGGCAAGAAGATGGCAAATTCAAGGCCTGACCAGGCACAGGGTGAGTTAAAGCTGTTCTGAGCAATTCAGTGAGACCTTGTCATTAGATTCATTTGGATTCAGCTCACTTTGCTCACAGTGAGAGAGAAATGCCCCGCTTACTTGTAGGCTTACGTCAACACAGTGGGAAGTCCTTGCTTATGTTTGTTTGCTTTGTTCAAAATGTTCGAGTGTTCTAAGGAGTACATGGGGAATAGCTCTGGGGTCCAGCCACCTTAGAGGGCAAAGATCTGGAGAAGACAGCAGACACTGTGAAACCAGTAAGACGCTGGACTCCCAGTGCCACTGTCCCTGAGGCCACCTCATTGCCCTGTTTGCCCAAAACACACAACAAGCCATCACAAACCATTGATCAGGCTGAAGATAAGGCCTATTCCTGCACCTTTAACCCTTGACCTGAGTCTTAGTGTCTAAGGAAGGCTGTGGGTGTTACCTGGTGCCATCAGGTAGCTTCCTATCAAAGGATGTGCTCCGGGGGATGGCGGCCTGGGCCTGCTGGAGCAGTGGCTGGCATTGTAGACGGTCAGGTGTGCTGGGCACAGGTGAGGCTCTGGACACTGGCTGTAGGGCAGGGGTGGGCACACGGTGCCACGTGGTGTTCCTCCGGAAGGGTGTCTTGTACTCGCAGGGTGTGCCCTCGCTGTCCAGCTTGTATTCCACCATGGGGATCCGGCAGAGCTCTGAACAACCCCTGTCGAGCCAAGAAGAGGTGGTGAGAAGCTTCTCAGAAGACCCCAGGCAAGCCTGCTCGGGGCCACATGGATTCTGCAGTGTGCCCGAGCTTACTGGGGCTTAACTGGGTACCACCTAACATTTGTCCTAAGAAGCATCCTACCTATGCCAGCATTCCCTAGATGCTTGAAACAGTCACAGATTGAGACTCTAAAAGACCCAATTGTGGTTTTCTTCTCTCCGCCAACATATTACCAGACTGGTTGGGGCGGGAAGCGCCACACAGGGGGAGGGACTACAGCCCTCTGGATGCTGTGGGTTATTGTTAGTTGTTGGGTGTTCTCAAAGCCCTTCTCAGTATTCCTCAGTGCTGCCTGCTGTTAGGAGACACTAAAGCCTAGAGACGCTGCACATCTACTCAGTGTGGCACAGCAGGGACATGGCCAGACCCAGGTGCTACAAATGTCCACAGAGCTAGACACAGACACAACATGCTGTTCAGGAGGGCCCAGGCATCAGGGTGAATCACCCAATTGGCCATGCTGGCCTGGCAGTCAGCAACTGGAAGCGTGCCCTCTCTAGACAGTCAACACAAAACATGTCTCCTGCCCAGCCTTTGAAAGAACTGCTCCAAGAACACATATCCATTAGCAGATGCTGGAGAAAAGCATGCCAGTCCCTTCCAAAGGTTTACTGAAGAACAATAGGGGCTTAGCACCACCCAGGATGTGCAGAGGGAAAACCACTACGCCCGGCAGAGCCCACAGAGACTCAGCAAAGAGATGCTAGCATGATCGACTGACTGAGTGAATGCAGAGGCTTAAGACACTAGGCTGCTTAGAAAGCAGGGTCCATGAAAGGTTCAACCCTAGACCCCAAGGTCCAAGAGGCAGGGGATAGCCAGAGGGTCCTAGAGAGCAAGGACAGAGCTCTTCAGTGTTCTGCAGAAAGGCAGGAACTTTAGCTGATGGCACTAAGAAGAGCCAGTGGGAAATGAGGAAAGGTGAGACTCAGTCTCACTACTCCTTACCCAGATCCAGCTGTACCCAAGGGCTGAGTGAGAACCACTTCTACCAGAAAGACAACAGACGTCAGTCCCAACCCTATAGAGAAGTTCACCAACCATCCAAGGCTCAGAGAATGAGTGGGAGCCTCTGACACCAGCTAACATGATAAATAGGTTTCAAAGTTTAAAAAAAAATCTACTTAGCAGTGGAATGGTAAACTGAGGCACTCTCCCAAAGAACTTAGGAGAGAGAGACATGAGAAAATTCTCATTCAATTCAATCAAATTATGATTCCAAAATACCCATTTTCCACCAAAAAGAGGAGGGAGGGCAAGGTAGGAAATTAGCAAGAAATGCTACCACGAAAGCCCAAACACTAGAACTAAAAGATGTAAAACTAGATTTGATGGCCCACAAGGCACGGAAAACAGTGAATGGACAAAGAGCCGCCTCTACACACATGCTTGTGGAATTAAGATCCTAGGTCAAAGGCATGAACATGGTGGAGGGCTAGCCAGAGCTCTGTTCTCTATAGCCATGCTGGAAGGCACAAAGGGTAGTAACTACAAGAAGGCTTCTGTTTAAAATCCTGGCCAAAAATCATGTCTAATTGCTCGCTAGACCTTCATGTGGGGACTGAGAGAGAACCACCAAAAAGAAAGGCCTGGGTTGTGTCTTAGGAACCTGAGTAGGTGATGGTGCCACCCTTGGAGGAGCAGCACGGATGGGAAAAACACTCCAAGAGACATACCCGCTGTCTTCAGTGGAAGAGGTTCTGAGCACCAGTGAACTTCACCACTCATCTTTTAACTCCATTTCCTTCCCCCAAAGCAAAAAGTTGCTTCTTAATATAGTTTACATTTCTCTGGATTTTCTGAGTTTGACAGTCAAATATTTAAGTTAGGATTCACACTGGATCACACTGTTACATTCTGAGTGAAATCTAAGGAAACGTTGCAAACTTTTACAAAAGGACTGTATTTTACAAGCGTTTTGCTATGTATCTCGACTCAACACCCCCTAGGACTGCTGATTCTTCCATGTAACTGGAAATCATAAAATGTGACATTACAGTAGGAGGGCCCCAGAGCACTCAGAAGGACTACATCTGTGTCTACTCTCACTTGCTGTGAGTGGTCACCCAGAGTGCAGGGGACCCCAGGCTGTGGGTCTCAAAGTCTGTCCCTGCACTTCTGAGGCTTATATGTCTGGGCTTCAGTTATTATAAGAAGAAAGGGAAAGGGAAGTCAGATGGCTGAGATGGTCTACTTAATTCATGCCCATGGACTCTGGCTGTCAAAAGCACACTATAGTTTAACTTGACTCTTAGAAGCAAATGCATACTCACACCTAGTATTTGAGGAGTGTCGTGCATAAGATAGAGCGAAGAATGAGAGCAGAATTACGTTTCTCCAAACATCTCAAAGAAATTCTTATGTAGAAGGTTTTTTAAATGCCAAAGATCCAGAGTCTTTCACCACACGAGACATTGTCTAGTCTCTCAGGCTGGAGAGCAGCTGAACTGCTCACTATGCAAGCACTGGGACCGGAATGCAATCCCTTATACCTACATAAAAAGCTGGGGGTGGCACGCACTTGTAATCTCAATGTTGGGGAGGCGGAGACAGGCTTGCCTGTAGAGCTCACTGACCAGATACTCTAGCCCAAATCACTTCAGGTTCAGCGAGAGACTGTCTCAAAACGGGGTGAAGAACAACTGAGGGAGAGAGATCTGATATCGATCTCTGGTCTCCATGCTCAAGTGCATCCACATATACACGTTTATTTGCACATGTATATGGATACTTACATGTGCACACACATGTAACTGCTATGAAGTGACACTTTCATAGCACTAACTCTAAAGAATAAGACTTTGCTGGACTTCTGTGGCTAATATACCAAACATCACAGACTGTAATGGAAGTTACCAGACCTGTTCAACCTTAGCTCTGCTCCACAGTTCTGAGGAACTCCTCAAAGAACACATATAAAGAAGAATTGGTAGCCCCCAGTGACCCCATTGCTAGCTGCAGAGGTGGGTCTGCCCAAGCCTTGAACTCACCCTCCCTGGTTGGTTTGGATATGAAATGTTCCCAGAGATTCATGTGTTTGAATGCGCCAGATGGTGGCACTCTTTTGGGAGGTAGGGCCTAATAGGAGGAAATGGATCTCTGGTGGACGGCCTTGAGGTTGACAGCACAGACTCCACTTCCTGCCTCTGCTTCCTATTCTGAGATGTGAGAAGTCTAGAGTTCTCCTGCTGTACCTCAGACCATAAGCCAAGATAACTCCTTCCTCCCTTAAGTTGCACTTGTCACAGTGACAAGAAAGTAATGAACACGTGGCTCTCACAGTGGACTCCAGAGACATCTTGGTTCCTCTGGATATCCACTCTTGGACTACTGTAGGTGGCATTTCATAAATATCTTTAACCAGGAGTGAAAGGCCAGCTGAGACCCAAATATGGCAAAAAGACCTGGCATAAAAGGACATTTCCCAAGGGGGGAAGAAAAGAGCTGCTATTTTGTGTGTGTAAATGAAACATCCTTCAAGCAAATATTCCACTCTTCAGTTCTCCTGACATGGCACCAATGTTCAGACACCACCAGTACATGGCTTCCTTCCCGCACAGAACTGATTCAGTGGACAGGCGCGCACTGCCAGGATTAGGCGCACTGCTAGCTTTTTTGTCAATGGGAGACACTAATGTGCTGGCACAGGCTGTGGCTGTGATCACCAGCATGTCAACACACTGATGTCTCTTTGCTCCACAGTACCCAGAGACATCATCAACTTCAGGATCTAATTACCAGGGAAGGTAGAGATCAACAGAAATCCAGCTTCTAGGTTAGAAATAAAGATGTCTTTAACATTCCCCCTCTCTCCAGTGGTGGTTCTGACTCTAGTCTCTTCACCACACACCCTGAAGACTGAACTGATGATGTGCTGGCTAGAGCGTGGCGCTGCAGGTCTGCAGGGGACAGAGGGCTCCCTGGACTGGGACTTCGGAGCACCTTCTACTTTGGTGCTGCACCCTAAGAAACAATACTGCTGTCTGAACTCACCATGGCAGACTTCTGGGAGCCTTTTACCCTGCACACGGGGTACTTGTTGACTGACATGCACCTACTTACCTCCCCCCCCCAGAGGCCCGCTCCCTGCTCCCCACTCCCTGCTCCCTGCTCCCCAGCACTGGGCTCCCACCTCTAGCACTTGCTTTTCTCACTGTAGTGACAAAATACCTGAACAAATCAACCTAAGGAAGCTTCCTCCCAGGTGCCCAGAGGTCTGCTTCCCAGGTAACTCTATATCCCCTCACAGTGACGATAGTAACATTACCCTATAGAAGACTTCCAGGGTCTACAGTGGTTCCACGTCCTGGCTTTGGACCATGTCTCGTAGAGGCAATGCCTACTCCTGATCCCAGGTAACAGATACCCACACTAATTGTTAATACACATCATTACTTCAGAGACATCCAGAAAGGTTTCTGTATATCATTGTACATTGTATATCACCTGTGCAGGCCTTCCTCCAGCACCCTCCACTTCCTAGCAGAGCCTCTGTTTCCCTTCATAATTTAAGTACTTGAAATGGAGTCACTATTGGCCAAGCTGGACTCCTGGATCTGAAGTAGGACCCCGACATCCACAGCTTCCCACAAAATGGCCATCCTGACCTGTTAGGTACTTTAGTCTCCTCTGTTCCCACCCAGAACACTCAACACCCATCAAGCTTCTCCACTGAAGAGCGAGTTTTAGACTTGGGCCTAAAATTCTAACCTGCCCGTGTGTGACACTGATTTTTGGGACAATGACCTTAGACTCCAAAAACAGAGAGCGCAGCAGAGAATGGAGCTGAGATTCGATTATACAAAACACACAGACTTTGATATGACAGCAGAGCCCTTGTAGACAACAGTCTTCTGAAGGAAGCCTGCACCAGGCAGCAAGAAGCATCAGGAAGATAGAGAGCTGGGGTATGAGTCAGTTAACAAGAGTCACTGGTGCAGAAATGAAGCAAAGTACTTTATAGACAGCCTCGCTTTTGGCTTCTACAAAATAGAGGAAACCACAGGTCGTATAAAGTTTCATGGAATTCTAGACCATGAATGTTTCTAAGTTCATAGAGCTCTGGAATTTAAAAAAAAAAAAAAGAAAGACTTATTTTGGGGGTTGGAGAGATGGCTCAGCAGTTAAAGGTGCCTGCCATGCAAGCCTGGAGATCTGAGGTTGAGCCCTGAAAGCCACATGAAAGAGGAAGGGGAGAACCAGATCTACAAGTTGTCCTAGACCTCCACATGCACCACAGCATATACACTTACATCACACACATACAATTATACACACACGGATAAAATGTGAGTTGAACAACTGAGTTGAGTCACAGTAGCCTTGGAGTATGCTCAGTTACTTGACGGTGACACACTGACTACACCTTGGCATAGCCTCTTCAACAAGTCTCATACATGCTCCCAGCAGCCCACCACCTCACCTCGTATTCTTCTGTGTATCATGTGTGGTTTTGAGGGACTAGGAAACCAACATTCCTCAGGAGGAAGGCCAAGGAGAAGTTATGTACTAGAACACCAGGTGCTCTGACTCCATCCATGGTCTTTGCAAAACACATGGATGGCCCTTTCCAGAAAGCCACCAAATTCACCGTGTCATTTTCCCAGAGCTACTAAAAGAATCTCTGGAAACAAAGCAGATCCCTTTAAATGAATTACCTGCTTCTTCTATATCATTCATTTTGTATAAGAACCCTCCCGAGCCCTGGAGATTAAAGTAATCACTGATATTTTAATCATTTTAATGTCTGTTATGCTAACAGCTTGCTAATACCTAAAAGAACCATTCTGAATCAAGGTGACAATCAACAACAAGGTGACAAGGCCGACTGATGCTCCTCTCTTGAGATTCAAAGTCTTTCTGGTGCACAAGGCATCAAAGCTTCCTGCCAGGAGATAACCAAACTACGGACCTCCAGGCTGCAGAAGCTGCAAAGGCTAGGGCAGAGGCAGACCCAGGCAGGCAAGGACTCAGGAACCAGCAACTGTCCTTTCAAGGTCCAGAAAGACACCCACAGGATAGGTAGAGAGAGGGACACATACACACATAGAGAGAGAGAGAGAGGGAGAGATATCTAGACCACAAGTCCACTTGACTGAAGGAGCATTCTAAGGAGAGGTCTGGTTATTGAATGGGTGTAGACCACATGGAACAAGTGTGTGCCATGACGTGAGGCCTTCTTGCTCTAAGCAACTGCTCATCTGCCTCTCTTCTTCTCCAGGAACTGGCACAGAAATGGAAAGGCTCAGAAAGTCCTCACTGAAACTGACCACTTGCCTTTTCTCAGAAAACTTGAGCAGGAAAAAAGAAAAATGTTTACTGCACTATAGAACTTCTAAGTCACAAGAAGATTTCCAGGAACTATTTGATGGTTGATTCTGGACGAGAGGTTGCCTAAGAGGGGAGTTCCTAGTGATGTCTAGGCCATGGATAACCTGGCCAGTATTTGATGGCCAGTGTCAGCCTCTGCATTCCTGTTATTGCGCGGTAACAGCACCACAGGGAAATGTACAATGCAGACAGATGGCTGGCTGACAGAGGGTGCTGGCATCTTACAAACTGCTGCATACTCTTTGTTATCAAGTAAGAAGCTGTTGCTTCCTTAGCAAAACTGTTTTGAATGGCAAAAGAAGAACTGCGTTAAGGATATGGGCAGACTAAAAGGGGCCCATCAGGGTGAAGATGAGGCTGTCTTTTTAACAATGCTAGTGACCAGCAATTTCTGGCACAAATTTGTTGACAGTGATGAATGAATGAAAATGAGTGAGCCAGGGAACAAATGAATGCATGGATGAATAAACAAATGGAGGACCAAGAGAATGAGCAGACGATGAGCAAATGAATGTGTAAATGAGTGGATGAATGAAAATATGCGATCTACCAAAGGTTATGAAATTCCATGATCTTACTTTAGGGAAAGGGTGTTGTCATTATACTGGCAGAACATGCCAGGACTCTGAGCATGTGCCAGGTGGCCAGGTGGCCACTACAGTGTCATGTCCTGAACTGTTTCTACATTTCACATCAAAATTCATTAGAGGGTTGGTAAGACAAGAGTAGATACAAGACCCATTTTATCATCTCTACAAACAAATTAGAACCGTAATCTAAAACCTCACCTGAATTCAGATTCAACCATCACGCATGCATGTGTGCGTACACACAATACCAGGCTTTTAAAACGGAGTTTTCTTCCTGTTTCTCATTTCCCATCCTTCCTCTCCCTGTACTTCAGGGAGCTGGGCAGTCAGGCAATAGAGACAAAGGCATGACACACAAAGCTTTGATTTTATAGAACACTGTGGGAGCAATCATTTTGATTCGAGATGACCTATGGAAATCTCTGCTGTCCTGTTTCACACGGAAATGTGGACTCATGTCAACAAAGCACAAAGAATCATGGAGCCAGATGTGCAACTTGGAGTTTCATTTCCATTTTTATTGACATATTTACTAGATTCGCTAGCAATGTGTGACAAGTCATGCATGATTCTGGTGAGTCATTACTTCTCTTTGCAGCCTTTGAAGGATGCCTTTTCCCTAAAATGGCATTGACAGAATGTCACCTTTGAAGGTTTAGGGCTGGGGACTCCTCTTGGAAAATAGAAAAAGATCTTTAAAAAAAAAAAATCTGTGTGTGTGTAAATGTGGGTGGGTGCGTGTGTGCCACAGTGCCTGTGTGGGTCACAGGACAACCCTGGTGTGTGCTCTCACCATCCACTGCCGTGTAAACCAAGCTTCTACTTGGCCACGAGCTTCTACTTTCTTGCTTCTACTTCCCATCTTGGCATAGAAATGCTGGGATAACAAACTAGAAGGGCTGGCTTCATGTGGGTTCTAGGGATCCAAACTCAGGTCCTCATGCTTCCTGGCAAGCTCTTCACTCACTGAGCAATTCCTCCCGACAGAAAGACCTTAATTAGGCAGCTAGGGCAATGCCAGTACTTCTTGCATGGTGGCCTGGGCAGCCCATTCCTCAGCTCATTTCCATTTGAAGAGAGTTATTCCCATGCTGCCCCAGGCCACTCATTCCCAATGTGCATGAATTTATTTCAAGGGTCCCTGCCCCAGCAGGAGATCCCTTAACAAGCCCCTGCCCCTCAGCTACATCAAAAAAAAAAAAAAAAAAAAAGTGGCTCTGGTTTCCTTTTCAACTATGTGTGGGGGTGGGGTGGGATGTGACAGCTGGACTGTCCTGAGGCTGAGTCAGAAAGGGACTTCAAAACACCATGGCTTTCTGTGCAACACAAATACCTTCCTTCCAGAAGACTTCAGTTAACTCGGTAGTGAAGAGCCATAACCAGGCACCTTCTAACCCAAGGACAACCAGAAGTACCCATTAACACACAGGCCTCTCAGGCTGTGGGGGGAAGCAGATGGGCTCTGGGTCAAATTATGTTGTTACTGACACCCTCTAAGAGTATTAGTGGGCTGATATATATAAATGAATGGAAGCATCTTCTACGGTGTCGATGAGGGTTACGATTCCTTATAATTAATTAGTCTGGCCATTTCTGTCATCCTCATGTCACTTGCACTGAGAACAACTTCATAGGAAAAATCACACAGATGCGTGTGCACGCATATAACCATTCATTTGAATTGTATTTTTTTCCATCTTTGGCAGACTCTAAGAGCCAATTTATGAAAGAAGATGGAGGTAATTTTCCACACCACAAATCAAATGTGATGTCAGAGCCTCAGGCAAGTCCTTGAATACTTAACTATAAGGTTATGGAATTGAGGAAAGCTGTCCTTAAGAAGAGTTTTCAATTTTACTTAAAAGATTCATTTTATTATTTATCGATGTGCACATGTGCATACACACACGTGCAGGCGGACACTGGGGTAGCAGGAGAGGGCACTGGATTCCCAGGACTTAGAGTTAGGGGCAGTTGTGAGCTGCCAAATGTGGGTGCTGGAAACTGAACTCAGGTCTTCTGTTAGAACTGCGGGTGTTCTTAACTGCCTACCCATCTATCTCTTCAGGCCCAAGCCTTTCAGTTTTTAAAGTGAGTCAAAGCATGGCTATAATTCTAGCACTTAAGAGGCTAAGATGATAAGATGGAGAGTTTTAAGGCCAGCCTGGGCTACTATGTAGTGGGGGACTCTGCCCTCCTCCATAAGAAATCCAAACTAAATTATACCCAAAACAACGAGAACGAGTCAGTGGTTACCTATTCTCCTTTTAGCATCTTTTCTATGGTTTCTTAAAATGTTGAATAACGCAGGTTGGGAGTGACAAAGCTGTGGGATGTAGAGGTAGAAATTTCGAGGCCAGTTGGTCTCAAAGCTATAGGGTTGGGAATGCGGCTTGACCCTTGCCTAGAAGTCCTGAGGCCCTGGATTTGATCAGTAGCAATACATGCACACGGGGACATGCGTGCAACGTGTATACTCTCTCTTTCCAACAGTGTCAAAAGTACAGGGCCTGACGGCTGTACCATGGCCATGACAGTAAGGACAGCACTTCTTGCACACTCTACGGTCCACAGCTAAGAGCTGGTGTGACAGGGACTGCAGGCCATAGAAGATACATGAATGCAGCAAATACTGTTATCACGGCCCATATACATCAGAAGTGAAAACGAATCAGGAAGGAATAAAAATAACTTCAAAAAGGCTCAAATTCAGATTTACAAAGAACGAGGAAACAACAGAGAATCCTGTTTGATGTGTGCTAGGCTAAAACCTCCCAGAACCTTCTCCCAAAGGTGAAAACAGAGAAGGTGACTGTGCACTATAAGGAAGAAAGGGGCTGTGTGCTTGGGGAAGGACATTTACAAAGGCAAAGTCTCTGAACAAATATCCTGGCTATTTTCAACTGCATTTAAAACAAAGAATTAATTATAGGCAGATCCAGGCAGATAAGAAAGTCTCTTTAGAGGGAAAACATGCTCTTGAGGAAAAGATAGCAGCAAAAACATTCACGCTGTAGTTCTGTTTATTTGTTTTAGCTGAAAAACAATTCAATATTCCTTAGGAAATTCTATTCTTTGAAATCATATGATCAAAATACCAGGCATAATGAGAATGTTACTATTTTTAATACCTAGCATTCTTGAAAGCGGCAAGAGTTTCTTACAAAGCAACAGCAGACTAAACCTACATAAGAACAGTCTGGAAACCTTTTTACTCAGTTCTGCAGTAGTCAGTCTCCAAGAGAGACTGAAGAATTGACCCTTGCTGTCAGAGGAGTCACACATTTGTATTCCCACCATAGATGGGCTTGAAAGTCTGTTCACTCACAGGGTACAGTGGCTTCTAGGAAGGCCAAAGGGAAGATATGCTCTTAAGTCAATTAGTCTTGTTTTTATAAAATAGTTTTTTTTAAAGTGATCATTTTTAAAAAAAAAATTTATATGCATTGGTGTTTTGCCTGCACGTATACATGTATGAGGGTGTCCAAAACCCCTGGAGATGGAGCTTACAGACAGTTGTGAGCTGCCATGTGGGTGCTGGAAATAAACCAGGGTCTTCTAGAAGAGCAGCCAGTGTTTTTAACAGCTGAGTCATCTCTCTAGCCCCTGGTAAAATATCTTTTTTTTAATCTTTCTTAAGTGTGGTTTCTGGGAACCTTGTGGGGAGCAGATGAGTCTAATGGGCAAAATCAGGCAAGGTAAGGCCATGAGACATATCTTGTCTTTATAGGATTTGGGCCTTTAACACCAAGAGGGATTTCAGTTCTTTAAATCTTTATTTTATGAACATATTGAGCAAGTATAGGAAGCATGGCCATTGAAGAGTAGGGGGCTAGGGCTGCAGCTCAGGGGTAGAGTCAATGCCTAGTGTGCACAAGGTCCCTGCACCCCCAGCATCGCATCACAAAACAAACACATCAGGCTGGGAGCCAATGCTAAGCCTAATCAAACAGACTGGCACATTAAGCAAGGCGATCACAACGACACAAGAGTGGTTTGTTTTCTAAGAGATCCCTGTTTAGGGCTGAGCTCCCCAAAAGGGCAGCCATTAGAGCCACCTGTGGTTAATTAAACTGAATTAATTAAAGTAAAAACTCAACCACACTTCAAGTGTGTGACAGCTACATGTGGTTCAGGCATGGCACAGATGCAATTAGGCATGTGCCACTGGGAGGAACGAGAAAGGACACCCTTGTGTCAGGAGTCCAGAAGGTAGACACAGCCAACCTACTGTCTGCATAAGAAAGTTCCTTTTAATATGACAGAAATTTGAGTGAATTTAAATCAGTCCTTTACACCCCTCAACGAAAATGCAGAAGGAACACTAATTATGTTAGAAAGTTCTGAGTGCTTCAAGAAATCATTTAATTCAACCTTTATAAAAACCATACAAGCTAGGTGTCACGGGGTCCCTGTGTTACAGGTGTGAAAAGAACTTCAGAATGTCTGTGCCTCACATAATCATACAGCAGAGCCTAGACCCTAGCCTCCTCCATCCTCCCAAAAGCTCAGCACTGGAGTCTGCCTCATGACTCTACCTGGACAGAGACAGGCTTCAATGGGAGATATGGTCATCAGAGACCCCACCACACTCCCAACATGGGGCTACAGTCTGTAGGAAGCATAGTCTTAACTAGTGTCCTCTGATCTATGGTCTAATTGGCAGGCAGACTTCTGACATTGAAACATGACCTTGTTATCCACACATGCACACTAAAAGAACCACACAAAAAATAAAACATCAATGTTTTAAATACAGTTACAATTTGCAGCAGTCCTTGGCAAAGGTGCACAGCTCCCAGGCCACAGACTGAGTACCATGACCATCTTGTTGGTAGCAGACTGGCCACTTCTCACTTCCACACCTGACCCTTCCTTCCACCTGTGTACCTCTTGGTCTTCCAGTGTAGAAATCTCGCTTCCTATTTTTCAGGACAGGTCACAAGGATGTCCTCGACCCGCTTGATACCTCTGAGGCTTCAGCTTGAGAAGAGTGTGGCCTCCAGAATCTACTGCTGTCTCACATTCCTTCAGATGAGCAGCCCTGGTGTTATCTATCTTGTTAATTAATCTACCTGATTGAGGCTGTGCAGGCTGTGAAGGCCGTGCTGTGCACACTCAAGTCTCATAGGTCGGGCGGATCAAATGGAGCCTTCTGTCTATGGTGACTCAGTTTCAGAGTCACTGTACTGTGGCACTATTTTGAGAGTCACAACCTGTCAGTGATTACACATTACCTATCCATCTAGAGCTCATTAACCACTGCATTCATGGCTCTCGCGGTCCACGGAGACAGTTGACTAGCCAAGGGTCCTAGAGGGAGTCAGCGATGCCTCTGGCGACAGTGCACACTGCCCAGCCTCCCGTCTTACCTGCGGGGTGAGCCATCCTCATGGGGCTGGATGATAACCACTTTCACAGTCACAGATGTCCGTAGTAGGTCAATCATCTGCTCGTGGGTCAGGGTGGCCACAGCCACCTTGCAGATCTCCACCAGCCGGCTCCCTTGGCGAAGGCCAGCCTTCCAGGCAAAGCCAAAAGGTTCTACGTCAGCAACGATCCCCTCAAAGTTCACATGGAAGCCAAGCTGGCCCAGCCCGTTCCTCCTCAGGGTCATTTCTACAGTCTCGCAGCCTCTTGTCACTATCTAAGGGGGGAAGGAAGCTGTTAGACAGGTTCGGGCTTTTTCCATGGTTCCCATGGGACCCTACCGGGGAACCACATACAGGTATCTAAGTGAGCCCCTCTCTCCCTTGGCTCTATCCACAGTCAGTTCCTCTGTTCCTCTGTGACCCAAGAAGACATCTGAATCCAGTGTTCACTGTGGTTACCCCTGACCAAGAGAGCAATAAAAACAAAGCCCAGTTTCAGTCTTCAGACCGTGGGTTGTGTGGCAGGCAGCCTGGCTCCTGAGAAGCTACTGAGCTCTGCATGCGCTGTGCCATTCCCTCCACTCCCTGTCAATTAATGGGACTCTGAAGCACTTGAATTCCACTCTTCTGGATGGATTATAGCAAGAAAAAGAAAGGAGATGACCTCGTTCTTTCTGTGTCAATTATCAAAATCTAAGGCCTCATGGACACTTTTATCTAACTAAAGGGAAAACAACAACAGCAAACATGGCCCAAAGTACTCTGCTCTCACACTCAATGACTGCCCCTGTGTTCAGGAGAGACACAGGAGAGACTGGACCGTCAGAAAACCCTTAACTGTGCTCCATACACCGGCCTAAAGACTTCCTGGTCTGTCCTGTCATGCCTCTTCTGGGAGTTCACCCATGTCCACCTAGTACCAAGGGCCCTTTTGATCAATGTGGGCTTGCAGGCAGTAAAGGATCTTTGTTCCTGCAGCTACCCTTCCTTCTTTCACCTATGCCTGGGACGCTAAGGGCCACTCCAGGCAGCTTCAGTGACACCCCTCTGTAAGACTAGGAGTCTACACAACACCCCAAGAAGAACATCAGAGAGCCAGTTCAGTGGCTTGGTGCTGCAAGTGAGGTCATTAGTCACTGTAACTCTCAGAGGCACTGACGGAATGTGGCTTGCAATGCCATGAAAGGAAAACATGGCTCATTAAACATCATTTGAGGATGATGACATCATTTTTTTTTTGTGGGAAATTTCAAGTTGGGAGGTATCATCCCCCATCCCTGAAGCCCTGGAGGCAGTATATGGAGTTTCAGTTCAATAAACTCTCCGTTTCCAGGAACCTGGCTCTGAACACACACATTCCTATTAACGAGCCTTGTGGCTGTGAGTACAGCTGGGGAGCTGTGGCTTGCTCCCTGCATCAGCATCTGGCCTAGGTTTCCATGGTTACAAAAGTGCACACACTGTCAGTTGGCTTCTCGAAGACCAGCATGATGCTGGGGACTCAGCAGAAAGGGAACACTGATGTCTGTTAGGGGCGAAGTTCCAAAAGGTTCAAATTTTCAACGATCTGAACTAATTTCAAACAGTTAACAGAGCGATTTCATAGTGTCCAACCTCGACAGACATTTTTTTAGACCTCTTTCCCTAACATGCCTGCGCTCTGGCAGGCGTGAATTCAGCTGCTGCCTGAGATCTGATGTGAGGCATCAGACTGAAGAGCAGCAGCTGGGCTTTGTCTCTGACTGCCTCACCTACCATTGTCGTATCATCATTATTCCCTGCTTTCAGACATCTCTGAAGTCTGACCAGAGCCTCCTTGTTTTTTGGAATGCCTCATATACTTATTCAGACTCAATAGCGCTGTGAAAACAGCAGTCTCCCATCCATGTACTCGGGATCAGCTACATAATTTGTGGGTCCCACTGGACAATACAAATGTGAGGTCTTTGTTCAAAATCTATTAAGAAGCTGAACGTGTGACTGGGGAACCTCTTTCTACACATGGCCCTGCTGAGGATGGCTCCCCAGGACTCTCAGGTGGCATTCCCAAGGTCCCTCTGGGAGTGAGCTCTCCTCTGCTTCTGAACACACATGCACACTTCTGGCTGTACTTTGTACCACAGGCAACAGACAGTTAAGTTCATCATGTGCAAAAATATGGTGTCTCTAAGCACCTCCAACATGATGGCCAGATGTAGACATGGTCTGCTGTAACCATGTACATGGACTCTAACCACTCCAATATTGGCTGACGCTCACTACTCTTTCTCACACTGGCCTTCTAATAATAAAAGAGAGATTCACACTCTCTGGGGAAGAAGGGACAGGAAGTGTTATCCATATCCCTTTTTAATGATTCTCAGTTGACATACATCCTCCTTGGGAAAGGATTTACCAATGAACGCTTTATAGCCAAAATGCACTTTCTTCTTATATTACACCAAGCAATCCAAACAGCAAATTTATTGCTATTGCTCTACTGCACACACCCCCCAAAAAAATCTGAATTTTGCTTTGTTAAAGCTGGAAATAAAAATGTGACTATTTCACATCTTGGGCACAATGCAGGAGTTTGGGGTTAAAAATTAAGCCATGGTGTTGCACACTTGTAATCCCAGCATTTGGGAGGTTGAGGCAAGAAGATCTCAAGTTTGAGGCACATCTGGGATATACTGTAAGCTCCAGAGAGCCTAGGTTACATGGGAAAACCCCATCTTTTATCTCTGGTATGTGTATGTGTGCATGTGGGTACGTGTGTACATGTGCAGAGGCCAGAGGTCAACTGTGGGTGTCATTCCTCAGGAGATGTCCACCTTGCTTTCTGAGATGGGGTCTTTTTATTGTGACCTGGGGTTCGCAGATTAGGGCCTGCTGGCTGGTCAGTAGGCCTCAGGGACTGTCCTGTCTCCACAGCATTGGGATTACAAGTGCATGCCATACCACCATGCCTGTTCCCAAGTGTGCTCAGGATGCAGTTCAGGTCCTGTGCTTGTACAGCAAGCACTTTACTAACTGACCATCTGCCCTGCCCAGCCCCAAGACTTTAGAAAGAATCACATCTCTTTAAGAAGTCTCTTTAGAGACTTAAGGCTGTTTTCATTTTCTTTTTTAGGTTTTTCTAATTTAATGCCCAACTCTGTCAAATACAAGATCATGTTTAACCTAACATATTTAATTAATTAAATTTAATTAATTAAAACATTTTCTATACAAACATGTGAAAAGGGAGCAGGAGAGAGGACTAAGTTGCTGGCAAACAGCAACTCTGTGTTTTTTAAGGTGTGCTGAGTTCATCACACAAACTTATAAAATAGTTTTAAAATCTCCTGGATTTTCTTCAACTATTACAGAAATGGTTCACAACATTCTTTTGAAGTTGGCTCACTTTTCCTGGTCATGTGGTGGTGGGTGGCTTCTTTACTACTTGTCTTCACTGATTCTCATTAAAAACAAGAACAACAACAACAAACCCAAAACAAAACAGTAAGGCCGGGGATGTGGCTCGGACGGAGGAGCGCTCAACTATGCCTGACACCCTGGGTGTAGTCTTCAGCACCATGTAAAACTAGATATGGTAGAACACAGCTGTAATCACAGCACTCATGAGGTGAAGGACACAGGTGGATTAGAAGTTCAAAGTCATCCTTGGCTACATAGTGAGTTCAGAACTGGTCTAGGCTGTGAGAAACCCCACTCAAAAGAAAGACAAAACAAAAAAAAAAGACCCCAGTTCTCACTGGAGCAAGCTGATGGCCCAAGCCCTGAAATCACAGGTGGAGAACCCAGTACAACCTGCTGGGACTATGAGGCTGCGCACAAGCTATACTCACTACAAGTCGTTGCACAATCTCTCGGATGTCTTCGGAACAGTTATCCACCGACGACAGCAGGATGCACTCTCCCCTTTCGTAGAAGACTTTGATGCTCACCAACCCAGAAGTCCAGCCGATCACATCCCTGCAGGAGCAGTTGAACACGACATTCTTGGAGTCCTTCTCAATCAACATGATGAATTCATTGGAGATCCCAAGCAGACACTCGATGTCCGCTGACTGGCCAAAGTCCCGTGCCACCACGTGCCACATGATGGCCCCGATGCTGAAAAGGTGTGCATCCTTTCTTGGTTTTACTCGTTCCTTCTTCTTTGCGCCCAGGGTGATGAAGCTGAACTTCGCAGAAGTGTCCACTGTGGCGGTTGTGACAAAGTTCTCAGCCAAGTCCTTCAAGTATTCTTGCCTTGTTCGAGTAGCCATGGCCCGGAATTTTTCTGACTTGTGGGCTGCATTTTCTGCATTGATTACTTTGGCTAAAAGGAAGTCCCGGAACACAGCTGACTTTGGAAAAGTTACACCTTTAGGAATTGGGGGACCGAAGGGAGGGACGTCCTTTGACCTGGAAACTCCAACGCTGAAGAAGAAAGAAAAATGAAATGTGATGTGCCATGGCCCTCTCTTCCTTTCTTTAAGGTAACAGGTTCCCATATTTGCTGGTCAGCCCATCTATTTTGCGGGCTCTTGTTATTTCAATTTTAAGAAGATCAATGGACCTGATGGGATACCTCCAAATATTTGAGGCACTCTTCTGGCTTCCATTTGAATCAAATCAGTAAATATTAAATTAGTGGCTACATTATGATTTCTTAAAAGCCAATGACTCTCAGAAGAACTGAAATATTCTATTGCCTATACAGAAAAACAATGAGATGTGCTATGTCCTATAAAAGATATATGCTGGTTTTGAAAATATTCTTCCCATAGTAATTTAATTAGCATCAAAAAATAAAATTAAATTAAAGAAAAAAAATACCTGCCTTCAAATTATTATGTGCTAACAAATCATCTCACAGTATAGTACAGAAGACAGGGTATGATGCAAGAATAAGGGCAGGAAGTACTTGCAAATAAATACCTTCTGTTGTTTGAATGAGAAATGTCCTCAAGGCTCCTTTGTTTAAAGACTTTTAGATACTGCTTCCCAGCAGCTAGTGGGGTTGTTCTGGGAGGTCCTGGGACCTTGTGGACATGGAACACAGCTGGTAGATACACCCACTACCAGTGGGTAGGTGGGGGTGGGTCTGGGGGGTGGAGAGGTGGAGGGGTAGGGGGGTGACATCTTTGCCTTCAGCCAGAGCACTCTGCTTAATACCTAGGTGAGGTATGAGGAGTCCCTGGCACACCCCCCTGACTAAGACAGACAGGAACTGTGAGCCAATGTAAGTCCTTGACCCCTTGCTGTCAGCTATTTTGTCAGAACAACAAGAAAAGTAACCAAAACATTTGACTAAAAGTAGCCTCCGATAAAGTAGTACCAAAACAACGAAGGCGTAGATCTGGCCTATTACTGAGGAAGGTTCTGACAACTCCTGAAGGTGCAATTTAACATGTTTGCACTAATACCATCCACTTTAAGCATAATGTTTACAGAGAACACACATTACATGTTCTTTCAACTATCCCTTTTCAAAGGTAGGCCAGTGGCCTAAGCTAAAGGTGCATTAACAGTTACCATGGGGAAAAACAGCTTGGTCTTGTGCTGAGCAGTGGGCCAGAGAATCCTCATGATTTGCAAGTTGATCAGGAGGCAAAATCACCTAGGAATTAGTTTTTTCCAGTCTGCTCGTAAATGGGCTGCACATGGAGCAGAGCCATAGTGCTCAGAGTGGTGTCCTGCTGTGGGCTAGGCTCTTCCCAGGGCTTTGCATGGGGACCAGTGGTACCCGTGGCCTGGAACTCTCACCTATTTGCTCAATTTAAATTCGTCATGCTGCATAACCAGTAGGTGTGAGAATCCTCAACTTTAAGACAAGGAATTGAAGGATAAGAAAAGGAAAGTAACTCAGTGGTTACAGCACTTGCTCTTACAGCACTCCTAATAGGAGTGAGGATTTATAGCAGGCCAAGCGAAGATGGTCTTGCAGGCTCTACAGCACACACAGGCCTCTAAAGGCATCAAGGCAAGTGTGGGCTCTGGATCTCAGTGGCCCTGCCTGGGGGTTTCTAGGAGTTTTTCTGTCATTTACTTCCCTGATGGGTCACACTATCTAGCTGAGAGGCTGTTGTCAGCCATGGGCCCTGGTTCAGTCTCTCAGGAAAGCAGAAAATGGAGCCCCACTCCTCTGAGCTGTCAGGCACTTTCCTTCTCAAGGGAGGAAGGAAGGCGATTACTACTTGCAAAAATATAATCAGAATGTTATGAGGCTGGCTAGGTAATGTAGCTCTGTGGTAGAGTACATGCCTAGCATATAGAAAGTCCTGGGTTCAATTCCCAGCACTATCAAAAATAAATAAAATCATTATCACTCAGATCACAATCCCAGCACTTAGGAAGTTGAGTTCCTGGCCAGCCTAGGCAATGCAGTGGAAGAGGAGGGAAAGAGGGGCTGGAGGAGGGAGGGAAGGTAGTTATGGGGCCGGAAGAAGTGAAAGTCAAATGGGAGGCGGGACCACAGGCTTACCTGTAGCACACATTTTCTGTGCAGGGGTTGTGCACCTTCACTATGACGAAGACGTGCTGGAAATGCGAGCGGATGTTCTTGGGGGTGAACGGGAGGGCACCAGGCTCCTGGAAGACGATGGTGACGATATCATTCCCGATGTGTCTCTTCCTCAGAAGCTGTGCAGGGAAGGGAACACCAGAGTGACGCACTAATTAGTACACTAATATATACAACTTGACTGATGTTTTAAACATTTATCACTGACTTACCATCTCATATGGCCATACTTTGCCAACAGCAAGAGTAAATGTATGAATAAGCCAAGTAATGGTACTTAACGGATAAGGATTAAGACGTATAGATCAGAGTGTGGATTTTCAGAGCTTTCCTGACAAGGCCAAGATGAATATAGTGCCAGACCAGCCCTCAGCGCCAACAGCAAACGTCAGATTGGTGTTATTACTACCTAGGAGTGTGAAGAGGCTAACCACAGAGCCACCTCTCTGTTTTACCCTTTCAGTCAGACAGAGACACAGGCATAAGCGTGATCTGCTCAGACAGTACTGAACAAGTCAGGCTGCTCTAGGATCCACAGTGCTCATCAGCTGTAGCAACTAGGACCCAGAAGGTTCAAAACCCTTCACAGCAGGGCTTGTAGCCAGTCCAAAACAGCCCAGGCCCAGCCCAAGCATTTCAGCTATAAGTCCACTATGAGCATAATACTAAAACCCCAAGGGCCTGATTACCCCCGAGGTAATTTATGGGGCTTGATGCCCCTTCTAGTCAGGACCAGTTGAATTTCACACATACACTAAGAAAGAAAAGGTTATGGTATGCCAGGCACCAAGGCGGCTCCTCTTTTATGAGCCTACTCTGAAGAAAGGGTGTCTCTGCCAAGGTGAAGTTTGAAATTGCTTTGTGAAGTTCTTGGTGATGATATAATGGCTGAGCTGTAGTTTACTCAGGGAAGGGACACATAGAAAATACAGTCTTAGGAGAGACTAGTGCGAGCTTATCTTGTATAGAGATGCGGGGTACATGAGCAAAAATGTGGTCCCTGGGCCCAGAAAGGCTTCCTCAGTGGGAAGGGGCTCAGGCGTGTTCAACACTCCCAGGACTTTACAACCTCAATAAGCAGTCCCAGATTGATTTATTACAGGAACAAACACATGAAATCAGATCCTCTGAGGACAAGTCTGGGCCAGTTAACAAATCACAAACACTATGGTGTTAATGAGACCAAGGGTACAGTCAGGGTTGGGGTTCCAGCTGGGCTGAGTCCTTTGGCAGTCACCACCCAACTGGTCCTTCAGACTTTCCTGCTCTTCATATTAAGGTTGTGGGCATCATTTGCAGGATGAGAGAAATAGGAAGAGTTAGAAGAACTCACATAATTTTAGCACCCATGCCCCAGATCAGAGAATGACACTGTTGAGCTCCAGACAGAACATCCTGGCAGCAACCTGCAATCAGCAAATCTACTGAATGTCAGGGTAAAGAAAAGTCTCCAAAATCACTGATGCGTTCAGACCTTACACAAGGAATAGGGACAAAGCCAACACGCAAATTTAGTCACCTAAAAACATCCATGACCCACACCTATGGGATTATAAAACAATAACAATAAAACTCTGCACACGGCACATGACGATGTTTTAGGGTCTCACAGGCAGGATAGGCAATGCAGGCTTGGAATCCAGAAATCTAGGGGTGAAGCTTCCAAAGGTGAAGGGGGAAGAATAATAAATACGAGAAAATGCTGTGGATCATTCATTCAGGAAGGACAAGGGACCAAGCTAAGAGCCTGAGAGAAAATATCCAGTGAGTACCAGGAAGGAAGCATGAAGTGCAGAAGTGTTTCTGTTCCTCATGTGCAGTCCAGGGAGCTTCCAAGCTGAAGGGCCCTTGAGACTTAGAGCCAGTAGGAGTGGGGAGAGGTAGGTGGTTTCTTGGAAAAAAGGGTATGTTTTGACTCAATTGATAGATTTCACAAGCTTTTAAGAAATGAGAAAATTCAGGGTTGGAGAGATGGCTCAGCAATTAAGAACACTGGCTCAGAAGCATCTTTAACAACACTTCACCAAAAGCAAACACTCATACACACAAAATAAAATAAATAAATCTAAAAAATTAAAATAAAACAATAAAGGAACATAATTCTCTGCCACCAAGTATATTTCATTCTTCAAACAAGTCACTCTTGGGCCATCCTGTGGTCTCTGTGCTTTGATCTGTGCAGGAAGCAGGTGTGGCATCCAGAACGTAAGCATCCAGACACAGAAACACACGTGTCTCGGTCCCAGCCTTAACTGTAATACAAGTGCCACAAATCACATCCCAGCAGCTCATGACCTTCCCTAAGGAGACACTTCCAGACACTCAGGCAGCCTTCTTCCTTCAGTCTTTAGTTCTGCCCTGGACAGCGTCTAGAGGGGTTGGGGGTGGGGCTGCTTCCCCACAGGACTACTTCACCACCCACGAAACGCCCAAGTTCATGGAGCAGCTACAGCTCTGTATGTTATCATTTTTAGCAATTTTAGTGAAAGCACTCAACTCGTTTTATGACTATACAAAACATCCTGTTAATTACTTTGAGATGTTTTAGGCATCGTTAAGCTTTCAACACTTCTTAAGTCTTAGGGAGTGACTGCCAGTGCAGTAGAATCCTCCCTACACAAAAAGTCAATACACTGTATTAGTTAAAACAGTGAAATGAAGCCCCAACCAGGAGCAGCCACTAAGGACAGCGCTAGCCCACGGCAGTTACTGTTTTCTATAAATAAGTCATTACCCACATGTAGAAACCTGTCTGCTCAACATAGTTGTTCTCATAATTAACATGGTTCACATGAGTTCTCTAAAGTCTGTGTAGCCAGATTTTCAGTTTCCTGATCAGTAAAGAACATTCGCATAAAGGCTCAGATACTGTACAGTAACAGCCGGAGACAGTCTTACCTGCTGCCTGTTGTTTGGCATATATGGAAGCAACGTTGACACATGGAACATGAGTTCGAAGTCTTTGTATGTGGTATAGAGGGAGTGAGTCCCTGTGGAGTCCGCTGAAAACAAAGTCATTAGAAAGCTAGTTCAGCAAGCATAGAGTCAGGGCTTTACCACTTGGGTTGAAAAGCACAAGCCACACCGTGTGGAGCCTGGATCCAACTTCTCTGGCATTCTCTACTCAGCTGTAAGCAGCTCTCGCCTGGAGCCGACCCCAGACCTCTGCTTTCTACTACCCCACACCTGTCAACTTTCTACTGAGCATGCTCTCGTAAGGTAGACTCAGGGACTTGGGAAGGGCAGAGGGGTCCTGCACACAGGTAAGTGGCAGAGGCGGAAGAAGAGGCCATCACGAATCTAGGTGTAAAGACACGAGGGATGTTGACTCCTGGTGGACAGCCTGGCTGTGTGCAATGTATGCAGCTGTGGGTAACGGTCATTTTTGGGCACACAATCTTCCAGAACACAGAACGCTAAATAAAAGCCACGCTTGGCGGCTCATGTCTATCATTCTAGCACTCAAGAGTTGGAAGCAGGAGGATCAGGAGTTTAAGGCCATCCTTGGCTATATACTGAGTTTGAGGTCAGCCTGGGCTATATAAGACCCCCACCTCACAAAGAATACAAAACAAAGAACATGAAAATGAACGAGAACACAATTGTTTAACAAGTTATTTCTTTAAAGGATCTAATTTTTACTCTTTTACCAGAGATGATATATATGTGATTTAAGAATGATAAGGGAGATTGAGGTCTCTTTCTGTGCCCCCTTCCTGCATAAACACACATGTTAAGAAATTGTAAAGTGAGGCTGGGAAGACGGCTCAGCCAGTGAAGTGCTTGCCAGCTGAGTTTAGGAACCTGAGTTGGGATCTCTAGCACCATGTAACAGGCTAGGTGAGGAAGTGCATGTCTGCACTTGGCAGGTGAGGAGACAGGCAGATGGAGGTTGCTGGCCAGCCAGTCAACCCATCAGTGAGCTCCAGGTTCAGTGAAAGACTCTGTTTAAGACAGTAAAGCGGATGGGACAGTGAGATGGCCCAGTGGGTGAGAGCTACTCCCACACAAGCCAGACAATCTGAGACAGATCCCTAGAACCCACAAAGACCAGCAGGATATGGGGCTGATGCACCCATAATCCCCGCATTTCTATGGGAGGAGAGGAGGTGCCCCAACACCTGGTGGTCAGATAGCCTGGGACACTTTATGCAGCATCAGAAACGAGACACTTGACTCAACAATATGGAAAGAGGAAACTAACTGCTCTAAGTTGTGCTAGGACCTCCACATGCCCATTATGGTGTATGTGTATTCAGAGTCACACATGAGAAATAAAAATTAAAGGCATAAGGTAGAGAACAATACAGAAGGATACTGCCATTGACCTCTGGTCTCCACATGAATGGGTGCATACCCTGCACAGTGTATACAAATATGTACATACAAATACACCACACACACACACATATTTTAAAAAAGAAATGGTGGTCTTAACTGTTGACTGTAAAGCTAGTCACCTGTTGTTTTTAAATGTATATAAACATACACACACAAACATGTATATGTATATAAACACACTGGCTACTCACATACACATAAACATATATTTACACACAAAAACACAGGAACTCACATATATACAAATACAAACTACACAAAAACACAGGCTATTCTCATACACATGTGCACAAACATACAGGAACTCACACACATCTTACTCTTATTGTCCAGCTGTGCTCGGTACTTGGTGAAGCCTTTCAGCCGCACTCTCTGGCCCAGGAGGTCCAAGAACTCCTCGAAGGCAGGCCCTGTTGTCTCGTTGTTGTACATTTCCTCTTCCGTGCTCTGCCCAGCTTTGCAGTACAGGATCCCAATTTTGTGCTGAAAGCTCAGCTGAAATGAGAGGAAACATGATGAACTTGGCAGCGACTCCAGACCTGCTCACTTCTAGCCAAGTCAAAGCTGCGGAAGCCTGGGATCCGGTTCCCAGGAAAGCATGCTGGGAAAAGTAACTCCCATTGTGTAAGATGTTACAAAGAAGGACCAAGCCCAGAAACCCCAGGATACAGCTAGAGAAGAGTAAAAGACCCTGAGAAATAGTATCTATGGCCAGAGCCATGTGGGATTTGAGAAAAAGAGTGGGAAGCCCTGTTTAGACACAAAGCTAAAAATGCAACTGTGCAAATACCTCACGAAGACATTGCATAGCATAATTAGGGTTATCTTCCAAGATCGGAAGAGGAAAAACCCATGGACTTGGAAGAATTTTCCCTCTCTGGCTCTCCTGTCTTTTTCTTCTGTAATTTATTTGAACATTCATGGAAAAATGTTGGCTGAAAAGAGGAGAATCAAATCAAATTAAGGTCTGGTAAGAAAAGAATTCCAGTGAGAACTGTGAAACGTGTGCACACATAGAAAATGTTTTGTTTCCACCAAAGTAAGTTTGCTTGTACAATTATAGTCATTTCTCACATTTTTGACTATTTTGAAAAGAAAACATTGGCTATAGACATGAGACTCCAGAAAGAGCTGTAGCGTCAATTGAACAGTTCCTGCCACAACCCTATCTCACAGTCAATACCGTGTCAAAGCAGAAACCACAGATTTCCTCCAGAACCAGAGAGAAACTAGATCCAGCTCCAGCTCCAGCAATTGCTTATTTCTCCCAAAGATCTGTTTCTTAGTCCTGCCAGTAGAGGCCTTGACCCTCCTAGCAGCAGCCAAGCCCGAGAGACTGACAGACCTTCAGATGTCACCAACTCCCTGAAGATGTGGATCCATAATATGTTGGCCTTTGGTATTGAGATGAGAAACTCAGCCTCTAATAGAACCCACAGCTGACCCATCAGTAAAGCAAGGCAAAGTGACAGGCAGTTCTTGGAGCAAGAATACAGAGTGAGCAGTCCCATCCACCTCATTATCCATGGGGAGAGAGTGCCGGTGCTTCCTGGATGACCTCAGTGGGCTGTATAAGTTTCTCTGTCTCTTTGATGGGTGCCCACAGGCTGACAGAACCAGCTTTTTTTTGCTGACAGATGCCAGGGTGGGTGAGGAGTGTGGGGCCACAAACTCCTCATCACAAAGATGACGACGGCTTTGGTTTTGACTGTGGGCTGCTAGAGGATGGGCAGCAGTTACCGAGTATCTGGTGTTATGGGCTTATTCTTTACTGGGATCAAAAGGGAAATTTTTCTCTCCAAAGGAAAAAAAAAATCACCAAGTACAGTTAAAAAATGCTTTGTTGCTTCTTTATGAACAGCAGTTGGCCCTGAGCTGCTTGGGAGATGGCTTAGGATCTTCAGAGCTTTAGAGACACAGAGGTGGTGGACATAAATGAGAGTCCAGGTTAACATCAGAAGGCTCCCAACATGTACTTTGCACATACGGGCAATCCTTATATCCCAACTTCTCCCTCCATCACCAGAGGATTTCTACTGTAGTGTCCACCATTAACACTATAGAACACCATGTGCCATGTCCCCAAGTCCTTGAAGGTGTGGTTTCAAGCTGGTTAAGCAGAGCCCTCCATGGGCTGGCATGCATTGCCTGACTCGCCACACCTGGTAGACTTATGGCATTCCTCAGGACTTTATTCAGGCAAAAGGCTGGAGATTGAAATCCTGGGAAACTCTGCTCAGTACTATGCTATCAATGTCACTCTCTGTCTTCTAGGCAACCCCCCCCCCCCATTGTGTCTAGATCCAAACTGTGAATGGGTTTCCAACCACTAGACCTGCATCACAGGTACCAAGGCCTCTGGGACTGGAATGACAGAGCCAGACTCTAGATCCTTTAGACACAGGGATGCATACAATATGGCCAGGAACAGGGCTGCACTCATGGGTCATCACCATCACATCTCCCTCATCTGTTTTCCAGTGAGGTGTCATCAGAGACAAATGCCTCTAGGGACCTAGCGCCATATACTACAAATTGGGAACAGTCTGATGACATTCAGTCAGTGTCTAATCTCACTTGGCCTCTTTTAGAAAACTAAAAAATGGTCAAAATGGCACTTCATCCATTCTCATCTGGGACCACTGGAAGCCAGTATTAAGTAGGCTCTGCTGCTCACTGTCA
The DNA here is from genome assembly GCA_026225945.1 of Cricetomys ansorgei. Lineage (NCBI taxonomy): Eukaryota > Metazoa > Chordata > Mammalia > Rodentia > Nesomyidae > Cricetomys > Cricetomys ansorgei. Next base: position 4,780,080 of record JAMJFZ010000435.1, on the reverse strand, counting down.
CATACAAGTAAACATTCTGACTCCCTTGTAAGAGCTACCACCTTCCCAGACCATTCTTCCATCCCCCACCCACTAAGCTCAGGCTGATCTCAATGCTTGCCCACTGCTCCAAAGCTGCAACCCTAACGGATCTGAGATTAATTGCAGGAAGGCTACAATCCAATTCCCATTGATAGTACTGGCACATGAGAACTGTGGCATGCCAAAACACTAGATCGTCATAGTCTCCTGTGGCTTAGGGGTTTGAGTGGGACAGATACACAGACAGCAGGGGACTCAGCCACATCTCCTCCTCCTGGGACAGAGTCAAGGCTGGCTACTCTGTCCCCAACACCAAAGCTTACATGGTGGTTTGAGTAAGAATGGCCCCCATACGTGTATATATTTGAGTGCTTAGTCCTCAGGGAGTGGCACTACTTGAGAAAGAGTAGGAGGTGTGGCCTTGTTGGAGGAAGTGTGTCACTGGAGTGGGCTCTGAGGTTCAAAGGCTCATTTCAAGCCAACATCTCTCTCTGCTTATGGATCAAGATGGAGAAATTGCAGCTACTTCTTCGGCACTATGTCTGTCTGTGTGCCACCATGCTTCCTGCCATGGTGATAGTGGAATAACTATAAGAAAGTCCCAATTAAATGCTTTCTTCTGTAAGTGTTGTCTTGGTCATAGTGTCTCTTCACAGCGATAGAACAGTGATTGAGACACTTTGTCATTATCAATAAGTTTTAAATACAATGAAAGTAGCAAAAAAGAAAGCCTATGAATGTTCTTGATAACCAGGCTGAGTGCACAGCAACTCAGGTCCCAGGTTCTAACACACAGCTCAGCTGCAGGTGTGGACCCGATGCCTGTGTGGAGCACGCCTGATGTCCACCCATTATGTCCGGCCATGTGACCAAGAGGGGGAGGGATAGCTGGCCTTTAGAACAGACTCTGTCCAAGATGCTATAATGTGTTGTATATCTAGAGGCTACCACAACCCAGCTAAGTAACTCTTCTTAAAGGCTGACCTATGAATTCCCGTTGCATAAATTAGAGCAGTCTCTTTAAAAAGGGGGAAAAAGGGATATATGTAGTACAGATGGCTCACTGGCTAAGAGCACTTGCTGCTCTTATAGAGGATCCAACTTCAAGTCCTAGTACCCATTTGATGGCTCAGAATCACCTCTAACTCCAGGTTTAGGGAGCCTGATACTCTCTTCTGGTGTGCATACATACACACAGGAAAACATTCATACACATAAAAATAAATGAATCATTAAAAAGAAAAGGGGGCTGGAGAAGATGACTTAGCTGGTTATGAGCACCTGCTCTTCTTCCAGAGGCTCTGAACTCCCAGCCTCCATGTGGGGTGACTCACAACTGCTTATAATTACAGTTCCAGGATAGGTATCTGACAGTCTCTTCAGGCTTCCACAGGCAGCCACACACATGTAGTGTGTGCATGCATGCACAATAGTATGTGTGTGTGCATATGCACACACAAACAACACATTTCTAAACAAGGAAAAAATGGCATTATAGAAGCTGGGAGGTGAATTTATAAAGACAATGTGTCAAAATCCCCAAGGCCTGACATCATAACTTTTTCTCCACAGTGTTCTGTCTCCTTGCTTGAAACATCTTACCAAAATCTAACAACAAAATGAACAGGCTAGAATCTCCTCTCCTGACTATGTCCTGAAGGGAAGTGAGATGGCCAGTAGCCAATCACATGGAACCAGAAGGGCTACAGACCTCAAGACAGAGGAGCTGCAGCAAGGTTAATTACTATTTAAATATCTGCACTTCGTTTCTGTTGTGTTGGTGCTCTCACATGCAGATTTGCTTACAGGAAAATAAACAGGAACAGTGGTGCCTAGACTAAGAGGGCAGCATCGGAACAGCGGTGGCAAACTGCATCTCTTTTAGGGGTAAAATAAATAGCCTCTTTTCTCAATAGTCCCTGAGTTCTACGACACCGGAGGAGTTGTAGGAGCTGAAAGGTCAGCTGGCACTCAAGTCCAGACATCACCAAAATACAGCCAGGGCCACATCACAAAGCCAGAGGCAGACAAGTGAAACAAATGGAGCCAGAAGACAAAGAGAGTAAACGACTGGAGCCCTGTCTCCAAAATGGTTTTACTGACATCCAAAATGCCCACACAGCTTATGGATCTGCCTGGTTTATGACCTTATGAGTCACCTGCCTCACTCTGTGAGGACATAGCAGGCCAAAGTTATCATGTCTTGTCATTCTCCTCCCACAAAGCAGAATCACATGGGTTCCAGAAAAGTGGACCCTCTGCTCATGTATATAACTCCGCTACCTGAGAAACTGAAGCAGGAGGATTCTGAGTTCAAGACAAGCCAAACACCTTGGAGAGAGAGAAGGAAATAGAGAAGGGTGGGGAGGGAGAGGGATGGAGGGGGGAAAACAAAAGCAAAGTCCTGTTTTCAAGCATACAACCCAGCTTTGCATGAGCTTTCTGGCCACACGCTGTACGTACCCCTTGTTCGTCCAGCTTGAGCAGCTGCTCTGGGACCTTGGGGGAGCTGGCTGCCTGCCGCAGGCACTGGATACTCAGCTCTGGGATAACGTACTCCAGGACCTCCTTGAGGGGCAGGCCCCGAGCGGTGCCATGGCGGGCTGTGGAGGGGACAGCATCTTCTAGGATGGCGCCTCTCAGAGTTGTGAGCTGGGGCAAATGAGACTCCAGTTAGTACTTGTTGCTGATTATTCGCAAGGAATCTAAGTTTAGGAAAAGGAAGCAAGGCACTCCATCTGAAAACATAAAATAAACATTCCTTCTATCAACAACAACCCTACAGAGGGATGAGAAGACACCAGGAGGGCTGAGACAGATGAGAACAGCAAAATGAAGGAAACAGGCAGAGCAACGCCGAACAATTAACCCTCTGAAATCCCATGGGAAGACTACTGAGGAGGGACCACAGAATGTGCCCCCAGCACATCCTCCTCCTCTTCCTCCCTTCTCTGCATTTCTCCATTTATTCCCTTCCACTCCTTTCTTGTCTTCTGCTTAATATCCATGCTGAACACTCCTGGGGCTTCCCATGTGGGTGGCTGAGATGAGGATCACTGGACCAAGCCTCATGTTTTGCTCTATACCTTGGAAGCCTGGTGTGGTGTTCTGAATGAGAATGGCCACCATAGGCTTGTATATTTGAATGCTTGGTCCCTGGTTGGTGGAACTGTTTGGGAAGGATTAGGAGGCGTGGCCTTGTTGGAACAGGTGTGTCACTGGGGGCAGGATTTGAGGTTTCATTCTGTTAGCTCTCTCCTTGCCTTCTGCTTGGAGATCAAGGATGTGAGCACTTAGCTATTGTTACAGTGCCCTGCCTGCCTGCCTGCTGGCTGCCATGATACCTACCACAGTGATCCTGGGATCTAACCCTTTGTAACCATGAGCCCCAATAAATCTCTTCTTTTATACTGCCTTGGTCGTGGTGTCTTCACAGCAACAGAAAAGTAAGTAAGACAACTGGGTCACCATTCCAAGCTGTCATAATGGGGAAAAGCCATTGCCCTGAGGTCAAATGATCCCACTGCTTGACCTTGGGAACTGAGTGTGGTCACAGAGACACCTGGCACATGCAGAGTATCCCTGTGCACTCAGAAAGCCCGTGATCTTCACTAGCCATGCTGTCCATAGACCTTAGGGAAGGTGACTACTGTGACAGACATCACAACAGCTGCTTTCATCAATTATTTAAATTTAATTACAATATTAAACTTTAGTCTGCACAGGTCTATCTTCAAAGCTGTCACCCAAGGGAAGGGCTTAGGTCATATGCACATAGTCAGCACTGAGCCCAGGTCCCCAGGACACCTATATATACCAGTTGAAACATACAGAGTCACCATACTTACAGAAGCAAAGGAAACTAGAAAAGCCTCTTTTTTATGTTTGACCTAGAAGTGGTCAGCTGGCACATTCTGGAAGGTCTGCCAAATAGACCCTGCTGTGATTACATGGGCCACAGGACCAAGAACTGCAGTGCAGAGGAATCTGATTCCTTAAGGTGGTTGGTGTCTGCTGCTTAGCTGCACAATGTGTACAATGACCGTGCTTTTTACTCAATATGAGACTAGCCAGGCACAAACAGCTGCTCTGCCTCGGTGTGGGCTAGCTGGATGTGTGGCCATATTGGTCATGCATGCCTGTTAGACGCAGGCCCCACTGCAGGCTGCCTCACCTTCTTAAACTCATTTCCAAATTCTGGTGTGAAGTGTGTCGCTCACATCTGTCCTCATGTCTCAGTTCCACAACCTTCCATCTTTATCTTGCTATCGTATTATGTAAGGTGGTAAGGCTATGGCCACTTAAGATCCAGGACAGGCATCCAAAGTCCGAGTATTCACATAGGGTAAAAACCACATAACACCCATTAAACATTAGATGACTGACATTAAAAGCAGGCTTTCTAAAACTTAACGTGGCAACAAAGATAGAGGTTTAACACTTCCCACAACAGCCTCTTACCTCACTTGTCCTGAAGGCCACCCTGTAGTTGAACTGGGACCCTTCTTTCTCCTTGGGGTCCTCTACCTTCTCTCTCCGGATGCTGACTGCTACAGGGCCAAGGTTTTCATCTATTCCAAAATAGTTCTGATGCTCTGGGATTCAAAAGAGCAGAGTCAGGAGAGAGAGCAAGTGGTGCAGCACCATCAGGTCACGTCACAAGTCCCCCGAGAAGCGCTACAGGCTGTAGCAGGCAGGATCCTTACGCACAGGTGGGGTTTTCTGGTTTCTAATCTAGATATGATTTCCTAGCTTGCTTTATCTCACTTGCTATTGCTTTACTTTCTTATTCTGCTTTTTACCATCAGAGCACCATGAGGGTACCACCCCAAAGCTGCCATTCTATAGACAGCCCTAACAGGAGGCTTGGTCACCATCCTCAGCACTGTGGAGGGGCATGGATCCTCAAGCATCAACACTGAAAGCTGCTCCCTTCCATATGGAAGGTTTCTGTCTCAGACTGAATGAAACTCCTGAGGTTACCCAAATGAGCCACTCAGACTGGCCAGAGTAATCTTAGCCAGCAGTGGAGTGGCAAAGGTCACCCTATCATTAAACTGTCCCTAGTGTCTAAGGAGAAATTTAGCGACAGGAAACACACAATAGTTACTAGGCTGTGAAGGTCACTGATCCTACAAATCTAGTAACTCCTCCTACCACGCTGTCAGTTCATTTTTTCTTTCCCATAAATCCCTGGACCTTGAAGAGACCCAGGTCACACAACCCCATGGCAGGAATGGACCTTGGGGTGTCCCATCTATCAGGCACAGGATGCCATAAGACACATTTTCTAAGACACAGTCACCAGCCCTACCTCATGTATAATACCCACATGCTAGGTGACATTTAGCAGTAGGGACACAGAGGAACATTTGAGGATGCATCCCCACTCACAATGTGAATCTCTGGTTAGAACCCTTCCAGCGACAAGACACTCCCCACTCTATGGACAGCTCTCTCTTGACCAAAGAACAACAAGGGGTCACCATGTCCCATGTCAGCTTCCATACTGATGTCTCTTCAGAAACAGTCCCTCTTACTACAGCATAGCAGAGGCAGTCGGGCCATGCAGAACGCAGGAGCAATTGCTCACCTGTCCATTAACTCAGGCTAAGAGCACATCCATCATTAGCAGCCACATCACACAGTAGCTGTGAACCCCCAGGAACGGTTCATTCATTTACGCACCACAACCTGGTCAGTTCCCCAAGGGTTGTGTCCTTAAACACTTTTTTTTTCACCCATATGCAAAACACATATATTTTATGTGACAAAAAAACACATTTGTCCTCTCTGAATGCCACCTTCTGGGTTTCAGCCAATCTTGCCTGATTCTCAGTTCTTGAGTTTGGGAAGCCTGCAGACTCTGTAAGTCTCTTAGCTGTGGTTTTATGCTCTGAGAACTTCTGGAAAGATCTGAAGTCACCAAAGGGGCAACTGCCTGCTCTACTGCAGCCAACACTACCCACATTAGTTCTGAAAAACAGGCCATTCATTCATTCAATACTGCTTGGGGACTAGACTAGTGTGACACAGATAATCCCTCCTGGAACCAAGCAGAGCCAGAAGCAGCAAGGAGGCTACTTTGGGGGCTGAAGGGAATCGGTTTCAGAATGGAGAAAGCCTGTGCGAGTGGGTACAGTATCTGCTGACAACAGCCAAAGTAAAAGTCACAGATCTAACTCTAGTGTCACCAGACATGTCAGGTTTGAAGAAGCTGAGCAGCTATTTGTGACTTTAGTCAGTAGTTTAAAACCACTCAATTAAACAGTAATAGAAAGTTAACTGTTTACTTCAGTGTACCGTGTCATTCTTGAAGATGCATTAGTGACAAGTGACCCAGGGCACTGCACTAAATCTGTCTTTATAGCAGATACTGCATCAGCATAGAACTTTCCAAGCTCCAGCTAACTATCCTTCCACATATCTGGGGCTTTACTATTCTCGGCGACACTATAACTCTGTGGTGGTTACGGGTCTTTTTTCAGATTTGTTCCCAGGTTTTTGGTGTTTTAGAATTCATACTGTGTGTGTATGTGTGTGTGTGTATGTATACATATGTATACACACACATATATACGCATGTATATATGTATACATGTGTACATATGTACATATATGTGTGTATGAATGTGTATATGTATATATGCTCATATATGTATATGTGTGTGTTATATACATACATATATATACATACCATATATATCTCAAATTTCCATGTTTTCTAACAGATTGCTAAAGATTTTAGATCTGCATTTTCCATAGGTATGTTGTCAGGTGACTGCTTGGGCAGATTTGGTTGCATCCACAGCCATCTTTTAAAGAGGACAGTGGCATATAATACTCCACTGAGTCAGAAACCATATTTTGAAAAACTGGAGAACTATTAGCTCTTTCACTAATGATGACAGAGAACACAAACTAGTGAACAAGAGAATGAAGGGAGTGTGCCCCTTCTTGCTGTTCTTTCTGACCTGTGTCCCAGCCACATCTTGCTTCCATCTCTGGCTCTGGGTCTGGCTCCTTCACACACCTGTATTTCTGAATGCAGATGCAGAGGCAAGGTTTTCATGTCCTCAGGCACCATGCCTGTGCCTGCAGACTGCACAGCTGTTATGCCTCGCCAGTCTTTGCTAGGGACCTCACGGTGCCTTTAGTTCAGTAAGAAGTCCGCAGGATGCCTGCATGTGTTTCTAAGGAAATTAAAATTTCCCCCTAGATTTGAGAACATGCTGTCTAACTCCTATGTAGAGCATGCCCGCAGACCATGAAGACGTGAACAGTCTCTGCCCCTCCCCCACTTCCCCAGAGGAAACAAAAGGCAACTCTTTCAAAGGACATCCTGCTTTCCTTTCAGGAAAGATCTGTGTTAATTTTGTCCTGAGAAGTCTTGTCATTCTGTGCAGAGGCTCAAGAGTGAGCCCCTTATAGCTTTGCATATTGAGACCCTTGCCTCCCACAGCCTGGCCTTATTTCCAATCCAATGAGCTGACGATTTCCATGAAATTGTTTCAAGAGTGAATCAAACGAAATACTTCCTTGTAGAATGGAAGCTGTGAGAAGGTTGTTGATAAGTTGAATAAAAACCCACATATCGCTTAAATATAATAGAACATGATAAGAAAAAAATCAGCTAAAATATTGATGGGAATGAGAATCGCAGCATCTTGGTGGTGCATCCTGGCTAGTCCATCAGAAAGGGAGAGGGGATTCCTAACTTCAACGAGGAAAAAGGACTGAGGTGCCTTGGTACCCAGGCTCCAGGTTGTTTCTAGACTCTGCAGTGTCTTGGAAGGGACATTGATTGGTGAGCCACCAATGAGCTGAGCAGGGAAGAACAAGGACTCTACACACCGAAGTCAGGGCTGAAGAAACGAGGGCAGCCCTGCCAGGTTGTTAGTGCATACTATTAAAGCACGCTACAAGGTCATAGAAGCCACAAACCACAGAACCAATATCCTCCAGGCCTCTCCCTCAGTCCTACACAGAGGAGAAGCCAACTATGGCCCCCAAATGCAGCTTATGGGTCTCTGCCTTTCAACAACTAGTTGGTCACTTCGTTTTTGCATGCTGCTTACTGGGGTGACATGCCATAGCTGGTGGCTCTCTGAACTCCTAAGACGGACTGTGCATCACCTTTCCCTCCACACAACTGTATGTCTGCATTTCAAATCGCCCTCTATCACTGCACTCTAGGAACTTTGAACAAAATACCATAAAAGCAGGGCAAATGGGTGAGTGAAGATCTTGCCTCAGAAGATTACTGGGAAATCACATCTAGCCTTGAGAAACCTATTCTTCTGCAAAGGCTTCCTGCATTGTAAGCCCATTCGCCATGCAGGAAAACAGAGGTATTGGTGCTGCCACGTGCCTCTCACCCTAAACTTAACCAAAACATTACCAAGCTTAGAAAACCCATAGCACTGGAGAGAAATGATAAAATGTTTAAAATATTACACTTTGTTTCATACAGAACCATTGAGGACCCATGTTTCATACTGGGCCAAAGGCGAGGGGTTAAGTGACTGTAGGAAATGATCTGCTGCAAACGTTAATATGTAAACAGCCTGACAACAGCTGTTCCAAGAACAGCTCCAGGGGATGACTTCACATAGGTGAAAACTAAGCCGTGGGCTGGGGAGATGGATCAATGGATAAAACGCTTACCATCTCCATTACCATATACAGAATGCATGAAGACTGGATGTCATGTGATTCTTGATAGGTGGAATGGCAGAGACAGGGAGTCCTTACAACAAGCTGGCTAGCCAGACCAGTGACACCAGTGTAAGCACTGGTTTCAACTGAGAGACCTTGCCTCTAAAAGGCGAGTGTTCTAGAAGGGACTCCTGATGTCAATCAACCTCCAAATGCACAGGTATTCATGTGCACAAGCATCAACACAGATGTACAACCACATACATGCAAACACACATATACGCACGTGTGGTTAAAAAAAAGTAAACAAGTCACATGGGGAAGCCAGCACAGCATAGAGACAGACAACAGTTCCACCTTGGACCTTAAGACAGTACAGCATAAGGTACAGTTCTATAGAAATCAATGCACAACCTGGAAGACAAGAAACTGAGGGAGCCAGCATTTGCTCACTGTAGTTTTTAGCAACATGTTCTCAAGAGGAGAAAGGAATCTCTGAGTATAGCTTGAAAGGTAACAGGCTACTGGTGAAGGACTGCTGTTCGGCTTCTGGGCAGTCTCAGATGGGGGTGAGAGCATTAGACTTGGACCTGAGCAGACAGAAAGCAGGCTTTACTAGGCTTTCAGGACCTCTGGGACCTTCTGTGATGGTGACCTTCACTTCCAACCTACTGTCCCAAAGCAAAATGCCCCTGAGGTCTCCGCTTGGGCCATCAAGCAAGCCTCACAGAAATAGCAGCATCCTCCTTCCTGTTTCTCCATGGCTGACCAAGACCTGGTGATGTTCAGCATGAATGGGCCTTTGTAAGTTCTTAATCTGACTGTGCCCTGTACCCTCACTGCCCTCAGCAGGAAAGCAAGTGCCTGGCAATGTCCCTTGGTGCTAGAGCCCCAAGTACAGCTGTGCAGTTCCTCCTGCTAGGAGCTCGTAGACTCAATGGGACCACTGTTGGCAGTGGTGAGGGTCAGGGAGAGAGGCTATGCAGAGTCCATCAACAGTGTCCTCTCCAGGAGGAACATGTGTCTTAGAATAGTACTATTCTAAGTAGTATAGTACTATTGTTAGGTGGCACTTTGCTCACCTGTGTGAATTTAACAGTGTCCACCTCCCTAGTAATTTCAGTCATGGACTGAATAAAATGGGAAGAAATGGCAGGGGGCATGAAATTCAAAGGAAACACAGTCATGAGTCACTCAGCAGTGAGTTCAAGAGATTCAAAAGACAGCCTCCCCCGCCACACCCACCCACCCACATCCATGCATTAATGTGACACTGGGCTGAGTGTGTGTGGAACCAGGTGGTGGACTTCACCAGACACACTCCCAGCCCCATCCCAGCACACGGCTCCCTTCTGCTTCTCTCATCTTTTAACCATCACTACAAAGTACTGCCCTTTAATGCTATGCTTGTCTATGGCAGGGACAATGGCCTCTTTCAGGAGAGAAAGGTCTCACACACTTATGTAAGAAATGCATGGGGGACTGTGCTGTGTGACAGGAGCTGCTCTAAGCCCTTTGTAGGATGTCCCTGAATCATCAGCTAGGTGGGGTATGAATCCATGAGTGTTTCCCACCTGGCCCATCCATAGTCCTTGGTTAGCGTGCATGAACCTCCAGCTGTAGTTACCACAGATGCACACTTCAGCCTTATGGCAAAGGGGCAGTTCCTAAGCTCCCCAGACATAAAACGGTAAAATGGTGTTACGGCAGGAGAGAGGGTTCATGCAGTTCTTTTTGTTTTTGTTTTGGTCAGTACTGGCTACTGAACTTAGAGTCTCATGCATGGTAGGTGAGTACTGTATAAGCAGCTCCAAACCCAGCCCAGTATAAAACTCTTCTTTGACTCACTTACACAGGCATCCTTTATTCTAAGTGCTGCTAAGGAAGGCTAGACTGGAGAAAAGGAGCATCTGCGAAGAGCTGGGTGGGAGCAAGCACTAGAGATGATGAAGACGTGAACAGGAAGGATGTGATGGCCTCCCCTGGTGCAGCTTCACTCGGCGGCACCACTGCCATCACAACTGGAGCCTCATGCTATCCTGAAAGTCTCTGCCACTGCTCCTTCCAAGTTGCCTCTACCCCTGAAGGAAGCTGATATGACAAGAAGAAATCAAACAGGTCCTGTCGGGTACGATTTTATAAAGGAGAGAGCAAGGGAAGAAGGAAGAAAATGGAAGAATGAATGGACAGAAGGAAAAAGTGAGGCAGGGAAGGAGAGAGAGGGAAGGAGCATTAAGGTGAGTGTGGTCACCTTGACGTATGTAACCTAGAATCATCTGGAAGATGGGCCTTCGGGCATGCCTGTGAGGGGCCATTGGGCATGCCTGTGAGGGGCCATCTCGTTATATAATACACTGATATAGGAAGATTCATCTTAATTGTGGGTGGGGTCATTTCTCAGACAGGGACCCTGAACTGGATAAAATGGAGGAGACAAGGCAGATAGCTTGCATTCATCCCTGTTTTCAGACTATGGATGTGACATGGCCATCTGCTTCAAGCTTCTGCTGCTTAGACTTCTCACCCATCAAGGGTTCTGTGTTGAACTGTGCACTAAAATAAACCCTTTCTCCCTTAAGTTGCATATGTCAGAGTACTTCATCACAGCAATAGGAAAAGGAGCCAAGGAGACAAGGGACAAGGGACAAGGGACAGACAGAGGGAGAGCATGAACCATGGCTCTGTCAGTTTTACCCCGGCTGAATCACACCCTGAAGCTGCTGCTACACGAGATTCAACAAGTGTCAAGAGCTGAACCGTGATACTTGCAGTACTCATATGCGGTGAAGCGCAGAGAGTGGCTATCTATAGACTCTTCCAGGTGGCCCATACTGCCAAAGAGAAGCCCCGGAGAGGGGGCAATGGCAATGTAGAGCAAAGGCCTCAACTTTTCTTCCTGGTCATCACCAGAGAGAGTGGAGGATGTTATTGCTGCTGGCCATGCTTACTGTCAGGCCCATTTCCTTTCAAACTCTCAGGCAGATGCAGAAGGACTTGTCTGGACAGGTTATGCTGCTGGCTGGCTGTTTATGGTGGCCAGACACTCCCTGGTTGGGAAGTTTACAAAGCTGCTGAAACATCTTTCAGGGACTGTCATGGGACACATCTTGGCTTCAAGAAGCACCTCTGCACATCAAGGCCCGGTAATATAAAGCCTACACATCAGACTACCCACAGTACCAGGAGTTTCACAAGGAACAAAGAAGAAAATACAAGGTGCTTTAGAGATAATCAGCAGGTCTCCTGAAAGCCATAGAGAAGAGCTCTGAAAGAGAGAGCCTGCCCTTAGAGCCTATCCTGGTGGGTCTGTTTGGAGCACCCTGCTCGCCTTGTCCAATGACTGAGGCTATGAAATTAGGCTAGTCTGTACACTTCAAACCCTCAGGACTCAGGCCACCTATGTCTGGTCCCTAATGCTTTCATGTAGACACTTCTGCTGTCAATTTTATCAGCAAGTCACACTGGGTCACAGGCAAAGAGCTAAGCCCTGATGAAGTAGAAGCTCCCTTGGCACTGAAGCTTAGCAGCTTTCCCTGAGGACACTTCCCCCTCAGCCTGGGGCTTATCTGTCTTCTTACCAGCAAAATAAAACAAACAAACAAACAAACAAACACCAACATGGAAGCAGGGGACCTCAGGGCCCGCTGCACATCTCACTCTTTGGTCTTTACAGAACAGCCTAGAACTCAGCTTTCCAGCTACTTCCTAGGTCCTCAGCTAAGCCCTCAACCAGAGATGAATACAAGACCCTGGCACTGGCAGCCAGCACAGCTGTATCCTCTCACCACACACTGCACGGTGTACACAGACAAATTCTTTCTGGATGTTATTAACTTATTTCATGTACCGACCTGAACAGTCTGACAGCGTCACTTCCGACGCTCTCTAGGGTCTTCATCAGCAATTAGAAACGGCAGCGGAAACCAGTCACTGCAGAGAGGTCTTCAAAACAAGTGAGAGATGAGCACACAAACCAGACTAGAAACCACCTTCTGGGCAGACCCTGAGGCCACTAACAAGTCCAGTGGTGGCAACCTCTGGGGCAGTAAACTTGCTCCTCTCACACATACTTTGGATGTGAGATACACTTTGAGTGGGAAGCTGTTAAGCATCTGCACAACAGGATCACAGAAGCCTTTGCACCCTGATGCCCTAAACTCCACAGTACTCAACTACCCAGATGTTGAGCTTCTTAAAGATGTCAGAGTGTCGCAAATCTAGAATTTATTTCATGTGCCAGTTTTCAGCTATCATAACCATCTTGATGAGGAAGCCTGTTCCTCTGCGGTCCACTTTTGAAAGCCAAAAGCAACTAACTTCTTCCTGTACAGCAGTCCTCCACATTCTAATAAGTGACATCCCAGGGACAGGCACAGTGGAGAGGATAGCAGCTAGGTCACAGACTGAAACAGCTCAGAAGTTCTTGGGTTTTACTGTGACAATGCCTGAACTCAAAGCAGTAAGAGTGGGGAATCAGAGAAGGGAGTGCATTGGAACTAAAGACTGTGACCAAGACTGGGTCAGATACATGAAGGCAAAAATAATTTAGTTTATATTATATTAAAATTTTTTGCAACAACACCAGAAGTAATTCTCCATCTCTCACCATGTAATCCCATTTTCAGAACCAATCCCATTTTCAGAACCATGCACATCTGGCAAATTCATAAATTCTTCAACAAGGCTTTGACATATCCACTCTATGAATCGACAAGGTAAGAGCAGAATTCTCCAGTTTACATGGTGTAAGGAGCTACGTGGAGGAACAACGCAGGACAGACATAATCACAGGATGCTTACTAAGATGGTAAAGTCTAAATGAAATCTGATGTCAGAGGAGGAGGAAGCAAGCCCCTGATGGGGATGAATCAGCACAGCCAGATGCTGGGGCTGCTAACAGGCTGCAGTGGATGACTACTGATCAATATCAACCCAAGCCCAGTGGGCTATGACCCTGGAACCCTGAGGAAGTTCTAAGTCAGTAAAGCCCATAGCAGGCCCTGAAAACATCCTAGAATGATTTCAGTATGTCTCCTGCAGGCTCAAGTGTTAGGCAAAGGGTCTGTAGCTAGTGGTGCTACTTTGGAGGGCCCTAGAAACTAGGAGGTGGAACTAGCTGGAAGAGCAGGTCACCAGAGTTGTGTCACTGAAAGTGATATCTGATCTCCAGACTATCCGTCAGTCCTCCGTTCCTCCCCTACTTTCCATCCACTGTGCAATAAAGACATTCTCTCCATAACATGCACCTAAGATCCATGATGGTCTCCTCAAGAGCATGAGGACACTTGACTATAGACCAGACCCTCTGAAACCATGTCAAAACAAACCCTTCTTCTTCTTAAGCTGCTCCCTCAGGTCTTGGGTATTTTGATTATAATATAGAGTATCACAGGACTATCCTCTGAGCCAAAGTGCTGCCATCTTTATCAGAGTGGCAGTGCCTGCTTGCAAAAGATCATCACAGCTGGGCTTTATGACTGTTGAGGGTCTTTTGTAAAGGAATGGGAAGGTGAAGGGACCCTTACCTGAGTACCCAGCCATTCCTCCCAGCCGGTTGTATGTTAATTCTGCCCTAACTGTATGTGGTCTCAGAGAGGAGCTAGAGTATATAGACAGGCAAGAATTAGGGAAGGGAGCTCCCCTCTATGCAGACATCAGGGAGTCATCCAATGTGGCTGTTATAAGGCCACCCACACATCTGCTCATTATCCCTCACCTAGATACTGTAAGTAAGCCTATTAGACTCATTGGTTCCCCAGAGTGAATGCTGATAGGACTGTACCTTGGTTTGTCCTTGGGACATTGGATGAATGTTGTTTACGTGTCACCCCAGGAAAGGAATTTAAGTAACACAGCAATGTGGACATAAGAGTCCCTGAGCCCCTGCAGGTAGCTAGGTGCCTACCTTTGCCATAGAAGAACTTGCGGTAGTAGTAGGCCCCAAGGTCAACATGCTCTATGATGTAGCGCTTGACCTTCTCCCTGTGAATGGGCTGGTTCTCTCGAGGCACCTCCAAGACAGAGACACCTGCATTGGTACAGTGTGAGCTGAGGGATGACTCAAATGAGCAACTCTCCCCAGAGCTGAAAGAGGCTGAGTTGGCCCGAGAGAGCGCAATGCGTCTGTCGCCCTCTCCACCAGTCTCATTCCGGAAGTAGGGGCAGCTGAGGACCAAGTCGTTGCTCTTCCCATCGCCCTCATCAGCATCTGGGTTCTCCTTGGAGTTGAGGTCCTCCTTGCTGCCCAGCGGAGACTCACAGCCTCCAGCTGAGCCTACAGGCACCTGGGTCTGTGATGCAGCCGAGGCCCCTGTGGTGATGTTCTTTCTCTTCCCCATGCTAGCCCGAGTGGCCATGGCTTCATTGATGTTGAAGAGGATACTCTGAACGTCATAATGGGCAAAGCACCTCTGGCAACTCCAAGGGCGGATGCCCCTGTCCAGGCGACCCTCCTCTAAGTCAGAAGTGAACTTGAAGGTCTCATGCTCGCTTTTTACTGTCCGAAGTTTTCGGAAGAGTGATGTTTCCACTGACTCTGATTTTAACCTGCGCTTGAAGGGACTGTCTCTGTCTCTCCCTATCAAGAGACCACCATCCATGTAGTCCAACCCTGAGATGCGGACGAACTCTCCTCTAGAAATCTGGGCTGCAGCATGGAGACTGGGGGAGATGGCGGTGTCACAGGAGAAGAAATCTGGAATCCCAAAGGAGCCGGTCACCTTAGGGTCATAATTCTCCACTCGGTAACCTCGGAGCATGGCAAAAACATTCTCTCCGGACAGACCCTGCCTGTCAATAGATGATGTGCTCCCATATTCCCTGTGCAGGGCAGCTCCTGTGTTGGGGTTGACTGCATGTTGGTCCAGGACATCCTCAGTATCGATGTCACTGATGGTAACATCACTGTTGCTCCTTTGTCGTATGGGATGGAGTCCTCTCTGGGGAGAATGGACGAAGATGTCTCCAGTGGTGTACTTTGCCTCCACAAAGTCCAGGTCCAGCTGCTCCTCTTGCTGCCTGTCACCCTGGTCATTTTGGCCATTCTGGATGATAGAGGTGACACTCTCATAGCTGGACTGAGAACGGCTCTCCCACAGTGTCTTGCAAGCCAGGTCCTTGGAGCAGTCCTTTTTAGGAGGCCACTCAGACACTCTGGCCCTCACCCCCATCTTGGGCACTGCTGGGGTACCGTTGGCTGGCCCACCACCACCTCCACTGCCCTCACTTGGACTGGTGGTGTTTAAAGTAGCAGGTCCCATGCTGCCATTGATGGCTTTAAATTTCCGAGCAAAATAATCATCAGACTGCATGGTTCTGGAAGGGTCCTTGAACTTGGAGGCAGCTCTGCCAAACTTGTGCTTCTCTACCTGTGATGGCCTTGGGTCACTCATGTCCACAGAGGCAAAATCAGAGGCTCATCAGTAACAATGATAAGAGCCCACCTCCATGCTCATCACACAATCCACAACAAACGCAGACAGAAAGGTTGGCTGTCCAGCGTTTCTCTTTCACCAAAACCAAACGACATCCTCAAAGCACAGTTTCTCCAAAGCCATGACAGACATTCTTCCGGTGGTGGCAGCGACACTGTCCCCGCTTCTGTTCTTTTTAGCAGAACTCCTTAAGACTCCTGTTCATAAGCATTTCCTTCACCTGAATTAAAAGACAGAAAACAGTCAATTGTGACTGACACAGTTCAGGTCAATACAGGCTGTTTCTCTTCTCTCGCCCATGCCTCTGCCCGTATCAACACTCCCACACTCCTGTGCACATGCTGTGTTCATGTAACTCAGGTGTGCCAGTCTATCCTGTTGTGCAAGACTGACTGAACTTCACCACTCTCAAGAAACTTCCCTAGGATGCAGCAATTACGCCAGGCATCAGACTAGAAACACTGGGAATGATGGGAACCTATGGGGCAGAGAAGTGGGATCAGACCTACTCTTTGTCTTTCTCCTTTACTTTATTTTTAACTACACAAAAATACTGCTAGCACTATACCCTCCCTGTTCAGGACAGGCTGGGTGGCTTATTCATGGACCTGAGAAAGAAATAGCTCTTGTCCACATAAGCATAATATCTGACATTACGGTTCAGTTGGACAAGATTAAAATCCCAATTAACTACAGTGTGAGAACTTTCTGGCAAGCTCCTAGTGGCCACGATGAATAGATGGGCATCCTTGAGAAGTGCAGATATTTTCCTAGGGTGGCAGCTGCTTTGCTTTGTCCCCAGTACTTTAAAAAAAAAAAAAAAGCTATCAGTCTGAGCATGACCTCATGCTATTTACCCCTGAGCCATCACGTAACCGGGGAAATAAGGTGTCTTAGGGTATGACAAATGAGGGGAAAAAATACAAGCAGATGCACAGACATCCTGACCTGCGTTCTCAGAAAAACAGACGAATGCCCACCTCTTCTCAATCTACCTAGAATTACTATTTTTAAAGGGACTGTGGACTGCTAGGAATTGCTGTTATTTCCTAGACAATTTAGACATATATGAAACCAGTCCCTATATGTAGCCAGCAATCTGACCACAGGAGGCCCGACCACAGAACCACTGAGCCAAGCCAATCAGCATCTCACTGAAAGGCATAGGGTGCTATGCCGAGGCTCAGCTACCAACAGACCAGCAGAAGATATGTAAAGTATTAGCATTACTTCCAGGACTAGTAAGGACAAGATGTGGGCTGGAAAGACAAACCACGAAGCTACAGATATTAGGGGCTGTGAGTCTCATGTAAAAATCCTCTCAGCTGAGAAAGCAGCTGAGTAGTACAGCACTGAATGAAGAGCGAGACTCCAGGGATTGTTTGGCTGTCTCCTCTTCCTTCCCTCTCCCTGTGTGGGGCTCTTCTATCTCTGGCTTCTGTTCTTCTATGCTGTGTCTCAATTACATCACACCAAGCACCTTTTGGGTCCTCCAGCACCCCCACACTTTCGGCTCTTGTCCCAGTTGTTCCCTCTTAATGGAGCACCAGCTGCTGGGCGGAGCTGCACACCACCAGTGTCTCTCAGGTTGTACGTCCATGCGCCATGTTCCCATGCTGCCTTCTACTTCCCCTCTCTTTTGTACCTCACAGCAGCTTCCTGATTCTCTCTGTGTGAGTGTCCCCCCAAAGCAGCCCCAAGTGTCCAGGGTTACATAATTTTACTCACTATTTCTTTTGTAGAGATCAGTACAGTTTCTAGTATGTGGTAAATGTACAAAAAATACTTAATAAGTCAACAAGTTACTAAAAGAATGCATTTGGCAGTAACACTTTATACTATAAGAGACTCAAGTGGTATGCCTATGGACCTATTAAATAGGCTTTAACTGTAAGAGTTCAGGGCTGGAGACGTGGCTCAGTAGGTAGAGTGCTTGCCTGGCATGCATGAGTCCCTGGATTGGATCCCTAGCCCTCATAAAACTTAGCATGGTGTACTCAACAGCACTTGGGAGGAAAGGTTTCAGGTTCAGAAAGCCAAGGTCATCTTCAGCTACACAGTGAGTTTGAGATCAGTCTGGACTACATAAGACTTTGTTTTTAAAAAAGTAAAAATAAAAGAAGAATGGCTTATTATTACTTTGCAGATACATGCTCACATGCAAAGATGGATGAGTGTAAATTTCCTGGGAACCAAGGCCAGGAAATTATATGCCAAAAGGCTTTTTAAGCCCTTACAATGACTATGAACTTAATACCCAGCAGCTATTCCATTATGTAAAAAGGGCATCCCACCCCACTGAAGTACCAGCCAAATGAGCTGCAGTGCCCCAACTGGATAGATGGCAGAAGGCTGCCACCCTTCATCCTCTCCACATCCCAGCAACTCCCCAGGCAAGGCAGAGTCCCACCTCAGCAAGCAATCAGCAGTCTCCACAGCCCACCTGCCATGGGTCTCTGAGCCCTCTAGGCCGTGCAGAGCCCTGTTCTGTTTGTGGCTTCCTGGGAGAATCTCCTGATGCATGCTATGAATAGTACCACTACAAATGAAGATGTCATGGAAAAGAGAATATTCAGGGGACTGGTGTTTGGGGCACTCAAGCTTCATGTCAGAATTAGTATCAAAAGCCTTTTGAACTAACAAGCTCCTACATCCTTCTTTTTAATGATCTGCCATATGCTTGCCCTTTCTGGGTCATCACAAATAAATACTGGTTTTGATTGTTGGCAAATACAGGGGTCTCAGATGATAAGCCCCACAGCACATTTCCTCAAAAAATATGAAACTTGTTGACAAGGAGGTGTGCTGCGAGGTAAGCCCAGTACTGAATGTGTATCTGGTTGAACTAACCTTCTAACCTGCTCTATCGTGCTATGAGGAGCATAGGGACCACTGTGGTTTTTCCTACGTTCCCAAGTCCAGACTGACCAGCTGCGGGAAGGAGAAGGCACAGGACTCCCCAGGTTATTAGTCTTCCTGTCTGTCCCTCCCTCCCTTCTTTCCAATTCATTTTCAATATCAGGAATGTACCACTGCCAATCCTTTGCAATTACTTTCTCTCTTTTTTTTTGGGGGGGGGGATTAGGAGAGGGAGAGTTCCTGTAGCCCAAGCTAGCCTCAAACTCACTAATATAACCAAAGATGACCTTGAACTCATGATCCTCCTGCCTCTGCCTCACCAGTGCTGAAGTACAGGCTTGTTCCACACCCAGTTGATGCTGAGATCAAAGCCAGGGCTTTATACATGTTAGGAGAGCACTCTACCAACTCAGCTACATCCCCAGCCACAATTACTCTTGCACTTTGTCAAGTTCTATGGTGTTTGCAGACTATCAAAAACAAACAATCCATTACTAGCCCTCTGTGGGAATTAGAAAAAAGGAAACAAGGAAGCTCTGTGGCCTCCCAAGGAACGAACAGGAGACCTGCACAGTGAGGAGCTAGGGAAGGCAATGATGGACTACTGAAGGACACGCTCAAGGACTGGGAACCTACGAGAAGGATTGGCCCTCAAGCTAGGGCCCAAGGTATTCAACAGAGGACAAGACAGAACCACAGCATTGCACTGCTTAAGCACAATTGACAGTAAGTAAGAAGCATTTCCAAGTTTTCCACAAGACATCAGTGAGCCTTAAAGACTAATATTGTGCTTATAATTGAGCCTCTTATCAGGACTGCAGCTGTAGCAAATGGTTGAAACCCACAAAAATGCACAAATTATGAGTCCCATTCATAGGAAAAAGTGGTTAAAATTATGCAGTGCATTGATAATACAAGGATAACTGGAGAAAATGCTTATTCTCCACAGCAGAATCCAATCAGAACATGTCTGGGACGCACAGAGGAACAAAGTTACCCCACTTTGACCCTCCCTGTGGCCAAGAGGACGAGAGCTGGGCTGTGGCCTTCTCTGAAGGTCCATCACCTGAGCCACTCATGACCAAATGGCCGTCAAACAGCCCTTTAATGCACACGTAGAATGCAGTGACCTGAGAGACGGGCAGTTACACTGGTTCATCTTCTCTGTCAACCTGACTGGGTTTGGAATGGCCTAGAAGATATACCTCTAAGTCTATCGGTGGGTGGAGTTTCCAGCGAGGGTTAGCTGAGGAGCAAAGGTAACCTGAAGGTGGGCAGCAGCATCCCATGAGCTGGGTCCTGAAATGAAGAAAAGGGAGAAAGAGAGCTGAGCTCTCTGTTCATCTGTTTCCCAACTGATGACACAATGTGACCAGCCTCCTCACCTCACCTCATCTCACCTCATCTCACCTCACCTGCATTCCCTACTGCAATGTTTAGAACAATGTTTAGAACCCTTCCATAAACTGGGTTTGCCAGGTATTTTGTCATAGAAATGAGACAAGTAGCCAATACAATTTTTAAAAATAGTGATCGCTATCTATTGGTAGGCAATTTCAATCATAGTATGACTGCTGAATTTCTGTTAGATCTGGTCAGGAAAATTAGTATTTCATTCAGACATTCTTTTTGAAAAAACAAAAACAAAAAACACTGAGCTGGTACCAAAGTTAACAAAGCCATGAGAATGCAGAAAACTGGATTTTCCACTCTGGAGTCTTACAATACAGGGGTAAGCCACCCATGGCCTCTACCTTGGTAGAAAGCTCACACTGGCCTTAGCTCCACCAGTTCCTTATGCGATCCATGTGCTACAGGGGAATTTCTCCATGTGGTCTCCAGGAAAATGTATCCCCGAGGTACAGTTAAGGCGTTTTCCATCAGAGTACAGCAGGACCTTGGGAAGAACCCTGGAAGATTTAGTCCCCAGACATCCCCTTATGATGATGAGCCCACAATGTGCAGCCTTAGAGGATCAAGGTAAACAAGGGACCTTGAGCCACAGGTGATCAGGTAGGACTCTGGAGTGATTGCAGACAAAGCATTAGCTAGTTCCACCTGGGCAGTGCCCCAGACTGTGACACAAATTGCTTTCCCCCATCCTTTTCATTGTGCCTAGCCCTGGGCCGGCACTCATGATTAGATTACATCTAAATTCACAAGACTGAAGACCCAGTTGCCAGGATGGAGCAGGCACCACCATCACAGTACATGGATCAGACACAGAGACTCCCTGTTTACTTCTTTGAATCTCCTGCTGGCTCCTCCTTCTGGGGCTTCCTGCAGATGCTGGTGTTCAGGCTATCCCAGGCTGCCTTCATTAAATTCTGAACACATCCTGGGGGTTCCACACATAGTCTCTATGCTGATGATTTGGTCTTTATCCACAACCCAAAGCTGCTTCATTCAGTGCTTCCAATCTGCAGTGATTGCTCATGCTTACGCTCCTGCCTCTCCAGCCCTTACCCAGCACTGCCAAAGATGGAGTTCTCATCCAGTTCTCAAAGTCCACATCCAACCCACAGCCTGTCAAGTTTACCACCCAATGCTCCTCTAAGACACGCTTCCCTCTCTGCTTCAGCTGCCACCAACCTAGTTGGACCATTTGTCAGAGTCCCTCAGAACAAAGCCTGCTTGATTCAGTCAGCATGAAAACTGCACCTATCCCAGTCTTAGCCAGCGCCTGGGCCTCCTGCCTCTATGTTCACACATGTTAACTTTATATTATTATCCAGGGTATTTTGCATGCTCTCTGCCCACATACTCAGCAAGGCCTTTGTCCCTAGTCTACCCAATGTATCTGACTTTACTTAAATCCTACAGCAGCTCTTTTCAGAAGCTGCCTCAAATCTTAAGGTTGGTTCCATGTGATCTTACCCTGGACCCCACTGAAAAGAAGGGAACAGAAACATTTCCCATAAACCTCGGTGCACTGAGCCTTAAGACCTGTAGGAAGACTCACAGCCTTCCCTCTATGGAACCACACTCAATCCAAGATTAAAATTGAACCCAGGGTGCTAAGTAGCTAGCTCAAAGTGTCCTTGGTGAGCCAGGAAACCATCCAATCCAAAATAGCTTTCTTCTACTCAGCACAGACATTAAGAGAAGGCTAGCCCTGCCTGCCTCTGCACATAGCTTAAACGTTTAATTTTTCTAAAGCTATGTGAGGAGCAAATATACAATGAATCCATTCACACTGCTGGCTCAATATAAGCCTTCACTGCAGCATGTTTTCAGGTGCACTGTCAAGTCTTTTTTAGTGGGGGAAAAAGACAATCTTTCCAACAAAGGAAACCAGATGTGCATGTGCAAAGAGAGATACTGACTCCATATATAAAAGTCACTCAAAATAGATTAAATATATAAGCCCCAAAACTATAAAACTCACAGAAGAAAAACAACAAGGAGTCCGGGGAGATGGTTGGCAAAGTGCTTGTCATGCTAGCACGAGGCCCTGAGTTTGGATCTCCAGCACTCACATAAAAGCCATGCTTAGTGGCATGAGCCTGTAAACTCAGTGTGAGTAGAGGTTTGGAGACAGGAGGATCCCCAGGGCCCAGTGGCCAGTCAGTCAAGATGAATGGGAGAACTCTAGGTAAGTAGAGCCTATCTTAAACATTAGAGACAGTGATTGAGAAAGACCTGTGATGTTGACCTCTGGCCTCTACACTCACATGTATGCAGCTGCACACATACCCATAAACAATAACCCTAACCTGCATTCCCCCCACCCCACACACATATAAGAAATATAGCTCACAAAAGCTGGAAGTATGGTCAGATTTGGCAGTGGCTTCCTAGATAGGACATCAACAGCACTGTCAACCAAAGAAAATGATTGATAACTGCACTTTGTCAAAATCAGAAATATTTTGCATCTAGGAGACTACAGGCAGAGTGAAGCACCCATACAGCCCTGGAATGGGAGGGCACATCTGGGAACAGCTGTGACCCCACTCAGGTCAGGGCAGAACCCAGAGGCATCTAGGTTCAACCACAGCAGGATGCCCCTCCCCCTTGCCAATTTTTCTTGCCAGTAGGTTCCAGTGACTCTCCTCTTGGAGCCCCCTGCCTTCACATCTAAATGGTGAGTGGTAAACAAGCCCATGCTCGCCATCTAAAATGGCCATTTAAACTCATAAAGACAACACGCCGTGACAGGGCTGAATTATTTCCACTCAGAACATCAGGTTTTGATCCTGCGGTAATGTGCAAGAATCACCAGACTCCAAACCATACGTTCCGGGGTTCGGTGAGTCCAAAGACAGATAAAAGAGCATTTAATCAAGGCCTCAAACATCAAGGAGCTGCCACCCGCTCACCACAGAGAGCACCCGAATGCCTGGGAAGCATGCATAGCATATGTTTTTTTTAGGCTGTCACAATCTTAAGTCTCTCTAAGCATCTACTGTTTAATCTAATTTTCCCTCATGAAATGTCTGGCTTTGGCTCAAATTGAATCATTATAAATCTCTATTTCCACGTTTCCCGTGTTTGACTGTAAAATGTCTTTTTGTATGAAATCTGACATGGGCAGAAGCCTGAATTTTAATGTTCTTCATTGGCAAAATGTGTTTTCCCCACTTCAAAACCAGAATCAGTTTTTTACAGTTAAATACCTGGAAACATGTCTAAAAGAGAAAAATAAACTCTCTAGGAAATCCTTCCATGCTTGGTTTCTGATCTCAGGTTCTAAAATACTTCTATAGGTTTTTATTGATACCAAGCATCCACGGACACAACACATTAAAAAGACTTGACCTATCTAAGCTATGAATGCTGAGGCTGCATGGCTCTCTCCTGAGGATGAGGACATGCTCTGTAGCTGGTGCAGGAACCCCAGTTCTGGGGAATGGGGATGGGGGCTTCCAGGTCAGAGTCAAGGCGGTCATGCACCAAGATGGTTCTCAGTGCCCGGAGGAAAGGATCCCAGAGAGCAAGGAAACAGAGACCAGCCATCATTGCCTAAACAAGTCACTCTCATTCAGTATGACAGTGCAATTTCCCATCTTTCGTCCCAAACAACAGTCTCTAATAGCCACACAGCGCTCTCCTGGTAGCCAAGATACAAAAATTCCCCTAGTGTTTTAGGCATAAAATGTTGCACACATAAGAAACACCTATACAGAGAACCAGAGGAAATCTGACTGAACCCCAGAAGTTTACAGACACTTAAGGCTACAATGTGGCTTTGATGTTGAAATCACAGCCCTACTGACCTCTTTGGTCACTGTATTGAGGGACAACTCCCCATCGCCAGCTTCACATGGTACCTGTCATTAATTAAATCTCTTAGGATGAGAGAAAACAGGCTACGAAATTAAAACTTGTGGGCTAAGGGTGGCTCAGTGGTTAAGAGCACAGAGAACTGAGTTTGATTCCCAGAGACCACTTTGGGTGGCTAACAATGTCTATAACTCCAGTTCTGGGAGATCCAACACACTCTTCTGAGCTCAGCAGACAATGCACACATGTAGTACATATAAATACATGTTAGTAGATACTCATATGTATAAAGTAAACAATAAGCTTTTAGCAGAACTAAGAAACAGCCCACACCACCACAATAAAACTATACAGATATACAGTTTTCAAGAATCAACACCGCAGAAGTCATACAGCTATGTGTGTGCACTATAAGCATGTTACTTTAAAAGGAATGAATAATCAACCTTTCTGCCAAGGAGACTCACAAGTGGCAGGAGAGTTGACAGAAAGTAAATGGCAAAAACCCATTTCTTCTGTGTCCAAACACTAGCAGCCTAATGTCTCAAAGTGCTTCCATTCAACAAAGGCCGTTTGATCTGAGACTATTACACTGTGTTACCAGGTACCACCATGGACCAGGCTTGTCTGTGCTCACAAGATAAATACAAGGTTGTGTCACTGTGGTAGTTTCAATTAAAATGGTCCCCATAGGGTCATAGGGAATGGCACTTTTAGGAGGTGTGGCCTTGTTGAAGGAAGTGTGTAACTGGGAGTGGGTTCTGAGGTTTCCTGTGCACAAGCCAGGCCCAAGGTCACTCTCTTCCTGCTGCCTGCCGATCTGGATGTAGAACTCTTGGCTCCTTCTCCAGCACCAGGTCTGCCTACGCCTCCATGCTCCCTGCCATGACAATAACGGACTGAACCTCTGAACCTGTAAGCCAGCCCTAATTAAATGTTTTCTTTTCTAAGAGTTGCCTTAGTCATAGTGTTTCTTCACAGCAATAGAAACCCTAACGAAGGCAATCACTTAGTAATCCCCTCAGACTCAGGAAACATGGACAGGAACCTCCAAAATTGGATCCAAAACGATTACCTTTGTAAAATGATTGTCTCAGGAACATGCTCTAGTAACAGAACCTGGCCAGCACACAGAGGTTCACACAGGGGCAGAGGAATATCTAAGCTGTACATAAGGATGTGTGCCTTCACCTACAAAGGCTTTGAATTTCTAATCCTCCTTAAATATAAAGTGAGTTCAAGGCAGGTCAGCCTAAGATACATGAGACCTGTCTCACACCCCCCTCCAAACACCTGCCACACACGCACACAGGCAGAAAGTAAAAACAAAGAAAGGAAGAAAAAAAAAATACAAGAAAACTGTAGGTCTCCTCCTCCCTGTGTGGTTGTATGCAGCGAATGAAACACACCTTGTTTGTACACACTGGAAGCTACACATGACAAAAACTAGGCTTTACCACCTACTATTTTCCCCAGACAGGGAGAAACAGCCAAGCTGTCCAAGAATCAGCAAGAAGCTGTTTTAGGGAAGCTTTACATGTTTACACTCTCAGGCTGTGCTGGAAGAGGCTACATTATACAGTTGTCTCTGTCTAGCCCCGAGTGTCCCTGCTGCACAAGGAACAGTAGGTAGCCACACACACCATGAACCGAGGAGTCTCACAGAACCCGATACCCTTCCGTGCCTCTACCCCAGATGGGTCCCACTGTGTGGTACACAAATGCAATCTGGGTGACCTGGTCAAAGATCTTCTGTCATAAAAAAGTATCAATATTCAAAATAATGAAATTCTAAAATTAGCATAACCATACCGAGTGTCTTAAACTCAGGTACACACATCTAAGTACACCCACATGCAAACCCACATATTAGTGTAACCCCCAACATAACATTTCTTTTCCAACATAAAAATTAAGATTTTTTTTCCTTGTGTTGTGTGTGTGTATGGGGGGGGGGGTATTTGTAGATGCCAGAGGTCAAACTCAGAAGTCATTTTTCAGGTCCCATTCAACTTGCTTATTGAGTCAAGGTCTTTCATTTGTACTGAGCTCACTGATTAGGCTAGGCTAGCCTGCCAGCAAGCCCAGGATCCACCTGTCTACATCTCCCAAGTGTGTCACCATGTCTGGCTTGTTTACGTGACTGAGGATGGAACTACAGTCTTCATGCTTGCATAGCAAGCACTGTTCATCTCCTAAGCTCCAAATTTTGTCCCTTATACACAGAAAAGTAACTGAATTACTTCCACACTCTGGGACATTGTAGAATACAGGGGATGGTTACAAGGACTTTTTAATGTAAAGAGACTTGTACAACAATCACTATCTCCTCTCTGTTAAACTATTATAACCCTTTCTGAGATGAAAACCTGGACGGCCAAGGCACAGGGTCTCGCCTCACGTGGCTGACTTACAAGCTCCGCTTCCCATCCTCTGATCCGCTTCTTCTTGCCGCCTTCTAGCACAGGACCTCTAGGTATCTTACTAGGTGGTGAAAAGAATCACCACCCACCAACACACAGGCCTTAATGCATAATGAACAGAACCTTCACAGGGCACCAACCCCCAACTTCAGCAGGCTGACATGATGCCATTTTACGGGATCGTCAAATCCCTGCATAAGGTCTTCCTTATCCCGTGCTTAGGTTGAGGGAGAGCCCTGTAAAGTCCCTCCAGTAGCATCAATACAATCTGATGTATTTAACATAAATATCTCAGTGGGCAGACAACACCAGAACGACAACTGTTTCAATCAAAGGCCAGTGAATAAACAATTGCTGATGTTCCAAACTAGCATGCTTTCTGCATTCCAGAGTCCATGCCAAAGAAGCTGTTTCCAATAGCTAAGGAAGGTGACCTTCTGGCTGTAGTTCAGGCCGCTGGATAAACAGCTTAATATTTGAGAATGGGTTCAAATATACCCCAACACCTCTCTAAAAGAACATGATCCCAAACACTAGTTTGTCCAAAATAAACCACCTGGATAAATTAGCCCCACTCGCCCACCCCACCAACAATTGCAAGTTCCTGAGGCCTGTAAGAGCTAAGTCTTGATACATATAAAGGAAAATAAAGTTCTAGAATGCCTAAAACTGACCTCACCAGTTACAACCCTTACCAAAAAGGCTCCAAAATCAGATGAGTCCTTCTGTAATGGCTGTCAGATCTGCAGCTTCTTACTGCACACATTCCATATCTGCTCTAAATGTTCTTTTTGTGTTTCAGTTCTTTTTGAGACAGTCTTGTTATGTAGCTCTGGCTGGCCTGGTACTCACTATGTAGCCCAGGCTGGCCTCAAACTCATGGCAATCCTCCTGACTTGGCCTCCCAGGTGCTGGGAGTTAAGAGGATGTGCTATCGTGAAGCATTAACATCTGACTTTTGGATAGAAGCACTTAACTGAAATGTGCAAGGGGCACCGTGTGGGAGCCTTAGTGCTCCAGAGTGCTGGGCTTTGTCTAACATTGATCTACTCGCCTCTAAAACCAAGACAATGACAGAGAACCCCATAATTACAGAAGGTAACCACCCACATAAACTCAGATGGAGTCATTTCTCCTGTCGCTCCTCCTGAATCATGTTTCTTGCTAAACAACTGGAACGTGTGTCTTTTTATTCTGATAATACATAACTGTCTAAAGTAAAAATCCAAACGGAGACAGGGTGTGGTGGCTCACACCTGCAATCTCAGCATGGGAGAGGCTGAGGCATTGCCTGACAATCAAAGCTTCTTATTTATTTGCTTATTTTGTATGTGTGTAGGGGTGCCATGGCATGTATGTGAAGACATGTCATAAGACAGTTTGTAGGAGTTGCTTCTTGCATTCCGTTACAGGGCCTCTTGTTGAATCTGAAAGTTTTTGATTAGGTTAGACTGGCTGACCAGAAACCCCCAGCAATTCTGTCTCTGTCTCACTTCCTTAAATAAGTCTTAAGTCATTCAAGAGCTGGAGCCAGAGCTGACATTCCAGAATGCAAATTATGTACCAACTGCAGCCTGCCTTCTGGTTTCCTCCCGGTCTCATGACATGTGCCTGAATTTAAGAGTCCCTGTGAAGATCTGAGTTCAGATCCCTAGAACCCCCATAAAAGGCTGGGCATGTTGGGGTGTATCTGTAACCCAGCAGCAGGGATGGGGACATGGGTGTATCCCGAGGGCTTGCTAGGGAGCCGCCCCAACCTCATCAGTGAGCTGCAGGCCAAGTGATAGGCCCCGCCTCCAACCCACACCCAGCTGGACGGTACCCAGGAACAACATCTTAGGAGGTTGTCTTTGGCCTATTCCACCCATGCTCACATGGGATGCCCACCACAAACACAGGGACAATACACAAAATGCCAGGACTTCAGATGTAGAGCACATATGTGAAAAACCAACAGGCAGAAAAGCTGGCGTCCACAGAAGAAGAGGCTGGGAAAGCCGTGGACCAGTCTGTTTAGTTACTAAAATGAGATTCCTGCAGCTTGGTACTTAATAGGGGTTAGTTTAGTTCCAGTTCTGCACATTTCTAAGCATGGGGTCAGTCTGAGCAGGGAGCCAGGAGTTCAGGGTTGGGTTCCCTCTCCTAATGGCTTGCTCTTACAAGAATTAGTTCAAGGTCCTGGGGGAGAGACCTTAGTCCCCTCTGAAGGAAGCGTCCAGTGGCCTCTCCTGAGCCCCACCTAACCTTTGGGCTGAGGACTAAGCCTCCATTCTTGAGTTGTCTTCTATTCATCTGTCTGAAGAACCCTGTTTGTCAAGACATGTTCTATGTAAAGATGTTGAATATTATTCTATATTTATTGGTCACCTACACTCTTCCTTTCTAGAACTGTCTGTGGTTCACTTGGGACTTACTGGATATTTTTTGGTGTTGAATTTCTTTCACATATTAATCCATTGTCTGATATATAATGTATGTACAAAGGTTTTCCCTCCATTTTATAGGCTGCAGATTCACTCTGCTGATTGTTTCCTTTGCTGTAAGAAGCTTTTTAATTTCAATTACTTCAAAGAAAAGAGAGACTAATGTTTAAAACAAACAAACAAATGAATCCATCTATATCTGCCCAGTTCTCAGAACATACTGGGTGTGAAGCTGGTGTGGGGCTGTGATTCCAGCACTCAGGAAATAGTGGCAGGAAGAGCTGAAGTTCAAAGTCAACCTCAGCTGCATAGCAAGGGCTACATGAGACCCAGTGTCAAAATAAAACAGAGGGGACTCAAGCCTTGTACCCTTCAGAGACAGCATAAGCCACCCAAAGTAACCTGGCAAGAGAGTATCTCCCATCTCCAGTCCTCTCCTCTCTCGGTCTCTCTTCTGTTCCCCTAAGACCACCTGAAAAAGATCCTTGACCCTTGATGATTCCTGACCTGTCTGTCCAACATGGCTGACTGAACAAGCTGATGAAGATCTGTAACAGGCCTGGCAGAAATTC
Source organism: Cricetomys ansorgei (assembly GCA_026225945.1). NCBI lineage: Eukaryota > Metazoa > Chordata > Mammalia > Rodentia > Nesomyidae > Cricetomys > Cricetomys ansorgei. Next base: position 4,750,465 of record JAMJFZ010000435.1, on the reverse strand, counting down.
TAAAGAGACATTTGTCTTTCTCAATCTAACAGGCTATTCAAATAGTGGACTGCAAAGAAACAGAAATTTCCTTAGGAATCTCATGCTAGGAGAAGGCACAGCTGTCAGCCAGTAGGGTAACTTGTCTCACAGAAAGTGATTTCACATAGTTCTAACAATTTGTCAGACCACCTTACAGGATGAGACGGAAGCTCGGGCAATGACGGGTCAGTGGTGGGTGGGTGGGCCTACTCTCACATCCTGACTATGTAGATGTGCGTATCTCCAGTCCCATATTGAGACTGTAGTCTCACTTTAGGAACCCAAAGACAGAATTGGGGGTTTTACTGGATCTCTTTGGCCCTCTTCTCAATGTGGCCACATAAAATAAATCTCTTGTTTTTCTGTTTTTCCACTTTTATTTTGCTCTTCTAATTGGTTGGACCTAACTTGGGGCACATGTGGTAACTCCGAACTTCGATGATACCACAGCGCCCACTGCACACCTGTGTTGTACAGAGGTAACCTCCAGACACACAACAGCTTAGGAAAGACCCGACACTGAGTCCCACAGCAGAATCTCAGACTGTTCAGACACTAATCCCAAGTGCAAGTCGAAAGCCAATTTTCTAGAGAGGTAATTACATAATCCACTTTTTACAGTCAAGCTTTGCTACAGCGTAATTACTTGAGCAAAAGGAAAATAAATACTCAGATGAGTATTAGTGCAGTAATCATGGAGATGCTGAAGGCAGAGCCTCTCAGGCTCTAATGACTTCTGTGGAACACAGACAGGTCTGTTCTGGAGCTGCTGGGCTTGGAGGATGAGCAAGCGCAGCAGAGGAGCCCCCACCCCCACCCTGGGGACCAGCAGATTGTAAGCAAGCAGCTTCCCAGCATTCTTCCTGTCTCCTGGCAGCCTTTGCTCAATTCACAATGAACTTGGAACCCAAATGACTTCATTGTGTGGCAGGTACCTTCCCACAGTGTGAGGACTCACAGAAGACACAAACAAGAACAAGCTCAATAAAGATGCTTCATTCATTTACTCTTGCAACAAACATGAACTAAGCCCTCGCCTGAGTGGGTAGCAAGCCAGCATTGCAGAAGTGTCCCAGGAGAGACAGCCAGTGAGCTTGTGACAACCACATCCCAAGTGGAACACAGTGCTTGTGCACAGACACGCTCCAGGCAAACTGTAAGCAGGCGGCCCACCGTGACGGCACTCACCCAGAGAGGAAGATGCGAGTAGAGTTGGCATGGGACGAGGGAGAAGGTGGGAACAGGTAACGGGCAGCAGAGGCATGCATCTCCACAGAGACCAAGGGGCCTTGGAGAGCTGGAGGCATAGAGAATACTGACAAAGAACAGAGATGCTTGAGTAACTACAGAGGGTACAGGACCAGGCCCCATATGCTAGGTGTGCCATCCCCAGAAGAGGTGGAGGGGCGGCCTCAAAGGCCCTGGCCACTGCCTGCGCTTCAGCTTCTGGTCTGTCCAGCACTTCACAGGCCCTTGGCTGGCTCCAGCACTTTCTTGTTGAGGCTCTCCTGTTTCTTCTCATTTCTGTCCCTGCTTCCTCTCCCAGTGGGCATCTCTAATTATCCCCTGGAAGCCATCTCCTCCAGGCTGTCGAAAGTACCCTGAATGAACGTTGGCTACTTCAGGGCACCTGTGGCGGATTGGGGATTACTGTCTACTACAGAAGCGAACAGGCTGCTGAGGTCTCTAACTGCTTAGCACACTACATGAGGAGTGTGGCACACCATTCAGTGCCAGGTGCCATGTCCTATCTGTGGAGAGCTTCTGTAGACTGGATGCTGCTTTTTGGAATAAGCTAGCTCACTGTCAGCCTGAGTAGGGGACAGATGAATGAATTTAAGAGGAAGAACTAAGTCTTTTATGAATCTTTTATGGTCCCTACTGATCCAACTCAAACATGGAGTTTTAACATGCAAAAATACGATCAGTGTGCGTGTGTGTGCGCACACGTGCGATGCGTGCCGGCACCCCTGTGCACAATGAGACCAGAGGATGATGTCAGGTGTCTAGGCTATCACTCTCCATCTTAGTCCCTTGAAACAAAGGCCTCTCACTAAACTTGGAGGTAGACAGTCAGAAAATCCTAGTGAGTCTCCTATCTCTATACTCTCTACTGGTGGGGTCACAGGTCATGACCTATGGTCATGCCCAACTTTTTACATGAACACTTGGGATTTGAACTCACGTCTTTCTTGGACAGCTAGTGCTCTTACCCACTGTCTATACCTTGTATCTCCATGTCCCAAACTCCCCACATCCCTTCTATCAGAGATGACAAGAAAGAAGTCATTCTAGATCATTCTGAAGCCAGCTGCAGAGTGGAAACCAACAGGGCATTTCTTCATGGCTCCAAGGCAGGCATGGAGACCAGCTATGTGAATCCTTGCAAAGGTCACATTGAGTTACCCAAGATTCAGAAGCATCTCACATTGCAGATTAACACTGCTACTGTCCATTTTTTGTTGTTGTTGCGTAAATATTTATTAGGCCACTCCATCAGTTCACCAAATGCCATCTTGATGCATTCAAAACAAAGTGCCCACTACTCCCAGGAACAGCTTTCAGGAAGCCTGGCAGAAGGCTGAAATAACCAAGATCCAGTTCAAGAGGAAGGCTGCACTACAGCGAGTCAAATATTTACTGTTCTTGGGGTTTTAAATGTGAACATTCTTATTCAGACACCCATGAGCCAGACTTTATTACAGTGCTTTGGGTCTTGGGTATCCTTTTTTCTCCACAAGAAATAACTCTGACAGCAGCAGTATCATCAGCCGGAACGACTCAGAGAAGTATTTGGAAAACAGCTGATTTTTGTCTTTCTGAGACTTAATGAGGCTGCTGTGGTTACAATCAATGCTGCAGAAGAAACCTGTCAATCTCAAAGGTACTACCAATGTCTCCATCAACTCAACCAACATCTAAATAGTTCAGACAGCAGACCTAGGCCAGCCCGTCCTCTAACAGGAAACAGAACACAAGAAAAGGCAGGAAGTAGGTGGCCTTAAACAAATGTGCTGATACAAACTTTGTGATTTGTTATTTTAAATATTCAAAAACACTGAGGCATTCAAGAGTACTTCAAATGGGTGCTGGGGAGATGGGTCAATCACTAGAGTGCTTGCCTTATAAGTACAAGGATCTAAGAATGACCCCTTGTACCCACATTTAAAAGCTGGGCATGGTAGCACCTGCTTGAAATTCTGGTGCTAGAAAGAGAGACAATAGGAGCGGTAAGCTCCAGGATAATAAGAGACAGTCTAAAAAGCAAAAAAAAAAAAAAAAAACCCAAGGTGATGCCATACTGAGGAACAACACATGACTTCTGTTGTGATTGTGAGCACGTGCACACACAGAGAGGGGGGGGGGGAAACACACACACCCAAACACAGTGGGGATAGGCAAGCAGACAGACAAAAGACTGAATGGTAAGGCATAAACAAATCAAAATTGTTGGGCTGGAGAGATGACTCAGGGTGTAAGAGCACTTGCACAAGCATGAAGATGAGCTCAGACCCAGCACCCACAAACAACGATGGGCATGGTTGTGTGCATCCTGTAGCTTGGCACCGCTGTGGGCCCAGAGACATAGGAAGATACTCAGGTTCAATGCATACTAGCCTAGCTCCAAGTTCAGTGAGAAACCCTGGGAATAAGGCAAAGAATAACAGAGCAGGACACCTGACATCCTCCTTTACCCAGGTGTACACACCCCAACACCTCCACAAATGTGCTATCTATCTATCCATCTTCCATCCATCTCTTTACTAATAAATGTTCATCTTCTCACTCAAGTTTTGATAAGGCAATCAGCCATACTGGGTTAAATTTCTATCTTAACACCCTATTTTTCCCTCTGATAAGTATTAGTAACTACTGGAGCCATTTGAATGCAGTCATGAGAGGGGCACAAACAGTAAGACAAAGAGACAGAAATCTGACAGATAGCCATAGCTCCCCAGGGTATCAGAGAGTTAGCCACAGCTTAGCAGCAATCAGACCATTAGAAACACCAACCGCACTGAGATACCTACCACATACAGGAGCATGCTCACCCAAGGATGGTTCCTTTCTGTGGCTGTGCTAAAAGAAGGGACTAAGAAACAAAATGTTTACACTTAAGGTCCTATTTTTAGCAAACTTGTTTTTCTAGCCTCTCCAACACCAAAGCCTTTCTACCATAAGCCCCTATAAATAGTTATGTTTTTATTCTTGCTCAGGATGGCACTCAGGTTTCCCCCCAGTCTGTTTCTGCAACAGGGCTCCCAAAAAGAATGAAGCACTTACTATTTTCATGAGAATATGCTATTTCTGTAACACACATAGCTGATACTGTCACATACGCAAGGATGTACTCCTTCCAGAAACACAGGTCTGCAGCAGCCCAGTTTGTTGTACATCCTGGCTGCAGGAGCTATTGGCATTCCATAGAGCTTGATAGTTTAACTTTATCAAACAGGTTCAAAAAGGTCAATTACTTTCTTACTTTCTATTAAAATAACAATAAGGGAGTAATTTCCAATGACAAAATATTAAGGGGAGGAGTCAGCATACTGGCAGTTTTGCCCAACAACTTAACACAGCCTAGAGTTATCGGAAAAAACCTGCCTAGATCAGGTTGGACTATGAGCATGTCTGTGGGGAATTGTCTTGATTATAAATTGATGCAGGAAGGCCCAGCCGACTCACTGTGTGCACCAACATTCCCCTGGGAAGTGGTCCTTTGCTATCCAAGAGTGTGAGTAAGCCAGCAAGCAGCATTCCACCATGGTTTCTGCTGTACTTCTTGGCTATAAAGTGAGTCCCCTGGTTAGAGGTTACACTGCATTGAGTGGCAGGCAGGCCTGCCTCCAAGTTCCTGCTTTGAGTTTCTGCAGTGATTCTTTCAAAGATGGATGTGACCTATACATTGAAATAAACCCTTTCTCCTCTAAGTTGCTTCTGGTCAGAGTATTTTATCAAAGCAACATAAATCAAACTAGAAAATATACTTATTCATTGTGTCTATGAAAAGCAAAATCAGGTGCGCTTTTCTATTAACCTACTTTTCTCCTTTATAACTACTCATGAAACAAAAGTTGTACCCAAACCAGAAGCTGTCTACAAACGTCAGTACATAATTCAGTTTTTGAGGAAGCTCTTAAATCAACTTTTAAATCAATTACACTCCAACCCCCAAATCTGCAGAACAGGTGGGCTCCATGCCATGTAGCTACGCTTGCCTGTATGGAAAAGACAGTGATACTTCAAAGAAAACAGATGAGAGGCGGCAGGGTGCTTTTATTGCTCATCTGCATTATTCCCATATGCAAAGCCCAACAGAAGACTATCTCAGGCTCCTCTACCAGAGGGAAAAAGCCGGTTCTACCTTCAACACTAAACTGTGTCTAGAGCAGGTGAACCCAGCTCTGAACTCTTATACCTCCCATCTGGGTTGCCTCAGAAGTGCCAATGACAGACTCTGAATAGATCAGAATGAGGAGCCCCAAACTGCCCTGATGTGCAAAGGATCTCACTAGATATTACCTAAGTCCTATACAATGCAGACAGCTAAAATACGGTCCAACCCAAGTCAAGCACGACAGTGCACACCTGTAATCCCAGCACTTGGGAGGCTAAGGCAGAAGATTCACCACAAGTCCAAGGCCAACCTGGGTCACAGTGAGTTCTACATCAATCTAAGCTATTAGGTGGGGTGGGGTGGGGAAGGATGATACAGCACTAGCCTGAGACTCTGCCTTCAGATATCTCAAAGAAAGGACCCTTGGACATAGAAAACTCCCTCATATCAAGGGTCCCAGAAAGCACAACAGCACCCCCTAACTAAAACTCCATCACAGGAGGAGAGGAGAAAAGGTCTGCTAATTACAAGGCATGAGCCAACAAGCTAACACGCAGCCACCTGGAGGCAGTCATGAGATCCTTAAAGGGCGGGCACCATAAGATGATGACTAGTCTGGCTCAGTAAAGGCTGTGTGTGGTTCCAGTAGCACACAGACTCAGTCAAAACAGTGAATGCTGGACTCCTGAAGAACAGTCTCAGCAGCATGGATACTGTGCTAGTTAATTTTATGTCAACTTGACATATGCCATAGTCATCTCAGGGGAGGGAATCTCGGTTGAGAAGATGCCTCCATAAAATCAGGCTGTAGGCAAGCCTGTAGGGCATTTTCTGAATTAGTGATGTAGGAGGGATTACTTGGCTCACTGTGGGCAGCGCCACCCCTGGGGCTGGTGGTCCTGGGTGTTATAAGAAAGCAGGCTGAGTATGTCAGGAGGAGCAAGTCAGTAAGCAGCACTCCTCTGCATCAGCTTCTGCCTCCAGGTTCCCATTCTGTGGTGGTCTGAGTAAGAATGCCCTTCATAGGTTCATATGTTTAAATGCTTATGAAGTGGTACAACAGTAGCTTTCAAATATGATAGGATTAGCAGGCATGGCCTTGTCAGAGGAAATGTGTCACTGCGGGTGGTCTTTGAGGTTTCAAAAGCCAGAGCCAGGCCCAGTGGCTCTTCCCGCTGTCTGCAGATCCAGATGTAGACCTCTCAGCTCTTTCTCTAGCACCATGTCTGCCTGGGCGCCACCATGCTTCCCATGTTTCCTGTCATGCTGGTAATGGATCTCTGAAACTGTAAGCCAGCCCCAACTAAATGCTTTCCTTTATAGGAGTTGTTGTGGTCATAGTGTCTCTTCAAAGAAATAGAATGCTAAGACACACCCTGTTTGAGTTCCTGCCTTGGCTTCCAGCAATGGACTGTGAATTCAGGATATGAAAGCCAAATAAACCCTCTCCTCCCCAATAAACCTTTCTTGGTCACAGTGTTTTGTCACAGCAGTAAAGACTCTAACAAAGACAAATGCACTGTCTAAATGCTACAGCAAGTGCTCCGAGGCATGGGTCCTGGGAAGGAATGCATGCAGAGGGCAGTGATCAGAGCTCACAGTGGCCTGTCCTAAAACTCATAGCGGGTGCACTGGAGACAGATCCTGGGCCATCCGAAATCCCCAGTGGCAGTAAGGGCCCCATATTCCATGATGTCTACACCTCCCCTCTGCAGGCCAGCTTTGAGTTGCTGCCCAAGTCAGGGGTTTGAAATATACTCAGACGTCCATATATTAAAACACTTGGTGACTAGCTGCTGGTGTTACTCTGGAAGATTCTGGAAACTTCAGAAGGTGACGTGTAATTGGAGGACATAGGTCACGCTTGTGTGTGGGCGCTCACACATATGCTCGTGTATGCCTTTGAAGGTTAGACTTGGTCCCTTCCTTGCTCAGTTTCCTGTCCACCATCAAGTGAAGAATCCTTTCCCCAACACATTCTGGTCACCACAATATTCTACTCAGGTACATAAGGCCAAAGAACCACAGGCTGAACCCTCTGAACCCATAAGCCAAGAAAAATCCATTCTCCTTAAAATGCCAGGCATTTTGGGTATGGTTACGCAAAAGTGACCCTCACTCCCCTAAGCCCACAGTAGCTTAGGTCCTACATTCCATTCCCCAGGGCTCCCCGAAACTTAACCAAGTCCAACCTGCACTAACTTTCCAATTATCCAAGAATGCTTCCTCTTAGTTGCTATCATTGGTGTGTTACGTGGCCTCAGGAAGCCCGGCTCTCTTCTCTCCAGTGTTCAGGGGACCAACTCAATGTTACCATTACCAAAAGACACACCTGTCTGCCTCACTGAACCAAGAATTAAGAAATATGAGAACTCTATTCCAGACTTTATTTTCTATCTAACACACACATACACACACACACAAGACCAGATACATGAATTATTGCCAGAAACTGTTCAAGAGGGACAAAATCGCTTCATTCCTGCCTAACCATAGTTACATCCTCAGTTCGCAGCTAAATCACAAGTTCAAATATCCTGCTACAGACTTTCTATATGAATCACTATTCCACATCAACAGAGCAGTGCTGGCATGGAGAATAAGCCCAAACAAAGTAGCAGCTGCTACCCTGGGAATGACATGCCACAGCCACACTGGACAAACAGAACCCTGCCTGGAAAACCATCACTGTGGTTTCAGCACCTGCAGGAAACCTGAGTTCCTCCCCATCACAGAATCGGGAAGGAGGAATCTTCAGACTGAAAACAACAAAAGCTTCCAGCCTGCGAGTTAAAAAAGTATATCCTAATTAACGATAAAATGTAATAACAGAGAGGTCTGAGGAGCTGGAGAGATGGCTCAGTTGGTAAAGTACTTGCCATTGAGACATAAAAACCTTAGTTCGGACTCTCAGCACCCATTGTAAAAATCCAGGTGCCACCACACCTGTTTGGCTTACTTGTTATCTCTGGAGGAGGCAAAAGCAGGTGGATCCTTGGGGCCCGCTGGCCAGCTGGCCTAGCTGAATTGGCAAGTTCCAGGCCAGAGAGACCCTGTCACAAAAAACAAAAAAGTAGGCAGAAGAGATGGCTGAGCAGTTAAGAGCACTTGTGCTCTTCCGGAGGAGCCAGGTTCAATTACCAGCACCCATAACATGCAGCTCACAACTGCTTTTAATTCCAGTTTCAGGGAATCCAACACTGACCCCTGGCCTTTTGCAGGCACCTGGTATGTTACATAAGCAAGCATATACAAAAACACATGAATAATTATCTTAAAAAGCTGGGCAGTGAGGCACCCAAGGTGTCTCCAGACACATACACACACATGTGTACATGTGCATACACACAAGATAAGACAAGACAGGACTTGGGACACAGACGGAAGACATGGCCAAAGGAAAATTCCCAAGCAAGTTTTGGCATCCAGACAGCAAAGGATCCTGAACCACTGGGTGGGCAGTGCAGCCCTGAAGCCACTACGCAGCTGACTCATGTTTTTCCGGTGTCCAGGTGGCCCTCTTTATACTAGGAATCCCTATGCAGGAATTCCTATTCTCATTACAGTCAGTATGGTGAGCTTGATTACCATGACAGGTCTGAGATGCAGATCCAGCTCAGAAGGAAAAATCAACTTTTTTTTCTGAAGGTAATTTAATGAAAGTCCCTGGAAATTTCATGTCTACTGGTTGCTGCACTTCCTCAGCCTTTGTATTCATGTCCATTACCTTTAAATGTGTGCAGTAGGGGTGGAGTTTTACTTGGGCAATCCCTTTCAGTCGATGGCAGCTTTTTACCAAACAGAAAATGTACACAGCCAGGGTCCTTCATTACCCTAGCATGAAACCATCCTCTCCCTCTCTGGGTAGAAGTATAAGGAAACAGTTCAGTGTCAACAGCACTCAATTAATGCTGCCTCTGCAAGGCTGACGCTAATTTCTGCAAAATTTAATTTGCAAAAACCAGCCCAAGGCTACTGCAGTATCAAATTCACTTGATGTGTTAATTTCACACTCCAGGGTCTTCATCCCATGGGTGTGGGGGTGTGGGTAGGGGGACGATTACAATTATATAAAATAGCAGAGTATCTGAACTTACCTAAGAGACCCCAGACAGTAGTCTTCCATCAGGGAGACAGAGCCCAACCTGCCTGCTGCCAGCCCCTGGGAACATGAAGGTGACACCAGAAATCTACCAGGCTGGATCAGAATTTTATCCCTTCTGCAGAGCTCAATCACCAGGCACCAGCATCCCATTTAATAAACTTTGTCTTTCAGCAAAGAAATACTGTTTGCATTTAAAAACCAAAACCAAAGGTTTACTAGACGGCTCAGTGGCTAAGTACCTACTGTGTCAAATGCAGATCTGAGTTTGTATCCCTAGTACCCACATCTATAATCCCACCAATGGGGAGATTGAGATAGGCAGATCCTTGGAGCTTAGGGCAAGCTACCCCGGCCTAACCAATGAGCTCCGGACTCAGTAAGAGACTCTCAAAACATAAGCTGGAGAGTTATCAAAGAAGACACCTGGCAAGGGTTCTTACCTCCAAATGCACAAATGTATACACATGTGCACATACTCTCATGAACATGTATATACAACAGAGGGGGGGGGAGGGAGGGAGGAGAGGAGAGAGGGAGAGAGAGGAGAGAGAGAGAGAGAGAGAGAGAGAGAGAGAGAGAGAGAGAGAGAGAGAGAGGGGAGAGAGGGAACACTAAGTTTTCTGTTCTGACACTGGTGACAGCATGACGGCCCCAATGCCGTCCTCCAACGGAGACTATTAAGAAAGAATGTCACTCCTGCACCACAGACCCTCACCTGAACCAACTAGTTATAAGCATGACACCAGAAAGACAGGAAGAAACTGGTGACCCGGCTATTGTAGTGACGTTTTTAGCCAAATCAGACCCTTCCAAAGTTTTTCCACCATTGGTCTGAATCCCATCGGTCATAATGAATCTTCCAGGATGTATGACTTTAGTCAGCCATTTACTCCACCTGCCACCTGCTTGCATTTACCACAGGTCACACAGTTTCAGGTATAAGGTGCTTTCCAGCAGCTGTCTGGTTCTCATGGGAGGGACAGTGCTGCTCACTGGTCCCCCTTGATCTTCAAGAACAAAACCCAGTTGCTTTGGCCTCTTCAAGTGTCTCGCATAGACAGGAAGCTAGCTAGCACCAAGGGGTCAGACCCAGGTAAAGCCAGAGGCTTTCACTTGATGGAATTTCATGGCTACAGGCCTTAGGCTATGTCAGTAATAAGAAATACAAGAGCTAACAAAGATTGAATTTCTTATAGAACCATGGAAGGTACCACTACTGGAAAGATGCAAAAACTCAGACAGCTAAAAAATGTGAACAGTGTGACCACAAAGACACTGGATTTCAGAGTCCTGATTTTTATAAAGAAAAAGTAAACAAAAACACCTCTACCCCAAGCTAAAGTTGAACAGACATCAAGGGAGCCACGGTTAAAGCATGAAGCTTATTAAAGAATCAGTCCTGGTGCCACAGGCCTGTCATCCCTGTGACTCTAAACGCGGAAGCAGGAGGAACAAAGTTGAAGGCTGGTGTGAACGACTCTGTGGTATGAACATCTCTGTGAGACCTTGCCTCAAATGAAAGAAGTGGGGAAGTGTCTCCCCGGCACATGTTCATAGGTGCCAGGTTCAATCCCTAATAGTGAAGAAAGACACGGTGCCTTGATGTACACATCCCTGCTCACGTGTATGAGGAGCCCTTTGGTTTAGGCATTCCCACCTCCCGGTCCCCAGGGGGAAGACTATGTGTAGATCAAGACAAAGCTGGTTCAGAATGGCAAAGAACACAAACTGGAACCTTCTCAGCACCACCACATTCCCATTGATTATCCTCCCACTCCCTAACCTCATTATCCTGATAAGAGAGAATGAGGTTTCAGATCAATTCTGAGAGTTCAGTCTTTGATTATTTAAATAGATTTATTAGCTAGGCATGGTGGCTTACATCTGGAAAACCAGCACCCAGGAAGCTGCAGCAAGGGACAACTGTGTTTGGGATTCTCTTGGGCTACAGGCCGAGATTCTGGCTCAGCAAACAAACAAACAAAAACAACAAAAAAAGTTTGAGTTTTTTTTTTTTTTTTTAAACAAAACAAATGTGCCTGTCACCATGAAATGTGAATTTAGCTAGTTTAGACATGTCCATACCAGGCTCTGGCTCACCCTGTATTCTTTTCTTTTCTTCCTTTCTTTGAGTTAGGGTTTCTCTGGCTGTCCTGGAACTCACTCTGTAGATCAGGTTGGCCACAAACTCACAGAGATCCACCCTGCCTCTGCCTCTGCCTCCCAAGTGGAAGCTGTGTTTTCTAATAAAACATCCTCGCGTTCATACACGCACCAGTGTGCAAAGGCAAGAGAACACTATAAGACACAAATAGACCAAGATGGTGGCCAAAATTAAGGTAATTATCAGTATTCAACAGACAAACATACTCAGTGAGACTCCACTCAGCCTTTAGTGTGGGGCTGGATGGACATGTAGTCCACACAATCACCCTTTGTCACCCTTTGACCCAATCCCTCCAGCAACAGAAAATACAGATGACCAAAGTCAGCTCCTGCATCTGGTAGGCAGCCTAAGAAACCTTTCAGGCACTTCCGCACTGCTCACAGGTACAGAACAAAGAGAGAATGGATTTGACTTTTCTTACCCTGGGGTAAGTTACATTATCATCTGGGCTTTTATGGTTCAACCACTGATGGTCCACATGGACAACTCCCTCAGGGGTACTGGCAGAAATTTCATCTTCTGGGCGCCACCCTGTGCCTACTGAATCAACACCAGAGGCAACAAGGAAAGGGACACAGGATGCTGTGTGCAGTGACCTTGGTAATGGATCTATGAGCAGAGATGCCAGTTTAGAAATCACTAAACAGCTTCAATGGCTGAAATGAGCAGGTGGCCACAGAGCCAAGCACCTCAGGAACCATGAGAGAAGCACTAATAGCAACTGGCTGCTAGCCAGGCCACAGACAAGCCCCACAAGTGTGAGAGACACTGGAGAAGACAAATGGGAAGCATGGGTCAAATTCAGCCAGGTGAACTTAAGTGGCGCTCTCAATAAAGCTGCACATCTGTCCTTATAGTGGCTGATGTCCCAGGAGCATACTCCTATGTCAGGAAAATCACCTGAGTTTAAGGCCAGACACAGGCGGTGTTAAGTCCCCTCCGCAAGCATCACAAGGTCATCGCAACCAACTTCGAGTCAATCACCCCCTACAAGCCCTGCTAAGAAAATCTTTACTTGGCTAATTGCCTAGAAGAAAACTAGTTTGGGAATGATCTGCATGAAGTTGTACATCTGAAAAAGAAAGTTGGACAGTATTAAGTCATTAATGCACTGCTTGGTATAGCATCTTAATCGAGAGATAGCAGGGGAAAGAAGTGGCCAATCTGTCCTGTGGACACATGAAGAGCATCAAGTTTTATGAGAGGTATGGTTTTTGTTTGTTTTGTTTTGTTTGTTTGTTTCCATTTCAGTGATGGCAAGTCAATCCTTCCATCCTGATGAACATTCATTCAGAGACTAAAATTAGAAACTATCAAGATTCAATTGCTCTTTTCTCATCTTTTTGATTTTGTTGAGACAGGGTCTCATTAAAGACCAGGCTGGCTTTGAACTCACTATGCAGCCAAGAGTGACCCTGAATTTGTCATCTTCCTGCTTCTAGCTCCCAAGCTCTGGGATTACAGGCCTGGGCCACTACCCTGGTTTATGTGGCATTGGGGATGGAATCCAGGGCCTCCTTCATGCTAGGCAAGCATACTGCCAACTGGGCTAGTTATATCCCTAGCCCAAGTGGTCTTTTAAAAACAAATGTAAAGTGCTTGCTTTCCCAGCTGGTCATCAGGCCCAGGCAAGGGGTTCCCTTCCTTGGAGAAAACCACTCAAGACACCAAAGACTCAGAAGGAAAAAACACTGCCCTTGTCCACTTTTCCCAGCAGCACCACTAACTACGCATATTTTAACACGTTTTAAAAGGAAAAGGAGGAGAAATAAAGAATTGCAACTTAACCAACACCTGTGAAACAGAGTTAGAGAAAGGGCATGGGAGCTCTCTACAGAGACCTGGCAAACCCTGTCAAGACTGTCAAACCTCTGGGTCTCCAAGCTACTCCGGTGCTTTCCAAGGAAGGGGGAAAAAAAAAAGAAGAAGAAGAAGAAAAGAAAATCCTACATGCCTGAACAGCGAGGAGGTAAAGCCTGCTTGTAACTCAGCCTTGTCAGACAGAACACAGCAGCCTCAAAAGGTTCAATAGCCTTTTTATAAACCTATTGTGTGAAGCAGTGCCTAAAAATAGTGTGGCTCCCAGGCAGGCAGATCACAGGAGTAATGACTGCACGCTAAGCTTCACACAATAGACAAAGAATGGGGGGGAAGGAGGGCAGAAAGGATCTTCCTCTGCACCAGGCAGAGGTAGCTGGCTGCCTTCCTCCTTGGACACTCCCCCAGGCTCTGTGTCCTCAGACCACAGGCTAAACCACATCAGTCCTTAACCCTCCCCATGAAGATGAGAAGAAGGCAGGCAAGTAATGGCAGAGAAGTCAAGGCAGGACCCACAACACCACTTATTCATGGCCACTAAAGAGACCTTTCTTGTTCCTTGAAGGTGATGCCTACATTATAATTACTGTTGTTCTTGCTAATTTTCCCTTGTGCCAAAGTAGCTTCTCCACCTCCACTGCCTACGGGGAACCACCCAGGAAAACTTAGAAAAATACAGCTGTTGGTAACTCACTGTGGATTCAGATCTTACACATAGAACACCAGGATTTTCAAGCTTCTTAGAGGGCTGGCAAATGGCGCAGCAGGTAAAGATGCCTTCAGGCCTAGTGACCAAAGTTGGAATCCATGACAAAGTAGAAGGAGAGAACTGACAAGGTGTCCTCTGACTTCCACACATGCACTATGGCGTGAGGGCCCCGATCCCATTACATACTTTACATTATTTCATTCATTACCTCCAACATGGGTTTTTCTTTAAAGTTTCTTGAGTGGGAAGCTAAGAGCTTAAGGCAGCACAGGGCTCCTGACCAAGTCAAGTCTGTTGTCCCAGCCAGCAAAGCAAGTAACAAAAACACTTTTGCGTCTAGGGTTTGGTAGGTAAGGTGCTTACCAACGACCTGGGTTTACACTCAAGAACCCATATAAAAAAGCCCAGCACAGAGATATTCACTTATAGACCCAGTGCTGGGGAGGCAGTGACAGGTGGGGGTCTCTGGGGTTCATTGACCAACTAGTTTATCAACAAGCCAGTGAGAGAATCTGTCTTTAAAAAAACAAACAAAAAACAAGGTGGAAGGTAACTCAGGAATAACACCTGAGGTTGGCGCTGGCCTCCACTCGGACATACGCACTTGTGCTCCCACATAGAGACATGTGCGCACACACACCCGAGTCTAGGGTGAGCCATTACCAGGGTTGAAGCCGACACGGTCCATACAACCAAGAGGTCAAGAGCACTACGCTTGTGGAGTGCACGACAGACAGAACAGAGACTGCACTGTGAGGGGTGTCATCAGAAACAGGAGACACACAACAAATGAAAAGGTGAAAGCCACATTTCGTCACTCCTACAACTCCCATACTAACTTAGCATTCACATTTTCTTTTTTCAATCCAGTTGTTAACATCCTTGCCATGCATTTTCATTGTGGAGACAGGGCAAGCCCAAGATGGGAAGCAACTGTGAGCTGAAGCTCTTTGGAGAGTAAAGCTTCAGATGGCTCAACCCAAGCTCTGGAGGATATCCTGATCCTGTAACTGTCCCAGACAGAATGAGGCTATTCTACAGACACTTGTGTCTGCCCCCCACTCTCCAGCTATCAGACTACTGAAAGAATGGAACCCTAGAAACTGGAGTTTCCAAGTGATTTCACGCTCATGAAGGAAAAGGCTGACGCCTGGTGCCAGTCAGAGGAAGAACTTGTCTCCCGGGAAGAGATTTCTCACAGTTCTGACAACCTGTGCAGGGCAGACTGGAACTGAGACAATAATGCGTCAGTGATGGGCAGGACCACACTTTGACTAGGACTGCTTAGCTATGCATGCCTCTTGCCCTCTATTCAAACCTAAACCTCCCAGCAAGTATCTAAAGAATGGAAGTTGGGGGAGGGGGTCACTGGACATCTGGGTTCCTCTTCTCAGTGGGGCCACACTGAATAAATCTCCTTTCTTGGCTTTTCACTGTCACTTGTCCCTTTAAGTGACCTATTGAAGACAGTCACTGAGCTGATGCCATAAGGGCTGCCAGGGCCCAGGATCTGACCCTAACCACACCAGGAGCAGCCCCCTCATTGTGCTAAAGGTCCAGAGCCAAAATTATCTTAGGTCCTTTAAGAGCCAATCAGCTTAACTTCTGTGCCAGACTCAACTTCTGTTAATGCTTCTTGAAGCTAAGCAGGCTCTAGCTATTCCAAACCCTGAAGCTAAAATGCTGAGAGATAACACAGGAAACCTAGACACCGTGAGGATGTAACTGCTCACCTGATGCCCCCACTAGCACAATGACAAACACACTGATTTACAGGCACAGAAGAAAAGGAGGCCATAAAATGCAAGTCACCTCTTGTGGGGGTGGGGAGAAGATGTCACTCAGGGTCACTTGTGTTGCCTACCCATCTGGCTCAGATTTTATTCTTACCGTATTCCCTCCAAAACACAGTGATTATGTTACATGGATTGACCCATTAATAAAATTTGACAGAAACTTTGAGACTGATTGTTGTAGAACTATTTCTCCAAGCTGGACGTGACCATCCCAGTCTTGAAGCCTAGCAGCTGAGATCACCCACAGGAGGTGCTCCCGACAGCCCAACGTATAAACATCTCCTGGCAGGGCCAAGAGGCTCCAGAACCTTCACCAGGACCTGCCCCTCCCAGAGGTTATTTACTGGGGTGTGACTCTCAGTACATTTTGCTGATACGGAAAGTGAGGCACATAAAGTTTAGGTTTGACATGCACAAGGCAAGGCCCTGGGCTCAATCTCCAGCACCAAATAAACAAATGGTTTAGGCAAATTGCCCGAGGTTAAATAAATTAACACTGACAATCTGACAGCAAGGCCCAGGCTGCTGTCCACCTCTAACATTAAGGTTCCTTTCACTAAATCAGTTTCCACCAAAGTCATTCTTGCTATGTGTGTATCTCTGTGTGTGTGTATCTGTCTGTTGGGATTTCTTTCCTTTCCTTTTTTTTTTTTTGGACAATGTTTCCATATATAGCCCAGTCTAGTTCTGAATTCACAATCCTGCTTAAGCCTCATGAATGCTGGGATTACAGGTATGTGCTACCACCAAAGTCCATGTACTAGCATGTTTTTCTACATGCAGCTTAAAGCTGAGAGCCCAGCACCAGATTCTAGTTCCTCCAGCCAGAAATGCAACCCTTCCCTCACTCTGGGGCCGGCAGGTCTCCATGCATCTCATCTCCCCACCTTCCATCTTCACAGCGGGACAGGAGGAAAGGCACCTCAGAGCAGAAGGAGCAATGCTGAGTACACAGAAACAGCATTAAAGATGATGGCTGCTAACCTCACTGTGTTTAATATAAACAAAGAATGTTGCCAGCATAGCCAACGCTGTAGTCCTCACATTGTACTGCATGCTTAAGCTCTCTGGCTCTTTAAATAGCCCTGCAAAGTGGGGAACAGCCAGGCAGGTGTGGAGGGGACCAAATGACCCAAGATCTCCAAGAACCCGGCCTGAAGAAAGTAGGAGGCAGGAGAGTCTGGGTTTGGAATGATTCAAGATGGGTGGATTCTCCCAACTGCTCTCAGACACATGGTTAATTAACAGAGACAAGGCTCCATGGAACAAAAACAGTTATTTCACTAAGGAATCAAAGTCTGAACGCTACCCATTGTTCCTCAGTGAATGCCTCCTTCACAAAACCTTCCACTGCTACTGCCACCAAACAAACGCTCCATATAAACAAACAAACCAAAGAAAGGAAACAGCTTATGAAATTACAATGTGTTCTGTGACAGAGCCCAGCCTTCGTATTCATAAACCAAGAGCCAACTCAGCAGCTTTTCACTGAGGAAATACGTACGTCTTTATGATGCAGGACCGTAAACACCTTCCACACTGAAGCACCCTAGCAGTCTGGTACACTGCAGGGTGTCACGTTCAATGTATTTGCAGGTACACATGTGTACGTATTCGTGTAGAGGCCAGAGAGGGTCATACACGGGCCACTGCATGCATGTGGAGATAGGAGGAAAAGTTGTGGGAGTCAGTCCTTTCCTTCTATGTGTGGGTTCTGGGAACTGAACTCAGACTGCCAGGCTTGCAAGGCATGTCCCTTTATCTGCTGAGCTGTTAATTCCTTTTGGGAGGGGGGTTATCAATTCTGGCTAACCTGGAACTCTATATGTAGAAACTTGAACTCACAGATATCCACCTGCCTTTGCCTCTGACTGCTGGAAGCAAAGGTCTGCAGAATCACACCCAGCTAATTCCACTTTTTAAATGCTACTCGATTTTAAAAGTAACTAGATTTACAGATAGTCTGTGGGCACCGATCACCTTTAGGGAGTGTTCCAAACAGGGATTTATCCTCTATTTCGTATTTCTGGGTTGTATGAAGTAATATCCTTATATATAATAATATAAACTATGATTTCTGATAAAACTAGATTCCTAAAATCTCTAGCAGTCAACAGAACATTCACCCTCAAGCAATCTAGGACCCGCCCAGGGCCTCACTCCCCATGGTTACCCCCTAAGCCTTGGTCTGGAAATGAGTCCTCCTGGCTGGAGCACACAGCTGCTTCCCACAGCTCTCTAAGGTGAGGAAAGACCAGAGGGTCCTCAGCTGTATCCAGGTAGCTTAGCCAGCCACCTGGCTTTCACAACGCTGATTTGTCACCCAGATGGAGAGGAGCCCATGGCACTGGAAGGACAAGGGTAGCCTCACAAGGTAAGGCTCTCTGTTTAAAGCAAAGGCAGTCCTGCTTATTTCCTGTTCAGGAATGTTCCCCATTTCCCTGTGGTTTTATTTCCACATCAGAATTTACTCAGGCTCAAGTGCTTTCCTGAGTACAGGAAACGGACTGAGTCTTCCGGTTTCCGTCAGGAGGGAACACAGCTGTGTCAGAAAAGCCACCCTGGCCCTCTACCCCTACTCCTCAGCACTCGCCCCTTTCTGCACAGAGACGTCCGGAGTCTTACTACACACATCATGAGCCTCATGCACTGACCCTGTGCAGTGAGAAGTACCTCAGAGTGATATTGGCATCTCCTGTGGTGACATCCTGCCCTTGTTCAAACACCACCCTCTCAACATTAGAAAGGCAAGCCCAGCCAAAGCTATAAAACATGCACGCGCACGCGCACACACACACACACACGCACGCGCGCACACACACACACACACACACACACACACACACACAGAAGCCAAAGGTACCAGAATGAACAAGAGACATGGCAGTACATACAGTAGCCAGCCCTGGACTGGACACTGTAGAGAGGTGGATGATGCCATGAAGGGCACTCTGGGTCAAGTGATAAACTGAACTAGGGTGCTGCTAACAGACAGGGCATAAATGAGTCAGTATTAAACAATTCAAGGTTGATAACTGAACCACTGGGACCCATATGCACACATTTATTCCTAGAAAGTATACCCCGAAGTTCTTAGGGGCAAAGGGTAGAAAAATCACCCATGTGAGGTACAGACACACGCATGTGTGAGTGGGCTTAGGAAGCAGGAGAGAGGATGGGAACTCGTGTTGACACAGGCTAGAGACCTAGGATGCCAGGTGGCCGCCCCTTCACAGACCTATCTCATTTCCTGCTCCTTCTATATATTCTATATATTCACCTAAGGAACAGGGCAGCACTGACTTGACTCAAGACTGAGTTAGCTGACAACCAGTCCCATCTGCCCCATCCATCTTACTCAAACAGCTCATCTCAGCTGTCCTACATGTCCTATACCTCAGGAGAGTGAACTTCAGGCAATCTTTTGTCCACGATATGCTCACCTGAGTCCTGGTACCTAAGGGGCACTCTCTACGTAGATATATACAAGCTGATTATAAAATGCACACCCTCCTAAACACACCAAGGGATATGCACAGAAACTCATCAGTGACTTGGTTTGAAGCACTTCCCCCACCTCCCAATTAGGCAACTCCAAAGTTCAAAGGTGTCTGTGTAAACCCTGCTCACCACCTCTGCTGTGAGTGGAAAAAAAAAATCACAACATTCAATACACTGAGAAAGAACACAACCTTTCCAAAGAACCAGTATTTGGACGTAGGAGTCCAATTAAAACATCAAATACCGTGGAGGGGAACTGGATGTGCAGGGCAGCCTGCAGCAGCTTACCTAAAAAGACTGCAACCTCTGTTGGCAGAGCCTGGAGCTCACACAGCCTGCAGCAAGAACCTGCAGGAGAAGAAAGAGATCTGGTCAAATTCCTGAGGGAAATTTCAACAGTTTTCAGAGTGGTCAGAATCCCTGGGCAACCAAAGCTCCTTCTGGGGACACAGGGAGGTCAGATCCAGTCAGATCCAGTCAGATCCAGGTTCATAAACGATATCAAAGCATTAGCTTATCTTATCCTTTCCTCTCACAGTTTGTAATGGGGCTTGCTGAGGTTGAATGACATGTGATAGGTCAAAGGTTGACCAAAGAGGCAGGTAAAAGAACCAGCTGTCGGCTCTGACTCCAGATGGTAGTAGAGATTATTAGCAAATGCATAGTCTCTCTGAACACTGCCATTCTTGCCCTGGAGAAGTTATTTTGTGAAATATTGTTTATAACAGAAGGTAAAGAGTTCCTTGTCAGTTTTTTACATGCACCCCTATTGTTTGCTGTCATTTCAAGAAATAGTTTCAAAGACTTATTTATATGTGTATGAGAGTGTGACCACCTTGTATGTGCACCACGAGCACGTAGTGGCCCCTGGGCCAGAAGAGGTTGTCAGGTTCTCTGGAACTAGAGTTAGACATTGTTGTGCACCACATGTGGGTGCTAGAACCTAAACCTGGATCCTCATCGCAGAGAAATTTCTCCAGCCCAACAAATGCATTAAAAGCACCTCAGTTCTAATCCTGCTACAGGAAATAAAACAAATTAGTCACAGCACGTAACACCATTTGGGATCCACAGTCACTTCTAAGTGTTGAGGAGGCGACACTGAGATGAAAAAGAGAACTATGCCCCAGATTACCCTGCTAAACTGCTTCTGCTTTTGATGATAACAGCTCTGATGTTGTTTCTAAACTCACACCTACTGTGTGCTGGGATCCAGCACTCAAGGGGCAGAAACAGGAGGATGAACAGTTCAAGGTCAAGGTCATCCTTTGTTACATAGTGAATTCAACGTCAGATTGAGCTATATGAGACCCTGTGTGCACGTGTGCGTGAGAGAGAGAGAGAGAGAGAGAGAGAGAGAGAGAGAGCGAAGGGGGAAACTATGAATGAGAATGAACGAGATAGATAATGGAAATGAACTTGAGTCATACTGTTCCTCAAACCAGAAACTTCTCCATCCACACTTCATTTTTCAAAGCAGTAGTTATAAGAATTTCTGTAAACTAAAGCTTCCTAAAACTCATATTCCTGCATGATAGTACAGGGACTAAAGATGAAGCAATGAGGGCATACTGCCCAGAAAGAATCCAGAAGCAGCTCCAGAATCCCACTTGGCTTCCCACAAAGATGAGACAGACCCCCCATAAGCAGGACTCCCCGCAGTCCTGGACAATACCTGCTGTGCTGGCCTAGTATTATCAGCAACCAATACAATATGAAATAAATTACAAAACCTCTTACCCAGAAGGTAGTGATTGGCCTTAGTTTTAGAAAGCCTATCTTCCCAATTTGTCTCCATTTTTAGGAAGCCTTGAAGCAGTTGGTAAGAAGTTACCAGAAGCCCCTCAGCAGCAGCTGGATTTCTAAGCGTGCAGGAAACATTCCCACTGTACCCCAATAACCAAAAATCCTTGTTCTGAGGTTCAGAATCAGAAGCACAGTCAGTGGATTCCTTACCCTTGCCATAGGATCCAGAATTTGCACCCCAAAGAACTGGAAACTGGCTCTAGACATGTCTACCCATGTTGACAGCAGCTCTCCTTCCAACAGGCAGACAGAACCAACCAAGTATCCACTGATGAATGAAAAAACAAAACATGGCTCATTCATACAATGGAATATTATCCAGCCTTAAGGAGGAAGGAAATTCTGACATCTGCTACATTATGGATGAATGTTGAGGGCTGCTAAGTAAGATACGTGAGTCACAAAGGGACAAAGACTGAGATGATTTCTACTAAACGGGGTTCCTGGAATAGTGTAGACTCAAAGCAGAAGCAGAACGGGTTGAGGGAAGGACAGATGAGGAAGTTGCTTTAACAGGTTCAGAATTCTAATCTTACAGATGACCACCGGAGATGGACAGACAGGATAGCTGTATAAATGCTAATTTACTTGATAACGCTCAACGGTTTATTTTACTACAATATAAACAAAAAAAAAAACCCTAAAATATTTACCAAAGATTTCCTAACATTAAATAATTAGATAATGTTAAGTGTTCACCCACCCATCGTTATGAATTACCCAAAGCTCCCTGGGCACCATTGCCTGGAACTTGCCCAACCCCCACACCCCAGCTCCAGTGACACTCCCACCTTCTGTCTCCAGGTACTGCCCCTGAGTCCTGTACCTGTGCTTACCTGCCCCTAGACACCTGTCCTGTGTCATTAGCAGGGGACTAGTGCCCATTCCCATACTACCCTGGTGGGCTTCAGGCTCTCTCTCTCTCTGCCCCTCTCTCTCTGTCTCTCTCCCTCTGCCGCTCTGCCTTGCTCTCTCTGCACCCCCTTCCCATGCTCTCTCTGCCCCATGCCTCTCACCATGGTGTTCCACCCCCTCTCTCTCTTCTCCTCTTCTTGGCCTCTCAACCCCTCTGTCCTGTCTCCCCTCCTCCTCCCACCTTTCTCTCTGTCTACAGAGTACTGTTCTACTAGCCTTAGCTTCCCTTCCCTTCCCCGTAACTTAATAAACCTTTGCTAAAACTCACCAGCATCCACGTGTCTAAACTCCGTCCACTGCCTCTACGTGAATAAAGAATTATTACACCATCCCTCAGTCACAATCACTGGGTGAGTACCCACAGACCACCTTCTAGCTTCTAGCTACTGCAACAGGACAATGACACACTGTATGTGATGGTCTCTGCCACAGAGGATGTACAAGAGGGATGCTACATTTGACACACTGAAGAGTCACTAGGGAGACCTATGTAGGAGACATTACTACATTGCAAATGACAAGTGTCTCTTGGGAACACAATATGATCTTCCAGAATTTAAAAGAAGCACCTCCAAAGCACCAGTATTTATCAAAGATCAAGCTTTCAACTTTCCTCTAAGGAGGGTTCTGTTCTCACATTTCCTCATGTGCATACACTATGCATGAAACTCTGACATAATGTACAAAGTTTACAAAGTTCTGTTGCTGCATAGTTAGTTTCCTGCCTGCACTTTCCAGACTGCATTTTCTGTAGTCTATGGTGAGATCCCCTACACAATGAACATTCTGGAAAAGTTCCTTTCCTTCCTCTGACACAGCAAGCATCCCATGATAATCAATGCCCACTCTTTCAGCTGGCTGCTTTTGTTTATGGGCAGGAAAGGAAGCCATAGATTCTCCAAGTAGCAATGGGGGCTCTGGAGCCTGGCTGCACTTCCTCCTTCACAGGTGGCTTAATGATGCAATGGCTATGCTAGGCTCTCAAGGGGGTATAACTGGGTTTTCAGCAAAGCAGTCTTCTCCAGCAACTTCCAGGAGCTGGGACACAATGGAGAGGGGCAGGAGGTCCCCACTCCTCCGTGTGTGCTGAGGTTTTACACACCTTACAAGATGCTCTGCATAGAAAGAAGCCATGCAGACATGACCCCCCCCACACACACACACACACACTCCTTGTTACTAACATCAGGTTTCTTGATGGTGTGAGGCTCTGAGAAAGGACATCCAGCACTGATCCACAATTATTCCATCTAACTCTTTCTCCAACTGGTAGGAAGATAACCTTGCTAGTATTCAGGAAAACTCAGCACATAAGGAAGGCTATGTTTCGTTTTGGTTTGGTTTGGTTTTTACTGTAACAGATAAACAACTCTGCCAGATCACGCATGCCCGCCTTTGGAAGGGGGCAGTGTTTTGCTGTGGCTTGTGGTCCATCAGCAACTGCAGAGGGGAGGGGCCAGATTCCTGCCAGCTCTTCAGAATGAGAGCTTGGGGTCATAAGCGCCCTCAACCCACTTAGCTGCATGACAATCCTACAAACATGAATTGTGGATACTCAAGCCAGTGAGAGACTTTGTTTTATAAAACAAGAAGAACGGCATCTAAGGAATGACACCTAAGGTTGAACTATGTGTCCATACACTTCCACATTGCACACATATATACACAAAAAAAAATTTAAAAAAAAAAGAAAGAAATCAAAATTCCTTGTCAGTATACTGAGATCTTTCAGAGGCAAAACTAGGCATGCCAAACCTTGGCTTGTCCCTCTCTGACCATGGCCCAGAAGCTTTGGCAATCAATACAGGACCATCTCTCTCTCCTCAGCATTCTACGCAGCTCTGGCATGGCTACCTCATTCCCTTCACTAATCTGAGATATGATGACAGGAACAAGCAGCAGTAGACATCAGCATTTGAGCCTAGCACAGCTGGACATAAGTCCAGTCCTCATAAGTCCCCAAAGCCCAGTTCACACCTCAGAGGACAAACAGAACATGTGATAGATGCAGATCATACTCACTAGGACTATGGGCCAAAGGGGACTTCAGTACATGGATGTCAGATGCCGACCCCTTCCTGGAAATGTGCTTTGGACACTAGTACTCCTGACAATGGTATGTATTCAACATGCAACCACCTACCGAGGCTAGTTGACACACACACACACATACACACACGAGCCTGTGCACTGAGGCAGGTCAGGATCCTGTGGAATCCCACCATGAACAGCACTGCAACTTGGGTGGCTTAAGATATATAATTACTCTGGTTCCTTTCAAGTTACTAAGGAAAGGAAGAGAAACTGGACACAGACCCTCTGAAGCTATTTAATATTCAACAAATATTTATGTAGCACATCTAGCACCCTCATGTAGCCGTTCATGATGTCTACACCAAAACACAATTCTTGGCAACAGAAATTCACTGTCTAATGCAGGAAGCCAGGCTTCCCATGGAGTGAATCCAAGTGTCCTCAGATGGCACCAGGAGTTTCTGGTGGGACACTCCTCACCAGAGAGGAGGAAGTCATATTTGACTTGGAGGAAGACACAGAGAAAAGAAATGGCTTTGTAGAGCAGAGGACACCTGAAAGGATCACATTCCTTCATCCTAAAACTGTTAGAAAACACACACCTAGTAAACTCAGTCAGACCCGCCACTCTCACCTCAACCTAGGGCTAACAAGGAAACATCTGGGATTTGGATCCTCATAGAGGGCACCCTCTCAGCTCTACAGCACCTCACCTCAAAGGATACTCTCACCCCCAGATCACCTCACAGAGCACTCTCTCAGCCCCATACCTTACAGAGCATTCTCTCAGCCCCAAATCACCTCACAAAGCACTCTCTCACCCCCAGATCACCTCACAGAGCACTCTCTCAGCCCCACACCTCACAGAGCACTCTTTTCAGCCCCATACCTTACAGAGAACTCTCTCAGCCTCCACATCACCTCACAGAGCACTCTCTCAGCCCCAGATCACCTCACAGAGCACTCTCTCAGCCCCAGATCACCTCACAGAGCACTCTCTCAGCCCTACATCACTTCACAGAGCACTCTCTCAGTCCTACAGTTCACAGAGCACTCCCTTAGCCCTAGAGCACTTCATCTCACAGGACTCTCTCTCAGCCCTACACCTCACTTCACAGGATCCTCTCAGTTCTACAAATGTCCTCCATGGCTTCAAAGGCTTTCACTATCCACTTCTCTGACATCTCAAGGAGAAAACACAGCTGAAGAGCTTCCAGGTACCCTTGTTCCACACTGTACCCCAAGGATGTTGTATCTTCTGCTCCAACATTTTCACTCTCTTATATGATTTCTTTTAGAGATGTCTGTTACACTCAGCTGTGAGTTCTTAATGGGCAGGAGCCTTAGGCATAATAGACAATCAATAAATAGTTGAAAAATGAATGAACATAAGCAGGGAAGCTTCTTATACCTAACAGCACTGGCTGCTGCCACTGCAGTGAATTCAGTATTTTTATCCATTGCCTCTAAATTTATTACATTAATTATGTTTTTTTTGTGAATTTGGGGAGTTAATAATAAATTATCACCAGACTTTGATGTGGTACAGTACAGGAAATTCTCTGCCTCTTTCAGCATTTACCATGGACAAAATGAATAAGGAAATGCATTTCTGCTACATTGATGTTGAAAAACTCTATCCCGTAATGACAAAAGCCATTTGTAGGCACGGCAGCCAGTTCGGCCTTAGCAGTCTTACTACTCTCTGTTCACCCAGCTCCCTATCCTGCCACTCTGGTTCTCACACCCAGACAGTGGCTCTTCAAACTAGCCTTGGCACAGGGTAGAGGAGGGAGAAGTCACCATGGCACCTGGGAAACCATCGTCTCCACCCAATCTATAAAACACTACAGACAGGTGCCATTTTAGTAATGGGATGCAGGCTCTCTCGAAGGATGTTCTATGTTAGGAAGTAAGGTACACTCACAGGCATCCCCACCCAGGAACAACAAAGGCCTCTGGGCCCAGGATGCACAGCTAATTCAGGCTTTCCACAGTCATCCTATAGTTTGCTTTAGCACCTGCTTATAGATAAGCAAAACACTAAAAATGAGAAGATATCATTTATATTCATATCTTAAGAGCTGAGCTCTGATCCAACCCCCCGGACTGCCCATGGTCAAGTGCAGCACAGTGAGAACCTTGCTGTGCTGTGCTCTGTGCAGCAGCTGATCAGAGTTCCAACTGAACAATGTCTTGGACAAGTTCAGCCTGGGCACCCTATAGTGTAAACCTGCAGTGGAGCTCATTAAGTCAGCAAGAATGAAACCTATTGTGAAATCCAAGTGTATTCTCTATTTTAAGGAAGCAGATTAAGAGCAATCATAATAAGCTAAGAAAAGACAGAGTCAAACAAACACCTATAGGCAGCCATTCAGGCACATGTCTCCAGCTGATATTTTCCCAATTGTGCTGTCTCTGTTTCTATACACTCAAAGGTGCAGGGCTCACTGCCACATGAATTTCTTGATATATGCTTGTCTTGCCATTCACAGAAAACACAAATGAGAATCCACCATGACCTTGGAAAACAAAAGAAAGGTATGAAAGAGAAAATAAACTCATGCAGATGTGTTGCCCACAGGATAAACCACTTCTGTAAGAGAATGAATGAATATATCCACAGAAAATTATGGACCTATGTTTTCAAGAGTGGGGAGGGAATATTTTGGCTAATGGATACTGAATATTTTCTTAACAGAAGGGGGCCCTCCTAAATTTATACTGCTTAGACTTTAACAGTTATGTGTACACCTGGGGTACAGGCCATTACTTGACATACATGGTCAACTTTTGTAACCAATTATGTGATATGGGAGAAATTTTCCAAAAAAACCTTTGGAGGTGTAATGCAAGAGAATCATTTTTTACCACCCACTTTGGTAACCCAGTGTATTCAGGAATTTGTGACTTTTATCCATTTTTCTCCAGACAGTTTTATAAACAGTCAGTAGAGTATAGTCTATTGCTTTGGTAGCGGTAATGGAAAGAGTCCTTTTCTCCTCTAATATCCTCTCTCTTCTTCCACTTCCCCGACTTCCCAGTCCAAAGAAGGGAGCCAACAGATTGCTAGGCAAAGCTCTGTGTACACACTAGACAGCAAAATAGAGCACTGCCACAAAGCAAGAAGAACAAAGTAGGAAGAGAGTCAACCGTGGGCCACTCTCTCCATGACAAGGCTCTCAGTCTTAACAACCCACCAAGGAGGAGCTGAGTGAGGAGCAGGCTCAAAGCACTGGCATGGAGCCTGCAAATCAAAGGGCTCCAGGCAACATGGAAAACAAGAAGGCAGGCTTGTAATATTGCAGCAACTGACTTGCAAACACCCCATAAATGCCTACAGAACTGAACTAAATCTCTCACAGCTTGAAGTAGGAAACCTTGTGATGAAAAAGACTGGAAAAGGTGGTGCCTCTAATCTGTGAAAATATTAACTATGCACAGCCAACCAGGTAGGACAACAGAGTCGGAATATTTCAAAACACAAAAAGAAGCTAAGGATGACTCAGTGTGGCTTCACCAGCCAGCCCAGGAAGATTCCACATGAAAGGAGAAAGTGAGGCTCACTGCCTCCCAGGGGCTAGCTGTTGCTCAGTGCAAAGTGTCTGCCAGGGGACTCTGCTTCCAATCCACAGCCACACTCAGATCCTCTCACTAGGAGCCTGGGTCTTTGGGTGTGTGCCCCAGGGAACACAATTAGAAAGCCAGCATGACATCATTGGGTTCCAGTCCTCCACACCTACACACTGCCAACACTCATCTGCATAAAGCAGATTCCTGGGAGAAGCTGTAGGACTCCCTCACCACACACTAGACCCACATGCTTCAAGCTACTGGAAGAGGCCTTTTTTTGCAGTCACACAAATTCAGCAACCTTTAGAAAAGAATGCAGTGGGTAAAATATTACTCACAGGGAACCTGTTAGCCATCCCAATGACTTCAGGACTTAAAACAAAATTAAAGCACAAATGTGGTGGCTTTGACCCACAAAAGAGTAAATTAAACTAAAAAAGTAAAGAAATACCTATCACCAGGAAAGATTTTGTCAAATGCAGAAGAACCAGGGAAAGGCTGACTAGAATGAAGAAATCCTTCTAGGCATAGTGCCACACAAAAACAGAGTTTCCTGTTCTGAACACAGAAGGCAGACAGCACAAAGACCTGGTCACAATGCAGAAACCCTGGGGGACGGAGAGTGAGGGCAGCTGTCGCCAACAGGAAGGCCTTTATTCTGGGTATACTTCCAATCAGAACCCGATGGCTAGGTTTTCAAACTAGTGGGTTATATAAAGGCTGCGGTTAGTACTTCAGGAGAGCACCTACAAGTCTGCAGACCAGAGGGTTAGGGGCCACGGACAAGGAGGCGTGGGTACAGAGAAAAGAGGACAGGGTGAAAGGAAGACAGGGTACAATTCAGAACACTATCGTTTTTATTCTATAACATGTTTTACTGTGATTCCTTTTTATGCACTAACACAAACTCATTTTTTTAAAGTCCTCCATTCATGGACCTAACTCCCTCATACTATTCAAACTACCAAAGCTACTTACCGGGTCATGTACCAGGCACTGGATTATTGTCCAGGACACAGAGGCTGCTGGCACCCCTAGTTAAAGTACCATGTTTGTGTGAGTTCTTATAAACTCCCATGACAGGCACCATACATATGTCTATCATATGTTCCCGCTCGCTATTACAAATCACCACAGACCACATCATTTACAAACAGAAGTTTATTTGCTTCATGGCTCTGCATCTGCTAAGTCCAGGATCAAGTGGCCACACATGGGGAGAGCCTCCATGCTGTCCTAACATGGTAGAAAGTATCACACAGCCATTGAGGTCACTCAGTCCCCCCAAAATACCATCTGTTCAGTAATCACCCCTTGAAGAACTCACCAATGCTGCCAAGTGGTTAAATGTCTAACATACAGATTCCAGCCTACACATATACACCAGGTTTCCAGTCTATTTCTATAATACTGAATTTATTCAGTATATATACATACATACACACACACACACACACACACACACATATATCAAATCCTGTTCTTTTCACTTACCACACTTTGTGTGTGTGGGGGGGGGTGCACGCAGGTCATAAGTCAATATCATTGTCTCTATCATTCTCCACCCTACTTTTGAGATGAAGTCTCTCACTGAGACTAGACCTCACCAATCTGTCTAGACTGGGTAGCCAGCAGTCTGAGGGACCTTAGATCCTGTGCCTCCATGGTGCTGGGATTACAGGTACCACTGCACCAGGCTAGAGCTCAAAGTCAAGTCCTCATGCTCCTGCATCAAAGTTTACCAACCAAGTCATGTTCGTTAGCCCCTCCTCTGCATCTTAAAGAAGCAGTTCTCAAGCTAATGTGAGCACGGACCACATGGAACCCTTGGGGCTCTTTAATGGATATGCAAAATACAACTATCTTCACAATAATTCTAAGACAGGATCTCTCACTAGATCCGTAGTGTAAAAGCAAAAGCATGTTCCTCTGAGCACAAGGCATGTACCTGCTACCACTTTGCTGGAAGGTGCCTTCCTACAACATCCTGTTGTCACTCAAGGGACCACACCTTGGGACAAAACCTAGGAGGCAGTGAACTACTTTCTCCCAGGATACATCTGCCACTGGAGAGCAATATCCAACTACTTATCCAATGAGGCCATGGCAGAGACCATAAAAGAAAAGGAATGGAGTGCCTGTTTTCGAGGAAAATAGAAACGCACACATTTCTGAAAAGCTATACTATCCACCATGATTGTGCCTGGTACTAGGCATCTCACAGTGCTGTGCCTGCGTGTGCAGTGCTCGGGATGGGACAGGGCGTTGTGCAACTGCCCCACCACTCAGCCTTTCCGCCTAGTGATTTCTAGAATCACTTGCTTATTACTTCCGATATGATGACTGTTGACAGAAACCACATAGACAAAACATCTTTGAGGTCCTCAATAATTTGTAAAAATGAAAAAAAAAAACCCATGAATAAATTGGCTCTGAGTCAGTATCTACAAACAACAACATTAAGACAGCAGCTCCCACAAGAAAATACAAAGGGGCGGATGAATGGGAAAGAATTTGATCTGTGAAGAAAGGAAGTGAGCTAACATTTTCTAATTATCAGACTGACAATGCAAAAGGTGGTCCCATTTAAATTCACTAAGTCAGGTATAGATTCACTAAGGCTTCTAGAGGGTCAAACGGTTAAGAGGTTTGAACATTTTTGTCTCTATGAGTCTCCTATAGATTTCCCAAATGACTAGCAGTGCAGAACACTACAGAGGCATGCAGTATGTAAATTCATCCAATTAGCTCCCTGATTCTGGTGCCATCTCCCAAGTTCACGAGCATCTCACTGTACAGTCTTCTGTCACCACTGACTGAGAGACTTCTCACTCAATTATTGATTTTTCTGCCAATTAATTACCATAGTAAGAGTCACTTGGGCTTATCTTTGCAGGGATTTTCCCCTCCAGTCTTCATTCTCTACCTCTGGAGTCTGGGGGAGGGAGGAGGGATCAAAATAATTAGAACCCTGAAGATAAGACAAGTTCTAAAAAATGTCTTCTGCCTAACTTGCAAATAGCTCAGTTGTCACCAGACACTTGAGTGGGCACAGACTTATTTTCCACTTGGTCCCTGGCTTGGATGTTTTCCAGGGAGAACTTTGTTCAATCCTGCCAACAGCTTTACTATGTGAATCTTGGGATAAATGAGGTTTTCTGAGTCCAAGGGAGGGATGATAAGTGCCTTCCACGTGTGTGTTCATGTTCATAAAAGTAAGATGCATGCCGTACAAGCATGAGAAAAAGAAATAATTTCTCATTACCACCTCCAAAGGAAAGGCCGTTCTACTTCCTGAAGCAATGCTTGTACAGTCCAGGTGGCTTCCTGCTGTGGGACACATGGGGTGACCAAGATACCACACACAGAACACAGTCTGTCTGCAGAAAAGGCTTAGGGTCCGTGTGATTCAGACACCCACTACTCCTCACTCTCCTGTCTTCTGCCTCACCAGAGAATTAAGACCACTGGACAACACAGAAAACATGGAATGGGACGGCCACCTCACCTCCTGTTGTTGTTTTACTGTGAAATGTCCCCCACGGGCTCAGGAGTTCGAACATCAGGTTCCCAGCTGATGACGG
This sequence comes from Cricetomys ansorgei, assembly GCA_026225945.1. Taxonomy (NCBI): domain Eukaryota; kingdom Metazoa; phylum Chordata; class Mammalia; order Rodentia; family Nesomyidae; genus Cricetomys; species Cricetomys ansorgei. The sequence continues at coordinate 4,719,098 of JAMJFZ010000435.1, read as the reverse complement.
CTTTGTTCTGGGAAAACCTTTAGGAGGCGGGGCCTAGTCAGAGGGATTTCTAGGAGGAGGGTCTTGAGGTTTATAGCCCAGCCTCTTCTCTGCCTGTTTCTACTTCCTGGTCCACTGAGATGGAAGCAAGCAGCTCTGTGTTCCTGCTACCATTCCTTCCCCACCATGAGAGACCGTACCCTCAAACTGAGCAAAAGTAAATCCTTACTCCTTTACGGTGCTCTAGTCCATATTTGGTTACAAGCAACAAGAATAGTAATAAATCTCTCCCTGCCAACTCATATCCACGCTAGGGTCTTACCACTGCCTGCTCTGCACCCTATCTCAGGAATGCCCACAAGGACTATGCACCAACAGCTGACAGCAGGATATGTTAAGGGGCAATTTACGTTTGCACACAACCTGAGTTTGCAGGAAGTAAACAAATCACACCGAAGCTCAAAACAGCAGAAGGAGAAAGAAATTTAACTCAGTGAGACAGCAACACAATATAGCAAGGCTGACAGCAAGGAAAGACTGTGTTCGTATACTCTCTTCTGGAAGAGGAAGGCACAGAGAAGACAACGTGGACTTGGCATCCATGTGAATTCAATTCCAGTATCTCACCTCCTGAAGTGGAATGCACAGCCAGAGCCCAGAATGCAGAAGCAGTTACATACTAGCAGTCCCTACCCATCTTCCTCCCAGGATCTGCTACACCTCCAACAAGAAAGCATGAATGAGACCTTGCTGCCCCTGCAGACCAGAGTTAGACGCTATGTCCACGGTGGTGAGCATGCACCAGACCAGTAACTAGAAGTAACCAGAAGGGAACAGAGATCTACCAGAAACCCATGTAGACAGGAAGGCTTGGGATCCTGGCATTTCTCCATGTAGTCTACAACATAAAAAAGTAATAGACCTTGACCCTACTGAAGATCTGGCAGAGAAAAGCCTAGTAACTCAGAATGTATGTGGATTCTTAGTTCTGGACTACAGACAACAGGGGGTGAACTGTGAGCTCCTTGCCTTGTGTGGCCCCTACCTGCAGACATTTGCCTGAATGGAGACAGAAGGGTAGCCAGGAGCATCTGAATGGGAAGATTTGGTGAATCAAAGTTAGCAACTGCCTAGAGCTCAAGTATTTCGGACTCTTCCACTTCCCAGAGCAAACTGGAAAATAATCCAGCTATTTGCACCGCAGAGCAGAGGCTTTAAAAAGCTGTCCAACGGGGTTAGTGAAGTTTTCCACTCTGGCAGGGGGAGATAGAGTCACTCCTGTGGGAGCTGTACTAACCAGCTCCAAGCTGCTGTAACTGCACAGTAGGCACGAGGTGGCCAGCTCTGGCCAGGTCATCCTGATAGGCAATGGAATTCAAGGCCAACTGTCCCCACACACTAGGGATGCAGCTGGGCCCACAGAGGTCCTCCACAGGCAGAGCTGTGCTTGACCTCTAACCCAGGCCTGCTGGGAGGCTGTGCTGTTGCTGTGGAGTTTTGTCTGTGAGTAGAGGGGGTGGGGCACAGCAGGACAAAGCCAAAGAAAGCCAGAAAGCTCCTGGGCTACCAAAGTCCAGTGAAAGCATGTCACACCATACTACAGTCCCACCTGCTGGGCCAAGAATAACAAGGACATTTTTTTTCATGTTCTGAGTGAGTGAGTGAGTGTGTGTGTGTGTGTGTGTGTGTGTGTGTGCGTACATGTGCACACACATACAAAGACCAGAAGTCAACCTAGGGTGTTGTTCCTTGTTCATCTTGCTTTTTTAGAGACAGTCTATCATTGAACCTGGGGCCCAGGGTCAAGCTAAGGAATCTGCCTGCCCCCTCCTCCCAGCCCTGTGGCTTTATCTGGATCCTGGGGATTAAATCCAGGTCCTTATACTTCCACAGTGAGCACTTACAGACTGAACCATCTTCCCAGATCTTCACATTCCCACTTTTAAATTCCTAAAATGTAAGACCCCCACACAAAGAAATGCAAACCCAATCAAGAACCCCAGCCTCTAACCACCACCTGCTGCAGAAGGCCACCTCCACAGGTGCCACCCCTGGGACTGAGTCCTGTGTTCCTTTCCTTCCATCACTGTTCAGACTATTTCCATAAATTGGCTACTGAAAGTTAACCACCAGGGAGAAGGGAGGGGGAATATAAAATTATCAGTTCTCTCTCTCTCTCTCTCTCTCTCTCACACACACACACACACACACACACACACACAAAGTCTGACTAGAGTCTGTCTGATAGCAAGAGGAATATTTAGCAGACATTCGCAGACGCTTACTGCCAGAATTAAAATGGGAAGCTGGGCAGACAGAAGTCACTGAGGAGTGAGCAGCCAAGACACGTTTGTTCTGCACTCTCTGCTGGAGCAGTGCGTGGCAGCCATGTCTCCAGAGCTGAACCTTTCTAAACTGGTGTGGTAGAGCAGGGCCACCTGCTGCTGGCTTCTTGAAGGTTCTTATTTGGGGAGAAGACTTAGATCATCTAAAATATTCACCTCTTTAAAAAAAGAAATATGGTTTATTATACATTGAGTCTGCTGGCTTCAAATGGAAATAGTTCTTGTTTATATGTGAAAATAAAACAATAGGTGATTCCTTAGGCATGCAACAGACTCCTGGCCTTTGGACACCAGAAGACAAGAAAAGCTCTTGTTAATTTTTTTTAAAGGAATATTGGACCCAGGAGATAGCTCTGTGGGTAGAGTACCTACTGAGAAACATGAGTAGCTAAGTTTGGATCCCCAGGACCCACAGAAAAGTCAGGTGTGGTAGCATGTGCCTGTGACCCGAAAGCTGCAGCGTATGTGTGTGTGTGTGTGTGTGTGTGTGTGTGTGTGTGTGTGTGTGTGCGTGTATGCCTGTTTGTGTGTGTGCACCTGCAAAGAGTCTTTGCAGATCCTACAAACTCCTGGATCAGCAATCTCCAGATAAACCAGAGATCTTATCTCCAAAGATAAGGCAAAAAAGCTGGAAAGCCATAAAGGTCACCTAAGATTGACCTCTGACCTCCATTTGGACTCACACAAACACCACACAGGGACATCATGCACACTCATACAAAAGGAATGTTTACTACTAATCAGAAAGTTAATTGGGAAGTCCTCTAGAACTTAAAAAAAAAAAGAAGTGAAGATTGCCCCCAAAAGACACAGTTTATTAAATGAAACTCCCGGTTCCAGGCACAGGATACTTCTCTACAAGTTATTGGTCAAGGAGATACCAAAGACCCCCCCCAAAACAATAGCTGCTATTGCTATTGCTCTCGTTTGCCCACCAGAACTAGATGATAAGACCCTATTGCTGAAGACACAATATACTTCGGTTGTGGGACACAGAAAACTCAAGCTGGAACTGACTTGAAAATTTCTTCATACCACACTAGCTTTCATAGTATCGGAAAGTACTACAGGCCACAGGGAGAGAAAATACATCAACGGTCTTACCCAGCACTGGACCCTGCATGCTACAATACTAATCTGCCATGCAAGATGTGCCCCTTGGTGCAATAATGACACAAAGGTTCTGGGGGTAACCAACTGCTTTTGGAATGGATTTGAGGCCTGCTCCACAGGAGGGAACTTATGCCTCGACTGTAAACCTGGTCAAACGCATGGTTCAGGAGGTTGTAAGCCCTAGAGGGAAACCTATTATAGTTGCTTTGGCAAATGACAAAATACTCACCCTGCCTTCTTTATATTTATGTTTATACCCATAGATTAGGCTTTCAACCTTGACCAGAAGAGTTCCTCTCTGCAGTGGCAGCACTTAATGCCAAGACTCAAAACTGGTCAAAGTGCTGAGAATTAGGGGCTATGAGAAGGACATCTGTCTCACATATCCACCCAAGGACCAAGAGCATCACAGAAGATGGGAGTGTGAAAAAAATCTAAGTAGCAGAGGATGGGGAGCGGTGCTATGAAATGCTATCTGCTAGACAAGGCATGGTCGTTACACTTAGGAACTTACTGCAGTTATGGTTACCTGCACAAGATCAGGTCAAAAGGATCAGTCAACGTCCCAGTAGGCAGCACTAATTAAGCTTAGTAGGTTATTTTTAAACAGAGTGGTGGGGAGCATCTGTAGAGATGCCTTAGCCTCAGCAGTTAAGAGCATGTACTGCTCTTGCACAAGACCAAACATGGATCCCAGTATCCACCACTGGGCAGCTTGCCACTATCTGTAACTACAGCTCCAGGAGGATCAGGGATCCGACTTCTCTGGACTCCGCAGGTATCTGAACTCATGTGTACGTACGCCACACAGGCATAATCACATAACTAGAAATAAAGTATTTTTTAAATTACTGCATGAAAACATTTAAAAGAAAGGACATGAAGTGGGAGTGAGGCACATTGGGAGTTCTGGGTGGGGCGGTGCTGCTGAGGGTGAATGTGACCAAGAGACACTGCCTACATTTATGAAACTGTCAAAGAATAAATAAAAGATATTCTGTTTTTATAGAGGCAGTCCAGAATCTGTCCAAACTTTCCTTAGAGAACATTAGAAAACTAAAAAGATTAGTTAATATAAAATAAAACTAAACACTAATATTTCAAGATTTAGTTTATAGGGAATGGAGGGGAAGTTTTTAAACATGTCTGTTTCTATCACATTACTAGAAAACAGAAACAAATTAGTCAGGGCCAGGGAGAATGAGGAAAACCAGTTCCTTGGAATTTAGCTTCTAACCTTGAGAAACCCTATGCTAACTGTGGCTGGCCCACTGCACATGCCTAGGTAATTGCAGACTGTTGCCTGGACTGGCTACACCCACCCTACTGCCCAGGATATGGGCAGCAGTCTGCCTTGCTCAACAAGTCTGTACAGACCATGGTGGGAGTTACCACTTCTTACGTAAGTCACATGCAAGCACCAAAGCAACAGGAAAGTTGAGGCTCTATTTCCTCTGGCAGCCCTGCACCAGATACTCCATTCTCTTTCTGGCCTATCTTTACAATATTTAAACAGGTCTTTGGCCCCGAGCCTGGGACAGAGGCTGTGCTTCTGACCTCCAGCTATAGCACCCCTGCTCCAGGCATGCTGGGAGCCAGCAGGACTTTCCTTGAGCAGCTCCTACTTGGACTGTGTTTTGTTAAAAGCAGAGCATGAGGAATTCAAAGCCAAGCTTAGAGTTCCTGTCCCCAGGGTGCTGTGCATAAAATGATTTATTATGGTTTCATTAAAGTGATTAGAAACTGTCCAAACTGTAGAACGTTGCTAGGCATCTCCAAAGTCAGTAGAGTGGCAAGAACTGCCTAATGAGTTGTCAAAATGAAAAGAGACAAAAATCTCAGCAGTGCACAGGACAGAATGAAGATGTCCCATGTGGAAGACCCTGTCAAAGGGGCTGGCTTCACAGAGTGGGCGTGGATCTTTGGGAAAGCTGGCTTAGGGCACACACTGCAGTACTTGCCCCCCACCTGCAGAGAGGGCAGCCTCCACACTCAGGTCCACTGCCACAGGACACACCTATGCCAACAACTCCCCAACTGTGTCAGACACTCAGTACAGGGGACCTCTAGCAACCCATGTGGCAGGCACCAAGAAACAGACTCTTGGTGGGCAGACAGGGAGGGGGACCTTGGCTAGGCAATAAAAGTGGCAAATTTCAAAGACGGCTGGCTTCTTCATCACCCTCCTGACTTGAGACAAAAGCCTTGTAGCTTAAAATCAAGGCCTTGTAAGCTTTTGTCTCCACCAACAGCCCCCTGCTGATGGACTGGCTCAACAAGTTCAAGAATCAGGACATGTTATACAACAGTTGTGGGTCAATCAGCCATCCTAACTATCTTCAAACTGACCAACCCTAAATTAGGGGAGGAAGACTCTTCATAGACTTAAAAAGCTAGGCCTCATCCTCAAGAAGAGACTTAATTTTTTTTTGGGGGGGGGGGGTCTGAGACCCATCTTCTGCAAAGCAAAGGGTCTTTTTCTCTGCTTTGTGTGTTTCCTCACCCCCAAATAAACACCTTTCTTCAACTGCTGGTTCTATGTGGTGCCTGAGATATCACTGCTGCTACCTGTTGTGCTTCAGATTTTTCCCGCCTTTTAATTCGTTAACTGGCAGAGAAAACGAACTCCATCAATACTTCTAGACTGTATCAGCATTATTTGACCCTGGCCAGACATACACTCCAGTGTCTCTCTAACCTTCCTGTGACCTCATTCCTGCCTTCTGGCAACTAAAATGGACTTATTTAGGTGACTGACAGGTGCCACACAGCTAGAGGAAGGCATGAAGAGCAGCTAAGGACATGGACAAGAGGGACTAAGAAAAAAAAAAATCTGAACAGAGGAGCTAACAGCAGTAGAGGGTAACTGTGGGAAGAAGCTGGGAGAAAGCCTTGGACAGCACTGGCCAGAGCCAAGCTCAGTGCTCTTTCACCCTGCCTCAAGTCTCACGCTGCCCTGTTTTGAGCTTTTAGAAAAAAATCCCACACTTATCTTCCCATAAAAGCTTTCCCAGCCCCAAATAGCCCAAGACTCCTAAATTTAACCCATGCCATCTTGGAGCTAGTCAGAACCTCTCCTGAAATAATCTAACATCTTGGAACTGTTTTTAACTTCCAGTCCCTGGGACCATACAGAGAATGTCAGTATTACAGGCAGTGAGAGAGGGGCAGAGCAGGACCCAAGGAGCAAGCCCCAGACAGGAGGCATCCTGGGTCTTCATCTAAGGCAGCCCAGGCTATCTGGCACCCCCTAGCACCTGAAGGCACCCTTTATAGATGGTAGAATGACTAGGGGTCCACAGTTCCCACAAGCCAAGCTGCAGTGGCTGACTAATCAACTTCTCAAATGCCTGGTGATTCTAATGAGCAGCTGGCTTGAGAACCTTCCAGAAGTATACAAGGGGCTCACCTAGAAGATACCAGCAGCTGTGCCCAGATAAGCCTGTGACAGACATTCCATTTCCTAAGTCCTACCTACCTCACTCCCAGCTTCCCACAGGCCCCGCTCCCTTTGCATGATGGACCCTGCTGGGTGGGCAGCAAGCAAGGCCTGGAGTCCAGTCTCTCAGGGACTAGATGTTTCCACACTGATACTTATTCTTTCTTATCTGCCATCCAGCATGGAGAGAGCCAAGCCTTGGGCCACAGAGCTGGCCTTACTCTGACACACTAGCTGAAAATTAAGCTGAAAAAGAGAACAACTAAAGCTTGTTGTCTCCAACTACATCTGAAGATAAAGCTTAAAGCAGCAGCCTTTCTCTGTCACCCCACCATTAGAGAGAACAAGGGCAAGTGAAGGGCAGAAGCCATCACCCCTTGGTGCCCCACTGTCCCTGCTGCCAGTCAGCTCCTGACTCTCTTCAGCTATCACCTTCCTCAAGCCCTGCTCACCTCATCCCTACAGACACAGCCTGCCAGGGCCTCTCTATGCTCACAGCCTGCCCCTGAGCCTGACTGTCAACACTAACTTCTGGCAGGCAAATACTCCAACTGGAAATACCTGGAATCAGTCTGTGAAGTGAACGGTCACCTTCTTCCCTGCTCCTTAGAGAAGGACAGGCTCTTACAGATATTTGGAATTTGGGCTTTTGTTCCTCAAAGTCTCAAAGGAAAATAAATTAGGATATGTGGAGTCCAGCAGAAGTATCTACACCTATACTCCCAGCACTCAGGAAGCAGAGGCAGGAGGATCACTGTAAGTTCCAGGCCAGCCACAGCTACATAGTGAGACTCTGTCTCCAAACAATATGCAAAACTACCATAAAACAAGTGCTAACCAAATAGAATAAATTATAAAGCTATGTCCCTGATGGCTGACACTCTCCTGAGTTCCTCTGTTGAGAATGAAAAGAGGACTCATGGAAGCTGGTTTTTAGTTATGTATAAAATAATTGTTTTGTGCGCTCTTGGGTGAGGAGCTGCCTAGGTCTTGGCACTTCGCATTGTTTGCAGGTGTTGGATTTATGTGGGGGATGTTTGATTGCTCATGAGATAGCACATGCTATCAATAGAACACCTGAGAAGTTCTGTATCAATAAAAACACCTGAGCTGAGACACTCAGGGTCCACTGTCCAGTATGGCACCTGCCAGGATGGTGGTTCCCTCTGCTTAAGTCTGGAAGTGTGTCCACCTATGATTATGCCTCCTTGCCTTCTTTGGTGAGCCGCCATGGCAGCATACTACTGCAGACTCTCACTTCCCTGGCTGCTTCCTAAACTATTCCCATTCACTAAGGTACCCTGAACGCTGCTTCCAGAAAGATTGGTCAGCCACAGGCTTTATACTGAGGGTGGTAGTTAGACACAGAGGAAGGAGTAGAAAGCCAGGAAAGCTCAGTCCTAAGGCCAACCAGGACTCTGGTGAGGCAGCAGTGGATGAGAAGGTAGGACTGTGCAAGCCCTGAAAATAAAGCATATCCTGACCTCCTCCTTGTTCCTGCTCTGGAATCCCCCTTTCCCTCCATAAACATCAGGAAACATCAAAAAGACTACATTTAGAGGGATCTTCCAACACCCACAGGTGTCCTCTGTACAAGAGGATTTGAAAGAACACAACCTGGCTAATCACCAGCTGAGACTGGCTCCAAGGGAGATCTCGAACAATGTAGGACTGGACCAGGTCATACATGGGGAAGAATCCTCGCTGAAACCAGCAGGGAAGCCTAGGTCACATGCAAAGAAGGACTGCATTCATTCATGCACAGAGACTCTCAGAAAAACTACAGAAAATAAAACAGCAAGGGCAGAACCATTTTGTGCAACTGAAATGTTGCTTCTGGGCTGGACATGATCATGGCTATCTTAGAGCAGCATAGCTGTGATGATGAGCAAGAGATCCAGTTTGTTACCATTCCCTCCATCAGGAAGGGGGAAGGCTCATTTGGGTGGGGGGGAGGTCACAAGATCTTCATCTGGCGGCTCCCTTCCCGAGATTCCAGTCACCACCAAATCAGAGGGAAGCAATCAACTGAAGTGGGACTTCCTAGGGATGAGGCTCACTCTGAGAGGCTAATGGGTTCCCCGAGCTGGACTTGGACAAAATCCTGTCTTCGTTTCTTCAGTTCCCTGTCTGGGGTGGCTAGGCATCCCTTTATACCTAGAAACATCAACATTCTTAGGGAGGAAGGACAGGGTGAGTTCAACACACCTGTTGCCATGTGTTGACGCAGCAGCTGTTGATTACCCATATCGAGAGGTTCACTGGGGAAGAAGAAGAGGTTTTAACCAAGAGGCTGCTATTAGTGAGAAGTGCTCTTCCTACCAGTAAGAGGCTCCATGCAGTTAACAAACATGGGTTCTGTGACTCTCTTATCCAGCAAGAGGATGGCCTTACTTGCCTCCTCCAGCCTAGTCCCACGCCTGGAGCTATGGGGTCTGGGGCCTCATCCCAAGACTGTCAGCAGAGCCAAACTGTGCCCTCCACCTTCCTCTTTCAAAAGACAATGAGCATGGGGGCCTCTACCAATCCTCTCTGTCTATAGCTCTTCTCAAAGCTAGGGTAGAGAAAGAGACTGAGATTACCAAGTACCCTAGACACCCCAAGAGCTGTGCATGGGTAACTATCAATCTCACTTCTCAGAGGGACACATCATCCTAATAAACAGTAAACCTATGAAAGCAACTAAAGTTAAAAGGTGACAGCAATAACCCCACACACACATAAAAGGTGACAGCAAACCTTCATCTCCCCACACACATACAACTGGTACACCTGAATTTACACCTAGATCTGCTTATGGGAAATCAGGCTACTGAAATATGCTTTCAGAATGGCCACTCATTCATTCCACACAATGTGCTGACCACACCAGCGACACAGGAACTGCGCCGGCAAGCAGAGTTCTGATGTATGTCAGGGTGGGACACTAGCTTGTTACTGTCCCCAGTGTGGGTGATTCAGTGAGCGCAAACACTGAGATGTGACAGGTGGATGGAGAGACTTAGATACAAGAAGGCCATATCCAAAACCCTTAGAGGGGGGTATCAGAGATGGCCAGGCAGGAATGGAGGAGGAAGGGCTAGGAGGAGAGCAAGGACCAAGATAGAAGGCAGAGGAGAAGCAATCTGAGGTGGGAGGAAAAGGAGTAAGGCAGACAGCAGAGGGGCATGAGTCAGGGGCCAACAGCCCCTATGGCACTTAAAGACCTACTTCAACCTGAAGAGGCAACAAGGCTTGATGTGGCAGGCACAACAAACAGGCACAGGAAAAGAGGACTGTGTGTGTTGTGTAGGGAGGGTGGAGCCTTGGCCAAGACAGAGGCAGTGGGAACTCCTGGTGGACAGGCTGAGGTCACCACATCAGCTAATACAATGCCCTGACCTCAGGCTGTCCTCCTCTGGCTCACAAGGCCAAGACTGATCTGTGTGATGCTGTTCCTTTAAAGCATAGCTTGCAATCAACTCAGAGATACCTGTAGTCCCTTGAGGCACACATGCTGCATAATAAACATACAGGTGTGATAAACAATATCAGTCTATTCCAGTTGCTGTAACAATACCATGGACTAGTCTGTACCTTATAAACACAGGTGTTTATTTCTGGCTGTCCTGGAGGCTGGAAGTCTAAGAACCAAGCCACAGGCAGGCTTGGTGCTGGGCGTGGGGGGTACCCACTTTCTGGTTCATGAAAGGCATATGCTGTTTCCAAAGCATGAGGTGGAAGAGATCTCCTTCAAAGGGTACTAATCCCACGCCTGAAGATTTACTGCTTGTGACCCACCCCTTCCTCTACGGAGCCATCTCCTAATGTCATGGTGGGAGCAAGATGAAGAAAGAGAAGGAAGGTGCATTCAGCCCACAGCAGGGAAAGACTAATAAACCAGACTGAGCTGGCCTAGGACAAGCCACAGGATAGCTCCACTCCAAGTGTGTCTGACCTTAGAGTCTGGCTGAGCACGCCACTTAAGCCTTCTATAAACCTATCCTATTGTCTGGCTAGAGATAAGCCACTCCCAAGAAAAGACCTCCAAATACGATGACTTTAAGTCTGTCCATTTAAATTTAATTCTGCAGTCACTTTATTGAGAAATTTCCTTGATAACTTAAAATCCATGAGCTCTGATCACATTGCTTCCCTTAACAAAAAATGTGACTCTGCTCAAAAACAGGACATAGGAATGTGCTTTAAGTCCTGGATGCAGCAGAATGAGGGTTTCAGATTCAGATCTCACACTGTGTAAATTGACAACACAGTGGCTGTGGGTGGGGGGTGTCACACATTACAGCTCAAAGCTCTTTAGTGAGCTTACTCTTCCACTAGGATGGTTGTGGTCATACAGCAGATTCTGTAAATACCATGCCCCCTGCCTATGCCCTTAGTGGCTCAGTCAGCCCAAGGAGCATGATCTATCAGTGTATCCCAGCACCTACATCCCCATGCCCTATCAAGTACACCACTTATCAGGAGACCTGAGGCTGCACAGTGCTGACAGCTGATCAGACAAGCTCTGCCTGTAAGAACTGTGACCAGGTACATTTCTATCCGTTCAGCAAGTTGCACTGTGTTCTGTACACTGTCTCCAAGATGTGTGACCCGATCTGGGGAGATCCAGTCTGTGGTGTACAACTCCCAGGTGGTCACCAGGGGAAGTAGCCAAGTGGGTTTCATCAAGTGGTAACACACAGGGCAGAGGTCCCCTGAAACTGGAGATCATCCTTGCTCCAGTGCTCCCCATAGCACTGGCCAGAGCTGTGGCAAATACACTTCTGCCAAGTAGCTCCTTAGCAAGGCCTGGGTCTCTCACTGCCAGGATTTCTGTCACATGTCACAGGTCAGAGGCCTACTGCTGGGCAATCTTGCCCTGCTCTGCAAAGATGCATACCCAAGATCATTTGAACAAGCCACTTGCCAACTGCTTATCTTCCTGGCTTCTTCCTATGTCAGACAAAGAATAGCTTCCCCTGAAGTCTTCTTCAGACTTCTCAGATGCTCAGCTGCAGAACCAATGCTCTGGAAAGCAGAGAGAAAACCCTTGGGACTTGCTTAAACAGACGAGAGCTCTATCAGAGTCTGGGCACAAATCTGTGCCAGGGATAACCTGGTGCTACAGTGACAGACACATTGACAGTATTAACAGTAACCACAAGGTAATAAGTAAAAGTAATTCATTTGCATTTTTGTGCTATATTAAGCAGAATTTGAAAACAATTACAGAATCAATTTTCCTAGTTACTTTCTCTAATAGAGTAAAAGCTAACATGCCTGATTTTTTTGTGTTTTTGTTTTGTTTTATTTTTGTTTTTTGAGGCAGGATCTCAAAATGTAGCCCTGGCCTCATGCAACCCTCTATGCAGATCAGTCTAGTCTCAAATGCACATGCTTCTACCCCACAAATTCTGGGATTAAAGACATGTACCACCATGCCCAGCATCAGGCCTTATTTTTAAACAAATAAATCCACCCCTCTTTTTATAGGATTCTAATGTCAAGTCAAAGTACAAGTCCACCAAGGTCCACCCCAGGAGACTAGTGAGTTTATGGGCTACTTATGGAGCAGGGGTGATCTCAAAGCAGTGACACCACTATAAAGCCTCGCTCTAGCAAAGCTGTATGGACCTAGTCTACCCGCTCTTCAGTCATCTGTTCACACTCTATATACTCCAGCACTCCCAAGATCTTGAGCACATGAAATTGGAGTGGAATTATATACAACTGGCTAGGAGGTGCAGCTGGAACCTCATGTGAGGGTCCAATGACCCTCTCCAACCCCTCCTTCTAGGAGGGAACAGTAACAGTCCCAATCTTGTGGGCATCTTGCAAGTAGTCAGTGTATGAAGGTTAGAGAGGTTGTGCTCAGAGGATAACACTCTAGAACACTCACTCTGTTTCAAGCTCCCAAGGGCAGTGAAAGGATCTTCTATAGGCAAAATCACCACCCTACCTTACACATGCATGCATGCACGCACGCACGTGTACACACACATATACACACAATCCAGAAGAGGAGCTTCCAGTGTGCAGGGACTCAGAGTCTGTGGACAGTGGAGTGACAGAATCAAACAGCTGTCAGAAACTGACATTTTGTGTTACTTTTTTCAATTGTATTTTATTTTTTGCCTATGACTGTCTACTTGTATAATTTCTTTTTGTTTTGCTCTGTTTTGTTTTGTTTGCTCATTTTTCGAGACAGGGTTGTAACTCTGGCTGTCCTGGAACTCACTCTGTAGACAGAGATCCACCTGCCTCTGCCTCCCAAGCGCTGGGGTTAAAGGCATGTACCACCACTGCCCAGCCTTGTATAATTTCATAAGAGACAATGTCCTAAGTTAGAGAGCAGACTTCCACAGCAGGCTCATGACACCACTAAAGGAAAGGAAGGACAGAAAAAATCTGCCTTAGAGCTGGTCTCCCAACTGAGACATCAACCCGAACAACAGAGAAACCTGATACTCGCTGTGCAGAGTGGGCAAATGATAAGCATCTAGACCAGTGGTTCTCAATCTTTCTAAAGCTGTGACCCTTTAACACAGTTCCTCATATTCTGGTGACCCCAACCATAAAATTATTTTCATTGCTACTTCATAACTGTAATTTTGCTACTGTTATGAATTGTAAGGTAGATATCTGATATGCAGATGGTCTTAGACAGCCCCTGTGAAAGATGTTAAAAACAGCCGATCTAGACTTTCACCTTTCATACAAGACTTCTGAAGAACAGGTAGGCACTCCTCTCTTCCCATCAAGATCTCCCCACAATGCAGTGCAGCGTGGTAAAAGACTTGCAAAGTTTTAGATAAAGATACTTCAGAACCCTGACCACTACAAGTCTTTAATAATCAGCCTGGCCTGAAACCCAAAGGCATCATCCTTGTGGGAGGCCACTGTATGCCGGGCAAATGTGGCCCATGTCAGGATGCTCAGACTCAGAGGGGCCACAGGCAAAAACAGCTGCTGATGAAGAGCTTTTCAATGCACCTAGAATTTCTCCCACAATGCCAAAAAGGTTCAAACCACAGACACAGCACGGGTGAAGCTTCGTGCATTCACTGATATCCTCCACAATCAGGCAGTTCAAACCTGATTCTCCCAAATCACACTGTGAAGAAAGATCCCAACTAAACCAATGCTCACATTATTCCCATCTTAGCTTGATGTTTTCCTGTGTTCCACCAACAAAAATAAGTTGCTTAAATGTGTGATGAAAGTGCTGGATGTCACTTCAAAAATGTGTGTGATACTCAAATTTTATGACAATTATTTCTGAGGGAGCAGACACAGAGACACTGAGAGATCCCTAGGAAACCAGTCAGTGAGGAGGATGTGTTACCACCAGGATAAGCAAGCACAGGACCTCAGCCAGAGGGGCAGGAAGAAGCTGGGGAACCCCCGGGCCTGCAGGTTTTAAGCATGGGAGGGCCATCCCTGGGATGTGTCCCCCATGAAGAATACAGACTGGAATCTGTCCAGAAGCCGAAGGCCAGGAGATTAACTAGCAAACAAGGGAGCCTTGTGCCGTCATGAAAGCATCCCATCATACTATCTGATATGGCAGCAACCAGCTGCATGTGACTACTGAGCAAGTGACCACAGCATGTGAGCCCTGGCCAGCGAGATGGAGAGAGACTGCATTTTTAAATGCAGCTTGCACTTACCTACATCATCACATTAACTGAAATGCCTGCCCTACTAAAGACCAGTTTAGAAAGCTAATCTTCACAGTTCAGAGAAAGGAGAGAAAAAGGGGTATGGGACAAGAGGACCATGGACAGAACTGGCAGGTGCTGGCTGGTGACTGCCAGAGGACTGCAGCAGGAGGGTCCCTAGCCTTAACAAGGGGCACTGGGAGCATGAGATACTTCTGGTTAGAAGTAGGGTAAGGTTAGGGTTAAGGGTTATGGCTATGGTTAGGGTTAGGGGTTAGGGGTAGGAAACGGTGCTATCCAGTGCCACAGCAGGGACCAAATGTAACCAGGGAGAAGCAGCCTTTCTGCAGAACCTGTCTACCCACAACTGAAGGGGGATGGGGCTTCCTTCCCCAGGCATGATGAAATGAAGACCCATTCTTATGCAGGTCTTGTGCAGTAACCACAGCTGCAGCAAGTTCCTTGAGCCATCCATGAGCCACGTCACATCCAGAAGACAGTACTTCACAGCACTCCTCCCCATCCTCCAGCTCTTATATTCTTTCTGTCCCCTCTTTTTCAATGTCTCTTGAGCCTCAGGGAAAATCTACGAGTGACACATAATGTCCTGGTTAGGAACCAGATGCCCCACAGTCTCTTGCCCCCAACACTTTGACATTTTCAGTCTCTGCCACAACTGTAGAGGCTTCTTCCTTTAGGACACTGGCAGAAGAGACCTCACAATCGACAGACATTTCATCTCCAAACACTATGAATGGATAGATCTGAAAAAACGGGACTTCAGAACTGCTTAAACCAAAGGTAATGCTTACACCAGGCCTTTCTGCATCATGTGGGCTCATTCACAGAGAGACAATTAGCCTTTGACACTGCATTTAATTTAATAAGCCATTTCAGAACTTTAATAGAAGCATTCACAGGCGTGGAAGTGGAATGAACTATTTCTTAAGATCTTAAAACTTACAAATTAGCTAATTTTTATTTTTAATGTAAAATGTCAGAGCGTGTTACCAAAGGGCTGGCAATTATGCAACTAAAAAGACACACAGAATTTTTTAAGTCAAGATGTCTGTGCTTTCAGAGATGAAGGCTACAACACTATTTTCAAGGGTATGCCAAAAAATCTGCGCTTAGTAGCAATTCAGAAAAATGTGCTACATCATCTTGGTGTCCTGAAGGTGCATCACAGGGAAGCCACCTATGAGGACTAAAAGATGCACATAAAAGAAAGGCAAGTAACTCTTTACTAACAGTGAAATTAAACAGCCAGAAACTAATTTTTGTGATTCTAAACTATGTGTATATATGGAATTTTACGCAACAACTTTAAAGGAGAGAAGACACTCAGATGTTTTAAAAATCCTAAATTACAACAAGTAATATTAACAAATACCGAAAGGAAATCTCCCTATAGGAGATTAAATTTAGACCATCAGATTACAAGTGCTTCTTACAGATACCAAAAACATTTATTACACACTGCAGGTGGAGTAAAGTTGCTAATTAGTAGTCTTTAAAAAATTTTAAATACACTCAAAAGGAAACAAATACAAAACAGAAGATTAAATAGGGAAAGAAAACCAATCCAAACTAGAAAGACTGATCATTTTTAACGGACACACATAATTCACTCACTCTAATATATTTATAGCGTTTTTTTCTCTTACGAAATCAGTACATTCCTTTCAAAAAAATCTAGAAAGCAAAAGAGAAGATAATTATTCATATCTGCAACTAATAGCCACAATAAATGTTTAATGTAGTGTTGTGCATACCTCATTTTCCTGGAAAACTAAGATCATATATGCTGCTTAGCAAGAAAATTTTTATATTTAATATTAATATTCTGTGGACATTCTCCCATGTCATTAAACTGCCTTATGAAACGAGATATTAAATTGACTTAAAGTACTTGATGATAATTTACTGTCTTATTGCCAACACTTTTCACCTTATGATCGATCTTCTATTCAGTACTCTTACACATGAACCAGCTGTGTATGGGAGTAAATTCCCCACACAATTACTAAGCTACTAAAGGCTCAGTGCTCAAAGAGCCCACCCTGGAAGCTGTAGATCCCAGCTTCATAGACTCTGGAGCAATGGGTGCAAGTCCCGCCTGTACTCCCATCTCAATCCTTCTCCCAGCACTGGAGCTGGGCTGCCTATCTCAAGGTCTTCAGCACACACAGGAGTTACTTGCTGATGTACCCACCTGTAACAAGAGTCCTAGGCCGGCATCCCAAATCTGAGGCTTCTCAGTAAATGAGGTCCAGCCACTTTTTGCCAGAAACCAAGTGGAAGTATAACTGTGGAAAATTATTTTTATTTATAATTACGTGTGTGTGTGTGTGTGTGTGTGTGTGTGTGTGTGTGTGTAACTGAACTTAGGTCCTCTACAAGAACACTTAGCAAGTGCCTTTTTTTTTTTTTTAAGTCTAAGTAGCCTTGGAACTTTCTGTAAACTAAGCTGGCCTCTTTCCTACTTCTGCCTCTCTAGTGCTGGGATTAAAGATATGTGCCCCTATGCCTGACTAGCAGTAAGTGCTCTTAATCTCTGAGTCTTCTCTCTAGCTCCAGGGAAAAGGATAATGATCAATATGATCCAAAGAAAAAGAACAAGTGTCCCTCAGACCACCTTTAAGATACTGACTTCAGTTTAAGATTTAAAGAGAGGAAAAACTGGGGACTGGAAGATGGCTCAGCAGTTAAGGGCACTGACTGTTCTTCCAGAGGTCCTGAGTTTAATTCCCAGCAACCATATGGTGGTGGTTCACAACCATCTATAATGGGATCAGATGGCCTCTTCTGGCATGCAGGTGTACATGCAGCTAGAGCATTCATATAAATAAAATAAATAAATCTTAAAAAGGGGGGGGGTACAAAAAAGGGAAAGAGGGAAAGAAATGGGCAACTGTGAGAGTGTATGTAGTTTTTACATTTATTTAGTTTTTGGTGACGAAGGGATGGGCGTGTGCTACTGAAGATCTGCAGAGGTCAGAAAACACATTTTGGAAGTCAGTTCTCTCCTACGAGGTGGATCCCAGGGATTGAACTCAGGTCTCTAAGCTTGGTGGTGAGCGTCTTTACCCACTAAGCCACCTCACCAGCATGCGCTATGTAAGGGTGTGTAAGTAAGCAGTCTTGGGGGGACTGTAGTCTGCTTAGTCCTTATCTAAACACTGATAGAGCAAGCTCTTTCTTAGCCAGTTCCCACAAGAGATAGGGATGGGAGGCTGGGGTGAAGCCTTAGTTTTCACATTGGGGTTATCTGTCCCTGAGACTTCACTGTTCCCAGAATCCATGGTGACTGCAGGTTTAGACAGTAACTGGAGACTCTCTAGTGCCTCTGGGTCTACAATAGAAAGATATAAAAACTGCACAATGAAACAAACTGCTCTTATCTTTGTGCCTTAGCCTTGAAAGGAGATGAGATAAGTCAGGCTCCCTGTGTTTAGGCAGATACTCTCTGAATGATCAACAGGCTTACAGTCAATTAGTTGACTGACCCTAAGTATAGGAGAGAGAAGGCCCAGGTGCCAGGCTTTCAGCCTTTAGTGGCCTTGACACCCAAGTAAGGAGCCTTGTCTTCTACCAAAAGCAGTTTCTAAGCTCCTATTTCACACCTGCACCCAAACCCATTTCTAGCCACTTGCTTGGATTGCACAGAAAATCACTGGCTCAGCTTCTCATCCAGGGATATAAGTCCCGCAGGGAAATGATACAGAGGACAGAGCACATGTAAATATAGTAAAAGACTCCAAAGTAATGGAATACAAATGGATGTGCCGGAATCCATGGGTGTGTGCCCTCTTTTCAGCATGCCTTCTCAGTATAGGCTCTTCTCCAACATGGCCCTCCTCTCTTCAAAAACTATTAAACAGCATATTGACCTTGCAGGTAACTTGCATCATAAAGGGTTTCTTCTTACATTTCCACACATTCTACTACAGGGGAATAATCACCACCACAGCAGAGAGATATGGCCAACAAACACAGGCTCACCTGTCCCATTACCCCATCCCAATTTCACAGCCCCCAAATAAATCTGTGGTGAGGTCCCCAACCCACTAGCTACTGGGAAAGACCAGCCTCATAAAGTCAGCGTGGTATCTAACCCAACCCACACTCCTCCCTTCTCCATTCTATACTTTTACATTGCTCCTCTGAAAAGTAATTTGGGATAATCACTCCCCTCAAACCACCCAAGACCTGTCTGCATGTTGCAGAACTTGAATGGCAAGTTGCTGGCTAGGATATAAAGACAGGTGACTGTGAGATTTATAGTTGGCAACTGAATACAAAAGCTTGAAGAATTTGGAAGCTATGGTGTTCAACGGATAAATTCACTGTTGTCCTGCAGAAGAGAGTGGAAAACTTTACCCCCAAAAGGGGTCAAAGGGAAGCCCTGAGAGCCAATATCCTGTGTTTTACTTTAAAGGTAAAAGTTTAAAATGACTTTATTGAACTTTCTGAAATTGCCCCGGAATCTCCTTTCCAACCCAGTAGCAGCACTGCTTGCATGAAATGCTAGCTATTCTTAGATGGCAGAGGCAGGAGGGTTACAAGTTCAAGGTAGCCTGGGCAGCCTGGTATGCACAGCAAGACTTTGTTTCAAAAAAAAACAAAACAAAACCAATTAATCAATCCTTTTTCCATTTTCATCAACATGCCTGTAGGACAGAGTATGTGAGAAGTATTAAACACAGCAGAACTGTTTAGATACACACATCTCCTGCCAACAGTGTACAGATCCAACCCAATTAATCACCAAGCAAGAAGCAAGAGGCTTATCACATCATGATCTCTGCATACCTACATGCTTGTTCGAAATGTGTGATTAGCACTAACTGGGGGATGGATCTTCATACTCAAGTGTTTGGTTCTAACCGCAAAGCTGCAATTACAAGGATCATCATTGTGTTAAGTGTAAAAGTTGTCAATATGTTTTTTTTCTTATGGTTACTGTGACTCCATAAATTGAAATGGCACCTGTTAAAGCCAGTAATTTTGTATCTCTTTGTGGTGTGTTAGTTTCATTTTTACTTATTATTAATGCATATATGGTGTGTGCCATGGCACCAAGTGTGGCGGTCAGAGGACAACTATGTGGAGTTGGCTCTCTCTTCCCACATTTAGGGATTGAACTCAGGTCATCAGGTTTGTGTAGCAGATGCTTTCACCTGCTGAGCCATATCACCAGCCCTGTCTGTGTGTTTTTAATAAGCAATATTTATTCTATTCTCAGAAGCACTGATCTGTTTGCCGGGGGTGGGGGTGGGCCGCTGTGCCATGTGCTGTAGATGGACTGATCTGGAGGAAATCACAGTGACCCCTGACAGGTGCAGGGCCAGTGCTGGGCTGGACACATCTGGCACCCAGAGTTTAACAAGGGAGCAATCACTCAATGAGGGATGTGAGGAGGGAGACTTCTTTCACTGAATTCTGTAGTTTTTAAAAATAAAAGCACAGTAGAAATTCAGAGGACTCGATAAACAGTGAAGCCCTTGTCTGTTTCCCCGATCCTTTCATAGCTTCTAAACAGAAGTAGTAAAGCGTACACACAGTTCACCTATACATCAACCATGCAGACAATCACAAGCACCTGGCCCCGAAGCAACTTGGGGCAGCTGCTTACAATCCTTGGCATAGGGTTGTACATTTGTACATTTGTGTCCCCTCTGTAGGCCTAACTCATAAGAACCCAGGGCAGGGCCTGAATACAGGCCGCACAGTGGAGGGGATATGCCTTGGGCAGCAGCTGGGCCTTGTATTTCCAGAGGTGCTCAGAAGGAATTGCTCATGCTGACACTGAGCAGCACACAGGTTGTCTATTCAGTCGAAGGGCCAGTAAGAGCCCTGAGAGGGCTTGACCAACCACAACGCTCCAAGCCCTCACGGCATGCACTGGGTGGGATGGCACATGTTACCACCTGCGAGGTAGAGGCAAGAGGATCAGGGGCTCAACATCATCCTCTTTTGACAACACAGTGAGTTTGAGGTCAGCCTGTGCTACATGAGAGCCTGTCTCAAAATAAGTTACTATTGGAGAACAAAGAAGACAAACTGTCAAAAATTGTTTACCTTGGTCAAATTAGCTCATCTCAATTTAGAGAGCCCAAGCTATATTCCCTAGGGTATTGAGTCCTTTTTAAATCCACTGGACACCCCCTGGCACTGAGCCTCAGGTGGGGAAGTACCAACACATAATGTAGCAATCTCCAGAGTCAGAGGCGAGGCCTAGCGGGCCTTTCTTTTCAGTCCAACAATAACAGAAAGAACACTTAGTGGGAGGGTACTATGTAAAAACCACTTCTCCAAGGGTTGCCAGGATCTGCATTTTCTCCTGTATCTCCTCCCCACTCCTCCTCCACAAAGACAGGAGCTCGGAGAACCCTTCACCATGCTGCCAAGAATTCCCTTCAACTCATTGTCAGTCACAGCACTGGCCAACAAGCCGTGCCATCTTAGTGTCCCCAGCGGGCCCTGCTGGGTACGCTCCCTAACAGCATAAGCATTAAAAGGAAAAGGAGTCTAGCTAATGGAGTGGCAAGTTACGAGGACACAGGCCACCGGCTGTCTGTCCACCAGTGGAAAGTCAAAACACACCCAGGGCTTAATCAGACATCCAAAGCCGCCAGGTCAGTTTTCTTACTTACACGTAAGTGGCGTATTTCAGTTAAGACAGTGACAGTGTCTTCAGGTTCTGCACCCACCATTAGGTTCCAGGCTGGTTTTTTTTGTATGCGTTTGTTTGTTTTGTCCCCTATAAACAAAAAGACATAGAAAAAAACACCCAACTGGAGCTAAGAGATACCTCAGGCGGCACAAGTGCTTGCTTTGCCTCGCAAACACAAGGACCTGAGTTCAGTTCCGCAGAACCTACATTAAAAACTGAGCACGGTGGTTTGTGCTTGTAGTTCCAGAGCCGGGGAGGCAGAGACAGGCAGGTCCCTGGCACTCACTGGCCAGCCAGTCTGGCCTAACAGAGCTCCTAGACGGTAAAAGATCCTGTCTCAAGAAAAGGTGGGCAATACCTGAGGAACCACTCCCAAGACTGGCCTCTGGCCTCCACACACAGGATCTCTCTCCCTCTCTCTCTCTCTCTCTCTCTCTACACACACACACACACACACACACACACACACACACACACACACACAGAGCATCAACCTGTACTCATGAACACATACATACATACAAACTTCCAAACTACGGCAGCATGAAAACAGCACGTGCCATCTGCTGCTGCTTAGCTACAGCCACTGCCCAAGTCAAATGAAAGGCTTGAAGAACCTCTCTGCCCACTCCTCTGCCTCCACAGTCCTGAGCAGATAGGCTCTAATCCTTGGCAGGGTCCCCAAGTCCTCTCAGCTCAACTCCTAGATAAAAAATGAGCAAACGCAGCACAGCAGCTGTAACCAGCAGCTTTAATACACCTGAGCAGAGGGTAGCACGGGAAGGCAGCGAATGGCATGGGCATGGCCCTCTTGTGATCCCAGCCCACAGGGGACCCCCAGTCAGGCAGGTGTGGTCAATATAGCAAATTCCCAGCCAGCCAAGGAAGGCTTATCTCAAAACAGGGGAGGGGATCAACTCAACCTGTAGACCAACAGGCCAGGCTGCCCCTCCTATCAAGACCATTCCATCCTAGGAAGAGTTCTCAAGTGTCATTTCAATCAGGGGCCCACCCCTACTAATCAATCAGCTGTACCCAAAAGCTGAATGCAGTCTTAACAGACAGCATAATAAATCAGGGATATAGAGTTGTTTGCAGGGAATGCGTGAGGCCCTGGATTTGATCTTCATAAACACTTCATAAAACCAGACATGGTAGTGCACACCTGTGATCCTAGCACTCAGGAGATGGAGGCAGAGGAAGATCAGAAGTTGAAGATCAGAGATCAGAGTACGCTGAGTTACATAAGACTATCTCAAAAAAAATTTTTTTAAAACGTGTATTGTCAGCACACGTGGCTCTGCACATTCTTGGGATACACAGGACAACTAACACAGGCCCAGGAATGCCACCCACACGTTATTACCAGCTCCCATGCACTGACCCTAGCCCTTAATCACTCACACTCTCCAAAGGAGCCACTACTGTGAATCTGAACTGACACCTGGAAAGGGTATTTTAAGATGCTAGCAGCCAATGGTCCCACTGAGGTCCTCTCCTGTCAGTGGAGAGAGACCATCAAACACCCATGGGACAGCTCTGAATGGCATGCAAACCCTACTGTCATTCAAAAGGTCCCTGTTCCCAAGAGCCCTTCTGGCCCCTGAGTAAGCGATCACTATTGTTCCATGACTATTATTCCATCACTATTATTCCAGTCATGGAGTGCCCCTTAAGTCTTCTATTATGAGTCTGGGTTTTAAACACGAACACAGGCCTTTCATTACATCCTCTAATCCATATCCCCAGTAACACCACTTTCCAAGAGTCTGCCCCATTCACATTCATACTGGATCTTTCCCTCCCTTCTTCCACATGGAACTAAACTGCACTCTGCAGCATACCGTAGCAATGCCTTCAGTAGCAAAGATTTTAAAAACTGACTCTAGGAAGCATATTATTAGAAAGGCTCCTCTTCCCACAATGAAAGATTCGCAACAGCAACACCCATCTGCCTTCTACACCAAGAGCGGAGGGAGACTACAGACCTAAGCCTGGTCCAGAGGAGCCCACAGCAAATACCAGAGACAGGCAAGTCCCTGAGTGTCTGACAGACTCCTCCCAGTAATGCTGCACAGTGAAAAACTATCCCCCATTCAAAGGTGCAGAAACTGAGGCTCTGGTGAGAAAGCAGCCGGCCTTGGCTACCACAGCCATGGACACACATCCTACAGTATGAGACGGAAGGGCAGCAACCAGGGGCCCAAGATCAACAACTGCACTTGCTTTGCTTTCCTCATATCACATGATCTTCTCGGGAGTCATCTGCTGTGGAAAGTGAACCTTACTCATGAGTACCAGCATCAGACAAGGTGTCATAAAGCCCAGTGTCAACTCCACAGAACTAGACAGAAGCCAGTGACGGTAGTAACAACAGTTCCCAGCTTCCCCTGAGGTCAGGTAAGGTCATCAGGAGAATGAGAGCAAAGTGAGAAGAACCCTTAGCTGACCCATCTCCCAAATGCTCCTTTCCTTTTCAGCAAGCCTGAGTATGGACCACAGATCCCTTGGTGAGATGAGGACGAAGCCTTAAGATGGAAGAAGATGGAAGGAGCCTGGGCCCAGAGTAGCATCTGCAAGACCTCAGGCTGTCTGTCACACAATAAAGAAAGGCTTCTTGGTTGTCGGGTACTACACTTGAATGTGTCTTCTTGCACAGGAAGAAGATCTACTGTAGCCAACCTGCCTCTGTGGAAGAATTACACACACATACACTGACAACAAACATGTGAAACCACCAGGAACCCCAAAGGTTGGGTAAGAAGCTAGTTCTGTTCATGGTGGAAAGGCCCAATCACCCAGGGCTTTGATGACTAAGGGCATGACAAAGGGGCAGCTCATTAGGTCTAGAAAGTTACTTTTAATTCCGGGGGATCTTATTGCAGTAGCCAGTATCACCTCAGCACAGCAGATCTGAAAATCTGGTCTTCCCAGTTTAGGTGGCTTGTTTCCTCCACAGATGACATCATCAAACTTAATTCAGGGAGTTGGAGCAACTGCTGTGTTTGAACTAAAAATGAGTCCTCAGCATCATGAGGACACACCCATGTCTTCTTTTGCCTGAAGTTTTCCAAATAGCACACACAGCTGAACAGCTGAGCTCTACTGACCCAACTTCAGAAGCAAAGCAGTTCAGCTGGCACCAGGAGCCCCCTGGCAGCCCTGCCCCCATGCCAGCACACAAAGGACAGGGAGACCCACCTGAGCCTCAGAGTGCACAGTGGTAAGAACCCAGTCAGGCAGATGGCTGGATAAGACAGGATGCCACTCCTTGGAAGGGAAGGGGGAGTTGAGATGTGACTAAGAGACCAGGTGAGAGGAAACTACTGACATCATAGGCCAGTGAAGACGCTCCCTGAACCCAAGGGGAGAGCAAAGCAAGTGTAGAGGGTGATATATTTAAATGCAGGTCTAAAGTAAATAGATCTAAAGTAATATATCCACACATAGCTGAGAGTGCGAACCTTGTAACTGAGTTGCTATTTATATCTTCTCCAAAGCAGGCAAAACTTCACAGCAGAAAACTAGAAACTAGGGTGGGGGTGGGGAAAGCTGTCCAGGAAGAGGCAGGAGAGAAGTTTCTGGGTAGTCAGTACACTTCACACCCTAATTGAAATGCAGGTTCCTAAAGGGAACACATCTGTCAAAATTCACAGAATGAATAACACACTGAAGACTTCTTTCTGCATTTTGTTCTAAAAATTTCACCTTGGATAATGGATAAGTTCTGAACTTGTGTGTGCTCTGTAAGCGGGAAGTTCTCAGTGAAGAAGAGCAAGGGTTCCACACTTACAGCTTACTGTGGTACAGTTCAAAACAGGGCCAGAGCTGGCACGGTGGTGGACACCTGTAATTCTAGCACTCATGAGGTTGAACCCAACCCGGAGGGCTACTGTGAGTTCAAGGCTCAGCTCCAGGCTCACTGTCTCCCCCACCTTTCTCAGTACCCAGAGGTACTGAAATCTCAGGCATCTCTCTCTAATCTCCCAGACAAGAGGCCATCAGAAAGAGACTCAGTGCTCAGACTAAATGACAAAGGCCTGTGAGAATTTAGTTTCTAGAAGGCTGTGTTGATTTTGGCTCAGGGTTTCAGGGATCTCGGCCATCTCTGGGTTGGCTCCGTTGGTCTGGGCCTATGCCAAGGCAGAACATCATGGCTGCTGGGAGCTTGTGATATGGGAGGCTGCTCACCTCATGGTGGCAGGAAAGGGTCAGGGACGAGATATAATCTTGAACTGAAGATCAGCTTCCTTCCAACCAGGCCCCACATCCTATCAGCTCAGTTAGCAATAACTAATTAATAAAAATGAAGTTAATGTCCTCATGATCCAATCATCTCTGCAAAGCCCATCAGCTCAGGATCAAGCTTCCAACACACGAACTACCAGGGAACATCTTTAGACTCAAACCATCACACCCTAGTCTGAGCTAGTCAGATAGGGAACTTCCATTTTAAAAGTACTCATGGGTTTCTTTGAAGTCTAAAACTGTATGAACTGACTCTGATGAGGAGTTGTAGGATGAGGCTAGAGTCAAGGACTCTGCCCACAGAGGTCTGGAACTCTAGGGGTTCCCAGCTAACCTGGCAATCAATTGCTCTATCAATATTAAAAGGCTCCCCCACACCATTATTAAAACTGACTGTTAAGAGCTGGGGAGATGTCTCACTTGGTAAAGCGTCTGCTGTGCAAACCTGAGGACCCAACCTCAATTCCCAGACCCACGTAAAAAAGCTGAGCATGGGGGCACATGCTTGTAGTCGCAGCACTGGAGAAGTGGGCACAGAAGGACCCCTGAGGCTCTCTGGCCAGCCAGCACAGCTGGACATAAGATAGAAGGAGAGCGAGGGGTAACACTGGATATTGACCTCTGGCCTTCACATGTACACTTGCAAGCACAAACAGCAGGAAACTCTAAGTTGCTCTTCTCTATGATGCTCCAAATAGCTGCAACTATTTGTAATATATATATATGTTTTTGTTCTTTGGGGTGTGTGTGTGTGTGTGTGTGTGTGTGCACGCGCGTGTGTGCACGTGCGCGCACGTGTGTGTTATTTTTCTAGCTTAACATTTCCAAGAAAGGATGGTCAGGTTCAGTTTTTAGCATGGTGAGGCTGGCAGTGACCAGAGACTGCAAGGAAAACAAGCGGCCCTAGGGCTGCTGCCGCGAGGCGGAGCCTGAGTGAGCCCCGCCCCCTCCTCGGCAGAACAGGATGGGGTGGCACAGGTGCCCTGAGCTCAGCTTTGCTTCTATGACACAGCGCAAAGTGCGACCTGAGCCCAGACTCTCTCCACCTGCCAGCCTCACTCCTCCCTCACTGACTCAACATCCCCTCTGCCCTAGGCTTATTCTAGAAAGAACCGGGAACTGTGGTGCAAAGCCAAAGGGATGGATTTAGAAAGCGCCACTGAACCAGACGCACAGCAGCCACCAGACATCACCCGGATTTAACTGCCCTAAAATTAGTTGCAAAGCAGTTATGGGGACTGGGTGATTGCGTCAGAGCCCCTGGCTGGCCAGCTGCCAGCCTGAAACACACCTACCGCTTTTTCCAGCAGGAAAACAATATTTTGGCACAGAGCCAGCTTCAGAGCCCGTCAAAATGCAAGCTTCACTGGTAACGTTTTCTAATTCAGTGACAAGGTGGACGCAGCCTATCCGGGCTGCATCTGCCAGGGTGTTATTTCCTTTGTTGAAAGCGTTTATTCTTTGGGTGAGTAGAGAACTGTGGATGAATCCTTTTAAATATTTAAATGCCTGGAATTTATTTAGGGCTTCACATTCAGCTGGCTTCAACAAAGATTATGCAAATGTAGCAAAGTAGAAATGAGAAACAAAAACTGTTTCCCTCTTATAGTTCTTTTAATCTTGGCAGAGATTTTTTGAGATGAAGAAATGGCCTCTGAAGGACCAACAACTCCCTGGCTGGGCTGCTACCTCACAGGGATCCCAACCCCCACTGGCTGAGATGTGCAGCTCAACCCTCCACCACCCTCCCATCCCCCCCACCTTTCTCTACCCCTCCCTTCCTCCTTCCTTCCCCTCCATTCACTCCTTGGCCCATGAAGTTCTCAGATCTGCCTTGCCAAGGCAGCCACAGTGCCCAGGACAGGAGAGAGTACCACAGCTAGACCCAAGTTTGAAAATTAAACTCATACGATCCAGAAAAAGCACATTTTTCATTCAATCACTGTAACAGGAAACAAATCCCACAGGCCTCACCAAATTCCCATGTTGGAGCTGAAGACACAGCTCAGTTGATAAAGAGCCTGCTATGCAAGCATGAGGACCTGAGTTGGACCCCGGACACCCATAAAATAAGCCTTCCATGGTGGTGAATGCTTGTGATCGCAGAGCTGAGGAAGTGGAGACAAGTGAGTCCCTGGGAGCGCCCTGGCCAGCCAGCCTAGCTGAATTGGCATGTTCCAAGCCACTGAGAGACCCTGTCCCCAAAACCAAGGTGGATGGTGCCTGTAGAACACCACTAGAAGCTGTCCTCTGGCCTTCACGGACATGTGCACACACATACATGCACAGGTGCACGAGTGTATACACATATACGCAGAGTTTTTTAAAAGTTATATATTTTAAAAGCTCCTACATAAGGTAGGAGCAAGGAAGAATAGACATGAAAAGTTGACAGGCAACTGTTTGAAACCTGCCTTGGTTATGGAAGGCTCTTCATTCTCTATATATCATACACATCAGTCACCTTCATTCTTACCAATCAGAACTTTTAAAATAGAAACCAGACTCATGATTCATAGAGAATGTCTTAGAATGGCCCTCAAATAAAATCTGGTAACCAATTGGATGCCCCTACTATTTATTTGCAACAGCTGATCCCTCAGCCAGCTCCATAGCATGGAGACAGGACCGTGATCCTCAGATTCCACACAAAACTGAAACCACTACTCTGTGGGGTTATGAAAGATAAAAGGTAGGGCTACATCCTGTTATGTGGGTTAGGTTCTATTAGGTGGAATCATAACTGGAGTTGCAAGGCTGGGCATGCAGTTCAGCTGGTAGAGTGCTTGCCTCACATACAGGAAACACTGGGCTCTGGTCCCAGCACTGCATAAAACAAGTATGGTGGGACATGTCTGTAACCCCAACATTCAGGTGGAAGGATCAGAAGTTGAACGCTGCAGAATGAGTTCAAGACCAACCAGAGCTTAATAAAACCAAAAACTGTAGTTACACAGTGCCTGTCATATTTAAGTCATTAATAACATCCCAATGGACTTTGCTAGCCTTGAGTTAAAAACACATAAGCAAGAAAGGGTGTGTGTGTCTTATAATCTACAGACCCGATTCTCAAAAATTTCCAATTCTGGTAGGCATTTTCAGGATTGAGAGGTAACAGACAACAGAGTGCTAGCAACTCAGAATTCATTTCCCTCTAATATTCAATTAGCCCAAGCCAAGGCTTCCAAGAGAACTCAACCTCCCCTTCAGCCTCCAACAGAGCTGGGCCCTTCCTAGGTGACCAATTTGATACCAGGAAGGGCAGACTACAAGCTCATGGGGAGTTAGTGGCAAGTGGGCCATCTCCCCGGAACCTCAGTACTCTGGGCACAGCATCAGGAGTCTCAGGGGACCTGTGGAGCCTTGCTGATCCCACTGCAGGAACTCCTGCCTCCTGCAGCAATGTCTCCAGAGTTCAGTGCCTGTGAACCTGAGAAAGATGCAGGAGGATGCAAAAGGTCACTTAGGATGAGTCACAGTGAAACCCACAACGTATTTCAACAAAAATCAAGACACAAAAAGTTCCTTCACTTCCATACCCGCAACTGCAATCATTGAACTGTGATGGCTAGGAGGCGCTGGTGAGGCAAAAACTGTTGAAGCACAAAGAACAGGGCAGAGAGGTCCCTGCCCACAGGTCAAAGACGCTCTAGGGAGGAGACACAGGAGGCAAGTGCATAAAAAGCAATGCTTAGCAGCATGCCAAGAGGTGGAGGCTGGAGATGCTCCCTGCCAAGGAGGGCAGTGTGGAAAACAGTAGTTAGCTGAAAGCCGTCTTTCTGTCCTGAAGCCCTCCTGAAGCCTAAGGGCTGGTGTGCTGCTTCCTGTACTTGTTCCTATGAGCACATACCTGATCAGAAACAGTTTAGGGGAGGAAGAGCTTATCTCGGCTCACAGTTTGAGGATACACCATGGCAATGGGAGCATACAGTAGCTTGCTCACAGCTCTGGGGAATCAGAAAACAAGAGTTCAGGCTGGGAACCACAGCCATAAGTTGAAGTCGCTACCATGTGCTCTGGGGGCATGTTTTGAGTTTGGTTCCTGAGGAAATGTGGGATACATGTGGCTCCGGAGTAGCTTATAACCATGGTTATAAGCCCTAGGGCCTGACCCCAATAACCCACTTCTTTCAGTCAGGCCCCATTTCCTAAAGGTTCTGCAATTTCTTAAAACAGCACAAGCATCTGGGGACCAAGTGTTCAAACATAAGCCTACAGGAGACAGTTCACATTTGAACCATAACAACAGGGGAGCACAGGTCCGCCTTGTGCAGGTGACAGTGTATGCCACGGACCCAGCGGTCACACACAGACAGAATGCCACTGTGAAGCTGCGCTCTTGACATGCTTCTGACTTTCTCTTGTACTTCTGGACAGGCAAGTGGCAAGTCATTATCTTTTCCCACTTCTGTACGGGGACTAACTGGCTGTAATGGTGTGAGGCTTTCTCTACAACTAAGCTAAACCAGAAACAACCCAAGGAGGCCAGCACCCCATCACCATATCCAACCAAGGCACCCACAAGTAGTTCCAGGCACACGGGAGAAAAGCCCTCAGGAAAGACAATAGATACAATAAACACAAAGTCTATAAAGAGTGGGCTAGCCCTGCCCCCCTGGAAATCTGTTTCCAGACAGTAGAGCATTCCACCAGGGAGAATGGGAAGCAACCTGCTCCAAATAGAGCCAAACATTTCAAACAGTGGCAAATGAGCCTCTGGGGTGTGAGAGAAAATGCTTCTACTTCTATTCACTTTTAAGAACATTTTTCTTAGCTAGGCCTTCCTTGGTGGTGCATACCTTTAATCCCAGCACTTGGGAGGCAGAGGCAGGTGGATCTCTGTGAGTTCGAGACCAGCCTGGTCTACAGAGTAAGTTGCAGGATAGCTAGAGTTACAACAGAGAGACCCTGTCTCGAAAAAAAACAAAAAACAAACAAACAAAAGAACATCTTTCTTAAAATTCATACTTTTTTGCTTATATTTTATGATGTTCAGCATATCTTAACATGATAAAGCCCATATATATATATGTATGTGTGTGTGTGTGTGTGTGTATACATGTGCATGTACTAAGACATAGTACATATAAGTATGCATATGTTTTTATTTTAGATTTTGAGACAGGGTCTCACCATGTAGCCCTGGCAGGCCTGAAACTTGTCATGTAGACCAGACTGGCCTTGAACTAACAGAAATACACCAGCTTCTGCCTCCATCACTGCTGGGATTAAAGGCAAGATCCCCCATGCCTAGCAGCATATATGTATACACAAAGACACATGTATACACACATGTGTATGCACTCATGAACATTCAGAGAGCTGACTGTACTGTGGAAAGAGCCTGCAGACTCTTCTACAAAACACCCATTGTTCATTGGATTACGGCATTAAACACTAGAAACAGTAGCCTTTCCCCCGGATGAATGACCAAAACTGTAGTTCCTAAAATCCCTTATTAGACATTTCAACACAAAGAGGAATACGGCTCAGAGCTATTCCGGAACCACATGAATCCCACGGTTCCACAGGAACCAAACTCAAAACACACCCCAGAGCAGAGAGAAGGCAGGCATTGTGCTGACAACATGGGCACCAGGCCCGGCACACCTCTCGGAAGTCTGTGGAAACCTGCACAACAGATCACTGGGTGTGCATAATGTTTTACATGCCCAAAAGCCCTAATTTTTCACAGTAACAATTTCAAACACTGTTCTTTTGCTCTGGTCTTTTAACTTAAGAGTAGTGACTGTACTGGTGCATACCTGTGATCCCAGCACTGAGGCAGGAGGGTTGTAAAATCAAGGCTGGCCCAGGGAGCATTGAGAGACTGTATCAAAAGAAAAGGGATAGCTAAATACACAAGGTCTACCCAATTGCACTTTGTCTGTGAGGGCATTCCCAGAGCATTAACTGGGTAGGGAGGATGTACCATGAACATGGGTGGCAACATCCCATGGGATAGGGCCGGGATGGAATAAGGGGGAAACAGAGAGTCTGCTCAGCTTTATCCCTCCTCCACTCTCTGCTTCCTGCCCGCCATGATGTGAGCTGCTGGTCTATGCTTTCCTTGCTATGATAGGTGACACCTCTGAAACCATGATCACAATGAATCCTTCCTGCTTTGTGTTAGGTATTTGGTCTTAGCAATGGAAAGCTAACTAATTCACCTACTTTGGACTTCTGATTCCTGAACACCGCAAATATAATGGGACATTCTTCAGAAGGGGTGGCAAAGATGGAAAACATGCAGACAGGGTTCAAGATGTCACTGTGGCTTAAGAGTAACAGTACACAAGGAAGAGATGTGGGCAGTAATGGTGAATATTGTCACTGGGTTCTAGAATAACCCAAGAGTCAAGCCTCTGATCATGGCTGTGAGATTTTAGATTTGGGTTAACTGAAGTTGGTCTTCAGCTTCACCCTGTGAGCAGCACCATCCCATGGCTGGAGTCCCAAACTGCATAAAAAAGAGGAAGTAAGCTGAGTACCAGCATTCATCTCTCCGCTTCCAGGCTGCAGACGCAATGTGACCAGCGGCCTCACACTCCTTTTGCCATGCCTTCTGAACTCTGTGAGCCCAAACAGACCCTCCCTTCCTCAAGCTGCTCTTGTCACAGCAACAATAAATGTAACTAATACCTGCTCTAAGTAAGGAAAACTCTGTGGCTCTTGCCCTCACTGTCTAAAAGTAACGGAAACAAGACCAAGCAAAGCTGAAAAAGAGAACAAAGTCCAGCGCTACTTGTGGTTTTTTCCTGTGCTTTCTGTCTAGAAAGCCACAGGGTGCCCTAACATCTAAAAGCCAGTCAGCTAGTCGTTAAGCATACATTTCCTAATCACGAACTATATGCAAAGCAGGTCTAACCAGGGGCACAGTAAAACACAGACTCACTTCTGACTTTGAATAACTTGGTTAGCAGAACCCGCAAAGCAAGTTATGCGCCATCTTTCACAATATCCCGTGGGAAGAGGAAAAGACACAGCCAGTTACAAGACACCAAGCACTTCCACCTGCACTAGTGCTTGGCTGTAAGAATATGGCTCCTCATACCCCAGCACCACCAAGGGAGCCCCTATAGCTAAGGATCACACACTGATGGCCAGGCAGCTGAACAATCCCACCAGTGATGCAGACGGAGGTTCAGAGGCTGCTCTAAAGTACAGGTGGCACAGTTTTTTTCTTAACATGTTTATATAGTGGAGTGGAAGCATGTATGCTATGTGTGTGGAGATCAGAGAACAACTTTCAGGAGTTGGTTCTCTCCTTTCACCATGTGGGTCCCAGGGTTCAAATCCAGGAATCAGACTTGGTATCAAGTATCTTTACCCTGCTGTGCCCAGGCAGTACTTCTTTGAGAGGAATGGTGAAGGTGTCAACAGAACCAAATTCCAAAATATACTATGAGAAGAACTAATTGCAAGTACACTAATTACAGAGTACACTAAATGTCAGAGAACAAGAGAGAAACAGGTAAACACGTGTATAAGGGCTCCAACACTACAAGAACCCACCTAGACAGTAGCAGGGCCAGCCATGAACTCAGAGCAAGCAGAACAGGCAGCCTCAGAGCACCCTAATCCTACTCTGCATGCTCCATATCAGGCAGAAGGAGCTCTGGTTACTGAGCCCTACTTTGACGAGTTCGCTGCAGAGATGAAACGTTAGAGCGTTTGTTCTGAAGGTCACAGAGAGAGTAAAATTCCAATAAACAGGTAGCATAAGGCTATCCTATAACTTAAGAAACTTCCTAATGTCAGGCCTGGTGGTGCAGGTCTCTCTTCCCATCTACTCAGAAGGCTGAGGCTCTCAGAAGGATCACAAGTTCAAGACCAGCCTAGGCTACAGAATAAGTTCAAGGTCAGCCTGGGCAACTTAGTCCTAAAAGGCAGGCCTGTGACACAGTGGTAGAGAACTTATCTATCACATGTAAGACCAGAGTTCAACCCCAAGCATTGCAAATAAAAATTTTAAATTTTCAGATGCTGAAACCATCAAAAAGTGGTGTCCCACCCCCTTCCACAGGCCCTGCTGGGTGACTACTGGAAGACACCCTTTGGAAGTCCTATGGAGGCTGGACAGGAAAGTAGCTCAGAAAAAGACTTGCCTGGTTTGTGGTAATAAGGCTGCAGCTTCAGTTCTCAGTGTAATCAGAAACCAGATGATAGAATCTAAGCACCAGGAAAATGTGGGTAAAGAGGGTTGTACTCTCTAAACCCTCTTCATGGTGACATTCTCACTGTCCTTGAAAAAGAAAAAGGTGTGTGTGGCTGGACAGATGAGCAGGTATGAGGTAACTTTACTAAATGTTCTCTCCAGTCAGACACAGACACAAATACACACACACACACACACACACACACACGCACGCACACACAGGGTAGGTGGGACCCTGCCCCAGTACACGTTTTTGGTGTGAGTTTTCTTCTCTTTTGTTATTTTGAGACAGGGTCCCAACTCTGCAGTCAAACTCCCAGCACTCCTCCGTTTTAGCCTCCCTAGTGCAGAGATCACAGGTAAGAGCTACCACACCCGGCCCTATGTTATCTTGATCAAATATACTGATAATAGTTAATTATAGCTACAGTTAATTTAATTAATGTACTTATGCACACTTAAATAATATGCTCAGGGTAGCAATGTCAAATGCATATAAATCCTTAAAATCTGTTTTTGTGTTTATTTTGTAAGAGAGTCCCATGTAGCCCAGGCTACCCTTAAACTCACTACATAGCTGAGGATGGCTTTGAACTCCTGATCTTCCTGCCTCTGCTTCCCAGTGCTAGGACCATCAGAGTACACCACCACGTGTGGCTTGGTTTTGTTTTCTAAATTTTACAGATGGATGGAAACAGTGCTAAAGCATGAAGGCATAAGCCTTAAGCTCTTTCTGGCACAGATGCTGACATGACAATTACACTCAGCTCACAGCCTGCCTTCCTCTCCATTACTCAATTTTCTATACAATGCTTCATAGGAAACAGGTCTCAAGGAGCAGCTTACACTACAGAGGAACTCTAGCAGGAAGAAAAGCCCTGCAGCATCAGAACTGAACCCCTGGAGCACTTGCCACTCTTGGGGAAACATTTATGAACAAGGTTCAGAGACAATCAAACTAATTTACCCTTGCAGTTGGGAGGCATCTGAATTCCAATCGCATGGTTACCTCTCCTTTAAAAGGGCTATAGCTAAATGCAACCAGCAGAGAAAAGCAATTTCTGAGTCATTGATTTTAAAGGTAATCCTAGCAACTATAAATCTATAAGGAGGTTCACTGTACACAAACTTACGATACACAGAATCTAGGAGAACTCATAATCATGAGAAATATAAACCATCCTGGCCAGTCAAGACATTTTTATTGCTCTAATACTTGTATTTTGAACAATAAAGAAACAAAAGGGGCTGGCAAGATGTCTCGGCAAGTAAAGGCACTTGCTGTCAAGCCTGAGTTCAATCCCAGGAACCCACGTGATTGAAGAAGAGAATCAACTTCTAGAAGTTGTCCTCTGACCTACACACACACACACACACACACACACACACACACACACACACCATGTCATGCATACACATGCACAAATAATTAAAAAAAGAGAAAGAAACCTATAGTTTTGTAGTCAAAAGAAACTGCTATACTTTATCCAAACTCACCTGTGAACTACAGAGAATCAACCCCCCCCCCCCACTTTCCTACTCACCCAAAAAGGAAAGATCTACATAGGTACAAGAAGAAAAATCTAGATCTCAGTTCTTCTATATTCTTTAGGACTTGACTTCATATTTCATTCAAATTAACAAGCACAGTCCGAGTTTTTTTAAAATTCATTGTCTTTGCAGATTTGTAATCTGAAACTACCACCACATGGAGACCAGAAGTTCAAAGAGTCAATTCAAGGCTTCCTAAAACTGGATTTAACAACTACTGCTGGGGCAAGGGGTCAGGGGCAGATCCACTGGGAAGTAAAGGGAAGCACAATTCTAAGGCCAGTTACAAGCCATCCACAGTATTTTCAAGCCAGTTTCAATTACCAGATAATTGCCATTTGTACTAACACTTCCTCAATTTCAGAAATAGATTTTCAAGCGTCTAATTGAATGACCCTTTTGTCTTTGGTGACGAAGACTCCCCAAGCTACAGAAAGGTAACTAAGCTCAGGTATCAAGGACCCCTTCCAAAATCACGCTGGGGAAGGGGGAGGGGGGTGAATGCCCCTTCCAAATGTGTATTTTGTAACTTTGACCAAGATGATAATCCCACTTATGAGGCTAAAAGTTACAGGGCACAAAAACAAATGCTCTTGATGAAAAGTTTACCGTTTTACAGTATCAAAATCATGTTCTGAAAAATATACACTGTAGCCACACAGTGCAATTTCCAGGCCTGTACTCCCAAGCGGAAACTCCACCCTCACGCCCAAATTGGATCCTGTGTTGCTCTTTTCATCCTCTGGAGCAAAGGTCTACAGGGCTTCTTATGCAAGTTCATCTCACCCCAACTATAGGTAGTACTCGGGTACCAAGGAAAGCCATTCCTGTTTCATCATGCTCCCCACTTCCCAGATGTCTACCCAGTCAGAGTTTTTCCCCCTTCAACTATTTATGATACATTCTAATTTAGAACATACAAATTTAACATGCCGTATTTTAAGCCAAGCAAGACACACAAGAAACGACAACTATAAAGTCCAATTCAAATTCCTTCAGCTAATAAGCCTTCCTACCTGGGCAAGATTTGGGCTAGCTGTCAGGTTACTTGTACAGTAAAAGTACTGAACAATAAGTGGGGCGTGGCAGGACACACCTGTCATCCAAACCACTCATGAGGCAGGAAGACCACAAGTTCAAAGCCTGTTTGAGCTACCTCATGAGGTCAGCCTGGGCACCTTGGAAAGGCTCTTTCAAAATAATAACAATAAATGGGAGGCTGTTTTGAAATAGTAATAAAATGGACTCAGAATGTAGATCGGTGGTAGAGTGCTTGTCTGGCATGCCCAAGCCTCAAGGTTTAATCACACACTCACACACACTCACACACACACACACACACACACACACACAAAAGAAAAAAAGAAAAGAAAAGAAAACTTAACCTAGAATGTAAGAATTTGCTGCTGAATCAGTTAACGAAAGGCTGGACTAGTCATTAAAAAGCTGTGCTTGGAAAAGAAGAACCAGATCTCACCAGGGGAAAAGGAAATGCAGAGGTCCCTGACACAATCCTCAGTATGACTCAGGCAGACGCACTAGACTACAGATCTTCCTCAAATGCTGCCGGTCAACCCTTAGGCATGAACAGCCCTGCATGCACCCAAAACTCAAGATAGACTGTTCTTTCCCACCACAAATCCATGTCTGCCTGTTCCTGAAACCTCCTAACTAAACCTAGCCAGCAGTAAATAGCACACGTACACGCGCAGGCGTAGTCACCAAACCCATCCTAGACCTCTATATTCTCCAAATATGTCAATATACAATGCAGAGACTAACAGGCAGCTTGCTCATTATGCCTTTATGTTGTAGATATAAGCCCACTTTCTCTACGTATTTGCAAAAATGAATTCTTTAAAGCCTTTAAATATGAGTACTATATTTCAAACAAAGCAGCAGTTTGGGATACTTTCTTCCTTTCATTCCAATTTGTAAGACGTTAAATAAATAAATAAATCCCAGCTTAGACTGCAGACGCAGGAAACGCAAGCGGGCAGTGGACTAAATGCCTGTCATAAGAAAGCCATCTAGTGTTAAAGTTTAGAAGTGAAACCGCAGACAAAAGGAACATTTCTGGGACTATTTTGAAGTTACTGGGAAAACGAATGAAAATAACCAAGATGCCCGGTTTTCTGCGAATGACTTGGGTTTGGGGGTGTTTTTCGTTTTGCCTTTTTCTCTCGCTGTTTATTCTTTCTCAGAGCCATCCTTGCCAGACCAAGTCAATTCCAAGCAGAATCCAAAGCGCCTAAGACCTGTTTAGACCAAAATCAGGTACCGCCGAGCCCCAATTAGCGAGGGCGCACTTGCTGTCCCTTCACCGGCGCGGCGTTGGCTGGGGCTGAATTAATGTAGCCGAAGCCAGTTAATGACGACAAACGTCTCCCAGAGGGGTGACGCCAAGTTGTCCTCGGCTTTCGCTCTCGGGGGATGAGCCGAAATTGATTCTCTAGATTCTGCGACCAGGCTGAAATGAATGTACTGCGCTGCCCGGTCCCCGACCGCGGTCCTCAACCGCTGAGACGCGGGCCCGCGCGTACAAAGGAGCGGGAGCCCTTGGGGAGGGGGAGACGCAAGTTGGGCGCAAACCGGGCAGGTCCGGTGCCCACGCTCCGCGCCCCGCACCGGCGGACGGACCCCGCACCCCCCCCCCGGCACGCACCTCGGAGCGGCGGTCCTCTGGGCCCCGCCGGGGCTGGCGCGCAGAAGCCGGGGCCTCGCCGCCCGCCGACGTCCCGCGCTACCCATGGGCGCGCTCCCCGCGCGGCCGATGCGCCCGCGGCTCGAGCTATCGCCAGGAGCCGCGCTGCGTCCCCGGCCGCCCGGCTCCGTCTGCAGCCGGCTCCCGCCGCCGCCGCCTGCCCCGGCACCGCCCCCACGCGCTCCGCCCCGCCCCCATCCATTGGCTGGTGCCCCAACAGACCCCACCCCGGGCGCTCCGCCACCTCTCATTGGCCTGTGCCCGGACAGCCCCCGCCTCTAGAGCTCCGCCCATGCCCATTGGCCAATCGGGCAGGCCCCGCCCCGAGCGCTCCGCCCACGCCCATTGGCGCGCCACCTCGCTGTCGGGTGCGCGCCAAAGTCCCGGGAGAGCGATTCGCTGGTCTCAGCGAGCGCGAGGAGGGATGACCGGCTTCGGGTGCTTGTGAGCTGTGGCGAGCGACCGGTGTTCGCCGGGTGTGGACTCTCAGTCCTGCATGCTCGCACCCTGCTCTGCCCCCTGCGGGACTCCACGGTCTGGCGAAACCCTGGGGACTCACTTGACGCAAAAGTCCAAGCCGCCTTCTGTGCGCGTCCGGGGGACCTGTGCCCGGGTCTGACGCTCGAGTGGTCCTCTCCTGCCGGGAACGTCTGTCCCCCAGAAAGCCTCACCTGTAGCCGGCTGCTCGAGATCTGGATTGGGCCCTATTCTGAGATGTACTGGCTCTAGGAGGCTTAAATGAAGCAGGTGCAAGTGGCAGGATTTCTGGAACTGGCTTCACCTGAGTCCTCAAAGTCTTGGTCTGGTTTGATTGGGACTTTGAGCTCCTCCCTTGAAGAGATAATGTTATAATATTATCTCTCCTTCCTTGTCACAGTGCTTTCTATTACTCTCACACACACACCCTGTTAAAATTGAAACGGAGTGGGTCCCCACCCATGTTGAATTTCTCTGCGTACACATTGTCCAATCCTGTATATATCATTTTATAATATAGGTGTAATGCGTGGGAATAGATCTGGTAAAACATGTCAGCAACCTGTATATGACACGACACGCCTCAGATCTCGGGGTTTTGAAGTCTTTCTGGATGGTTGTCCCACACTTAGCGTTTGCAAGGTTGTGTATGCATTCAGCAAACATGGAGCCTGATAAAGGACCTATGCTGCTGTGCTTCCTGGGAGGCCTTTTAACCAGCCCCTGATCTGTTGCTTGGGGCGGGGTTGGGGGGTGTATGCATATTAAACCCAGAGACTGTGTGATACAGCACCGGTGAGAAGGGTAGCAAATGGCTATGGGTTCAGGGTGTCTTACAAAGTATAAAATGGCTCTTCTAGTAAAGATATGGAGATTGCTGAAGCTTCAAAGAAAAATATCACCGCGAAGCATGCAATTGGACTTGTCTAAAAGCCAGTGCGAGCCACATTCCTCAGAAGTTAAGAGCATTCATTGCTTTTGCAGAGGACTTGTCTTAGGTGCCCATTTCCAGTGTCTGCTCACAACCATCTGTAATGCCAGTTCCAGAGGATCAGAAGCCCTCTTCTGGCCTTTCTGGGCATTGCACTCATGCAGTGCACATTCATGAATGCAAGCAATCACTCACGCACATGAAAGTTCATGCACATAATTTGCAGCAAATAGGTATTGATTTTTATATACAGTTCAGGGCCTGAGTTAGAACCAAAGGTCTGTGAGACTTCAGGACAAGGAGCAGTTTGAGAGCAGGTAGGTGCTCTGGCATCCACAAGGAGAGTTGGTGTCTGCAGAGCAACCTTGGGAAAGTCAGCAAAGGCTTTGCCAAAGCTGTCAGGTGGGAAAGGAAGGAGAGCTGGTGGTGTAGCTTGGCTGAAGTGCATTTGCCTGACACGTGTAAGGCTCAGAGTTCCACCTTCAGCTCCAGAAAAAAAGAAAACAGGAGGAGATAAAAATTGCCAATGGCAGAGAAACCCAGAGAGATGGCACAGGGCCTGCCTGGGAAGCAGCCATGCCCTCTGGCCTGGCACAGTATCCCCCCGCCCCCTTATGCAATGCACACACGTATGCCACTCATCTCTGCTGGTCTTGTTTGGGGTGGAGGGTTGTCTTCACATGTCCAGCCTGTGGCTATGTCTTCTACAGTAGAAGCCTCTCACGACAGGACTACAACAGGAATGTTTGGGTGTGCCCTTGTAAATACAATAGCAGATGTCAGGTCCTGCAACAAGATTTTAAGAAGTAGTTTCAGTGGCAGGGGAGGTGGTCAGTAGATAAAGCCTTTATCAGTAGATAAAGGCCTGGTGACCTAAGTTGGATCTCCAGAACCCATGTAAAAATGAAATGAGAGAATTGATTCCAGAAAGTTGTCCTCGGGCATCTACAAGTATACAGTGGTGTGTGTTCTCCCCCCCACACACACACTAATAATTGGCTGCTGGCCCTTAGCATGTGATATACCACTAGTTTTGAGCTAAACAAAGCTTGTGTTCCCTTGAAGTGAAGACCAAGATAGCAATGTGTTATGGCACCGTGTGCTAATTACCGTTGTACGGCATAATGTATGGCATTATCACAGGAGCCCAAGAGTACCACCTGCTAAAAGCCTCAGCTCTGCAACACACATGAAAACCTGCTCTGTCCGGGCCACTCTGGGAATGACAGAAGACAATCTCCTTTAATAAGGAGGCAGCAAGAAGAGCAAACCTAGCTGGGTTTCTGCAGGAAGCAGATCTAAGATGTGAACAGATATTTAAAACGTCACTGTGAACTTAACATACCATAGATCATCACAGGGACCCTGAAAGCATTGGGTGGAGTAATCAAACTTAGTGAAAAGTTGGGCATGCTGGCTGACACCTGTAATCCTGGCACTTGGGAAACCAAGGCTGGAAGATTGCTGCAAGCTCTAAGCCAACCTGGACTACATGGTGAGTTTCATGAATGCCTGGGCTGCTGAGTGAGATCCTGCGTCCATAATAATACTCAATAGCAACAACAACAACAACCACCTCAGCGGCTTGTGTCCTTCTACAGACAAAGTTTGTCCTGATCTTAATTGCATGTCTCTCAGTTAAGGCATCCTAGGGTTGGTGGGTGATTTATTTTCTCATGATTCAAACTCTTGGCCAAAGCTACTTACAATTCCTCCGCCAGTGTCTTCAGGCCAGGCTTGCAACCAAATGAGGAGGGCCAACTGTCCTCAAAGGTGTTTGAGGTCCTCCTTGCCTCTGTA
This sequence comes from Cricetomys ansorgei, assembly GCA_026225945.1. NCBI lineage: Eukaryota > Metazoa > Chordata > Mammalia > Rodentia > Nesomyidae > Cricetomys > Cricetomys ansorgei. Next base: position 4,678,031 of record JAMJFZ010000435.1, on the reverse strand, counting down.
CAGAGAAGGAGAAAGGAAGAGAAGAATCTACATGTCAACCCCAAGGGTCTTCACCATCGCCCCAGGTGTCAGACTCAACAGCAGAGGGTTTGAAGATTTCAGAAGCTCCACTTGGAGGATTGAGTCTAGTTGGGAAGTGCATATACGTAAGTAACATCTAAAAATTCCATTTCCTCGTCTAAAAAGGTAAGATGGATGATAAACTTCTAAGGGCAGAGGTAAGTGATGCCTCTGAGTGCAGAAAACATGGCGGAGGGCTCACCATTCCCACTGCCTAATTTGAAACTGGTCTGGGCAAGAGGTTGCTAAGACAATGTGTGATTACATTGCTGGGAAACACGAGAACAGGACTGCTCTTCCTTTTTCGTACCACAGCAGATTTCAAGTTCATGCCTCCATTCTCTGATTTTATTCTTAATTGGAATCTAGTCTTCCTTAACCGGTACTTTTTATTTTGTCTTTACAAAATAAGCCATAACAATTGCATGTAAGTTGGGCTGATCTGTGAGCAGCTGTTATTTCTTACCACTAGATGGCATCTATCCACACGGAGGTTCAGGAGCGCCACACACGTTCTGTCAAGTAATAATTCTTGAGAAATCAATACAAGAAAACATTTTTATCCCTTTATAGATGTATGTATTCACTTCTTACTGTGATTTCTTTTTAATATTGGCTATGAATCTACAGCCGCCTGTCATTAGGTAAACCATGACAGTCTTGAGCACATTTTAAAGCTGTTTATTAGATGCTAAGCAGTTTTGGTGCCAGGTAAGAAGTGCATGCTGTGGAAGCTTGATGACTCGAGATAGATCCCTGGAAGGTACAGTGTAAGGAGAGAACAGACACTTAAAAGTTGTCCTCTGACCTCTACATGAATGCCTAGACCCAGGTGTGCATACATGTATACACACACACACACAAACACACACATACAAACAATAGAATAGTAATAACAACAACAATAATAATAAAATTTAATTAAAAATAAAATAAAATGTAAGCAGTTTCCCTCTGCAAGGCATTAGATACGTCACAGTACCTGTTGACAATTCCTGAGTCACTATGAAATACCAAGTATTTGTAGGCAAATACAGGCAAATAAAGGCAAAAAACCCTACCCCTTTGGTTTAAGAAAAGTTGAAAGCAATATGGGAGAAAATGGTAGCCAGGTACATTATTAGCTTGTCTATCATTCGTTCAACAAGCAGAGACTGAGCATCTAGTATTTTAAGTGCTTTGGGGGAAGTGCTTGTTATCTCTGTTAGCTTGCATGATGCAATCCTTGGGGAAGTCAATTTAAAGAGAGAGTGGTCTGTTTGGTGCCCTAGTTCCAGAGGATTTGCTCCATCTTCGGTTGTCTCCATTGCTTCTGGTGTGTGGTGAGGCAAAACAGCAAGGTAGGCTGTGTAGAGTGGAACACCTGCTAACCTTAGTAAGGAGAGAGGGAAGGGGAGGGAAAAGATCCCATTTGAAGCACAGTCCAAAGGGCCTACCTCCAAGGGTCTCACATTCTAATTTCCCATTACCCTCCCGAATGGCCCATCAATTGTGAACTAGCAATGGATTGATCCATTGATGAGGCCAGAACCCTTGTGATCCAATCTTCCCAAAGCCCCACCTCTGAACACAGCCACACTGGGAACCAAGCCTTCAACCCGTGAGCTTTTGAGGGCATTTCAGATCCACACCACACCACTATCTCATAAAAGCAAACTATCAGAATGTTGAGATGGAAATGTTTATGACATTTAAATCACATAAGGAAACAGATGTTTGGGGAAAATTCTTACAAGTTACAAGGGAGAAATTAAGATGAATGTGAAATGTTCTGTCAAGACCAGGTAGTTATGACACTCCAGCTCCACATAGAGATACCTAGTCTGACATCTGGTTGTCTGCCTTACAACTACATTCTTTACTTTTGGGGTGGGGGTGCTGGGTAAAGAAGCTGGGGAGAGATGGAAAAGCAAAAAGAGTGAAAGGCAGCCAAAGAGAAACCCAAGTGTGCCCAAGGACAAGCTGTGCAAATTCTAGCCACAAATCTGAAGATTAAATATTGGAAAATGCCTTTGTTATTGAGAGAGCACATCCATGTTTTAAAGTCAAAAGAGCAATTAAAGAGAAAGAAGCCAGGCCTGTAATCCCAGCTCTCAAGAGCTTGAGACAGGAGGACTGCCATGAGTTCAAAACAGAACAAGAAGGAAACATAAAACCCTAGAACCTTGGTTCTCCTGATCCCAGTGTTTCCAGAAACTAAAACCAGACAGCCAGAAAAAGTAAACTCTGACAGTAACAAATTTTTGTTTCCCTATTTCCAAGAAATGCTATGGAATGACTAAGCAAAGGGCTGCGGCAGCCCTGTGTATCTCCAACACCCTCCTCTCAAGTGAGTCAGCATTTTTGCCTGCAGCTCAGTGGTGAGCATCCAGTCTATCAAGCTTCCCCCCAAGGCTGACTGGCTGTGCTAACTGGGGCACTCTGGAAAGATGGTGTGATGCTACTCAGCACCGGGTGCCAGGCTCTTCTCCTTGGAGTTCCTTCTTCACCTAGCCTCCACGATCCAGGAAGGAACCATCTGCTACTGGCTCTCTGTGGATACCACAAGAGCTGCCTGGCATCAGAGTGTCTCAAATCCATTGTATCCAAAAGTCTGTTACCTTGATACCTCACCATACTCCGTTTTCCCAGTCCCTGCTTCAGTAACAGTCTACCCGTCCACCCCTCCCTCCTGCTCTCCTCCAGCTCTCAGCCAGGACTTCTGACATCTCCTGCCCACACACATTTATACACCATCATGTGTGGCCTGGACAGCAGCAGAAGTTGACAGTCAGTCTGGCTGTCTGGCTGTGACCCACTGTCTCCTGCCTGGCTCTCTTCCAATCTCCCCTACTCCACTGTTCTCTTGGATGCCCTCCCTCATGGGATCAGTTACTCCTTTCTTGCTTCAGGTCCCCCAAAGGTTCCCTGAAGTCCAGAAAGAAGTTCCGTGCCTTGGTCTGGCCCATTGTGCCCTAGTCTCCAGCATGGCTCCTGTCCTTTCTTGTCCACAGAGTTGGTTGCCACCTTTTGGCTCCTGGACACTACTCACTTGGCTGCGGCTCCTCCATTCTCTCAGCACTCTCTCCTTCCCTCCCCACCTCCACCTATCTAGCTCCTGCCCTTCCATCCTCAGATGGCGCATCCTCAGGAAGCCTTGTACACCCCATACTAGGCTGTCACCCCATATCTTCTGGCCCATTATGAACCTCTAGTGATTTCTTAAATAGGACCAAGTCTTTCCCACCAGAACATGACCCCAGGAAGACAGAAAGTATGTGATTTTCTCATTTCCTCCCCAGTGTAATAATTCTGCCAGAGACCCCAGCATTAGCCTCAGACAGTCCTCAGACAGGCCCACCTGTCTCTGGGAACCCTGGGAGTGTGCCCATTAGACTGCCTTTGCTATAGGGGGACTCCATGTCCCATCAAGAAAGAGGTAGCTCCTAGCACAGAAGTGACCATCCTTGAGGTGCATGTGAGCAAGAGGTTATCATAAAGTGTCTCCAACCTCATCCTCAGAGCACAAGGCATTTGTTCTGGGGTCACCTCTTATGTCCACAACCCACGTTGTCTCTCCATGCTGGAGCTGGTTGTCAGTAGCTTCCTCCCAAAGGCACATGAGTTGAACCGTGGAGTCGTGCAGTGTGTTACTGTTTCTGATTGCCAAGGTACTTCCTTGCAGGCCTGTGTTCCCTCAAGCCTTGCATCGTGAGCCCAGGTGGCTTGTAACACATAGCTGCAGCAGATCATCCTGAGACTCTAATTCTGGAGCCACCCAAGGGCACCACACACTCCATAGACTACTCTCCCTTCATTCTAACCTGGACGAAGCTTGCCTAAGACCAAAGCAGCACTCAGGAAGTAGACTCAGGGAGATCCAGAGTTCAAGTTTATCCCCAATTACATGGCAAGCTTGAGGACAGCCTGGGCTATATAAAACCTTGGCTCTAAAAAAATAAAAAGCTCTAAAGAGCTGAGTACTATGTCCCTGCCACCCATCTCATACAAACCAGTGATGCTCTCCATATGCCAAGACCCCAAATACAAAGGACACACTACCATATCCCAAGGCGTTGGCTCCTGTTCAGCTTCTGCCATGCTTCCCGTGGGTTCCCAGGAGGAAACTAATAGACAGACGATGCAACACATGGTTATAACTCCCAGCTTCCCATAGTATTCATGACAGAAGATAAAACCAAATGCTTGACTTTTACTCCCGTTGCTTTGGTACAAGACAGGCCCCGCCTGGGTTTTGGGAAAGGATATATTCATGCCCTTTCAAGATAGATGAGGGTCCAAGCTCACAGACCACCATGCTTGTCTCTCCATGTCTGTCACCGTCCTCTCCTCTGGAGGGATGTCAGTCAGCTCACCTTTGTGCAAGTGATTTGGAAATTGGAATCTTTCTCTCTGGCCATCTAATGAATATGTACTTTTGAACTTGTCTTGTGTGCTAGGTACTAGAGGATGTGTAGGGTGCCAGTGGAACAGACTCATATCTAGTTTGAGGGCGAAAAATCACCAAAAGAATGTAGGGTGGGTGACAAGGGCATGAGACAACCCAAGGAAAAAATACCTATTCATTCTCTTTATATTTACTTATGTATTTCATTCATTCATTTATTTTGAGATAGGGTCTCCAGTAGACCGGACTAGCCTTGATCTTCTCTCCTGTTTCCACCTTCCGACTGTTTTGATTAAAGGCATGCACCGCCATATCTTACATTAATTCACCTTTTTAACTATCCATCTATTCATCCATCCACATGCATTATCTATCATCCATCCGTCCATCCATCCATCCAATTCCACCCAGCACCATCCATCCATTCTCCCTCCATAATCCACCAACCATCCTTTTACCTATAGATTATACATCCATTAGCCATCTATCCATCACCTATTCATCCATCCATCCATCATCTGTCCACCATCAATTTATCCATCATGTATCCATTCATCATCTATTGATCCATCCATCATCCATTCTTCTATCCATCATCCATTCTTCCATCCATCTGCCATCTACCTGTTATCCATTCATCCATCATACAAATCATCCATTTATCCATCGATCCAGCACCATTCATTGTATGTTATGTTAGCTCTGGTATTATATTATGCTGGGCACTGTGGTAGCAATGATGAATTTGAATCCCATCTCTGGTGGAAGAGACAAGTGAACAACTCATTCTAAGAAGACGCAATGTTATCGCTAGTACTTGTATCCTCTGGTATGCAACCCCTAGATCTGCACCGGAGAACACCAGGTGTTGGTCCAGGGAGAAGGAGGTTGTGTGGCTCAAATGTTCTCCTATTCCCTGTCTCATTTTTACCTGTCACCACTCTTCCTGCCCTGAAGCCAGGACAACAGCAACAGCAATTCCCTGACTCTCCAGTTTTCCAGTGATTTCTGCTCTAGGTTAGAATGGATCAAAGTTATTTTTTGAACTAGCTTCCTGTTTTGAGATATGACAATAAGAATTCTTTTTCTCAAAAGACGAAAATCTCCTAAATTAAATATGTATTCACTTTCTGACATTCTCAAGCTCTTATAAAAAAAAAAAATCAAAAACCTGAAATTGTTGTTTTGTGAAGATGGCTTTATTGTTACCATTTAAATAATTTTTACATTTATACTGCAAATGTAAGCATAAAAAAATCAAGTTAACTGACAGGAGAGATCAAAGACACTGAGTACATTAGCTAATCCTGTCTTCTCGGCACAGCCATATATTCTTGTACACTCATTTGTGATTTAAACTTGAGTGTGTGTGTGTGTGTGTGTGTGTGACCTTAGCCTAACCCTCTGTTCTTAAAATCTTTAGTCAGCACTTGTACTAACTTGAAAGTTACTGAACGGTGCACAGAAATCCCATTGTAACTTGACAGGTTATAGATTAGACTTCCATTTTTGTGTGAATAAGTGCTTCTGTTGAATTATTCCTCAGAACTTTAAGGAGCTTTCTAATCCTTCTCCCCTGCAACTCAGCCTCTTTGGCACTTTCCATTGGGAACAAAACACAGAGTCAAAACTGTTTCTGTGGGTGCTCTAAGGGGAAAAATTGTTCTTCTGCTAGTAGGCACCAGATAGGGGTAATGAGAGGGACAAGGAGAAGGACTAGGCATATAGCTCAGTTGGTGGGGTCCTTGCCTAGCATACAGGAAGCCTTAGGTTCAACTCCAAGCCTGTGTGGTACCCCTGTAATCAAGCATTCAGGAGGTGGAGGATGGAAACTTGGAAATTCAAGGCCATCCTTAGCTACATGCTATTAAGGCTAGCCTAGGATATATAAGACACTCTCTCAAAACAAAACAAAAGGACAATGGAGCACACTGAGAAAAGGGCCGTGGGCTGACTTTTAGTTTGGAGGTGGCTGACTCCATGGAGAATGGGACAATATTATTCCTCTTGGTTGCATCTCAGTGACTCACCTGTGACCTGTCATTGCCTTCATATTGTACTTCCTGACAGAACACTTCTCATTCAGGTAAGGCAGGTCTGACCACCACTGAGACTCTCCTATGAGGAAACTTAAATCTGTTTCTCAGGAGCACAAAGTCATTCAGAGAATTTTGCCTATAGCCATGGTTGTCAGGAGATGTCATTTCCTCTCACCAAGGCCTGGGAGCCCAGGTTGTCCAAGGTCCACTGAATAGCTATAGAATTCCAGGAATAAACTCAGCCACTGAACACCTCAGTCTGTTTGGGTGTCCTCTCCAGAATCACATAAAATGACTAGGTATGGTGGCCTCGGAACCATGAACTCCTAATCCTCCTGCCTCTACCTCTAGACTGCTAGGATCACAATCTTGGGGTACCACACCTGGCTCATATGGTTCTGGGAATAGAATCCAGGCAGGCCAGGCAAGTGTGCCACCAGCTGAGCTCTCTCCCCAGCTGGATGTATGGCCTTTTCTATAAGATAAGTAAATGGTAGCACGTTTTCTGGAGTATAGAATAGAGGTGACAACCATCATTGGCCTAGGATACACACCTCCTTAGATCTTCTAGCAGTTAGATGACTGCAGCTGTGTCTTTCAACCCACATGCTCTAGGACTTCACAACAGCCAATGTAGAAGTGGTACTGCCCACTCATCCTGAGCCAGGGTGGGCACTGTGACTGCTCCACTGATGGCCTGTGGTGATGGGGCTGCTGTGAGTAGCATGTAAGCCCAGGTTGGAAAAGTACTTTGGACTTGTCTTTGCTGTCTTGCTTGTTTGGTCTTGAAACCCAACTCTGTTCTGTGAGGATGCCCAGGCAGGCATGGAGAAGCTTGCATGGCAGAAAGTGATGCATAGCCCATGGCCAAGTGCACTAGTCCAGTTATGTGAATATATATCCTGAAAGTGTGTGCCAGGTCTCTGTGGAAGCCCTCCAACTCTCCACTAGGAACAGAGAAACTATTCTCACTGCCCAACTTAACTGCAGATTTGACGTTTGCTTGTATAAAGAGAGAAGGTGATCTGAGGCCATGCTACCCCAATCATACCTGATTTTGTCTGATCTCAGAAGCTAAGCTAAGGGTCTGGCTAGTACGTGGATGGGAGGAGACAAAGGCTTTGGAATTGGTCTGATGCTTTCGTCTGTAGGGATATTGCCTCTGCAGTTCTCTAGGCACTTCCTGAATCTTGGTGTTGCTGAGTAATTGGATAACTTTGTTGCTTCTGGGTACCACACCCCTATTCCAGGTAGAATTTTAAAGGATGGGGAGCATTCTTCTGAGTGTTCGCCATCTCTGCCCACAGGTTTCCTGTGGGGCTGTCCTAGAGCTAAGAGGGGACTGAAGGGTGATTTGAATCCTGGAATTCTCACCCTGAGAGCAGAAGGCATTCAACTGCTCCCCTTTCTACTCTGACAAATCCCAGCTAGCTTCAATGCTGCTATGCTTCACAGCATGCCATGATAAAGGAATGTGGCCTGCTTGAAGCTTATCTGATTGCTGCGATTTGGAAGCCTTGGGCTGGGCCCATTTCCTGATAAGGTGTCTTCCTCTGGCCCCTGTGAGACCACTCCCCATGCAGAAGAGGCTTGCTCCTCCAGGACTTTGGCCCCAGCCAATGAAAATATGACCACCTAGGTCTGGTTGTGAGCCTCCCATACGCAAATGGGGCTGCCCCAGTACCGTGGCCTTAACCAATGACCCTTCTTCCCTCTACCCTATAAATGTGACCAATTTTGCTTCAATAAACTCAGCTGCTTCACTGAAAACCATCTCCTGGGAAATCTGTTTCTTGGGGCTCTCAACTTCTGACTGAAGACCTACCTGGACCTATGGACCCATCCTGACCTTCCTTGGAGCCTAGCTGGTGGCCAATGGCTTAGCTACCACCTGGGGAGGGGAGTGGAGAAAAGAATCCACATTTTCCTCCCGCTGGCAAAGCAGAAGGAATAGAGAATAGAAATCTCGATGTTTGTTGTGACAAGGTGGGTCAGGCTCTGGAAAAGCCATACAGGTCCTAAGGGCCAGTATCCCACATGGAGGAAACAGATTTAAATGAGCAGCAGTGACCCCAAAGAAAGAGGAGTGACAGAAACTAAGCTAACCTTACCAGGTAAGGACAGATATGAGATAGATTTCATTGTAAAATATTTATTAATATTTCCAAATATTATTTTTAAAAAAACACATACTCATAGAGCTAACATGGGTATTTCCAATTTTCTAGAGCAGAAGACTCACCCCAAACTTTTGTCTCCTGAATCCCTCCTTGAATTCCAGTTCTACAGGATCAATTTGTCAATTCACCCCATCTGGAAGAGGCCTTGATGTTAAATACGAAAGATGCTTTCCAGGTCTGATAGAGAGATACACTGAGATGGATTTCAGATAAACTCTACTTTAGTAAGGCGGCCACCTGCCATAGGGGAAGCAGAACAATGGAAATTCATTACTTTTATAGATTACAGAGATGAGGTCTCTGAGTTTAGCAAATTAGTGAGGTGCTAGAAGGGATATAAAGCCCATAATTTACGAAGCTGATCCTATTGTCCTACCCTAGCATGGGGCTGCTATATGCTGGGATCGTAATAATTTAGAGAAGGTACTAGGTGGAATATAAGGCTTGGCTGGTCCCCTCTACAGAGGATAATCTGGGATCTAACACTTGCCTGAACCCCAAGCCAATCCACCTGTCTTCCCTTCCTCCCAGTACTTCTATTGGCTCTTAGCTCTTTCCCTCCAACCACAAGGCATCCAGTCTCCAGGCTTCTTCCCGGCAGGCTCTGCCCTGCATTAGTCTGGTCCTGTGAGCTTCCTCTCCTGTCTTTTTCACCTCTGTTAGTTTCTAATCCATCCTGTTCTCCGTTGGGATATTAGGAATGACTTTTATAAGGTTTGATGTAGTTTTGTAATTTCCTAGGAAGATCCTGAGAGCTCCAGAAGTGCTTTCTCTAGCAATATCGCCTGCCCTTTAGTGACTAAACCTGTTGTTTATTCAACAAAGGGTCTTGGGCCAACTGTGGTTCCACTTGCATCCGAAAAGATAGAGGATCAAAGAGTAGCCTAAATCTTATTAGGGAAACACCCTCCTGATTTCCAGGGCAGAAGAAATGGAATTCTACCCATTGCAAACACATTCTGATAGTGTGATCTTTTACATTTTTACATTAAAAAAAAAAAAGCAAAAATCATAAATAATCATTCAGGCTTGGCAATGTGGGTTTGGGATCCTGGCTATCCTGGAGGCTGAGGCAGGAGGATCACAAGTAAAAGGCTTGTCGATTTCAATACCGTCACAAACAACTGATCATCAAACACTTTCCTGATTCCATCCCTAAGATGAGGGTGATCTTTCCTCCTTGTGAGGAAAGAGTATGCAAAACCAGTCTACATGGTAAACAGTGTCTCAAAGAACATTCATTCCCTTATAACAGACTCCCAGAGACCATTGCTCTGCCTCTGGTCTCTTTCTGAAACCAGAGGATTCAGTGATTTCTGCCCGAAGACCCCTGCTGCAGGTGGCTACACCAGCGACATCTGAATCTTTGAATAGTGAGACTTTCAGTGAACTTCTGAATGCCTCTGTCATTATCTTTGGGGACATTTTCTACCAACCTTTTTCCATTTGTCTCATAACTCAGAAGTTAACAGATACATTGTTAGCATAACTATTGGTAGAACATTGAATAATGAGCCTGTCCATGGTGGCACATGTCTTTAATCTTAGCACTCAGGAAACAGAAGCAGGTAGATCTCTGTGAGTTCAAGACTGTCCTGGTCTACATAGCGAGTTCTAGGCTAGTCAAGCCTACATAGTGAGATGAGCCCCTGTTTCAAAACAGGGTGGGCACTAGAGAGATGGTACACTGGTTAAGATCACTGACTGCTCTCTCAGAGTACCTGGGTTCAATTCCCAGCACCTACATGGCAGCTCACAACCATCTGTTATTCTATTTCCAGAAGGTCCTCTGACCTCCACAGACCTGCATACACATGCCGTACAGATACACATACAAGCAAATACTCATTCACATATAATAAAACTAAGCAGATCTGTTTTCAAAATCAAGTAAGTTGATTTTAGAAAATCTTGCAGTTAATTAACCCGTGTGTATGTGTGTGTGTGTGTGTGTGTGTACCCACACATGTGTGGGCACACACATGACTGTGTGTGTACATGAGTGTGGAGGCCAGAGGTTGACATTGAATGACCTTCCTCTATCACTTTTCACCACCACCCCTTTTTTGAGACAGGGTCTCCCACTGGGCCCAGAGCTCAGCAATGGACTCAGCTAACTGGCCAACAAGTTCCAGGGATCTGTCTCACTATGTAGCCTTGACTAGTCTAGAACTCGCTCTCCCAGTGCTGCTTTAACAGATGTGTTCTGCCTTGCTCTGACTTTAGTGTGGGTGCTGGCATTCACAGTCAGGTCTTCATTCAGGCATGGCAGGCACTTTAACCACTGAGCCATCTTTCCAGCCTCTTAACAAAGATATCATTTATAATCAGAAGCACATACATATTAATGTTCAGCTTGTATGCCTATCTCATCCGTATTAGATCATTCTGAAGTCTATGTTCTTCTAACTTGATACCAAAGTCCTTCCAGGACTTACTTTCCCCAGTGTTACTACTCCCCATCTGGCTGTTTAAAAGTCTAAGACCTCAACAAAGCCTGATGGTGCAGGTCTGTATCCCAGGTACTCAGGAGATTGAGCCAGGAAGATCAAAAGTTCAAAGCCCTTCAGTCTGTGGAGTTAGTTCAAGGCTAGCCTGAGTAACTTAATTAGACCCTGCCTCAAAGGTTTTAAAAGGGCTGAGACTATAGCTCAGTGAGATGGCTTGACTAGCATGTTTAAGCTCTGGGCTAGATTCTTAGCACTGAAAACAAAAAGATGGATCAGGCATAGTAAAGGGAGAAGAGGGGGGAGGGGAGAGGCGAAAGAGGAGGAAGAGGAAGAAGAAGGAGAAACAGAAGAAGGAGGAGGAGAAAGAAAGAAGAAAGAAGAAGAGAAGGAGGAGGAGGAAGAGGAGGAGGAGATGGAGAAGGAGAAGGAGGAGGAGAGAAGGAAAAGGAAAAGGAAGAATTATTGCCTGGAAAGAAACCACTGTGTCTGGTTGGATGAGAGAGTTAATGAATGGATAAAGGTAAAACTCAGGGTCTGTGCTCCTGTATAATTATCACATGTCCAAGCTTACACAATTAACGTGGGAATTATACCCAATATAGCCAACACATGCACATACATGCTGTTAAGATGTGAGCACTTTGATGCTCTTTGCATTTTCCAGGTAAAGAAACAGACTCTGTGAGGTAACACAATTTACTCAAAGGCACAGCTGGCCAAGGTCACAGGGCATCGGTCCTCTGTTCTCCTGTGAAACCTCTCCCTTCACCTCTAGCCCCTCTGTTGCTTCCTAGGCACCGTGTCTGTGTAGACCTAGTTTCTCAGTGCATAGCAACCAAAGGCCAGTTGGATAGAAGTACACATGGCATAAAACTGTGGGTTTCTAGGCAGCTGGAAAGTAGCACTTGGTATTTATTTTTAGCATCTGTATGCACTCAAGAGCAGCCATAGCAACAAAGGCACAGGAAGGTACCTCAGGGGATGGACAGAGGGACAAGCACTTGTCTACACAAGGAGTTAACAGGAAGGTGGACACGACTGTCAACAAATAGGAATAAGCTTGGATTGGCAGGGCCTGCCCCACTGCTAAGTGCCCAGGGAGGCCAACTGTGGGGATTCGACAGCCCTTCCTTCTGTTCCCTCCTCTTTCAGTATGAATGCATATGTAAATGAAGCCAAGCAAGCCATTCTGAGGTCTGCTCATGCGTGTGTGTGTGTGTGTGTGTGTGTGTGTGTGTGTGTGTGTGTTTATATCTACAGGGTTCTGTGTGTGCAGGTGCACGTGTGTGTGCACAGAGGCCAGAGGTGACGCTCTGTTGGTTTTCCTCAGGAGCCATCCATCTTGCTTTTGCGAGACAAGGCCTCTCATTGAGCACGGAGGCCACCAGATACATTATGCTAGCTGGCCAGCGAGCCCCAGAGGTCTACCTGCCCAGCAGTAGAATTACAGGCATACACCACCCACACTTTGCTTTTGTCACATTGGTTCTGGGGGTTGAACTCAAGTCCTCAGATTTGTACAGCAAGCGCATCATCAACAGAGCCATCTCCCTGGCATATGTGTCACGACTGGTTGACTGCGGTCCTTCACAAAACCGTGAGAGTACCTATCATAAGAGCGGAACATGGAGGTCAGGACCATCGGGCTCGGAGAAAGACTTCACAGGTATGTACCAGACATACTCATCACAGCAAGTCAATATCAAAAGCTTTAGCCTTCTTCCCAAAGAACCAATAAAAAGGCAGCTGAGGGCATGAGGCTGCCTCAGAGGGCATGGCCAGGCCACACTGGCTACAGGAGACCCTCAGAGTCTGCAGAGACTGGAGCTTGGACTGAGCTCCCATGACTCCCCCCTCCCCAGAGCCGTGCCTTTCAGGGTGGGAGTAGACATAGAGTGGTGGTCAGGGACTCTGAGCCAACTTCATAAAGTCTCTGGTTCCCAAACTTCTCATCAGTTCTCTGAGCTGTCAAAGCAAAAATGTAGCTCTCACCTCAAAGGGAATAAGAGATGGTTTGTCCTAGAGCCAAATATGAGTGACCGGGCCTTGGAACACAGACTCAAGTTTCTCCAAATACCATGGTCCAGGGTGGTAACAGTTTCATGAAGTTTTTATAGTTATAGAACAAAAACAAAAAAATAGCCGTAAATCAAGGCACTTTCAGAATACACCAGTGGGGTCATCAGGTGGGTGGTTTGTAACACAGTGGGGAGTCTCTGGGGAAGATCATCTGATAACATTCTTAGCCTAGGGGCCTGTCTGTACATTCCAAAGAGATTTACCTAACAGACCTAAGGATATTAGGTGGAACACCGAGGCGGACGGTGGACAGCTTATCAAGGGGACTAAAGATAGCTCAGCATAGTTTGGCTCCCACTCTGCAGCATTCCAGCTGTCCATCAACACTGTGGCATGATTAGCACAAATACGGCTTTTTCCCCCTCTGAGAACTTCAGTATACAGAGTGCTGAAAAACTCAAGCAGGGATTTTAAAAGATTCCAGTCTGCACCTTTGGGATGAGAGTCTTGGCTTTTTGACCTTCACACTTGAGACTCACAGCTACACCCTTCTCTTCCTTGCATGGAGTTTTCTCCCTTTACTTCTTGGGGAAACACCCACAGGGAAGATAGTGTATCTGGTACTTGCAGGTTAGGAATGGGCTGACCCAAAGAAGCAAATTACATGTCAACTCGATGTTGGTTGTTTTACCATGTCTTTGCCTGGGTGTGGTTCAACTGATCACAGAAAACTGTGAATGTTTCCTATTAAATTCAGTATAGTGCCAAATTACAGCAAGCTATGTGTTGTGCTCGGTCTGCGGTTCAGTGTTATCTTGGAAAATGATAGTAACTGATATGATTCTCTTGGACATATCGTCTGTAATCTTAAACATGTTTTGATAAAAGCCAGACTTGGAGGATGATATCGCCGCACAGGATTGGCCCTGTCAGTCCTCCTGTTCAATCACATTGAAGATCTAGGGCAGGATTTGTTCACAAAGAAGTATTTAATAAATAACAAATAAAGCAGAGAAAGAAAGCCATCATTCTAAACACACGGCTGGAAACACCTCTATCGATCTTTGCTCCCCAACAAAACCCACATAAATATATAATGGTGTTATTGAACCAGATTCCACCAAGCAACTGAACTGTGGTATTTGAAAGAGGCATCTGTGATATTATGGGACAAAATTCTAAAGATGAGATAAGAAGATGAGAGAGAGGGAGAATATCTTGAGAGGTTGTCAATTCATTTCTAATTTCTGTTCCTAAAAATAAGATCCCCAAAGCATCCTAGATTCTTGGAGTTGGAAGAAATCCTAGAAAGGAATGAGTCATCACTTTTCCCCCAATAAACTTTCATCGGCAGTGCACGGCCCTGCTTCACATTAGGACAAGTCACTCTAATTTAAATACTAGGGCACCGTGAACCTACATAAGGTCATGCCTAAATGCAGCACGAAGAAGGATCCTCGGTCCTTGGAGAGGTAGGAGTCTGTGTCCAGAAGGGTTCTCATTCACAGGGCTGCTTTCCTGGGTGCAAACGGGGACAGCAGGCAGGGAGGTAGGAAGAGAGGTGGAAATGTTCAGGAGGGTCTGCGTCTACAGGGGTGACGCAAGATTCGGCAGTAGACTGGAGTCTGGCGTTCATTTAGAGTACACAGAACAGGGTGTTAGGAAAGAAAGCTGTCCCTAAAATCAATTTCCCCATATATGGCCTGCACGGTAAATAATCCATGGAGGAGTGTGAGGGCCTTCGTTCGTTCTAACTTCTGCTTTCCCAGCAAAGGACAAAGGCCTCCTTTTTAAGATCATTGTATTAGCTACTTGTCTCGTTGCACTGACAAATGCCTGACCGATGTAACATAAGGAGAGAAGTGTTTCTTTTGGCTCACCGTTTGGGAGAGGAAGTCCACCACGGCACAGCAGCAGGGTCATGAGGCGGTTGTTCACACTGTGCCACAGTCAGGAAGAAGAGAGAGAAGAACACTGATGTGCAGCTGGTTTTCTCCTTTTTAATTCAGGCATGTACTCATGGTGGATCTTCTCACCTCAGTTAAGCTAACCTAGGCAACCCCTCACAGGCATGCCCGGAGGCTCGTCTCCTACGTAACCCTATACCCTGTCAGGATGACTATCAATATTAACCATTGCACTGAACTTTTCCCAAAACGTAATAGACAAACTTGATTCTGTACAGAACAGAAATGGAGCCAACTGTGAAGAACTTGCTGCAGTAACCTCGAGTCACTTGCAAAGTGAAGAAATGGCACAGGTGACACTTGCGTAGCCACGTGGCATTCAGGAGACAGTAACAGATCCAGACTCAGCATCTCTGTGCCCTAGGGAGATAAGACCTGGTTTTCTATGTTTTGCAACTGCCCTGCTGAGAATGTGAAGACAGTATGCAGCCTCTCCCTCCCAAATGTTTCCCACAGGGAGAAAGAACAATCAATCTAGGAAAAGACTCTACTGGAGAAAAAGAGATGGAAGAAAGAAATAGAAGAATCCCCAAGACTACAGTCTCCATCAGGTCCCCTAAATCTGAGGGCTGCTCTCGTACTTACACATCTTAGTCCCTGCCTGGAGTGAGGAGCCTCTGGAGACAATTTCCTTGCAAGGACTTGTGAAAAGAGAATGTGGCATGCTCATCGTCTTGTATTTCTAGACAGCGTGATATGGTTGAAAATGCCCGAGAATTGCTGCTGTGGGTCTGCCCGCAGTGCCAGCTGCTGCCTCTGCAGGCCTCTGGTCAATTTGAGGACCACAACAGCAAGGGCAGAGCACCATCATTAAGGAGAAAGGATCCCATCATCAGCACCACCACCAAGGAGAAAGGATCTCATCACCAGCACTGTCACCGAGGAGAAAGGATCCAACCAAGTTCCTACCCTGCACTTTGGAATGCAGATGAAGAAATTGATTCTCCACACTGTGGTCCATGGTCACCAACCAGGCTACACTCGAAAGAATCAGGATTGGACAGGGAGTCATATAAGGCCCTGCCCCACCTAACTCTGGAGGCTTTTTTCCCCACTCAGGTATTTACTATGCATTAAAAATCCTTTTTGTTTTCTTTAAAGATTAATTTTTTTAATTTTTAATCTTTTTAATTTTTAATTAAAATTAAAATGAAATATTTTAAATTAAAGATTAATTAATTCTCTTTGAAATTATGTATATATGTATGTGTGTGTGTGTAAGATTTGTGGAGGTATGTACATGTGAGTGCAGGTGACCCTGGAGGTTAGACTATCCACCCCACCCCCACCCCACCCTGGAGCTGGAGTCATGGGCAGCTGTGAACTGCTTGATGTGTGTGCTGGAAACAAAACTCAGGTCATCTGCAGGAGAAGTGCTTGCTCTTGACTGCTGAGCCACCTCCCCCAACATGCTTCTTGAAGCTGCAGAGGCTGCTCAGTGGGTAAAGCATTTGCTACACAAAGCCTGATGTTTTGATGCCCAGAAGCCATGTAATCTCTGGAGGCCAAGTGCATATCTCTGTAATCCCAGTGCTGCTGTGGAGAGATGGAGGCAGAGACAGGAGATGTTCCAGTAGTGTGAGGGCCAGCAAACCTGGAGTAGTGCACAGCAGGAGAGTTCCCTGTCTTAAACAAAGTCAAAGACATGGACTGACATCCAAGCTTGCCCTCCGACCTTCACATATGTATCATGACTTGCATACACCTATACTGGCACACACTCACATGCACATGCATACTTACACACAAAAAATAAACAAGATTTTAAAAAGATTTTTACAACTTCCACTATCACCATCATCTTCTCTAGAAAGGTGCACACACACACACACACACACACACACACACACACACACAAAACACAGACACTACTCCAATTTGTTTTCTCTAGGTTGATTGGTTCTTACTGAGAATGAATATAAAAGTCACAGTTTTCCATCTTGGAGATTCATTCTAACCATCATCCTCTTCACCAGCACTTAGGCCGGAGCTTGCCATGGAGGTGTACCAGGACTGTAGTGTTGATACAACATACTGTGTGTATGAAGCAGATACTGAATCAACTGAAAAACAACTTTATAAGATAACCCCTCACCATGTCCCTCATACATTCAACAAGACACATGACGTTCAGAGGCCTGAGCATTCTCCCAGACATCAGAAATCATCTTAAATTGATGGATTCACTAACCAGTGGATAGTTCATATGCATTACAAAGACAATTCCCTTTCCTTCACAAAGTTGCATTATTACATCAGAAGGTAGCAAGACCAACATTCATGAGCAACAAGAAACATGCCAAGGAGGTGGCTTACTGGGTCAAGTGTGCGCCTTGCAAGCCTGAAGACCTGAGTTCAATCCCTAGAAGCTACATTTAAAAAGCTAGGTGTGGTGGCATATGCTTGTAATCCCGGAGCTGGGGAGAGAAAGAAAGCAGCAGGTCTAGCCTACCTGGTGAGCTCCAGACCAGTGAGAATGTATCAAAACTCAATGTGGATAGTGTCTGAGGAATGACGTCTAAGATTGTCCTCTGGCCTCCACATGAACCACCTCCCACATGAACATGCAAATATATGCACATACATGTACATACAAACACATAGAGAAAGACAGAAAAAGTCACAAAACCTAATTCTATATCAAAGAGGAAAGGTGGTGCTGAACTTAAAAGATAACCAGGCATGGGGATGCAGGTCTTTAATCTTAGCTCTTAGGAGGCAGAGGCAGATGGAACTTGAGCACATCCTACACCCACAATAATAAATAAATAAGTAAATAAATAAATATATATTTATAAATACTTTCGTGTGTGTGTGTGTGTGTGTGTGTGTGTGTGTGCATGCGCACGAGTGCACATGCATGTGTATGTAAGCTAGAAGTTAACTTCTGGTTTCTTCCTCAATTGATCTCCATCTTATGTTTCAATAAAGGGCCTCTCACTCACCCTGAAGCTCACCAATTCAGCTAGACTGGTTGGCCAATGACCTTCTACCCCCCACCAGCACTGGGGTTGTGGTCATACACAAAGTACCTGGCTTTTTAGGTGGTTTCTAGAGATCCCAAGTCTGTTCGGCTCACTTGCCTGGCAAGTGCTTTACTGTGCCACCTCTCTGTCTTTCCTAAGGAGGCACAGGCCAGTTACAGCATCTCGTCTCACTAGAAGTAACAGAAGAGAGCCACGCTTGAGGACAAGGCCATCAGGGAGGGGCCTGAGCTTTGACATAGAGTGTGCATTGACCAGCAAGCCATGTGCAGGACAGTTATCACAGATACTGCATGCAATACAACTGGCTAAAAGTTCTTCAGAACAAATAGTTCTTTGCCTGTCCATAGGCAATTACACCAGTGCATGACCAGGGAAGCAAGGATTACATCCAAGGCACCCTGCTCTGTATGCTGAGATGTTCAGGCTCTCAATGCACATACAGAACAAAAGGCAACTGACACCAGCAGCTGGAGGGCAGAGGGATCCAGAGCAAGCTACCTGGAGCAACACTGAAAGCCCACCAGGGGCGCAGACTCTTGGAAGCAGTCTTGCTTGGTGCTCTCTCCCATCTGAGCCCCAGAGGTGTATTGGAAATGTACACAGAACTTGATTTATGTTGGGACATGGAGATCTGGAGTCAGGCCCATTAAAGACAAGAATTCCGGAGCCCAAGAGCTGTAAGACTGGGGAGATGTCAATTATCTTGTTTCATTGTCTCCTCTCTTCTGGAAGCACCTATTGTTGCCATGTCATTTATGAGCCTAGAGAGAGCCATAAAACCACAGACAGCAGCAGCTGGATCCGGGCTATTAAAGAAAACAAGGTGGAGCTCAGGGATCTTTATCCTCCATATCCAAAAGCATTCCCTAAACCTAAATACAGGGCAGAGGAGAACAACCTTGAGTAGTCAGAAAGATCATCTGCTTTCCTCCTGTGAAATTTTACTTACAAAGAAAACACAGCTCCATGCCTCAAGTCATATGGACCTTCTGTAGTCAATGTTTAACAGCCTGACAATTATGTTATAAAAGTCTAAGTAACTCTAAAGAGTCTGAGAAAAATGAAAGAGCCCTTGCAGAAATTCAGGAAGTGAATTAGTTCCTTCTTCCCATATCCAAGCTGGAGAATTGTGAAAAGTCTTTTAAAACAAGCCAGGGTGTCCAACCCACCTCCTGGCGCAAGCAGGGAAGCTGGGGTGTGTCTCGAGTCATAACACCAGGGCAGGGATCCAGAGAGCAGGCTGAGATCATGGTACCCCAGGGAGAACAGCTCGGTGAGTTCTGGATGGTAGTCCACAAATATAAAACAGAGGCCTAGATGGGTGTTTTGTCCCTATGTTCTGGAAGCCCCTGGGTGCAGGGCAAAGAGCTGAAGATGCACAGAGGACCCAGACTTGTGGAAGAAACTACCCATGTATGGAAAGTATAAGCACTGAGTGTCTGGGGCTGTGGGCTAGAACTCATGGTATCAGGCCATGTGCTTGGTAGCCTCATGTCAGAAAACATAGCAGCAGGGCTCGGGAGCACTCACCTGGAACCCAATCCCTCTGGGCTATCAGGAATTGCCTCTCTTAGAATTGCGTGTCTCATCCTCTTTAGAAGTGCTCTGCTTGCGGCATCTCTATGATCTGTCCTGAATATAGATCCTTTGTCCCTCCATCATGAATGTGTCCAGTTCCCCATCATGGGCATACCATTTTTCTCTAACTCAGAAATAGTCTCAGAGCCAATGTGAATTAGAATCTGCTGTCGTTGAAGACACTGTGAGCACAAACACCCCAGCTTTCCATCCATGGTGACTCATCCTTATCCAAAGACAAACATTTGTAAAAATGACTGTTCTAAATCAGAGCACTGGAAGAACTAGGAGTGCATTTTTGTTGCCTTGTTTTTCTTTCAAACGTGTTCGTTTCCTTGTCTTATTTCCCTCACTCTCATGAAATTTTTCAGTTTTTTCCCAAGTACAAAAGTCTAATACCTAGTCCAAAAGCTTTTCCTTTCTTCCTCCTATAATAAAATAACTATTCTGATTTGGGATATAGATCTTGTACCCGTCCCATATGAGTATATGTTGTAGCTTTCCTTCAACTCGTGTGTGAGGGGACACAGTAAAGGAGCCGCCAACGGCACGGCTCCGTTGTTAGGGGAAGGTTTTTATTGTGAATGAGAGAGAGAAAATATCCAGAGGCATCTGAACAAATCCAGAGGGGAGAGAGAGTGGGTGGGGAGGGAGAAACAGACTGGACATGGCCAGGGCTACTGGAGAGAATAGTGGAGATAATGAGAGAGCAAGAGATAGAGAATAGAGCATAATGAGAGCACAAGAGGAGAGAGAGAGAGAGACAGACAGACAGACAGACAGAGAGACAGAGGGTGTAAGAAAGGATAACAAGAGGTAAATGGGGAGGACAAATCACGGGGATTGTAAGAATGAGTAACTCGGGGAAGAGAAGGGTCAGGAGCTGCCACGACCTTGGAAAGGTATAACAGTGCTGGTGATACCGAGCGAGCCTGGAGGCCAGCATGGGCTTTGATACGCTGACAGGTGCCACACGTATATGTCAGTGCAGAGCCAGGTGTCCCTTCTGCCAGAGGTAAGGGAAATGACTCCTGTTGGTAGATGAGAACCAGTTTCGCAAGTTCCTGAGGCATGCTGGCTTTTATCTAACCACTAGAAATCCTTCTATAGTCCACCTTGAGCTCCTTTCTAAATATATGGACAGCCTGAGACCGGACAGAACTGTTACTAATGTGTGGTAGGCCCTTAATAAACACTAAACATAGCACAAAATAGCCATTTTTCATTGTTGTTCGTTTGTTTTGTTTGTGACAGGATCTCACTATATAGCTCTGGCTGACCTGGAACTGGCTGTGCATACCAGATTGGTCTTGAACTCACAGAGGTCCACCTGACCCTTCCTCCCAAGTACTGGGATTAAAACTGGGTACTACCACACCACACCTAGCCAAAATTAGCACAAAACTCACTTTTAAATAAGGAAAAAATACTCATTTCATAGGGCTTAGTTTAGAAGTTCCCTGATGTTGAAGATGATTATGCGCTTCATATTGGAGAAACCAGCATTTTAAGATTCTAATTAAAATATGTATCGACAAAGCAGTGCATGTTGAATGCATGTCTGTGTGGTGAGTGTATGTAGGTGTGTGTGCAAGTTGCAGAGCTCTCACCTCAAAGGGGATGGAAAGTAGTTTATTCTGGAGCCAAATACGGAGTAACAATGGCCCAGGAACACAAACTGCGCCTGCTCATGACCAAAACGGTGTTCTGTTCTCACGTGGTAACATTCTCATCAGAGTGTAAAGATAGAGCTTTTTGGCCCCTGGTAACTTCAGCAGCTTCCTTCCCTCTTGGGGCCACTCATAGTCACCCTTTTTATTTATCCATTCAGTAGTTCAGTAATTCTGTTAAGAAAATGATTACTTTTAAAGCACCAAAAAGAAAGTACCCAGTAAAAAAATGTCTTCAAAATATTAGGTAAAATGCATATCTTCAGATTGAAGGTCTTGAATGATGGAAATAATTTTATGTGTCAACCTAGAAATCCAAGAAGTGATTTAAAAAAAAAAGAGAAAAGGAAAATAGATTTTTTAAAAATATATTATTTATGTGTTTAATGCGCATGTGCCTGAGCGTTGCTGAGGTTAACAGGCAGCTGTGTGCTGCCTGACATGAGTGTGAGGACTGAACTCAGGTCTGCAAGAGAACGCTCTTAGCCACCGAGCCATCCCCCCAGCCCAAGAGAAGGAAAATGTGAAGGGAAATCTGAACGAGTGTTGACAAAACAAATCAATAATCATGTCTGTTATGACTCCAAGTGCATGGGAATTTGAAGGCAGTAGTGTGTGGGGCAAAGATGTTCAAAATCCCCAGGCTGCCCACATAGCCCACCAAGTGGGGAAAGCGCTGGCCCGTGTAGGCTTTAACAAGGCCTAGCTTGGGGGTAATGAAGTGAGATGCGGCTGATGGAGACAAGAAGACACATGGCAGGCGTATAGCAATGGAAGCCTGGTCCATTGCAGAGCAATAAGCGGTAAGAAAAGAGAAAATATAAGAAGTTGGTAAGACAGAACAGTCACATTAAAATCAAACTGACTAAATATTTATTAAAATAACAGAATACTCGCACTAGATAAATTATGTTTTGCTCACATGAAATGCATCCTAAGTATACTGAACTGAGGAGTTGGAAGTGGATGGAGAAACATAAACAACACAGATTTCAAACAAAAGGAAGTAGAGGGACGGTTTTGTCACTGGATATTACCAGCTTGAAGGTAGAAAGAATCATTAATATAATGGAGTAAGGGGCTCTTCTGGATTCTGTCTCATTGGTAGTGTTCTGGTTCAGTTTCTGTTGATGTGATAAAATGCTGGCCAAAGGGAACTAGAGGAAGAATACACTTTTAAGTCACGGCCCCTCGCTGGGAGAAGACGGGGAAGGAATTCACGGCACAATCCTGGAGCGGGGACTGAAACAGAGACCATGGCCAAGTACTGCTTGCTGGCTTCCTCCCCTTGGCTCGTTCAGTCTGTTTTTTATGCAACTCAAGACCACCTGCCCAGGGGTGGCACTGTCCACAATGATCTGGGCCCCCACATCAATCACTAATCAAGAAAATGCCCCACAGACTTGCTTAGAGGTCAATCTGATGGAAGCATTTTCTCAGTTGAAGCTCCATCTTTCCAGATGACTCTGGTTTGTGTCAAGTTGACAAAAACCTAACCAGCACAGCAGTCCATCGTAGTATGCAAGTCAAGGCAGCAGATACTTGAAGCTGGTCACATCACGTTCACAAACAGGAAGCAGAGAATAACAAATGCATCTGCTGCTCAGTTTCCTTTCACTATTTTGTATTACCCAGCTTTGCGACCAGGGAATGACACCACCCACAGTGGGCAAGACTTCTCACCTAAATGAACATGATCAAAATCTCCCATAGGCATGCCCCAAAGCTCATCTCTCAGGTGATGCTAGGATCTGTCGAGTTGATAACTAATACTCCTCATCACAATGGGGGGCATAAACATTTTACACTGGGGTAGTAAGGCATCTCAGTGGTCAAGAGCACTGGCTACTTTTCCAGAGGACCAGGGTTCAATTCCCAGCACCTACATGATGCTCACAACCATCTATAACTCCAGTTCCGGGGGACCTGATTCTTTCTTCTGGCCTCCATGGGTACCAGGCATGCATTCGATACACAGAAATAACTGCAGACCAACACCCATACATATAAAATAAAATATTTCAAAGTTTTACAGTCATCTGTCTAATAATAAGCTTCCAAATACTGAAAGCAAACACTACAGAGCAAAAATAGAAATGATGAAGTCACAGTGATTTTAAAATATTTTCACATTAATCACACAGTAACTGATGAAACACATGATGACCCATAAGGATCCAGAAAAACAGAAACACTGAGGCACATAGGAAACCTAGACTAGAGATTTTTAAGACCTGAAAGTCGAAATGGAATTATTTGGCAAAAGGAAAAGACCTAATGGAAGGTATAAGAGGGAGGAAGGGGAACAAACAGGACCAAAACACATTTACGTATGTGTGAAAATGTCAAACAAAAACCACTGATTTGCACAGTTAATATACACTGATAATCATTGTTCAAAGAAATGATGAAGGGCCAGTGAGATGGCCCAGCAGGTAAAAGCACTGGCTGACAAGTCTAATGACCTGAGTTCAAATCCCCAAGACCCACTTAGTAGAAAGAGAGAAACAATTCCGGCAAACCCAGTAAGTTGTCCTCTGACATTCACATATATAAAGGTCTCTCTCTCTCTCTCTCTCTCTCTATCACACACACACACACACACACACACACACACACACACAAATGTATCTAATTTAAACATTTTAAAGATGCTGATAAAAAATTTGACCCCATGACAAATGTAGAACACTGTCCCCAAGACTGAGAAGTTTTCATGAAAGATTCTGCAAAATTAACTTTATTTTTAACTTTGTTTACAAATAACTTCTTTTCTTCACTTTAAATTTCACTTGGTGCTGAGGCACAAGGTATCCTCAAGACATTGTTATGGACTGTCCTTAGAGCAAGTACAGTGAAGAATCAGACAACCTAGGTAATCCCCGCGTGTTGGAAAACTAAACAGCTTCTAAATAGCTTACCGGCAAGACGGGAATCACCCTGCAATTTAGGAGCTGTTTTGAACTGAATGGCAGGAAAATGACTAGGGCAGGACACGAGGGAGCTTACAACTCAGACCCAAGAAGACAGGAGATACCCAGAAAATCTCAAAGGAAACATTAGGAGGAAAGTACCAAAGACAAACAGGAAACAAAAAGGATAAGCACACTATAGAGAGATCAGTCAGACCTTGGGTTTGGTTTTGAGGCAGTCTCTCAGTTTCTATCAATCAATCTATCTGTCTGTCTGTCTGTCTATCTATCTAAATATTTCTGTCTCTCTGTCTCGGTCTCTGTCTCTGTGTCTTTCTCTGGCTGTCTGGAGCTCACCACAAAGTCCAGGACAACCTTAAATTCTCGATGCTACTGCCTCAGACTCCTTACTGCTGGGATCACAGGTGTGTACTATTATGTCTGACAAAGTCTGATCCTTGGACAGAATAATAAAATCGTCTAAATCCTAGGAAAAGGAAATACCTACTCCAAACTATGCATTCTGTGCAAAGAAAAAGAATCTTATGATAAGATAGGAATGTTTGGTGGCTTAGTTGAATGACATGAACATGGGCACACATACAGCAAACGCATAGTTGATGTAGTGAATCTTCTCAAACCGAAGTTCAGGTTTAGGGCTGGAGAGATGGCTCAGCAGTGAAGAGCACTTGCTGCTCTTGCTGAGACCCCAGGTTCAGTTCCCAGTATGCACATCAGGTAATTCTAGGGGATCTGACCCCTCTTCTGGCCTCCGCAAACAGCTACATGCAGAGTGCATATTAATTCATGAAAGCACACCCAAATGCAAATGAATAAAACATAATAAATAAATCTTTTTTTTAAAAAAGTGCAGGTATAAATGGCTTCATTACCTTGTGCTTCTACACATTAAAAGAAAAAATAACTCCTGTTACACATAGCTCTTCCCCCTCAAACAGAAAGAGAGGGAACACTTCCAAGCTTTCTCTCGAAGCTGGCCCATCATGGAGCACATAAGCCAGAGTCCCAGAGAAAACATCAGGCTGAAAGATCCAGTACTGGAGGCTTTCCTCAGAGATGGATGAGGCAAATCACCTGCCATCACACATTAGAGCCAATGCTTTCCAAAAGGGTCTAGCCAGCAAAGCATGCCAAGGGAAAGAAATCAGGACTGGGAAGGGAAAAGCAAAGCTCCTCGTTTATTGCTGACAGGACTGGTAGGTTGAAAAATCCAAAAGAAATACCTATAAAGAAAGTATTACAATTAGCAGGTGGGGTCATCAAGGATCTTAAAGTCATTTGTTTAACCTGTGTGTGTGTGTGTGAGAGAGAGAGAGAGAGAGAGAGAGAGAGACACGGGGCCGGGGGGTGGGGGGAGAAGCCAGAGATCATCACTCTCCACCTAATTTTTTGTACTGTTCGCTCTTGCAGAGAACCTGGGTTCAATTCCCAGAACCGACACGGTGGCTTACAATTGCCTAGAACTCCAGTTCTGATGCTCTCTTCTGGTCCCCCACAGGCACTGAACATGTGTAGTATACACACATGTAGGCAGAACACTCATAAAATAAAATAACTTTTTAAAGCTATCAGTCATGAGTATAAAGCAGACTTCCGGACAGAAGATGTTAGCGAGAGAAATGGACTAAGGGCGGAACAGAAGGGTGCGTGTAGCCCACGCTGTGAGCATCTGCCGAGGGCCGGCTGTGCCTGCTTCTTGCCACTTACCCAGCTGTGTTGGAGTGTGATAACCATGGCTCTTGATGTGTGGTTTGGACACTGCTCTCTTTGAATGCTTTTCTTGTGCACAAGGTTTATAAGAAGCAAGTAACATGGCCTGCTAGGTGATACCAAACCAACAGACACCGGGCTGTTATTTTTATAGTTTAGAAATGGTCAAAGGTAGGTGGTATTTAAAGAGATGAAATGAGGCTCTGCACTTTAAGTTACTAATAAGCAGTTGTAAAATTGTGCTTGTGTTTTCTGTTTGTGACTTTTGTGGTCTTTCAAGTGTTACTGTGCTATTACATATGTTTCTAAGACTGATACTATGCTGGGCATTGTGCCACACGCCTGTAATCCTAGCACTTGAGACATGGAGGCAGGAGGTCAGGAGTTCAAAGTTGGCCTCCATTACACAGTGTGTTTGAGGCCATCCTGGGTTACATAAGACCCTGTTTTAAAAAGAGAAATTAACAAAATAGGTGATTCTGTAGTGTGTGATCATCTTCACATCAGTAACTGAATGAGCGAACAACCAATAAGTGAATCACTCGAAATGAAATCAAGACTGGAATTACAAAAAAATAACTTGTCACCTATAGGAAGAATGTTTTGACTAGTTGAGTAAAACATACTTCAATGTGGTTATCACATTCAAACCTTAAGGAAGAGGAAGAAGTGTGATGCAGCTTGGACCTTTCCCATGTTGCCTGACTGGCTCAGGCCTATGCGACCAAGGACTCAAATCATACCTGGGACATAGGCTTCACTGTAATGCGGCCCTGAAGGCTGTACTGGAGCTCTGATTTACAGCCCAATAGGATTGCGCGTCATTAGTCTATGGCTCCTGCAGGATGGCACTGGACCAAGGTAATTAACCATGCTTATCGGGGCATGCTGGCATGCAGCTGGAAGGAAAGCACAAACGGTGGGCACTGTGCGACAAAAGGTTTTGAGCATTTTGGATCTCGGCTCTCATCCTAATTCGGTTCCCACGGTAAACGTGTAAATCTACTCCCAACATTTGCAGAAGTTTCTTTCTGATTCTGATACCAGTAAGGTGAAGATTCTCAAGTGATTTTTTTTTTTAACTTCCCAGGGAATTTCTTAAGATTACACATATTCTTTTTGATTGAGCTAGGAAGCCATGGAGAAACGAGGAGCAGATGTTGGCTGCTGATTGCTAGTTAGTTCCATTTTCAGCAGCTGGCAACTTTCACTCACTTTCGCTTAAGATATATTTACCTACAAAGCTAAAAAAAAAAAAAAAAAAAAAAAAAAAGCAATGTAAAGTAGGCCCAAACATCTGGATATTAAGTAAATTGGCCAGATGTTTTGGTGATTTAAATAAAGGCTGAATTGGGGGGAAGGAGAAGGAATGAAAGAGTAAGAAAGTGAACAGGAACAGAATTTATAAAGTAGCTGCCCACTCACGCCCTCCACCTCCTCAGCCCGCGGGAGATGACTCTATGTGAGTCACTATTGAGAGCACGGCATTAAAGGGATAATACAATTTGGAAGGCAGCCCTGAGCAAGGAAGAGTGACCTTCAGTGAAGGGAGAGGAAATGAAAGTTGCCTCAAACTATTTTTATATTTTGTATCTAGAAATTATTTTTCAATTGCTCGTAATTTTTGAATTATATCTACGTGGTTTCTCAAGAGTCCAGCCAAGGTATCGGTTCTCTGAGAGCTGGAAGCTTTGCCAAATTGTGACTTGATCTGTTTCCCGGGCTGGAGTTACTGATGACAATTGCAGGCATAGCGTTCTCATCATTTTTTTTTCTTTTTAAAGGTGAAACGCATCTTGTTCCTTGTCTTGATTCTCAGCGTAATCCCCTCAATTGCTTATATTAGTCACTTCTCTTAAAGCCAATACCAAATACCCAACAAAGAGCAGCTTAGGGGAGGAAGCATTTACTTTGGTTCACAGTTCAAGGGGCTACAGTTACAATGGTGGTGAAGTCACGGCAGCAGAAGTATAAGGTGGTTGGTCCCACTGCATCCACCGTCAGAAACAGAGTACCCCATGCAATGTAGAGCCAAGACATAATCCAAACCATCAATACCCTAGTGGCCCACTCCCTCCATCTCCCAAAGGTCCTATACCTCCCACAGCTGGGGCCCAGGGTCCAAACACATGCGCCAGTTGGGGAAGAGCTATAATTTGGAAATGTTTACTTGAATTCTGATTTACTTTTTTTTTTACTCTGAATTTAGGGCACCTTAATGCCTCGGAGCTTCAGTTTCTATCTCTGTAAGCCAGCACAACAGTGTTAGCAGAAAGCCATCTTTTGTAATAACCCACTTGATCCTTGTGAAACATAGCACCACTCTGAGTCCCCTGTCCTGAAATCAAACTTTGTAGAGCCTCTAGGATCTCTGCTTAAGCACGTTTTCTCCCTGTCTACCATCGAGGTGGGGCAAATCAGCTGGGTGTGCCTACATCTTTGCCAAAACCTACACAAGGATGATTTCAAATTCTGATTGTCACTGAGTTAAGTAAATAAGTTAAGATTAAGACACAGGATCAGAATGGAAAATTACGTCCCAGAACTAAGAGTGAACTTAGCATGCTGAAATGGAAAATATTCAACATCCAGTTTCCTTCATCCATTGAACCAATATCCACCAAGTTCCCTACATGACTGGAAATGATTCTAGGTGCTGGGGACATGCACCTAATATCTGCTCTCCTATAACTTACATTCTGAGTATTTTACAGCCAAGTATTTTAGTTTCATCGTCTTGATGGGAGCACTGTGAAAGAGAAAGGGTTTATTTGGCTCACAATTCCAAGTTATAGTCCACCATTGTGAGGAAGTAGTTGGTTACATTACATTCACAGTCAAGTGCTTAGAGCAATGATTTAATGCAAGTACGTTAGTGCTTTCCTTGCTTTCCTGACTTTGTACAATCTAAGATCCCTGCCTAGGAAATGGTGCCAACCACAGTGGGTAGGTATTCCTTGTCTGGTTTCAATAAAATGCAAAGAAAACTTTCCAAGTTGGAAAACCTGGACATCTAAGGCAGAAGTCTCCCTCACATGGCTCACTGACAGGCTTCAGTCTCTCATGGTTCTGACCCGCTTCTCCTAGGTGCTAATGGTGAGCGCATGGCGTGTAGTTATTTTATTGAAGGGAAACACTACCCACCATTACTAAGGCCTTAATGCATAATGGATAAAACTTCTATAGTGTACCTACTCCCAACTTCAGTTGGCTGACATGGTGCCCTTTTACAGGCCAGTCAAGTCCCCAGGCAGGGTTTTCTCTGACTAGTGCTTACACTGAAGGGGGACTTCATAAAGTTCCTTCAAAGCATACAATCGGATGCTTTCCACGCCAATATCTCAGTGGGCAGAGTCAACTTTAGAACAACAAATGCTCCAACCAAGGGCCATTGGTAGACAGTTGCTAGTACTCCAGACTAGCATGCTTTCTTCATTCCAGAGGCCACATCTAAGAAACTGGTTCCAATAGCTAAGGAAAGTGACCTTCTGGCAGTGGCTCAGGCTGCTGGATAAGCAGCTGCTCACAAACTCTGTGCATGTAGCTTTATAATATTTGACAATAAGTTCAAACATACCACGACAATTCCCACCTCAGTTAATGTAATCAGGACAATCCCCGAGATGTGTCCACAGGCCAACCTAATCTGAACAACCCCCTCATTGACATTTTCTTTCCAGGTGATTCTAGATTGTGCCATGTTGACAACTAAATCTAACCATCATAGAGAGGCAGATAATTAAGCTATAATAAATAGGTAGCAATCGGTATAACGAATGGACACTGGGCAGGGTAGTTCAGATTGTATGTCTTTTCTTCAGAAAGGAGACAACCAGATGCACCACAGAGGAAAATCAACACAGGAATTCCCACTGGAGTCATAGTTCAAACAAGATCCACTCCCAGAGAAGCCTGCAGGTCATGTGTTCAGACATGATGTTCTGAGTTGTAAAATAAAACACCTCTAAAAGAAAAATCTATTTCTATGTTGGTTAAATCCTTGTAGAAATGTCTCAAGTTTCTGAGTTGTTCTTTGAAGTAAAGAAATAATTAGTTGGAAAAGAAGTTAATCACACATGTAAGGATCTATCAAAATGCTAGAGTGGGGTGTCCCAGTGCAGGGGAAGGGGACAGAAAGGACCACTTAGATCAGAGGTGTCCTTTCTTACAAGGTCCACATTCCTTCCCATGCTCATCCTCTGCTTCAAACAGAGAATAAAGGAAAATCCAACACGAGAAATGCTTTAGTTCCTGCCTGAAAGTCCCCACAAATGTAAAATGTTCCTAAGGATGGCTCTTCAGCCACACCCACGCTTCCGATTCTCTTCCCCACATTTGAATATGTTCTCCCTTTCTTTCTTGAGTGAGTACTGTCCCAGTGGTGGCATTATTTCAAAAATGAGTGTCAGTGACTGGTCCTCTGTGGATACATCCAAGAAGCACATGAACACCCCACTCTAAAGGGCTGTCCTTTCAGGAGTCACTGCTTTTTGTTTGTTTATTTTTGGTTTGTTTTGTTTTTAATTATTATCACCTGATTGATGGACTGACCTCCACAAAGCCGGGCACCATTTATAAGTTACCAGTATATCCACACACATCCACTCCCGGGACTGTGCTGCCTATTTTCGGTCACTGGGGACTTTCCCTTTCAACTCCTACCCACTTTCTACTACTATCCCCCTTCCCAGATACATGCAAACACATTATATGAGTTACTTTTTGTTACTGTGATAAAACACCATGACACAAGGCAAGGAAGAGCTCCTGTTGGCTTAAGTTTCCAGAGGGAGAGCCCATGATAGTGAGTGGGGTGGGGTGGGGGTGGGGGAACATGGCAACAGGAAGTTAGATCAGGAAGCTGAGAGGTCACATCCTTAACCACAAACACAGAGCAGAGAGAGTGAACTGAAAGCGGATGGAAGCTACAAACTCTAAAGCCTGGCTCCAGTGACATGCTTCCTCCAGTAAGGCTCTACCTCCTAAGTGTCCCATGACTTCCCCAACGATGCCACTAACCTGGGACCAAGTGTTTGAATATGTGAACCTCTGGGAGGATGCTTCTCATTTAAACCATCACACATGCTGAGTCTCTTCTGTCCCAACAAACAAACAAGAAAAAAAGAAACAAACAACACACCACAGAAAGGGTGCTAATGAGACATACCTGTCCCAGCACCTTGGAGGTAGTTGCTGGAGAATAAGGAGCTTTTGAGCATCCTCAGCTACATGGAATGTACAAGCCCAGCCTGAGCTACATGAGGTCTTGCTTCAATCCCCACTCCCACATCCCAAATAAAACCCCTCAGAACTAACCGAGTGCTCTTACTTCCAGCATCAGTGCGCTCCGGCTGCCCAACTCTCAGCTCCTTCTGCTGCCTCCATCCTGTCTTCAAGCTCACTGGGGAGTTTGCTGTGATCACCCCTCTAGCTCCCTTGCCCATTATAGCTCAAGACAAGCTCTTCTTATTAGGGAGACTGTTCCATTAAGTCAGTGGTGGCATATACGTATACACACAAAAAGAGCACTCTTTGAGTCCCAGCACTGTTTGGTCCTTGGTCGCCTTCCTCGGTAACCCAAGGCAGGTGGTTGTACTGAGCAGCAGTGGGGCTCATATGAACCCCACCCCCATGCAGGTTCACAGGAATTTCGAGGATGCAAAGAAGGTCCACCAGGGCTTTTGTTTTTGTTTTCGACCTCTCGTCTCTTAGTGTCTGAGACACGTTCTGATCCTGGCTCTTTTTCTACCCCATTAGCCTCTGCCTCTCAGCATCTTTTCTTGCTCATCTCTAATCTGCCTTTTGAAGGATGGCTTCTCTAGAAATCCACAGCTTGGTCTCAGTCTACCTGCTTCTGGATGGCGGGTTCTACATCCTAGGATGTGTCTAGGCAGCAGCCGGAGGTTTGCGCCTAGACTGAAGTTCCTTTCTTGCCACCTTGGAACTCCTAACTTTCAAAACTGATGTCTTCTGTTTTCTCACAGGAGCCTGCTAATTATTGATCCTACCCTGTCCCAGGTAGGCTCATCAAGGACCAAGAGTTCCACCACCACCAAGAATCATTACCTCCCTAGACGAGGTACCAGCGTTAATTCTTTCTCTCCAATGTGAATCCAAAGATTGTAGCTATCCTAAACTCCTTGCCAAACCAGGCATAGAGGGCATCTGGGCATCTGGTTTTCTGTCCCCCATGCCTCTGCCCATTCTCTCTGCAGGGTTAGCCACAGTGTCCCTCAGGAAGCAGCCAGGACACTTCAGACTAGAGCTGACTATGTCCTGAGGGCCGCAGGACTGAGGAGGTTCCCATGACTACAAATAGACAAGTGTTTGGAATAGGTTTTTCTGACTTGTCCCCCTGGAGCTCAGACAGATCCTTTAACTCGTCTCTTGGAAATGTTCGTTGTAGAGTACAGCTTCCTGGTGATCCCCTCAGCATGGGTTAGCTGTAAAATACTCTCCAATAGGCATGCAACAACTGTAGGAAGCCATCTGTATTAGTTACTATCTCTTTGCTGCAGCAAAAGCAATTTAAGAAAGGAAAGATTTATTTTGACATCACAATAAGGAAGTCATGCCTCCTTATGGAGGAAGGACTGAGCAGGACGGAGAGGTAGCTGGTCACACGACATCCCATCAAAAGTCAGAGAGAGATGAATGCCAAGTTCGCTTTGTTACTTTATTCCATTTAGGACCCTGGCCCATGGAATGGTGCCACCCACATTTAGGGTAAATCCTTCCACCTCAGTTAATCTAATCTAGACGATCCCTCCCAGACCTGCCCAGAGATTTGTTTCCATGGCGATTCTAAATCCTCTTAAGACAATCAATATTAGCCACACACCCACTGATGAAAATCCATGGAGCCTGCTAGCCCTCTCCTGAGACGTGATTGGTACAAAGGATGGTTTGGACAGGAGCTGACAGGGCCACAGGCCATGCAGCCTCACTGACAAATACTGACAGGGAATCCCAATTTCCCTGGTGTCATCTGGTGGCCACAAAGGGATTCCCCAGAGTTTTTTATCACATGCTTGGTGACCTAAGAAAGTATGCTACAGAAGGGTCGCTGAACACAGCCATGACCATAAATTTAGGACTTTAGCAACAGCCTATACCCAGAAGCTGAGGGGAGGTCAGAACAAGTTTCAGATGACATCACTTGGTGTTCCCAGTATCACTGGTGACAGGACTTTGAAAATGAGAGATGGAGAGGAGGCTCCAGCACCAGCTTCATTGCCACATGAGAAGGTCAAATCATTTCCTACATCAGGCACCTGCAGCCTACATCAGTTTGACCCAGATCTTGAAGGAAATGCCAGGTGTTTTCCTGCATGGCAGCCATGACCTTGAGGGGGTAATGCAGGAAATACAGGAATAGAGTTGAAGAGGAAAAGGCAGTTGGAAAGACATAGAGGGAAAAAAGGAGGCGGGCACACTGACCGCTCAGACACGCTGCCTCTAAACAGGTTTGCTTTTGCCACTAAACATCCAATTGTCGAGCTGGGTCTCCTGTAATTAAAGCCTCTCAGGTGAGCAGCCAGTGGGGACTATGCGTGGATGCACAAATGGAGAATATCAGTTCCATCAGCCACAGTTCATGGAGCCAAGCAAGTCCCAGTTCAATTCTGATTACTTTTTTTCATAGAAAATGACCTCCATTAAGACCACAGCGTAGTTTTCAAACGAGCACTAATTGTTATCTTGTTGAACTAACACCCCTTAAAGACTAGGATAAGATCCTAGCAAGGTAAGTGTTGTTTTGATTTTCAAGCTCTAGAAAGGGCAAAGCAACTCCTCCTTGACAGAAATCGCAGCTGGTTTTTGCTGCCCCAGGCAGCGCAGCCTCAGTTACAAAGCTGACCACTGGGGACAACCACTGCTCGCCCATCTGACTTGGATGTTGGAAGTGACTGGATTAAGCCCTGAACTTGAGACTTAGAATTCAAGGCACAGAAGAGGAGCCTGGCCTGTAGTGCAATTCAATTTATCTGTATTTTAAAGTTTGTATTGTGAGTGTTTATCTTTGTGCGTGTGTGCGTGCACGCGGAGATCAGAGATGGATGTGATGTCTTCCTCTTTGCTCTGCTCTACACCTGATGTTTTAAGCCAAGGTCTCTCACTGAACCTGAGTGGCTGGTCCTACAGATTAACAAGTCCTGTCCTCCTCTTCTGCCTCCCTAACCTTGGGCTTGAAGGCACTCACTTCCAACAACATGCCCACTTTAAAAACAAAACAAAAACAATTGCATGTGTTCATATGTGTGAGCAGAGCATGTGTGTGATATAGCACACTTATTATGAGCATAGGAAAGCCTCAGGGGTTGGTACCAGCCTTCCACCTTGTTTGAGAGAGTGCCTCGTTTACCGCTACCCATACCAGGCTCGCTGGCCTGCAAGCTTCTGGGAACTCTCCTGCTTCCACCTCCCGTGTTGTCGCAGGAGCATGAGGATGACAGGTGTATATGCTAGTGTGTCATGTTTTACATGGATTCTGGGAACCTCAACTCAGTTCCTCATGCTTACACTGCAAGCATGTTCAGACACTGTGCCATCTCCCCAGCCCCGTGCCTGGCTTTTTAATGAAGGTTCTTGGGATACAAGCACAGGTATTCATGCTTATGCTGCAAATATTTTATTGACTGAAACCTCTCCCCAGACCCCCATATGGCAACTTACCCAAATGATTCCTTCCCCTGCTTCCTCGCTTTCTGCTCCAGGTTTCTAGGTGAGTAACTCTGGTTTTCTGGTACAGTTGGAGATCCACTTACCCTTGAAGCTCTGTGATTGCCTTGATGGTTTGTCTGACTTTTGCCTATCTTCCCTCTTCAGGCCATTTCAGTTCCCTCAACCTACGGTCACAGGCTCGGGGCCTGCACTGGGTAGAGGAACACAGATCTTTTTCAGCTTGTGTTGTTCTGAACTGCCCATTAACTACTACCTTATCTTTGAGGCCAGTTCAAAGCATGTACATCCCAATTCCCATGCTCTTTAGGGACCACCTCTCTGCCGATCAGAGGCCAGGCTCTGCGGCTGGGTAAGCTCTTCTTCCGGGCTGTTTCCTTGTCTAACTTCCCCAGTGTCTCCTTTACTCAGGGCTCTGAGGTTCTGCTCTGAAGCTCTGCAATTTTTTCCCCAAACTGTGGAAGTATCCTCTCAAGTAATGTAGTAGTTAATAGGCAGATGGCTTTTCAGAGTTTACGGAATAATGTATTCATTAGCAATGGCGACTTGGGTTTGCTAAGAATCTATCCCATCAATTTAAATCTCATGAAGTTTCCAGGAATAAAGCAGAGATGAATGCCCAGATGAGTTCTCCTAAGTGAAGTCAAAACTGGCTGAACAATCATTCAAAGCATGGGCCTATGGGTGGTTCAGGGTCACTGTGGAAGGAATGCTCGGTGAAGATCATGATGCTTAACCCGAGCCTGGTTACGGCTCAAACCAGATGATCTTCAGTATCAGCAGAGTCCATGAGCCGGCGACATGAGGAGGAGGTATGGAAGAGTGAATGCGACGGCTGCCCGTGTTAAGAGTCTGACACCCACTGTACCTCGATGTCACGAAGGTATTAGCAGGACGGTGAGAATACTTGCTGCTCTTGCAGAGGACCTGAGTTCAGTTCCCATTACCCACGTCACCATAAAGCCAGCTCCAGGATAGCCATGCCTCGGGCCGCCTTAAGCCTGCACCCACATGTATATGCCTACCCACCTACGTACATGTAATTACAAAATAAAATAAATATTCGTTTAAAAGCCTAGAGTGGTTCTCTTTAGAGAGATATCTATTCAGGTCTTTTGCCTATTATTTAATTAAGTAATCCCACTTCTGGTTGTAAATAGGAAGGAAGTTAAACCCATTTCACAGAGGTATCCACAGCAGCATTAGGCACTGCAGGGAAACAACCTGAGTCTCTATTGCCTAGGGATGGAGAGAGATGAAATTAGAGCTGAGGATGTAGCTCAGTTGGTAGGGTGCTTGCCTAGCAGCTGAGCTACACCCTTAGCCTTGTACTTGAAATTGCCTGAGAGAAAGAGTTCTCATCCCAAACAAAAGGCAAGAAGAGTCAGTGAGAGGAGGTTTCTCTGTCGCCTTGCTAGAAATCATTTCGTGACATATGTGCATACCAGGGTATCACAGGGTACACTGTAAAATAGACCCAATTTGATTTGCCAATGAAAGGTTGGGTTTCTAAGAAAAGCAGGGAAGAACCTACCTAGGCCTACTGCTCAGCTGGGATAGGGGGACGGTGGGCAGCCTCTCAAAGCCCTTCACCCCCATAGCACCCCCTGAACCCTAAGCCCTAGGAGCACTTTACAGTTGGAGTTGTGCAAGGGAAAAGCCCTTTCCTCTGGGCTTTTGGGAGGCCCAGGACAAATAGAGCCATCCGCATAGCGAGAAAACAGCCGCACCCTGGAAAAGCAGGGTCGTGCCTTTGATGATTCACCCCTCCCACTGGAAAGTGGGAAGGCTGAAGCAACAACCCCCACCTGCCTCTGAGGGCCTGGAAGGTTCTCCTGCAGCTGCCCTGTTTGTCTTGCCTCGGCATGTGTGTATCTTGTGTTTTGTTGGGGAGCAGCTTGGGGAATGTCCCTCTCTTTCTCTCTCTCTCTCTCTCTCTCTCTCTCTCTCTGTGTGTGTGTGTGTGTGTGTATGTGTGTGTGTGTGTGTGTGTATGTATCTGGGTCCTGATAATTCAATATACAAACCTTCACTTCCTAGCTGAGCAATTAACTAATTAATCGGAAGCCAGGGTAAACAGCACAGTCCAACCTCTACACTGTATTAATTACTGTTTATGGAACTCTCTGAAGAGCCTATGAGGAAAAGTGCCACCCAAATAGAGGTAATGTGGCCAAGAGTGCTGGGCTCTGCGGAGGGAGCTGGGAAACCAGTCAAGGCCCTGTATTCTTTCCTATGCCAGCCACTTGTCTATGCATTTGAAAGGAAGTTGTTTTCTCTATAAATTTAATCCAATAATACAAAAATCATTAAAATGATTAAGGATCAGAGCTGGGGAGGTGGCTTACTTGGTAGAGTGCTTGCCTAGCATGCAGGAGGTCCTGGGTTCAATCCCCAGTGAGGCATAAACCTATAATCCCAGCTCCTGGGAGGTAGACAGAGTGGTGAGTACCAAGAAAACCTACAAGCCATCTCTAGAAGGCTCTCTGACTTTTCATCCCTTCCTCCTTTCCAACGGAAGTAAGACCAGGCAGAGGCACAGTTCTGGTTCGTTCTGCCAATCACATGCACTCAACAGCTGTGTAATGAGATGGGCTCTGGCTTTGAGTCCATACTTTTCCAGAAAAAAACAAAAGCTGGGGAGGTAGCCAGTGGGCAAAGTGCTTGCCACCTGAGCATGATGGCTGAGTTCAAGCCCTCAAAACCAAACCCAAAGGAGACCCAAACAAACCTGGCTCAGCAAGCATCTGTAACCACCGAAGGATGGGCAGAGACAGGAGGATGCCTAGAGCTCACTGGCCAGACAGTCTAGCCAATTTGGCAAGCCATAGGTTCAGTAAGAGATTCTATTTAAAAAATACAGTGGAGGGCTGGGCGTGATCATGCATAGCTTTGATCACAGCACTTGGGAGGCAGAGGCAGATGGATCTTTATGAGCTTGAGGCCAGCCAGGAAGAATGGAGTCACAGGACAGAGCTGGGTTCCCTGGCCCCATCCAAGGGCTGCTTCAGATCATATGTGTAAGCTGTATGTGGGTGTGTGAAATGTGCTGGATACCCAGCTGCACGTGTGATTTTGGAACTTGACATGCTTCATGATCACCTTCTACAATACGAATAAGGCAGAAAGAACCTGATCTTCCTTAGTAAACGTTTCATGTGGAGATGCACTAGGTAACTGATAAGAATACGTTTTCAAACTGGGACAGAATTAGCAATATCAAAACAGTTGGCAAGGCCTTCTCCACATTCCTGGTCCTTTACTCTCAGATGCATTTCTTTCTCTCCTTATCCTCTGTCTCCTCCTGCTCCTCCTCCTCTCCTCCTCTTCTTCCCCCTCCCCTGCTTCTCTTCCTCCTCTCTATCTCCTCCTACTTTTTCCCTTCTACTCCTCCTCGTCTGCCTTCCCCTCCTCCCTTTCCACCTTTTCTTTCGAGACTCACTGTGTAGCTGAGGATGACCTTGAACTCCTGGTACTCCTGCCTCCACCTCCCAAGTACCGGGATTACAGACGTGCAATGCTAAGCCTACTTTATGAGGTGTGGGGATTGAATTTAGGGTTCCCTCTATGCTGAGCAAGCACTCTACCAACTGAATTACAACCCAGCAGCTGAGATTATTCTCTTTCTTCCATCTCTGGCTGCCCTGATGGCTCCTCCCTTCCTCCTTCTCCTCCCTCGGTCTCTTCCCCATCTCTCTCTCTCTCACACACACACCTTCCTTTCTTTCGCTCCCGCTGTATCCCCCTCTCTTCCTTTGTCCATCCTTCCTTCGTTTGCTGATTTTTCTTGAAACAAGGCCTCACTATGTCGCCCAGGCTGCCCTCAGACTCTCTCAGCATTCCTTCTTTCTCAGCCTCCTGGGTCCTGGGCTTACAACTGTGGGCTGCTAGGCCACAGTTTCAGATTTCTTTTGTTCCTCAGCCAGCCTTGGAGCCACACAGAATGACTGACTGTGTACATGGGATTCACTGCTCAGTTCCAGCAGAACAACACTTGATCTTGCTCTGGGGGTCAGCAAAGTGTCCATCTACAGCTCACTGCGTTTGCCTTGTGTTCTCAGCATTCTTAGAGGTCAAGTGGTCTGGGAAAGGACATCTTGGGAACGTGTCTTTCCTCAGACTGCATTGATTTCAATGAGAATTATCCAGCTTGTGAGACACCCACTGTGATGGAGTCCCAGCTCTGATGAAGCTGTGTATGGTGGCTTCACGTGACCGTGCTGTCTTTTACCTTGATCTCAGCAATATTCTGTGTCCTGCTTACTTCTGGCCCTGATGAACTGCCTGGAAGTCCATTTGAATCCTGCCCTGCTTAAAAATAATTCCCGTATGTGCAGAAAGCCCAAACAGAGGTGCTGGGCTGACTATCTTCACCTCGTGTTGGGGGGATGGGGCTCACTAAGGCCCTGAGTCACTGAAACCTCTTCTTGTGTAGTCAGCACAAATCCTTATGCATCTGGTGTCCAGGCTGGAGTCAGAGACAGCCCATGTGTCCTGGAGTCCTGCAGGAAGTGCCCGGAGGCAGAATTGAGGAATGCACATTCACTGGAGGTGACTGGAAAGCCTGAGCTCAAGGACAATGCCTAGGAAGACTCTGAAGACAAACAGCCCAAACTTTCCTCTCTTCCCCACACAGATGTGTCACTCATGAATCACCTCAGGGAATTCACGGGTTAACCCCCACACCCCCAGGCTGACCTTGTCAGATCATGCCTGGAAATACATCTATGGCGCCCGCCTATGGCCGTCCTGAGTGGAGTCAGACTCTGACTCCAGGGAAACGATGGCACCAGGATCAGTAGGTGACCACACAGTCAGTGCTTATCCAAACAAGAACACACTGTGGCCAGTGCCAGTATGTGCCACACCCAGGTTCGAGCTCCTAGAACAAATCCAAGATGGCCCCGAGGAGGCTAACACTCCATGATGGCTGAGGATGTCAGGGAAGGTTTGTGAAAGTTTCCTCTCACCTCCTTCCCTTCCTTGAGGGAATGAGTTTCCTAAGCAAAGATAAGGTTCCTGGGCACATGAGTGTGGGAAGAAAGAGGCAGAGGAGAGAATCGAGGCCTTTCCCCCTTTTTCTCTCAGAGCCACCATAGACTTTTCAAGGACTAGTGGGTGACAGCCACAGCACTGGGATGAAAACCATTCCCCGCGGTTCTGTGAGCACACACAGACACCGAAGACAAGGCTGTGGACCACAGAGAGTCTCACAGAGATATCAGCTCTGAGTTAAGGCTCTGGCCCTCCTTCAGAGCCTCCCCTCCTCCTTGCCTTCCATCTCTCTTGATCTCAAAACCTTCCTTGGAGTTCAGTGGCTGCAGCGTGGGGTGGGGGGGTTACTGTTCTCTGCGCAGCAAGCTGCAGGGTGTTTTGGCCAAGGTCTGCTCCACCCAGACAGAACCCACAGCTCCCTCTTGCCCTGTAGGTCTCGTGCAAGCAAGCATCGGTACCACCTACCCTACCCACCACTGCTCATAAGGGCCTCAGAGGTCATCTACTCTGTGAGGACTGCCTACCTTCGAGGATTCTCCCTCTCCAAGGAAAAACACGGACAACTTGATTTTCATTTTCTGGATTCTAGATTTGGGTCTCAGGCCTCAGTAGCTGGACTACCTGCTGGGATTTAAGTTTGGAGACTGGAAGAAGGATAAGCCCTGTGGACTCCTAGTGCATGTGGAGGCAGAGCCACCAGCAGTGTGGTGTGTGTGTGTGTGTGTGTGTGTGTGTGTGTGTGTGCCTGTGAAGACCAGAGATTAATATCAAGTGTCCTTCCTCAGGCACTGTCCAGTTTTTTGTTTTTTGTTTTTTTTTTTTTTTTTTTTTGCGAGAGAGAGAGAGAGAGAGGGGGTCTCTCATTGACCTGGAGCTTGCAAATTCAAGCTAGGCTGGCTGTCCAGCAAGCCCCTGGGATCCATCTATATCTTTCTCCCCGGCTCTGGGATTATAAGTGGGCACCACCACCTTGTATATACAAAAGCAAGCCCTTTACCAACTGATCCATTTCCTCATCCTGAGCCAGCATCTTCTAAAAGGTGTTATTTACATAGTTGCAAGTCCTGTGAAGACAGATGCCTGGGTGCCAGTGTGGTCTCCTCTAGTGCATATGTGTGTGCCTGCGTGTGTGTATGCATGCATGTGTGTGCAGGCATGTGCGTGTGTTTGCCAGTGTACCCACGTACACTCATTGCTTCCTGATACGCAGTTGAAATCTGAGAACCTGAAACCTCTGCACCTCACTCTACTGACTATTGTCTTGGATCACAGAACTCTCCTCTGGTTTCTCCCATTAGGCGTGTCTATGCCTCTGTAATTCCCTTTGATGGAAATGCGTGGTAACCACTGTAAAAGAAATGATGATGATTGTCAGTGATTCCAGTTGCTCACTGTGTCTCTGCAGGCTGAATTTTTCTGCAGAGGAAAATTGCTGTTCAGTTGATAATGACTGTGTCTTACCTCATCTACAGGACCAATCAGTGTGGGTCATTTTCATATGTGTGTTGTGTCTCTTCCGTGAAGGTTTTGTTATTCAATTATCTCCCATAAGTGGTGATTAATTTTGCTAATGTGATGACTGTTTATCTCTTAGGAGTTGAAAGTTGGAGTATCTACAGCGTTAGCAGATTCATTCTAATTCAAATAGCTGTGCATGCACTCACTATCAGTAGACTGAGCGATCCTGTTGGTGCAGTATTCCTAGGCAGTCCACAGCCTGATTCTCTAAAAGTCATTTCACAGAAAAAGACTATTGCCAAAGAAGTTTGGGGAATGTTAAGTGTTGAATTTTTGCTCTCCTTTTTTAAGATTACAGATTAAAACACTCTCAGCAGCTGCAGGAGAAGGGACGTGATAAAGAAGACACACCTTTTTTTGATTTAGGCATAGGAGTTTGGCTAACAGCCACATGGAAAAAGGCATGGAGCTTCAGAGGGGATGTGAAAATGTCCCAAGTATCACAGAAGGCACAGGTAGGCTCTGCCCTCACGCAAAGAAAGAAAGGAAAGAAGAAAAATAGAATGTTGTGCCTCTCTGGGTCCTAACTCAGAAAGGTGGGCAGGTTAGGCAGCAGAGACGCCATCAATGAATGCCTTGAAAAAAGCATCATAAAGCCAGATAGTGGCGCACACCTTTAATCCCAGCACCTGAGAGGCAGAGGCAGGTAGATCTCTGAGCTGGAGGCCAGCTTGGTTTATAGAGTGAGTTCCAGGACACCTAAGGCTACACAGAGAAACCCTATTTCAAAAACAAACAAACAAACGACAAAAAAAGAAAAGAAAAGAAAAAGCATCGTGCATATCAACAGTGTTTCCTGTATTCAACTGAGAGAAGAGACATTTCTGAGGGAAATGGTCATCTTCACTGTCAGTCTGATTGGATTTTAAAATCACCTAAGAGACACACTTTTGGACACATCTGTGAGTTTTGTTTTGTTTTGTTTTGGTTTTTTTCCAGAGAAGTTTAAATGCAGGAATATCAAGGGATATTCTTAATGTGAACAACACCAACCTGTATGTTGGGGCTCTAGGCTAAATTTAAAAAATAAAATAAAATAAAATAAAATAAAATAAAATAAAATAAAATAAAATAAAATAAAATAAAAAAATAAATGGAGAAAGGCAGGGCTGGAGAGATGGTTCATCAGTTACGAGCACTTGCTGCTCTTGCAGAGGACCTGAGCTTGGCTCCTATGTAATCAGCTCACAATCCCTTTCAACCTCAGCACCGAAGGTCTGACAGCTTCTGTGGCATCTGCAGGCCCCACACGCATGTACCCATACACATACACACAAATAAAACTAAAGCCAATCCTTTTTTTTTTAAAGAAAGAACCTCTCTGGGGAGTTTGGAACACCCCGCTCCTTTCCTCAGTGAGCAGGGCCTGTTCAGGGTTCCACTACTAGAAAATAGCTCAGAATTGATAAAAATTGATTGGCTCATATCTGAGCTTTTTTGCAACTTCAAAAAGCCAGAGCCCCAAGCAGCAGCCACTACTCAATCTGCTTCCAATTTGCACGTTCTAAACACAATCTGGCTCTAAGGTGAAGGCATGATAAAAAAAAAAAAGTCGCTTTCACAAAAATCTGCCTTTTATAGATGTCTTTGAATTTCTGGCTCCAGATAAATCAGAATCATCTAGAAAAATAGCTCTTTTGAGTAGTTTGAGGGATTTTTTTTCCACCACCATTTATAAGAAAATCCGAGTTTTCACTCCTAAATTGACAGAGTGTCAAGTTGGTTACATTCCATCTCTTCGGTCCTAATTCTGTGTGGAAGAGAAGCAAAGAAGGAAATGAAGTGTTGCCTGGACATCTGGGCCACAGAGAAGGAAGCCTGGGGCAGATGTGACTGTGCTGTCGAGGAAATGGCTCAGGGTTGCTGCTGTGGGGAGACGGGCACCCTGGACACAGCTGCTGGCATGGAACAGAGTGGGCATGAGAGAGCGAGGAGGCTCCCGGGGACTGGAGCCAGCCGGAGCTCCGTGTTGTCGTGCTCTCTCTGACAACTGTCTTTGTCTTGCTTTGTTTAGTTTGTTGTTGTTTTTGTTTTCCCAAAGGCCACCCCTTTATCCCATCACCTGTGCCTTCTGTCACTTTTCACTTCCATGATCCAAAGCAGTCCTGGAAAAGTTCTTTTAATGAGGCCTGCATGGCTAATGAACAAAGTACATCCAGTTTTGTGCCACTGTTCCTGGGGCAACACCAGCAAATGTCCCTAACGGGTGACTGGCAACGGAAGTCCAGTTTGGCGAACCATTGAATTTATTGGTGTTACTTACAGGAATATGGGTGAAAGGTTGCTTACAAGAGCATGTACAGCTCCAAGGCAGCCTAGGCCAGCCTGGGTGACAACTCACAAAAGTTGGAACTTTGCACAATCTATAAGCAGCTCCACAGGACTGAGAGTGCTCTCTCCTAAGCAGTCCTTACTGCTTATATAACCTTAGGGCCAGAGGGGTTTTGTGGACTTGATCAATTTCAGGGATTTTCTGAGACTTCTGAGTTGTTTGTCTCCTGACACTTAATTCCAGAGTGGAATGCTTCATCTGGAAGGAAATTGCTGCATAACAACTCTGTGAATATATCTGCACACATACTTACGGTGGTAAAATTTACTTGTCAAGTTAATAGCACTTAGAATCAGCATGGAAACAGATCTCTGAACATGTGTGTGAGGAAGTTTCTAGATTAAGTTAACTGAAGTAGAAGGATCCCCCTCCAAATGTGGGTGTCATTACTCCATGATCTGGGGTCGTGGGCTGAATAAAAAAGAGAAAATGAATTAAGCATCAGAATTTATCTTTCCCTGCTTCCTGACTGTTGGTACAATACAACAGGCTGCTTCACACTCCTGCCACCATTATTTCGTCTCCATAGTGGACTGTATCCTCAAACTGTGAGTCAAAGCAAACCCTTCCTATTTAAAGTTGTCTCTGTCAGGCATTTTGTCACAGCAAGTAGACAAGTAAACAATATACCACTCATTAGCTGCTGAATAGAACTGGCGCTTAGCATTTTGGAACCTGGACGATGTTCAAGTGGTCTTTCCTGGAGAGTGAGAAGGGGTGGCTGATATCACCGCTGTTGTTGCAGGTTCTATTTTCTACTAA
This sequence comes from Cricetomys ansorgei, assembly GCA_026225945.1. Taxonomy (NCBI): domain Eukaryota; kingdom Metazoa; phylum Chordata; class Mammalia; order Rodentia; family Nesomyidae; genus Cricetomys; species Cricetomys ansorgei. Next base: position 4,633,762 of record JAMJFZ010000435.1, on the reverse strand, counting down.
ACGTGCAATGGATTTATGAATAGTTGGGTAATAAAAGAAAATACTTTCTGACTCATGGCTATAGATGCAAAGAGGCTGATTCATCCACTTACCTCTCCAACAATCTAGCAATTGGGCTGGAAGATAGCTTTGAAAGCACAAGGACCTGAATTTGAGTCACAGAACTCACATAAAACCCATTCATGATGCCTGAAGCTTAAAATCTCAGCATTTGGAGAGGTGGAGACAGGCAGATCTCCGGGATTCGATGGCCAGCTAGCCTAGCCCACGTGGTGAGTTCCTGGCCACTGAGAGATCCTGTCTCCAAAAACAAAGGTAGGGAGCTGTAGAGAAGGCTCAGTGGGAAAAAGCATTCGCTGTACAAATAAGAAGGCCTGAGTTCAAATCCCCATCACTCATGTAAAAAGCCAGGATTGATCACAAACCTGTAACCCCGGTGCTGTGGTGGGCAGAGACAGGTGGATTACTGGGGCTTTCTGATCACCAGTCTAGCTCTAGACTCAGTGAGAGACCCTGTCTCAAGGAAATAAAGAAGAAAGTAATACAGCAGGACACCCAGTGTCTTTTTCTGATCTTTACATGTATACACATAAATGTGTGCACCCACTCATACATGTATGTATAAGCTACAGACATGTGTACCCCACATATATAGAAGACAAAGTGGCTAGTGCCTACAGATCGATACCAGAGGCTAGTTTGTGGCCTCCAAAGGCACCGGCATACTCATTCATATACATATATACATTAAAACCCTAACATACACCCAATGCTTGTGTTCATGTGTGTGCACGTGCACACATACGCATACACACACACACACACACACACACACACACACACACACACACACCGTGCACATGGAGGATAAAGGACAACCTTTGATCTTGCTCCTCAGGAGCTGTTTACATTTTTTGTTCCAGGCAGTGTCTCTCCTACTTACATTGTGCCTGGTCCACAGTGGCCACTGGGGCTACAAAGTGGGAAAGATAAGATTCCAGCGGCACAGAACATCTTGCATGAATACAGTGGAGCAAAGGACCCAGAGCACTGAGAGCCTATTTCTTTTTCATTCCCATGAGTCAAAGTAGGTTTTGTTGTTGTTGTTTGCAATCTGTAAACATTTGGTGCCCTTAATTAGACCCAAAGCCCTGGGAGAGCACACACAGCCTTTTGCTCTTTGGGATCCACATTAGCGTTTGGTGTCTGCCTGTGGCTACACTTTTGGTCTCCAGGCAGGCTGCTGCACGGAGAGAGCTCAGAGGTACTCTGAGGACAAGCTATAGAAAGAAGGCCACAGTGCTCTGTCCATAAAAAGCTCTAGAGCTGCAGAACACTTCCCACAAGGCAGCGGTGGAAGGCTCAGGACTTCGAGCACCTTCTGCACAGTACAGATCACAGCAGTGTCTTCAGTCTGAGGGAATACAGAAAGCCACAGGAAGCACTGGCTGTGCCAGCCTGTTAACAGCCAGGATACAAGCCCTGTGAACAGAACAGAGAGATGCCTCTGGATCCAAGCCTCCAGTATGTGAATCAGAACCCCCCTTGAAGACACGAGGTTGGGCAAGCACCAGGGAGCATAGTTCATGGTGGAAAGCAGGTCCCAACTTGGAATTTTGAAACCTGCTTTCACACTGACTTTTTTCTTTCTATGTATTTTGTTATAAATTTCTGTGCATCAGTTTTTCTCCTGTGTGTATGTGTGCTGTGTACACACGCAGTGTGCTGTGTGTACCACACCAGTGACCTGGTTCCCAAGGAGGTCAGAAAAGAGCACTGAATTCACTGGAACTATCATTACAGGCGGTCATAGCTGTCATGTGGGCGCTGGTATCCAAGCCCGAACCCTTTGTAAGATCAGCGACACTGCTAACCACTGAGACACCTTCTAGCCTGTTACACTGACATCTCCTAAGAAGATTTTAAAAAAAAACAACTTTTTCAGGTGTTGGGGAGGTGATTCAGTCAATTGGGTGTTTTCTGTGTCCACATATGGGCCTGAGTGTGATCCCGGAACCACCGTACAGAGCTAGGCATGGTGATACAGCTTGTACTGGGGAAATGGAGACAAATGGATTCGTGGGGCTCATTTGCCAACCAGACCGGCTTGCTTGGTGAGTTTCAGGCCACTGAGAGACCCTGCCTTGAAAAACAACAGCAAGGAAACAACAGCAGCAGCAGCAGCAACAACACGAACAGCTTCAGAGGAAGTCGCACTCGCGCAAGTACGAATATACAAACACTGTTTCATGACTCAGTTTATCCAGAGATAGAAATCACACAGGAGGTGTGACGTACCCATTATGTATTGAAATCCAGGACATCCTAATAGACTCCTTCAGTAAAGTTCCTTAATTTTCAAATAATGTGTAATTTCATAGGGCTCAGCACTGACATCTCTTGGGTTCACCGTCCAGCATTTGCCTCTCACTATTCATTCCACAGCATTCCCTCCATCCCCTCTCCCATCTGCTCCTCCCCCCCATCCACATCCTCCATGAGGTTGAGTTCTTTGGCTCAGTGTGACTCCCAGGGTGGCTCACACAGGTGGGCTCTGATGGAGCAAACAAATGGTGTGGATTTATCGCTGAGTTTGTAGCTAATGACACTGGGGTTGATTGAGTTTCTTCTAAGCCAGGTCTGTGGTGCCCGATGTTCCTCACACCACAGGTGTCAGTATGAGAACAGTTTCTGAAGGATTTTGAGCAGCCACCTTACCAACTGCTATAAATTCTAGTTTTTGTGTCGTGTTGTATTGTGTTGTTTTGGAGACAGTGCTTTGCTACGTAACCCAGACTGGCTGGATTTGAACTCATGACTCCTTATCTCAGCTTCTTGAACTCTAGACTTCTTACCTCATTTCTAAGGAAAGGGGAAACTTTGGTCCTGTTTTGAGGAATGATGAAAACATCAACCCGGTTCCCACTCCACGCCTTGAGCCTAGTCCAGTTCTCCTGCACTGGGTACTGAGTCTCAGGTTTGGTTGCTCAGGGCAAGATTCTCAGTAGATTATGCGGAAAACTCAGCCCAGGAGGCTCTAGGCTCCACACTCAAGTACCTGAGAAGCCAACCCAGATACACAGCCACTCCTTCTTGCTTCTCCAGACTGGCTTCTTGAGGCACAGGAAGCCTTTATAAAATAGAGAGTGAAGTGTGTGTATAGTGAGCCCCACATCTGAGAAGCCAGGGCCGAAGGGATCCACAGGACCATTCTGAGATGAGCAGAGGGTTGAGTTCGTGTCCTCATTGCTGTGGACAGAGTGATGGCTGGAGACCAGGTATGGCCACCTTCCCGGTGTCTGCGGAATCTGGAGAGCAGTGTGGCTGAGAAGAGGAGAGAAAATGAAGAGAGTTGCAGCCAGGCTGCTCAGGCCTTCTGGACCTCACACATCAATCATTTCAGTACATTATTTCTGTGAAGTCAAGCTCTGTTTTTCCACCCACGTCTTCTGGGCTTCCTAGCGGGAGCCAGCATGGCTGACTCACTGGCATGGGGTTCTGCCTTGTGTTCTGTCCTTCACAGAAAATGGTGTTCTTCTCCAAGTCACTTCTTTCATTTGGAAGCATCTCAGACCCAGAAACTTATTTCCCTAAAGAGAAGAAAGAGACGCACAACCTCAAAGATCCAGGAAGGCTTTTGTCGTTGGAAGGGAGATGCCCACTGCCTTTGTCTGAAGGACAATTAAGAGGGAAGGAGGCACAGCTGCGGGGAAGGAAGGGAGCACACACCCAAGCCAGTGCACTGGCCCTGACATAAGCCAGGGGCGGATGTCACTGCTGGAATATGGCGCGGATGGCTGCCTTCATGTGTACAATCTGCAAATCTCTCAGGCATCCTTCACTTCCTGCCCTCCTGGCAGGGCTGAGAGCCTAGCCAGGCCTCTCTTGTCACCTACAATGGACACCCTGTCCCCACTGCATCTCCAGAGAAAGCAGCTCCGGCTGCTGATCATGTGTGGATTCCATCAATTCCATCAAGTTCTGAACAGTTTGCCTAGAGCATCCACACAGGTCAGGAAGTGCTGATAAATTGTGAGAGGAGAGGAATCCGGGGCTGGACCTTGATGCTGTCTTACTATCTACCTGCTCATTTGTACGTCCACCCTTGCTATCTTTTTCACGTTGGCTTGCTATACACTCAATGAGATCACTCTTTCAAAACGGAAGCAATGGCTACTGACTCATAACTCAGTTCAAGATGGAAAAGAAGCTGGTTTCCAGACCTTTGGTGGGGCTTATCTGCCATCAGCTGGGGCCACAGGCTTTCTAAGGTTACCCTGGATACACCAGGATAATTGCTTCAGACCTGCTCGCTGTCTCTGTCTCCACCTTCCTCACAGAGAGCAGGCTTTTCACTTGGGGTGCGTTACTGTGTTTATTTGGCTTTGGGGAGCCGAGGTACTTCACTGAGGCTGAGAGACTGGCCACAGTGTCATGTTTGAATAGAGATGGGCAAAGACAATGTGAGCCTTTGGTTTCTGTTTTCCTGCTGCAATAAAATATCTAATAAGAACAATGGCTTAAAGAAAGAGGGGGCGCATGCACATATGTGCATGTGTAGGCTAGAGGATATCCCCAGATGTCATTTCTCGAGCCTCCTACCTTATTTTTCAGACAGGGTAGCTCACTGGGACCTGGGGATCATCAATTTGGCTAGACTGGCTGGCCAGTGAGCCCCAGGGGCCCACCTATCTCTGATTCCTCAGCTCTGGGTTTACATATACATGCCATGCATTACAATAAACAGTACATACTAAGTACATACTATCTTTTACTCAGGTTCTCAGGATTGAACACAGCTCTTCATACTTCTCAGTGAACACTTTACCAAGTGAGCCATCACCCTTGGCCTAGGAAGGAAGGACTTATTTAGTTTCCAATTTCACGGAGGGAGAAGAATGGGGCCCTGGGGCTCCCTCGTGGCTGTGGGATCTTGCAGTTTTCCCTATTATAGCTCAGTGGATCAGAGAAAAGATACTTCAAGATGAACCCCTGAGCCAGTGTGTGTGTGTGTGTGTGTGTGTGTGTGTGTGTGTGTGTGAAGATGCTCAACTCTGAAAGAACCAGTGGGCAGGGTGATACCCAGAGGTTGCTCATTCAAGCTTTAGCCGTAGGTGTGGGGCTAACAGTTTTGGAAGTTGCTGGAGTCCACAGGGAAGGGTGGGGGACTCACACCTACATGCACTCACACTCTGTGCCCACTTTTTCCCTACCCATGTTGCCTTGCTCCCTCTTACACCCAATTGTTCCTTCGGCACACACCCCTGCTCCATCTCCACCCTCCTCTGTCCTTCCCTACCCCACCTACTTCTTCTTTACCCTCCTTGGTCTCCTATCCTACCTGCTTCTTCTAATGCTCCTTGCACTTTTTGGTTTTCGGGGTTGAGCTCTGAGCCTGCCCAGGATAGGGCAGTAGGTGGCTGTGAACCCACAGGAAAGAGCCTCTGAGGAGAGGAACACACACCTAGCCTTTGTCCTGTGCTAATGACTGCCTACAAAACACAAGCACAGGCCCAAGGCTGCTTATGATAAATTTGAACTTGAGTTGTAATGGAACTCATATAAGATACTCAAATACAGATTGATAGAACTTTTACCAGTGAACTCATACGAGCTCCTGTGTGGCTTGCCTCCTGGACCCCACCCACCCAAGTGTTCCCAAGTCAGTGTCATCCCTTCCTGGGAACAGTGATCCTTGTGCTCACTTTGCCTGGATGGTGGTACCAACACACCTTCACTGTCTGCCTTCCTCTCTGACATGCTCCCTCCCTGTACCCTCAGCACCCACCCCGTGTAAAGCTTGTGTACCAACCACCCTGACCCTCTGTCTCCCTCATGGCATCCTGTTCCATATGTCTGCTTTCTTAGCATTTATCACAATAGAAACTGACCATATCAATTTGCTGTTTTTGTGTCTCTTCCAGTCTGCTTCTTACCTTGGGTGACTGTGACTACCTTTCCTTGTGGGCACGAGGCTTCTCTGTACACTTTCAAACCTCCTTCTAGGTCAGTGGTTCTCAACCTTCCTAACACTGCAACCCTTCATTACAGTTCCTCATGTTGTGGTGAGCCCCAACCACAAAATTATTTTTGTTGCTACTTCTTAACCGTACTCTTGCAGTACAAAGAATTGTGATAGAAATATCGGATATGCAGATGGTCTTAGATAACCTCCCTGAAAGGGTTATTTGACCTCCCAAAGGGGGAGAGGGGTCATGACCCCCAGGTTGAGAACTGCTGCTCTAGGGAGATGCCTGGAACAGGCTCACCTGTGGAGACTGACTGCTGTATGGTGAGCTGTTGTGAGCCTGATGGGACTTGAAGGGCACCCCATGTCACTGTTGGAAACTGAGACTCAAGTGACTGGGACTATCTGTCCACACTTGTGCAAATGCTGAGTGCCGGCATTCGTGGGAAGGACAGCCAGTAGCCCAGGGCAGTGGTGCTAGGAAGAGAGTACATCCAATTGGAGAGGCTGAATCAGGCACCAGAAGAATTTGTCACTCCAGGCTCAGTCCTGGTCACCTGCCAGTCTAGAACTTCAGAGAGCTAGTGATCAGCTAGGAAAGCCTGATCCTGAAAGAATTGGGGCTACAAGGTCTCGACAGGACTGGCCAAAAGTCCAATAAACTGATGCATAGTAAGGCCACCACAGAAACCCTTCACAGTCTCTGAACTGGATCTGGTGACTCCAGACAATGTGTGATCACCACGAGGAGAAGAGGGAATGACATACCACACTTTGGAAATCCTAGATGGTCCTCTGACTTCCTTGGATGGTTTGTTGGTAGTCATCTTCTCCCCTCAACACACTCACGGTGAGCTCTCTCCATGCTCAGCCAAGGCCCTCTGTGCATCTAAGGTCTGGAATCATCAACAAAAGAGTTAACATCTATTAAAGTAGCCTCCGTAGGTAACAGTGTGCTGTTTATGGGACAAAGGAAGCCAGAGCCAATAATATCATGGTCATCCCGTGTTAGTGTGGGTGCAGAAGGAGGGGTCAATACAATCAGAGGCAGGACTTGTGCATGCGTGTGTGGAAGCCAGAGGTCCATTTCAGATGTCTTCTCATTCACTCTCTACCTTATTTGTTTATTTTTGAGGCAGCATCTCTCATTGAACCTGGAGTTCTCTGATTCAGCTAGGTTGCTTGGCCAGCAAGCCCCAGGACACCTCCTTTACTGTTTCCCTTGTGGCAGATTACAGGTTTCCCACAGCACTGTATCTGACCATTTACATGGTGCTGGGATCCAAACTAAGGTTCTCATGGCTTCTGGCAAGCATTTAACTGATTGAACTATCTCCCCATAATGGAGTCTTGTTCTGTCCTGTTGTGGTGTCCAGGGGTTAGTTGGGTGCAAGCATTCCTCTTGTTGGGTTGAAGTCTCCAAAACAGGATCAGGCAGAAGGTCTCCATGTTCAGTAACAGCCCTAGATCTGTCAGTTGGGCTGCCAGCCTTCATTTGTAAATTCTCTATAAAGAGTACACAGTTGTACTCATTTTCTGTCCACTCCGGGGCCAGCTAATGGTTGCTGCTGAGTCACAGAAGATGAGTCAGCATCGCCTCCTCCTAGGTCTGCAGGAAGAAACTATGTCTCCTGCAAAAGTGCCCCTTCTGCCCTTTGTGGATCTCATTATCCAAATGCATTGCATAAGCAGCTGCATTTAGAGAGCCCTCTCTGCTTCATGACTCACAGGGGCATCAAGAGACTTGTCTGAGCGGCAGAGGCTTCCTGTCTTTCATTTCATAATGTTCGCACCTGGATTTCAGACAGTGAATTTGAAAGGTCTCATCTTTCCTGGGCGTTGCTGCTGGTTGCATACCATGGCCTCTGTGAGGCTGAAGGCCCAGGAGAACACTCTTGGTGAGAGGGGCAATGGCCAGCTTTGGTTGAGTTGTGGTGCCGGCTGAGGGCTGGGTACACGGACCCCAATAATGATGGAAAGTCAGAAAGGTGTGATCAAGAGCATGGAGTCATGATCCCTGTGCAAGGAGCACTTGGCAATACAGAGGTGTTCCTCTTTAAAAAAACAGTTCCCTAATGCACATGCAAGTGTAAGCTGGCCACAGGTGAGTTACAAGTCACAGGTAAGGTGCGTCGAATAAAAAGATCCCTACAGACGGTCCCTTCAGTCTTGCTAACCATCGCTTGCCCTGTGATCTACCACATGTTCCATCCAAAGCACGAGACAGAAATGGAAGAAGTCGGGTCAGAGGGCTGAAGCCAGGATCCAGGTCTGCCTTCAGAAAAGAGGGCAGCAGGAGGGGACACTGCAAGCCCTGCCCACCCTGTGCATGCAGTCACACAGCACTGAGCCAATGGAATGTGCGATCCAAGTCAAGACCAGCTGACAGTCGATGATCTGTGACAGGGATTGGCTGAGGGACCAGCACTGGCTTCCTGATTCATCTTTCCGGGGGAATCTGTCTTTTGCCAGATGACTGCCAGGACTAGAGTGTCCCTCGATTGTCTGTCTCTCCACAGGTACAGTCCAGATGAGAGAGGCTATTGAAGGTACTCTGAACTACAGCTCCATGACTCTAGCTTTCCAGGCAGGAGGCCCCTCTCCTCTTCCCACGTGGACTAACACTATATATAGACCACTACCTTGTGGGTGACCTCTGTCAATCTACACATCCCTGCATTCACTACAGACCCATTGTTTTCCGCCCATTCTAGAAATATTGAAGCAAGGACGTTTCTAATCCTCATGTCCCTTCCCACAACACCAGCCCTTCTGAGGACTCACCTCTCTGCCTGTGCCATCTCCTTTTCCTCTTGCCCACCTTGCCCATCGTCTCTCTCCTTCCCTGGCCTGACAGCTCCTTGTTCTTAGGCTTCAGGAGTCCTGCATATACCAGCACTTCCTGATCTCCCAGGCCCTCCCCATTCGCTGCTCTCCCAGCCTCTACTGCTGTGGCCCAGTATCCCCACCAGTCATCCGGAGCTTTAAAAAGTCCTCTGGGCTATAAGTTATCTTTAGAAGTACCACCAAGTACTCCTTCTGTTCTGGATATATGCCTTATGGGTAGGGATAGCATTGCATGCCATGTTTTGATCATTTTTGTTATATTAATTACCTGTTATTTGCATACTTAGTTCTTGGCCTACAATAGAGTTGAGGTGGCTTGCAGAAATGAATATAATCCTAGAAGATAATGTTAGCAGTTGGGATCACTCACATGGGAGGGAAACAGAAGAGAGAAGAGGCACTTCCAAGTTCTTAGGCCCTGAGTGTCTGACCAGACCCACATCAGGGCTTTGTTGCAGGGGTTCATGGAAATATAGCATCATTGAAATATGCACACATTGCAAATGCATGTGTATTGAATGTGAAGGTGGAGGCCTTCCTATCTTTAGGATGAATATATTAATATAGAATGGATATATATGAGTAATCCTTTTTAAAATTAAAAAAAATATGTGTATGTGTGTGCCTGTGCATGGATATATGCACATGAGTACAGATGCCCTCAGAGGTCAGAGGCATGAGATCCCTGGGGTCTGGTGGTTACAGGCAATTATGAGCTGCCCAACCTGGGTGCTGGGAAAAAAACTTGAGTCCTTTGCAAGAGCAACAAGTGCTCTTAACCCCTGAACCATCTTGCCAGTCTCTATGACGGTTAATCTTGATCGTCAACTGGAAGAAATTTGGAATCACCTAGGAGACATTTGTCTGGGTACGCCTTTGAGGGTTTCTAGAGAGGATTAACTGAGGAGAGAAGACCTACTCTCAGCATGGGGGGGTATCACCTCAGGGGCCGTGGTCCTGGAATGGTTAAAAAGGAATGCAGCAATCCTCGCCCTGCCACACGTCTAGCCCCAGAAACGTATTTTTTTTCCATTTTTATTTTACAGATAGGAAAATCAAGGCTCAGAGATCTGAGGCTCTCAGTAAATGGCACGAAGGGCAGTTCTCCAGATGGAAAGTTCACGCCTGTCGGAGAGAAGAACCAATGTTCTATGAAGAGGCTGCATGGAGAACGAGAATGTGAGTGGAGACTTGGGGTGGGGTGGCATCAGCCATTGAGAAAAGTGAAGACTGTGTGACACCAAGCAGGTGTCACGGCTTTCCAAGGTCAGGTCACCCACAAGGGAGCCTGCAGAAGACACAGTGTATGGATCAGAACAAGGAAAAGAGACATGCTAGTGTTGGGTGGAGGGGAAGGGGGATTCTAGGAAGATTTGCTACTTAGGGTCATTGTAGATTCAGGACATTTATTATTAGAAGTCTTTGAACTGTTGTCACTATTGATGTTCAGGTTCGGGTACCCTGCGACTTGACAGTCTCAGGTCATAAAAAGCAATAGATGGATCTGATGTTCTTTCCTAGCTTCTGTGGGTGCTGTGCACATGTGTTGCACAGACATACACGAAGGCAGGTCACACACATAAAACATTTTAAAAGTTAAAAGAGAAAAAAAAATAGGATAAAAACCATAGGAAGTCGTGGAGAGCTTGGTTCCTCACACATCTGCTCTCCATGGGAGTGGGAAGAGTAGAGTGAGAGCTGAACAGATGATCTGTCCGCACCATTAAGTGCTGGAATTACTGGAAAAACCATGAAAGAGACAAGTTCCCACTGGCACCAAAAGGAATAGCTGCCTGGCAGTATTGGAGAGAAGGGTTTCACGGTTTGATTGAAAATATCTCCTTCCTTCCTCTGGGCACACTTGCCCTTCAGCTAGCTGTGCCCATAGGCACTGGGCTCCCTCGGAGCTCCTCAGCTCCCAGCACCCAGAAACCACCTGAACGCTGACGCCTTGTCTGCTCACAGAGGCGCGTGTCTACTGCTCTCCCCGGACCACATGAATCCTACAGCTCTGTCCTTCAAAGACACACATGGTCCCGGAGGAATACATGAAATAGTTTTGAAATACTTAATGCATTAAAAAAAAGAATCTTGGGGCTGCAGAGGTGACTCACCTGGTAAGGGTGTCTGTGCACAAGCATAAGGGCCCGAGTTCTGAGCCAGAATTCCTGCAAAAAGCCAGAACAGGGTGGCATCAGCCATTTGGAAAGGTATATAACTCCAGCACTCTGTGTGTGTGTGTGTGTGTGTGTGTGTGTGTGTGTGTGTGTGACCGGAGTCAGGAGGATGGCCACCAACCTAGCTCCATATTCAGTGAGAGCCCCTGTCTTAAGGGAATAAGGCAGAGAATGATAGAGCAGGATACCTGATGGCTTACTCGAGCTACACATGCACCTGCATATACACATGAACCACACACATGTAAAAAAAATTAATCATAGAGATTTAGAGGATTGGAGTATTCAAAGATGAATTTGGTGGCATAGGTGACTGGTATACTAGAAATTCAGGAAACATGGAGACAAGGCAGATGGGAGTTTCTGGAATGCTTATGAAAAGTGGAGGCAGAGTTAGAACCTGACCTGTACCACTGCTCCTGTCCTGTCTCGAGGGTGTGCGTGACCACAGGAACGCTGCTTGACTCTTGCGTGCCTCTGATTCTTACAGATCAAGACGCACAACAGCTTCGTAAGGGATGTGGGAAGGCAGGCGGCCCCACTCTGGAAAACATTCCACCCAGGTCAGGAAGGTGAAGCCTGTGTGGAAACTGGTTCCTGTGACAGCAGTTATTCTGGGCTTTTCTCAACCTATGTGTGTGTTCCAGGAGACTCCAGGACCAAGTACGAATTTTCCCATGAGAGTGAGTCAGCACCCGACCTGTGAGATGGCCTTTCCCTGATTGTTCCGTTAATTGTCTTCCTCCACTTTCCTGCTTTCTGGCAAGGTCGCTGTGGGGGATGGGAGAGATTTCAGGTCTTCTTCTGGAAAGACTGTTGAGTCACCACACCAGGTGTATCCCATGGTGACAGCTACCTTACGGAACAGCTGGGTCCTGTCGGAAGGAGGTGGGCTCCTAGGCAGGCAGGTGAATGGGGAAGGGCATATACTATTCAGTCACCCCAGATGTAGAGGAAGGTTGTTGGGAAGCCTGGGCACAGAGAATTCTGTTCCCCTGTTTTGACAGCATCTGGCTTCTGGGCCTCTGGAGCTGCAATGGTCTGGTAGGTTATCCCACCCACAGCTCAGGAAGTGAGGGTCAAGAGATAAGGGCACAGAATTGGACAAAGCTGCTCACTCATCCCCCTCTAAATGCAAAGTCCAGTGGTTCTGACCCAAGTCATAACTCTAATTCTTGCACAGCCCTGATTAGCACAACATGAACGTTTCATGTACTGAGTTAGCTGCAAACTTCTGTTCCTAGATTTTGTTCTACGGAATGAAAGCATCTCCTGGATAGGAAACCACAGAAAGTGATTTGAGAATACAAACACTTCTCTACTGTTTTTCTTATTTAGTTCCACACACGTTTGTCCTTACTGAACCCCTCATTGTTTTCCTTAATTCATTCTAAACTGTCTCCTGGAAGTAAAGCAATGGCCACTGTGATCAACACCACCTCAGTCTCACGCTTAAGAGAAATGGCTATGTTAAAATTTAGATTGTGTGTGCACACATGTCATGAGCACAGGGTGCACATGCAATTGTGCATGTGGAGACTAGAAGACAGCCTGGACTGTCTGTCGTTCTTCCGGTACCATCCACCTTGTTGCTGTTTTTTTAAAAGCGTTTTATTTATTATTTACTCATTTATTTTTATGTGTGCACACACATACTGTGCACTCGTGTGGAAGGCAGAGGACAACTTGTAGCAACTGGTTCTCCTTCCGCCATGTGGGTCCTGGGAATCAAAGGAGACAGAACCCAAGTCATCGGGCCTAGCGGCAGAGACCTTTATGTGCTGAGCTATCTCGTAGTCCTCACCTCGTGTCTGCCATAGGGTCTCTCACTGGCCTGTAGCTTGATGATCGGTTTTGTCTGCAGACCACTGAGCTCCAGGGAGCCTCTGTAAATCCCAAATCTGGTCGAGAGTAAGACCACCACAACTGAGCCAAATTTGAAGCAAGCAAGTTTTAATTAAATTAATTAAATACTGGCCAGGAGGATGGACTCCTACCGGGTCTATTCTGAATTACCCACACAGAGTGAACCTGTCACCTCCAGAGCTCCCACAGAACGGCTCCAAATCACCTGGCACAGGTGCTTAAAAAGACAAAACTTCCCACCAGGTCCAATCAGTGGCAAACATCTATCCTGATGTACTTCCTGTCTGGGTTATCTCCTGCCTACAAGTGACCAAGCACATCAGGTTCAGTAGGGTCAACTTGGGACTTAGATACTCCCTACCCACCGATCTAAGAGGTTATGTTAGTGGGTAAGGGAGATTCTATCTCACCTGAAGAGCCTTCTGCCTAGTATTCCAGACGGTTATTTGTCTTTTTCTTTAAGAGTTATCTTAGACACAGTAACTAAAATTTAAAGCATAACTTTTGCTCTTACACTTCCTGTCTTCACCTCCCCTGCATTGGGATTATAAGCCTGCATCACAGCCCCTGGCTTTTTTTTTTTTTTTTTAAGTGGGTTCTGGGGATTGAACTCAGGTCCTTATGCTTACAAGACAGGCACTTTACCAACTGAGCTATTTCCCTGACCCTATTTTTTTTTTTTAATCTCTGTCCTTTGTGGAAAAGACTTCCCCCAAATGTCTACTGTCTGCCTTACTATGTTTAAGAGTACGAAATGAAGAAGCCGAAGGCTAGGTCTATTATGGGGTGTCTGTTGGCAGATGAGTTTTGCTGTCAGATAACCATGCAGAATCCTCATTTCACACCAAGGCCTCAGGATGCCCATACGTGAAGGCGACTCTCTTATGCTCATCTTTTCCCTTTTCCACTCTTCCTGTCTTTGGGCTTGAGTGTCTTGGGATCCCTTTAGGACGGATGCACTACTGGCTTGCTGGCACATGTATAAAGCTCTTTGTTGACATTCCTGGATTAAATGTGAACCTGAGAGGACCACCAGAGCACCCCCTCATGATGAGAGGGCCCTGACCTCTGCTCTTCGGAAGTTCCCGGTAACTCTCCGAAAGCACAAAGCTAGCTGCTGGCCAATTAGAGCTTTCTGGATACACGTCTCTCATGTGCCTCACTCTTCCAAGAATCCCTCACTTCCCTGACAAATGTAACCAGCCAATCCAGTAAGTACCCCTGCTAAGGTCCTGACCAATCAGAGAGATACCCCTAGTGACTGTTGTTTCACTTAAAAACCCCAGTGCACCCACATTTGGAGCTGCCATGGGCTTTTAATCGGACAGCCCTGGCATGTCAGGATGTGTCCCGAGGGAAATAAACTGCTGTAACCTTAAATTGACCACGTGTTGCTCTCAGTGTTTACTTGAGCTAGTTCGCAAACCTAACAAACTTACCGTGTGTCTCAAGGCCCCATGTGATCTGGTTCCCGTTCACTTTTAGGTTTTCCTCTCGAAGCTCCTGCGAGAGAAGCTCCTGCCTTCTAACGCCTCAAATTGTCTTTCTCTCATACTCACTATTGCTGATCTGTTTCATCTTCCCAGAATGCAGTTCCCTCCTCTCCTCGCCCAGGGAAGTTTACTCAGCCTTCGGACCTCAGATGACTGTTGCTTCCTCTGGGAAGCCAACCTGTGCAGGAAGTACCTACTCCCCACAACCTTTGTGCTCCCTTCTCAGTAATGGTTTATAATTATATCTTAGCCTCTTTTCAGTTGCTTTAACAAAATGCCTGAGGCTGTGTATTACTATTACTATTATTAATATTATTACTACTACTATTACTATTATTATATAGCTCAATATTATGAACATTTAAGATCATGGTGTCAGTATTTGCTTGGCTTCTGGTAAGAGTGTAATAAAAGAAAAGAAAATGGAAATAAACCAAAGAGAAGCATTGTGGGTAAGAAAGACAGAGAGGAGATGCTATACTTGCTTTCAAGCAATCTGCATTGCAGTAACCTATCCAGTCCTATGAGACAGAATGCAATCCCAGGAGACATGACCACCTGTCAACATGCTTTTGGGAAATACATTATTGAATCATGGACGTCTCTTGGTTCTAATCGCAATGCCCTCAGCCTGTCCAGGATACCATACTTGGTTGGGCAGGTTATGCCTGATATTTGCAAAGTTTTCAATAAAAGGTGTTGTCTTGACTTGACTGTCCATTTTTTAAACCGGGTTTTCTTTTTTCTGTTGATTTACCAATACGTATTCTCTATGCTGGCACATCAGGAGATACATAATTCACAAATATTTACTCCATTGTGCTCTGTGGGTCCCATCCCTGTTCTGGTTGGCAACTCTTGATATTCCTTTGTCTTCTAAGGGGTGACTTAGGAGAGGAGGGTGAGGTGTAGGTATGTAGGTACTTGATTGCTGGTCCTCTCCCCAGTAGATAGCCAAGCCTTTGTGCACTGGCTCAGCCTTGAGGAGGAAACGCAGGCAGGGACCCATCTAGGCTTCAAAGGTCTTGAGTGGAGGCTGAGAGTCAATGAAAAAACAGATTTCTCTGGAGGCAGTATCAGCGCAAACAGCTTGGTTTATTGAAACAAAAGGAGGGACATATGTAGGGTAGAGGGGAAGGGGGGTGTCTTATGCAGTGATAAGTCATTGGCTGGGGCAGTGACACCAGCAGAGCTCTATTTGCACATTGGGGGGGCTCACAATCAGATATGGGTGGTGGAGTGTTATTGCCAGGGCAGAAATTCTTGAGGAAGCCTCCTTTGCTCAAGCAGAGGTCTCACAGGGGTCAGGGGAAGAGACCTTATAAGGTCATATAGGGAGAGGAATTCCAGCCCAGGGTCTTCCAGCTGCAGTGGTCAGATAGACATTAACCAGGCCATATGCCTTGAGAGGCAGGATTTTATCAACTGCTATGTGTCGCAAGACATGGGAGCACTGGAGGAGCTTTGCTAGCTGTTAGAGTAAGTAAAAGGGGAGCAGCTGAATGCCTTCTGCTTTTGGGGAGAAAATCTAGGGTTTAAAGCATGCTTCAACTCCCTCTTAGCTCTAGGCCAGACCCACATAGATGGCCTCTCAGCAATCTATAGACTGACAGGAACAGATGCTGAGCCTCACCGTGGGCATGCTATGGGAAAGGGTGCACTGACTTCCTCCTGTCTAGGTCAAGATTGATCAAGGGACTGAGGTGGACATGGCCAGCAGACCAACACAAAATGATCCAAACAGTAATAAAGGATGGGCTGTCATGGTGGAGATTTATTCAAGCCCTTGACCTTTTATGGCTGGGTCATTGAGGACTAGACTAAAGTTTTGCTCAGAACCACCATTGAAGTACTGCTGTACACATGGAAAAGTCCTATTAAGAACTCAAAGGGGAAGCTAACAAGGTCCATCCAAAGGCAGACTATGGATGAACCAAGTTCATATTGATTAATAAGATTGTAGTATTCGAGTAACTGGAGACCTTACTGAAGAAAGATGCTGCCCCTTCCACGGATGTCAGGGCTTTCACCAAGGATGGAGGCTACAACGGTATGCCTCAGGGCCAGGCTGTCTACCACTAGAAGGTTGGTATCATGGCAACTAAAGCTGTCTATGTCTAGTTGAAAATAGAACCCAGGCTGTCAGAGTGCTGGTCACGGGTGCTGAGAGAGGCCTTAAGGGTTTGTTCTCAGAAGTCATAGCTGCCATATGTTTTTAATTTGTACGATGAGCTCTGTGCCTAAGAAGTGCCGGGACGCCAAGTGGAGTCTCATGAGCATGATCTCATCAGTTAGTTACACGGCTTAAAACAGACATGTCTCTGTATAAGTTTTTGACCAATAAACCCTCATAGATCTAAACAAGGTAAAACTGCCCCGGGCACATGGTTTCAGGGATCATGGCCATTTACAGATGGCACCTGTGGAGGGCACGCTCATTTAGAGCCACGTGTCCACTATTTGTGATGGTTAATCTTGATTGTCACCCTGATGGATTTAGAACCACCTAAGAAAACACACCTCTGGCCTTGACTGCATAGGCATTTCAAGAGAGTTTTAACTAGGAGGGAACATATACTCTGAACACGGGCTCTATTCCATGGGCTGGGGTACTGAACTGATTAAAAAGAAGAAAATGTACTGAAGCAGCATTCATCTCTCTCAGTTTCCTGACTGTGGATGCAATGCGACCAGCTGCCTCTGCTCATTCCAGTATGTCTTATAAGCCACGATGGACTGTATCCCTCAAACTGTGAGCCAAAATAAACCTTTCCTTCTGTAAGTTGTTTCTGCTGGGTAATTCGTGACAGCATCAAGAACAGTACCGAATACAAGAAAAGTAACTAAGACACTGCTTGTTGGTCTGTGTTTATGACAGACATGCTTTAATAAAAACATGAGTGGGCCCACACTGTGTGAAAAGCACTACTGAGAAAGTATTAAAAATTCTCCTACCTAGGAACTTACAAGGGAAACTAATGAATTGGCTTGTAAAACCAAGCTTGAGCTTGGGGAAATGACAAGAGCTATCAGTGCAGAAGAGATGAGTTATTTGACAGTAGGATCAAAGGTCAAACACAGAACAGCAATGAGTGAATGTGTCTGAGCTTACTTGACCATAACAGGCAAGACAAGGGTGGGAGAGACTATGCTCAAGTCAGGTCAGCCTTCCCCTCTGGAGAAGTAGCCTTCTAAATAGACCTTTTAGGCTTTTGTGGGCCAGTCCACTAGACTAGGGAGCCTGAAGCTAGCCAGAGAATGAGAAGGCAAACCAAGGCAGTGCTGCTGCTGAGGAAACTCCTGTGAGTTTTATTTGTCTGTATTTATCTGAAGGTGCCTATGGAGGACAGAAGAAAGTGTTGGATCCCCTAAGGATTGAGTTATAGGCAGTTGTGAGCTACATCGTGTGGGTGCTGGGGATAGAACTTGGGTCCTCTGGAGGAGTAGCAAGCACTCTTAACCACTGAGCTACCTCTTCAGCACCTGCCCCCACCTATTTTTGTGAGATAGGATCTTGTAGCCCAGGCTAATTTCTAACTCTGTGTAGCTGAGGATGACCCTGAAGTCCTGATTCTGCTGCTTCAGAAACCTCCCGAGTGCTGGGATTTACGTGTGTTTCCTGCCACACCCAGTTTATGCAGAACTGGGATGGAGCTTTGTGAACCATGAGCAAGCAGGCTCCCCACTGGGTCTCATCTCCAGACCTGCTGAGGGCATGACTCCTGTGGGTGTGTGGGATGGAATGAGGGCAGGGTACGCTTCCGCATGTGCCAGAATTGGAAGAGGCACCTGGGAGAATCCAGAGACCCTCAGGGAGTCAGATGCGGATGAACTTGCTCAAACACTTCAGATATTCATGGGACAAATGGCAGCCTGGAGTATTCATTCATGTCTGCTCTCATGATTCACAGCCAGGACCCAGACAACAGGAGCAGCAATGCAAATTTAAAATTCTGCCTTACTTTAGACCCTGAACATGCTAGGACTCCTCTGAAGATGGTCCATGAGAGCGACTGTCATGGGAACACAGCCACCTGATAGCTAATCTTGGGATCATAATTGATCAGGAGGACCAGCTGCACTGTCTGACACCCATCATCCCATCTGCGGTGTTTCTGGAGTTCTTGGAAGTGGCTCTCTGGCAGTGAATTTAGAGTGCTGGGGTCCTCAGTCAGGCTGTTTCTGTAAGACCTGAGATGCTCTGACAGCTAGCCCTGGCTATGGACTTCCAGCAGCCTTGCTGAATGGTCCCTAAGGTTCCACATTTTGTTTGCTCCAAATGTAAGTCCTCTGTCCTTCCCTGGAGCCAGCCTGTTCCAGCCTGCTACAGTTCATTCCCAGCTCACAAACTTTCTCTTAGGTAATTCTTCCATATTCAACTTTATCCTGGGGTCAGCCTCTCAGACAACCTAGATAAACGTAAACTCATGAACAGTTTACACACAAAAACATAGCCGCTAAAGATATATAGCAAACCTGTTAGGGTTAGAAGGGTTATATAAAAACATTAAATTTTAGTGTAGCCCCTTGAAAGTCAGCCACAGCACCAGACAAATGCAAAACAAATAATGAAATCCAGGATTCCATAACCCATCAAACAGCTAGTTAAACTTACCTTCCAAGTTGATGGAACAAAGGAAGTGGTTTTTTTGTATCACCCAGTAGATCTAGTATAAATGAGAAAAGTGACCAACAGGTCTGCAGAGATGGCTCAGAGGTTAAGAACACTACTCCTGCAGAGGAACCAGGTTCGATTCTCATCACTCATATCAGGTGGCAGTGAGCTTCGTGGCAGCCTTGGCTTTTGCCGTGAGGAAGGGCTCATGGCAGGCTTATTATTTCAGGAGATTTCTGAAAAAGAATTCTGTGTCTTCTTTCCAGTCCTGGTTTGTTTTCTGTTGCCGTGATAAAAGACTCACCAAATCCAAATCCAGCTGTGTGTGTGTGTGTGTGTGTGTGTGTGTGTGTGTGTGTGTGTGTGAAAGACTTTATTTCATCTTACACTTTAGAGTCCATCATTGAGAAAAGTCAGGGTGGGAACTCAAGGCAGGAGCCTCGAGGCGAGAGCTGGAGCAGAGGCCACGCAGGAATACTGCTCATTGGCTTGCTTCCCCTCACCTGCTGCCTTCTTTATATGGCTCAGGAGAGGCACTGCCCACAACAGGCTGGGCCCTCCCATATCAAACATCAACCAAATAAATATCTCACAGATCTGCCTGCAGGCCGATCTGACAGTCTCCCTCCCTCTACCCAGAAGCCTCTAGCTTGTATCAGTCTGACAAAAACCTAAGGAGCATGCACATCTTGCTCACTGAGGGTTCTATGAAATTCTTAAACATTTGCTTCTTTAACATCATTCCCAAGCTGTCATCACACTCTCAGACTCGTAGGGAAGAAATGTCACCCCAGGTTAGCAGGTCACCTGAAGATTTGTCCCCTATACTCAAAGGGTCACTTGATCTTGACCCCGATCAAGTGTGGTACTGAGTGTTAAGTGACCAGTGGGGAAGCTTCTTAGGTTAGGGGTGGGCACACAACTGTGAGATGGGGACAGTCATCTCTTGTCCCTCCCATCACCCAGGGAGGCTGTACTTGTGGGTATGTTTGCTTATTGTTCCCTGATCATCCTAGAGGACCAGGCCTACATGCTGTCCAACAGCCCCTCAGGCCCCTTTGAGCAAAGCCCCTGCTTTCAGCCACCAAGGCCAGATGGCTGGCTGGTTTTCCATTAAGGAGCTCTGTAAAGGTTTCAGAGGCTCAGGCACTGTCCCAGGCAGCTGAAGCTCCGCCTTCTACTGCATGCTTACATTACCAGTCTCAGAGCCTGCACGGAGTCCAAGCTCTGTCTTCCTTACTTCCTGGCCCAGGAAGAAAAGGTTGAGCTCAGACACACTTACCCTCCAGGCTTAGCATGACGTTTGGCGCCTGGAGACATCCAGAGACCTTCTGGCACCGCAGTTTTGGTAAGGTTGTAAACCATAGGCCATCAGCTAACCTGAATCCGGAACCCCACCTGAAGTCCCAAGGATGGGAAATTCGGAACTCATCCCTCCCTCCAGGGCCTGAGTTTCCATCTTTTCCTTTACTAAAGGCAACGGGCTCTGTGACAGATCAGTTAGACATTTCCTGTGCTTCTGGGGCCTAGGTGAGTTCCCTTCAGGGAAAGTCAAGCAATAGGCCAAGCAAGTGACAATCGGGTGATGTGCGCTTTCCTTCAGAAACAGAGGGAGAGCAAGAACACCCACCCCACCTGTGAGGAACGCCACCTTGAAAAGCACCGCCTTCTGTGAGAACGTGGAGAAAGACTGGAAGCAAGGCTATGAGGACAGCCAATCAAAGGGTATGGTGGCTCATCTTCATTGTCAGTGTCGCTGATGTTAGCATCAACCAGACACACCTCTTGGTGTGTCTGTCAAGTCATCATCGTCAGAGAGGTGTGAGTGAGTGGGCTGGATTCCTGGACTGAACGAAAGGGAGAAATCAGCGAGCTGAGCCACGGCATCCTGACCAGCGGCCTCATGCTCTGGCCACCACAGCTACACAGTTGTTCACACCAAAGCAAACCCTTCTTTCCTTGAGCTGCTTTTGCTGGGCATTTTGTTGCAGCAACAAGAAAAGTAACTGAATCAGGTGCCTCGCCTCAGAGATCTGGCCCCCTGGAAGCCGATGTCCGTTGATACCATAGAACTCACCCCTTTCTTCCTCCTGATCACGGCTTCTCTGAGATTTGTCAGTGTAAGAGGATAAAATGTTTCTCCCACACTTCAACTAGGCCTGTCCATAGCAGCCACCTTCCCTGGATGACCTTGAGTCTGTGTCCTGCTCTCTAGATGCACACCTGTGAGTACTCATCTCTGCAACATCTGGACGGTCACTGTGCCCTCAGACAACCGCTCAGCACACAGTGTTTTCTTAGCTACATATTCCTTCTCATGGTCTGTCAGGTCATGAATCATTGGCCCCTGAGGATTCCCCAGTGGCTGGGATTCTTCAAACTGCTTCCAACTGTGTGTGCACCTTTCTGTGTGGGATTTTGCTTTCCGAGAGGTGAGACATCACAGTGTCCCTCTGTACTCAAAGAGGCCCGTGGAGCTATAAGATGGAAAACAGATGTTTACTTGGCTCCTTTTTCCTTCTGACATCTCACAAGACTCTGATAACGTCTGCAGTATCACCATGCCTAAGGACATCCATCCGGGAGTGTCGGGTGGAACTTCTGGAGGCACTGGCAGTTCTGCGGTGGGTGTAGCATACCCCCACTCAGTATGATTAATGATTTCCAGAAACTTCTGAGGTTTATTGGGTGGTACCACAAATCATTTTCTGCTTTTCACAATAACTGTCTTGGTAAGAGAAATTTGTCTGGTCTCTGGAGAGTTCTCAAAAGCTTCCTAAACTTCTCCTCAAAACCTGTCCTTCACCCGGGCCTCATCTTGAACAGCGGTGCTTCCAGCTTCTAAAGGGACACTACATCCTGGGAAGACTTGCTCTGAAATCCAGGAGGACTTCCTGAAGTGGAAGTGGCAGAACTCTCTATGTGGACCATGTAGACAACAGAAGACCCCTCCATATGGCAGCCCCCCAGATCAGGGGCTTCTGCCCCCAATGCCCCACTCCCTATTTCAATCTGGACTTCAACACCCAACCGACATTATGGATACTGTCCATTCATCACGTGGGTGCCCAGCACTGATGATTCTTCCCTCTAGATTCACATCTAACTCAGCTTGCTGCCATTTCTTGAGTATCATCTAGATTCCTAACCAACACCTTGAATTCAATACTCATGCTACCAGCTCACCACCTCCTACCACAAATCAGCCCCTCTCCTGTATTCCTGATCCAGGGACATGTGGTCCCTCCTTCTGGTGGCTCATACTAAGAATCTGGGTCATCCTTTCGATCTCCCCTGATCCTCCAGGACCAGAATGTACCAATTGTTTCCATGGCTATCACAGAATGCCTGAGAGAAGCAATTTATCAAGGAAGGATCTCTGAGATTTCAGCTTTTTATATAGTCCAGGCAGTCACGGCAAGGACGTGTGACAGAGCTCACATTGATAGCGATGCCTTCTAGGGCTGCAGGAATGTTTTGTTTTCTCCACAGATTAAATAATTAAAAGACAAGAAGGAAGTGTTGCACTGAAAATCTTGACTTTGGTGGAGTCACTGTATGATTCAGGGAAGTCAGGGTTCCCTTCTTAGGGTTCTTAGTCTCATTAATGAAAAATAAAAATAGACTCAAACAGAAGCTTGAGGACCGTTAATTAGAGTTTAAGAGAAATTCCAGGGCAGGCAAGATGCAAGTCCCAGCAGCTGCCTGGGTGAGGAGAATGTACAAGAAAAGAAAAAAATTCATGCTGTTCACACTGACATGGAAGTTGTCCAACACAGCATCAAGGGCAGCTTTAGAAGAAGAGTAAGAGGTGGGAAGTGGGAACTCACTGATTCAGCTAGACTGACTGGCTAGCCAGCCCCAGGATCCTCCTGACTGTATTTCATCAGATACTCATGCTGTCATACCCAGCGTTTATGTGGGTCCTGGGATCCAAACACAGGTCCTCGTGCCTGCGTGTCAGGCACATTACCTACTGAGCCATCTGTCTCCCTAACCCGATTGTCTTTACGAGACTTCTCTTGTTTGCAGTGTTGCAGCTCATCCTATCTATTTCCTGAACCAAGTTGGAAACAGTCATTTCTCCAAAGAGCCTTTTGTTGGTTCGTTTTGAGGTCATTTTTTAGACGGTATCTCTTTCAAGTCCAGGTTGGTCTCGAAATTGAGGTCTAACCGTCTTTACCTCCTAAACTCTAGGATTAAAGGTCTGTGTCACTATATCAGGTTTCCAAAGAGCCTTTTAAAATGAAACAGTATTTGAAGTTCACAGTCTGGGCTCTGTGTGTTGCATGTGCTCAATATTTGTCTTAGTCACTGTTCAACTGCTATGAAGAGACAACAAAACCAATACAATTCTTATAAAAGGAAGCATCTCACTGGGGGCTGGCTTTCAGCTTCAGAGGTTTAGCCTATTATCATCATGGCAGGAAGCATGGCAGTGCACAGACAGACAGCTGTTGAAGCTGGAGCTGAGCATTTTTTTAAAAAGATTTATTTATTTATTTTATATATATGAATGCTCTGTCTTCGTGCACACTAGAACAGGGGATCAAATCCCATTAAAGATAGCTGTGAGCCACCATATGGTTGCTGGGAATTGAACTCAGGACCTCTGGAAGAGCAGCTAGTATTCTTAATTGGTGAGCCGTCTCTCCAGCCTGATCTGGAGTTGGAGGGGTGGGGGAAAGAGGAGACTGAGACTGGCATGGGCTTTTGAGACCTCAAAGTCACCCCCACACCCCCATGACGCTTCCACAAACAAAGCCACACCTCCTAATCCTTCTAATCCTTTCAAACAGTTCCATTCCCCTGGTGACTATGCATTCAAACAGATGACCTGTGGGTGTCATCCTGATTTAAACCACCACACTACTCCTTGGTGTTATATCTTTCCCCATATCAGTGGACAGGGCTACAAAATATACTTCTTGTTTATAAGAAAAAAGGGAAAAAAATCACATCTCATGAGCATCATTGTTGTTCTTATATAAGACCGGGTACCCACAAGATAGCTCACAACCATCCATAACTCCAGTTCCAGGGGACCTGATGTGCTCTTCCGACCTTCATGGGCACCAGGCACACATGTGGTACACAGACATACATGCAGACAAAACAGGCACATATATTACTCAATGTGGACCTGCCATGTGCCATGACTGCTCTAATATGGAGAGAAAAACAACAGTTGAGGGTTTTTCTCTGACAGAACTTAAGCTCTAGTAAAAGAAACGCTGTTAATAAACAGGTCAAGGGTAGAGAATGGTGGGGTTTTAATAAGTCCTGGTAGCTAATGGGGGGGAGCACCAGGTGCCTCTCCTCTAGGGCAGGACCAGCTTTTCGAGGACTGCTGTTGAGCTGGAGTCAGCTGGCTCTGCGGAGACCTGGGGCAGAGAGGACAAGAAGTACAAATCCCGGACCAGAAGAACAAGCTCTGGGGGCGTGAAGACAGTAAAGAGAGTGGACGCCTGAGCCTGTTGCTTGTACCCATCCACGGGACCCTTCAGGTGATGGGGTAGAGTTGGCGCAGAGCCAAGACACACAGGCTCTGGGAGTCAGGTGAGGGGAGGGGAGAGGGAAGCCTATTATACCCTCCTCCCGGTCCAGTGTTCCATTGGCTACCAGACTGCAGCTGCTGCTCCCTGGGTGTGTCCGGGAGTTCCGTCTCTGGGCATGCCTGGGCAGATCCGTCTCTGTGTATGTCCACATGGGTGGCAGGCTTTGTTCTGTCCAGTGGCAGGTCCAGTTTTCTCCTACATGAGCCTGTCAGCAGGTGGCCAGAGATGAAGTGAGAGGCCAGGTCGGATCTCACTGGAGGTTTGAATTGACTCTGTGGAAGCTTTTCAGGGTACTTTAAGGCATGGAAGAGAAACTGATCTTCTAAATGTGTGGAGTAGATGCTGTGAAAGAAGGGGCAAAGGAGACCAGTGATAGCCCAGGGATATGGGCTGTGGCAGTGGCCATGGGGAAATATGGGCAAGTGCAAGGGCTAATTTGGAGGCAGGACTTAGGAGTGAACCCAGTGATGGAGTATGACAGTCAGGGTTTGGGTGGCCCTCACTCACCCACCTATTAATATTCATGCCCTTGTAAAGTCCCCTCCGAATATAGCAGGGCCTGTGACTTGCTTCTAACAACCCAATGGTGCCTCCATGTTTACATTACATAAGATCATACTTCTGTCTTGCCAGATGCTTCTCTGTTTGCTCTCACCTTGCTCATTTTCATCAAGGCAGCTGCCATATGGTAAGGCCGTTGTGGCAAGGAATAGGGTTTGGCCAATAGCCAGAAAGGAGCTGGTGCTTCAGTCCAATAACCCACAGGGATCTGAACCTTGCCAAGAACCATGGGGAATGGTAGCCTGAGTCCCAGCTGGGACTGCAGCCAGAACTGTTTGCAGCTTTATAAGAGATGGTTTGGCGCACACACACATGGTATGTGCCTAACTTTTGGGGTCTCTCAGGTCAGGAGGCCCACTTGACATCCTCATGCAGTGGCAGATAAGCATCACCCAGGACAAGTAGAAAGGAGAGCCCAGTGTAGTGTCCAGGCCTGAGCAACTGGATGGAGATGCAGCTATTCACTGAAGTGGGGATGCGTGGGGAAGACAGGGTCATAGAAGACCAAGAACAGAGATCTCAAGTAAGAAGTTGGCTAGGTATGCATAGAGCATAGTGACTTCTGGTGACCACCAGTCTGTGGGCACTGCCCAGTCTATTCAGGTGCTTATGGTCACAAGGTCATCACCAGCTCCCCATTCAATGGTGCTGCGACCGTGTGGGATTAGATTCTCTTCTCCAATCCTCTCTGATTTACTGGGAACGACATCATATCAACCTTCCACCTGCCCCATGTATTGTCTATGTTGAGTCCTCCCTTCTTATGATTTATCCCTGATGGGCCTGGGCTTCAACTTTTATACCCTTTTCCTGACATTCTGGCCCAACCAAATATACATCCCTAGCCTTCTGCCCTGCATCCTGCAGCCTAATGCTAAGTATGGTCTGCGAGCTCATGTGGGAAAAAAAAAATGGAGCTGGACCAGATTGAGCCGAGGTCTGCTATTGGTCACAAGAGCTGCATTGCAGACACTTTCTAAGAAGCTGCTCGGGGAACATTGGCCTATGTGGCTCCCTTTGAGTACCAGATGGATGTCTAGCCCTTTTCTCTGTCACGGAAGCTCTTCCTTGGTCTTGTAAAACCCACCCCTTTCCCTTCTCTGGATTTGACTCAGGTGATATCCCAAAATGCCAGGCACTAGCTGTAACTATCTTGTTTACTTCTTAATTGTAGAAAGATTCCAGTCCTCTCACTAGAATTCAACCTCCAAGGCAGGTCTTATTTTACTTACTTTGAATCTTTTTGTCTTATTCCTCATCATTTCCACAAGTTAGAACTGCCTAGCTCATGATATGGAGGCCAAAACAAACAAACAAAAAACAAAAAAACTAAAGCTTGAAACTAGGAATGGTGACTGGCACTTGGCGGGTGAGGAAGGAAAGTTAGAAGTTCAAGACCAATGTGGGCTATGTGAGATCTGTGGGAGGGGGGGCCTGGGGAGGGAGGAGAGGGCAAGGGTGAGGGCAAGGGCAGGATAGAGAGAATTGATGACTGAATTAAATTAATGAAAGTGGTTGATGCTCACTAGCAAGGGAGCTGCTTAAAGGGTAGGTAGGTGGGGAGAGAACCCACTCTCTCTTGTGAAACAAGAGAGAGAGAAATAAGCTTTATTAGGTTTTAGGGAAGGAAAGGAGAGGGACTTTGAGAGAGAGACATCGGATCAGATCTTTTTCCTTCAGGCAAGGGTTTGTCAGCACCACAGCAGTCTTGGGGTCTGATGTAAGAACCGGCAGCCGTGCCAGTCGGAGCAGGTGCCTTCTGTTAATGGTTTCCAAGATAAGGGAATACCTGACACTTTGAGGAAGCAGACTTGGTTAGTGTGTGGTCTGTCTGTGCTTCGTAACTGAGGCAGGAAATCAGGGCACACATAACGTAGACTACGTGACGGGGCCACTCTTTCTCTGGGTAGGCGAGTGGGGCTTCATTCAATATGCCAGTAGTCAGGCCACGTCTGACCACACAAGCTGGGGACCAGGGTGAGCTGGGCACGTTCTCGCCCTGCTTGCCACCTTCTATGCTTAGGGCCTAGTTTCCTGCAGGGCCCGAGCTCTCACAAGATTGATATTCTACAACAGGAAAACCCTGAAAAGGCCTTGAAGATACAGCGATGGTGGGTTGAGCTGGCACACCCAAAACAAAAGCACAGAAGCTTTATAGCATAGCTATTTCTCTAGTCATGGTTACATCATCAAAAGACAATTTGTTTTTGGTTTGGTATGTGTTAATATATACATTTTGAATATAAATATGTGTGCTTGTATTTGTGTGTATTTTTACACATATGTGTGTTTGTATGTATATGTCAGACTTTTATCACTGTGACCAAGTACCTGGCAGAAACTACTTAAGAAGAAAGAAGATTCGCTTTGCTCATGGTTTCAGAGGTGTCAGTCCACAGTGGCAGAGATGGCGTGAGGGAATAGAGTAGCTCCCAAGACAGCAGAGAGAAACAGAGAACAGTCAAAATAGGGAGAAGCAAGGGCGAGAGATCCAGCCCTAAGGTGCACCTGGTGGTCTGCTCCCTCCAACTAGAATTTTGACTCCATCAGTGAGCTGTGATCATCTCGGTGTCTCTGGAAACTCCCTCATGGGTATACCCAGAGGTTGCTTTAGCAATCTCCCAGTTATCTCTCAGTTCAACCAGGTGGTCAAGATTAAGCATGACAACGTGTCTGTGTATAAAATTATCATGTAATGTTTATACAAATATACTGTGCATGTCTTTATACCCAATGATGAGGCTGCTAGGGAAAAAAAAAATCTGTTTGTCAGGGTCTGACTTCCGGTGAATACTCATCCACTTGGAAAGAAACCGGGGCCTGGCATCAGCACAAATTTTTGCTTGCCTGGAATGTTTTTAATGAAAAACTTCACCAAGCTGGTTGCTTTCCTCTTTGGCCCCTAGGTCTCAGTGGTAATTATCAAAGCATGTATTTCTATGACATGCTCTGCCATGTGGTTTCCAATTCCACCAAAAACCAGTGGTGGAGAGATTCAAAGAAACAAAGAATGACATCAGAAGTCTTTAAGCTAAGAGCAGAAAGGTCATTTGATGTGGCCAGAGGAACAGAGGAGCTGAGTTCACCATTCCCACCCAGAAGCGGCACACAGAGTGCCTGCCATCTGGCACCAGCTCGTGATTGATGGTGTTAAAGACTTTCGATTTAGAAAACCAGAGGAATGAATAAACACATCTTTACCCGTCTTTATACCAAACAGTTAAGTTGTTGAAGCTTTTCACTTTGAATAGACAAGATTGAATTAGTCGCAAAATTTGCTGGTGGGAAACAATTTACTCCTTGAAACAGAAATGCAAGGGGTGACCATCGGCAGCCTTCCTGACATGGCGGTGGAAGTGGACCACACTCCACCACCCAGCTCCCTGCGGTACCACAGATCCTCAGCGACCGGAAAAAGACATCTTTAAATGACTAAACTCATGGCATTCTGGGAAGAGTAGGGATGACACTGAGGTGCCCTGAAGTGATGAGGCAATCTTGGAAGACAGAAAGCAGATGGGATTAAGTTGACGAGAATTAAGGAAACCTCAGCCCAACATGTGTTCAGAAAATGCCTAGGAGGATAGATTCAGCTGCAGAGAAACCCCAAAGCCCATGCAAGCCATTACAGAAGCAGAAGGGAGCCCTTCGGAGAACGGGAAGGTAATTAAAGAGCTACCTACAGAACCACCGAGTCAGTGGTTGCGACTCCCACCCTAACCCCCAAACTAAACCCACATCAGCTACCCTTGTGATTCTCACTAATCAGCTCGTTCACCGAGGTATACATGAATGTGTGAGATCCCTGGATACTTGGGGGAAGCCATTTTAAAACGGGCCAGGGAGAGGAGTCAGTTGGCAATGGTTTCGACCGTAGCTATTTAGAACACACCTGACATTGTGCTGACCACATATACTTAATACTCAAAAGCTCATGAAATGGATACCTTGCTTAGCTCTGACTTCGGATGAGGAAACCCATTCCAGGGATGGACACACATAAGGCTATGGGGGGATGGATACAGCAGGTATGTGAAATGAAATTTATGTCCTACACACACCTCCTGTTGGCAGATGCTGGGAAGGGCATAGAGAAGACATGTGAGGACTTCAGATGGAACAAACAGAAGATGCTAGAATGTGACAACACAGTCAGTATGTCCCAGGGGTACTCATCATGACTCAAACAGTGCAGATGCTGGGAGAAGAGAATGGCCAGATGATAGGAACTGGAGCAGATAGCAGGCTGGAGGATTGCCTTTTATCTTGGGGGATTATCTTGAGGGGTTACAGCAAGAGTACCTCATCAGACATGCAGGTAGTCACACTAAACCAAATGTTGTGATTTCCCATTCACTGGGGTAATACAGCCAACACAACTCCATACATATTGTTTATCTGTATTTTAGAAGAAAGCACAGAGTTGGGGATGTGGCTCTGATGTTAGAGTGCTTGCTTAGCATGTGGGAAACCCCAGGTTCCATCCCTAGCACCACATGAACCAGGTGTGGTGGTACACATCTATAATCCCAGAACTTGGGATGGGACACAAGAGGATCAAAAGTTCAAGGTCATTTTGAGGCTATATAGCAAGATTAAGGCCAGCCTGGGCTACATGTCTCCAAAATAAATAAAATAAATAAATAAATAAATAAATAATTACAACAATAAAAAGATACCACACAGCAGGTGATGTGGCTCAGTGATGGAAAGCTTGCCTACCGTGTGTGAGGCCCTGGGTTCCATAACCAGCGCTACAAAATTTAGGAAGAAAAACCAAGATTCTACAGGTCTTTTTTTCAAGTTTTTATTTTCATTATTTTATTATTTTATTTTTATTTTATTTGTTAGCTATTTTTATTTGTAGTTTGCATGTGTGTCTGTGTAAGCATATGCCATGTGTATGCAGGTGCCCAGGAGAGCGGGAGAAGACACTGGTCCATGGATCTTACAGTCAGGTGATCTTAAGCTGTCTGATGTGAGTGCTAGGAATTGAACCCAGGTCCTCTAGAGGAATAGTAGGCCTTCTTAACTACTGAACCGTCTCTTCAGCACCTACAGTTTCTTCTTCCTCTCTCTCCCTTTCCTCCCCCTCTTCTCCCCCTCCTCTCTTCCCCCTCTCTCTTCCCCACCCGCTCCTTGAAGAGAAGTAACTATTGGAGGTAAATTATTATTCCATTTCTCAGTTCTCACCTTGGACACATCATTGTACGTGATTCAGCAAATCTTGTCAGAGCAGAAACATCTTGTTCAATTAAACCACATTTCACTTTAACATCAGTGAGAGCTTGTCTAAATGGATGGACACATAGTTCAGTGCAGTCGGCAAGCTGCATCGTGCGGCAGAGAGGTACTGTATCGCGTATCCTATGCTGTCAGAAGGGCTGGCCTACACTCAGGAGATGCACCATTGCATCAGGGACTGGACGGTTCTGCATTTTTCTTCATTATTGTCTTTAAAAGGGCAACATGAGCCTTTGAAAGGAAAGTAGGAATTAGTATGCTGAGTATTATTTATGAGATGGAAATCAAATTCTAGGTAACTCACCAGGCTCACACAAAACCTCTTCAGACATGACTCCTGCAACAAACAGTTCAGAATTCTCAAAGCACATTATCATTCTGAAGTATAAGTTTATTATCCAGCACGATCTAGGCCTGAGCTCCCCTTCATTGCAGTCTCCATTGATTCTGGGAGCGATGGATAAGCACCAATGTCTGCAGGTTCCTCTGGGGTTGGCTTCAGGATGCTAACCAATGGCTGTCTCTTGTGGAAGTTTATTTTTAGTTGTGTTTAAAATAACTGTTTTTGTGCACTGTTGGAAAAAGGGATGCATAGGCCTTGACATTTTGTATTGTCTGCAGGTGTTGGATTTCTGTGGTGGATGTTTGATTGCTTCTGATCTGCACCTGAGGAATGCTGAATCAATAAAAACACCTGAGCTCTGACACTTGGGGTTCCACTGTCCAGTATGATGCTTGCCATGATGGTGGTTTCCTCTGCTGACATCTGGCAGAATTTGTACATATGAATATGACTCCTTGTCATCCTTGCTGAGATGCCACAGCAGCCTAGCTACTATAGCTGTCCCTGGCTATGTGTGATGCTTTGACTCATTTGCCTTCCTTCTTCTGCTGGGTTCAGCCATGACCTATTTTGCACTCTTCTAGGTGTCTCTGGCTAGCTATGTCCCCAGTTTTACAATTCCCTCAACCATCCTACGTACCACCAAGGCATGGATAAGATGCTTAAGAATTGTTTCTTAGCCACCTTGGAAGATGTGATTCCTTAGCTGTCCTCTGCCTGTTTTTTGGGGCCCATTGGGTTTCTTGATCTCAAGGTGCTGTGAGGTTGAATCCATAGCCAGACCTTAGAGTACTCCAGCATATACACTGTGAGACTTGGGTGACTCTTGCCTACAAACTCCAGTGCATAGGGAGCTAGGTTGGTAATGTCAAGCATCAAGTCCCTGGTTTCTTCTAGAATAGGGCCTGGAAGATCGTTGGTACTAAATACAAATTTGTTGAACAAAGGACTGGGAAAATAGCTCATTTGTTAAAATGCTTTGTACACATGCACCATGGTTTTTGTTTTTAAGTCAGTTGGTGGTGGCACAGGCTTGTAATCCTAACCAATGATAGGTGAAGGTGGGATCCCATGGCAAGTCAGCTAGAAGACCAGACAAATAGGCAAATTCTGGGTTTAAGTAAGATACCTATCTTGATATATAAAGCATAGAACAATCAAGGAAGATACATGACATTAACTCTAGCCTCCACATGTATGTGTGCATATGTGCATGTTCACTGGTACACACATACAGAAATACACACATATACACACATATACACAAACCACATACACACTACACATACATAGACATATCAAACACACACACATATACATATACACAGACATTACACACAGATACATACTCAGATACACCACACACACAGATATACACACCACATATATAGACATATCACACACAAACATATAGATACACAAACCATACATTACACATGTACACCACAGACACATACCACATACACACATATCATACACATTTACACAGATAACACACACACAATATACACATACACACACATCATACACACACAGATACATAGACACATCACATACCTACACCCATGTGCAGAAGATCAATAGCTCTCCTAAGAAGCCTTAAGTGGTTTGTTGGCCTTAAATTGGGAAAATATATCCTCTTGTTACTGTACAAGGTCAGTGACTGCCACAAAGTTACAGGATGCAAAGGACAAGTTCAAAGCAGTCTCTGTGGGAACACAGGATTCCCTGGCCTCTTCTCATCCCATGGGTTTTCATGGCCCCTGATGGATGGTTTAGTCTGAGAAGGTAGCTGCCTCTCTTGCTCTCCCTTCCCATGGTGCCATGTGAAAGCCACTTTACACGTGGATTGGCTGGAAGGTTCACCCTTCCTTTTCCACCCTACATCAACAGGGAAAGAAAATCATGCAACATGGAATCAACTCAGCAACCTCTGTCTGCTGAGCTTTGCATTACAGGAGCAACCAACACCCTCTACATTTTTTATGTGAGTACTATATATGGAACCTAGGTTCTCACTTTACTGATGGCTTTAGCTCCTCAGTCCTTCAGCCCTTAGTCTGGATAAATTTTAAACAACAGCATGGCTAGGAATGCAGTTTAGAGTTTACCTAGCATGCCCCAGGCTCAATCCTCAGCACCACAAAACAAACAAAAACCCCAAATCAGAATGTACCTGCTCACAGCAGGAGACTGGAGGCCAGAACGGAGGTGCTGGGGTTGGAGTTTGGTAAGGGCCTGCTCTTCATAGATGGTGGTCAGCTGAAGCCTCGCAGGGCAGATAAGAAAGTCCTCTGGGGCCTCTTCCATCGGGACTCATCCATCTGTGAGGCTCCCCACCCTTGACACTGTCATGATCATAATCTCACTGGGGTATCCAGATTACTGTGTTTGATGATTATGTTTCAACACGTGAGTTGAAGGGATATACCATTCCAATAGCACAGGGTGAAGGGTATCCATCTCTCCAGCCAGTCTCCTGCATCACTGAGGTAGAGACCCAGGTTCCAGGTCACTCTCCTGGTTCCTACTTGATTTTCCTTCCTCTTAGTTCATTTCCTTCTTCCTCTTCCAATGGGCTTGTCCTACGATTAGACTTGGCTCTTCACATCATCGGCATCCTTTTCTTTTCCTCTGCTTGACCCCAAGTACTATGTAGATAACTATTCTCAGAGGTCAGAGGGCACCTGTAGCCATGGCATGAACCAGTCAAAGAGTTTTAGGAATTATTGACTGGACACCCTTCCCAGGGAGGTAGATAAATTGATAGGTTTATTTATTTATTTATTTATTTATTTATTTATTTATTTATTTATTTAATAGAACTCGACTCCAGGGATGGGGGTGGGGGTGGCACATGGCTTTAATCCCAGCACTTGGGAAGCAGAGCAGGTAGATCTCTGTGAGTTCAAGGCCAGCCTGGTCTACAGAGTGAGTTCCAGAACAGCCAGAGTTAACACTAGGGAAACCCTGTCTTGAACAAACCAAAACAAAGCAAAACAAAACAATGACAACAACAAAAACAAACAAACAAAAAAACAACCTCCACTTTTGGAACTTCTCAATAATGTCTTTATTTTGCCAACTATAATTTTTAGGCTTAAATCTGAAGAGACACAGACTCCATTTTAGGCCTGAGGCTTCATCTCAATCTTGCCCTGGGCCTGATCCTGAAAAGTCATAAATTCTAGGAGAAAGCCATAAAAGCCCCTCCACCCAAAGGGCAACCAGTCAGAGATGAGGGCAACCACAATGTAGCCACAGGAATGCAGGAAGGCTTTAATCACAAGGCAGGACATATGCACCCGGTACCCTCACATGCCAGGAGGTACGAGGGTGTCTTACCTTGAAGTTAGCCAATCACAAACCAAACCGTGTAACTGTCTCACTGACCACCAATCATGTTTCCTATTACCTCATCCATGCTAAAATTCTCCTTACAACCTATAAAAAGGCCAGTAAGCCTTTGTTCAGGGTCACCATTTTCTTGAATGGCTGACCCCTGCATGCAGAATTTTTCTTTCTCAAAATAAAAGTGCCTTTACTGTTTGCATACATGGTCTTGGTGGTCTTTGTGAGGCGATTTTCGGACTTTACAAAATCTACCCATAAAAATTCCTGGACCCAGTGGCTGAAGAAAGATCGGTATACAGAGAAATGCAGAAGGAATAGGCCAAAGTCCCTCTCATTCCATGTGTAGAGACGGCTTCTATCAGCATCCTGTGCAACTGATGAAAACTAAGACCATGAGACACATGTTTTTGATGAGCCATCCGTACCCTCACACCGGAGAAGGAGGGTGACGGCTGGGCTGTTCAGGAGCCCATAAGCAGGTTGCAGAGCATGATGGTTCTTCTGGATTGCTAACTTGGTAGGGTTTATTTTGTTCTGGTTTCTTCTCACGTGGAGGGGGTAGTCCCTGGAAACAGGGGCTCCAGGGTGAGGTGCAGGCACGGCTTCTATGCCTTATACACTTCTGTTGAATTTTATTTTATTTTATTTTTATTCTGAGATGAGTATGATGTTGTAATACATTTTTGATAAGGGAAGAAAGGTTTAGCTATTTTATTAGTTCAAGGAAAATTATGAAGAACAGTCTGGGTATGGGGCTCTACATTCTTACAGCAGCACACACAGCTCTGCCACATTAGAACACATGCTGGGAACGGGGCTGGCAGCACAGATGGTGCTTTCATGTTATTTTAGTAACAGTAATACCTATGATTAAAGGGAATGTGGAATGTGAGATGTATCCAGAACAAAGCAAACTCTACTGTACATCTGCATTTGAAGCCAGGTCCTATTAACATTTTACTATATGATTTAGTAACTGTATGTTTTTTTTGGAGGGGGGCTGGATATAGTACTGGAGATTGAAGGGGACTCAAACATGTCTGGCAAGCACTCTACCCACTGAGCTACATCCCCAGCCCACTTCCTACTTTCTGAGATAGATTCTCGTGATCCTCTGCTGAATTGTGATCACAGGCCTGCCGGAGTAGGCTGGGTAACAAGGCCTGCATTCCTTTGGGTCACCTCTCCTCACTCAGCCACACATCAGGAACACTCTCCAAACCTTCACCACACCCCGAGCCATGCTCGTGGGTCTCTTCTCACTAATCTGATGGTTGGTTCCCTATAGCAGAGCTAACCAGTCCCTCATCTGTGTTGACCTAATCTTCTTTTCTCTGTGTTGCTTGACGTAGCAGGTTTTGGATGGGGAGGGCTGGTGTCTGTCTAATTCACCAGGTTGGTATGAACAAAGCTGAGATAATAGCTATACAAAAGCTTTGGGGTGGAGAGGTACAGCCAGATGGCTCAGTGGGTTTAGGTGCTTGTAGCCAAGCCTCATAAGTTATATTGCCAGGACCCACACACTGGAAGGAGAAAAACTGACCCCCAGAATTGTCCTTTGATTCCCACATGTATGCTCTGATGGGTGCATACCCCAATGCACCCCAAACCAGACCAAACAAAAATATTAGGGACTGGAGAGATAGCACAATAAATACCTGAATTTTATCCTCAGCACTCAGACAAAAAGGTCAGGCATGGTGGCACATGCTAAAATATCAACTCTGGGGTGGTCGAGAGGATCCCTGGTGCTCACTGGCCAGCCACACTAACCTAATAGGTTCCAGACCAATGAGAGACCCTGTCTCAGGATGGACAGTGTTCCTGAAACTACACTGTGCATTGTCCTCTGGTCTTATATACAGGTGCACCCCTGTGCACCGAGCAAAAGCAAAGTTCTAGAGCATCAACTGTCATATAGAGGCATTAAGTAAAAGACTTGTTAAAAACACTGGAGTGAGTATACTTAGATTTCTTTGCAGATTTGCCATGTTTTTGTTTGGATGGAATCTTAGGAGTAATACGGCAGAGTCAAAAGTACGCTCACAACCTTGCTCTGGGCATGCTATCGCTAGGCAGTATCAGTCATAAGCCAAAAATCTGGTCTGAGGAGTATGTGTCCAAGGTGAGTTTGCTCCCTGTCCTTACCCGCTTTGGGCAATTTATTTTAATTGATCATTACAGAGAAAACATGACCTCACCTTAGCTTTTAGTTCTTTAATTACTAATGAGATCAAGCAGCTTGAATGTCATATAAATATTGTACATTTAGTGCCTCTTTTGAGAATTCTTATTTTTTCTCAGTTGTATTTGTAGTCTTTAAGTAATTTTAAATTTTCACATAATTAAAAGCCAGTCTTTTTTATAGTTATATTGAAATCTTTATATCACCTGGAATTCATTGGGTGTTTGGGTTGGTGAGCTTCATTTTTTTCTAAATAGCATATTATGCAAGGGTCTCTATCACCATGAGGCAAGCAGTAGGTAAGTCAGGGTGGGCCAAGAGGGTATTCAATCCGAGTCTAAAATGCTTTGTCAGCACAGCAAGTCCTAGAGCCGGTCATCAGAACTGAGCGAAGTCACAAAAAAAATCAAATATGTTCAAGTCTACACTTAACTGAAACAATAGGACAATAATTTTCATCACTTGGAAACTACTTTTTCAGCTTCTTCAACCCATGAAGTCAACAAAGAAGTTCTGGATACCGAATTTTCAAGTGAGAAAAAGGAAATGCTTCTCAAGTGTAATGTGCCATTTAAAAAATTCCAGCACTTACGGGCTCAGCGGTATAAGGGCACTTGCTGCCAAGCCTGATGACACTGAAATCCTTGGGAGCACACAGTGTAAGAAGAGGACTGAATCCTGCAAGTTGTCCTTTGACCTCAACACTCATACATATATGTGAATAAATATAATAAAAAATATGAGTCTACATTGATGGTATCATTGAAAACTATCTAATTTCTAGGCTACAGAGTTATATTTTATGTGAGTCAACCTCATCATTAGCGCCATCAATTTTGGAACACAGGAGTTTCTTATTGTGGAAACCCACTGGAGGTCAGAGAAAGCTCTTGCTAATAAAGGGGGAAATATGCAAGTGCACTTTCTGAACAGCATATGCATAACTTAGGTGTCTGCGTGGGTTGTTTCTCAAACATTAAGAACCCTCGTGCAATATCTTGAGTCTACAAAAGAAGAAACTCATGTTGAAGATAATGACTTCTAAATACCTGAACCTCACAGACTTAATGAGATTGTGTGAGTGATTGTGAGTCAGGCCCAACAGGGGCTATTTAAAGTTTACTATGTTTTGTAGGCCAGAACACACACTTAATTGTCAGGGAGAATCACCATTCTTAGATAAGTTAGTATTCTGCTTCCTTGCTCCAGTGGGTCATTCCAACCCACCCACACACACACACACACACACACACACACACGTTTGAAGTAACCCACTTAGAGTCCAGCTCACTCCACCATGCTCATATGAGGAACAGGACCCCAGCACAGCCGCTGTTTAACTCCAGGTTGTCATTGCTAGTGTCCTGCTAGATGTAACCTCAAGCTAGAATGCAGCCAAGGTCAGCTGGGTAAATAGTTTCCACTCCTATAAAATCTCATGCTTTGAAATATCTTATAACCACAAATAAATTAACTTCAATTTAAGGTTAATGTTAAAGTCACATATGTGCTTAGATGCCCCAAATTGGCTTCAAGGATTTATCTGCATGCAATTCTGTTACAACCCTGTCTTAACCTCGTGGTATATTCTTGGAAAGTTTCCCCACCCCTACCACAGGGCATGAGACCTTCTCTTAAAATCCTAAAATTATCATATGAAGACATTTAACTTTGCCCTTTTGCTCTTAGAATGGGGGGGGGGGGCTCTAAACCTTATGATCGCAAATAACTTTACAACCCAACAAAGTGAATTTCTGAGAAGCATCTAACTCAACACACCCAGAGTTCTCTACAGCAAAACCATCTGAAATAGAGCCTTTGTACTTTATTAGGGGCTGAAAAGCAGAAAAGCCACAAGGAGACAGCACCTGTGTCATGGAAACTGTTCACCTTCAGGTGCATTGCCTAAGGGGTGCGGTCTGTTACAGGCCTCCTTCAGCAGGAGAGGGAACTTGAGAGATGTGAGAGGGAGACTGTGTTAGAGCTCAGGCTCACCACAGCCATGTTGGCATGCTCAGAGGACTGAAAGAGCTTTGTCCTGTCAGCACCATGTGTGCAATATAAGCCTGTAGCTCTGCATGGCAAAAACAATGCACTAGAAATCACTTTACAAAGAGAAGAGTTAGGGGAAATTGCTTTTGTTGTTTGTTTTTTAAAAATAACCTCACATGTACCCCAGGATGGCCTAGAACTCACTACAGAGTTGAGGATGACCTTGAACTCCTGATCCTCTGTCTCTGCCTCCAGGGAGCTGGGATCACAGCTGTGACTCACATCTAAATGAGGAAGGGCTGTTCTGCTTCACAGTTCTATGGTTCTGACCCATGATGGGGAGGGCCCCACACTGTGGACTTAAGGGAATGAAACAGGTCATGAGGGGAAAACATAGGCGGTTGGAGGGGTGACCACTCACCTTATTGGGCAGCAACTGCGAGACAGAGGAAAAGGAGAGGGAAGGGCCTAACTTTACTGGGGTGTACCCCCCAATGACATAACTTCTGTCTACTTGAACCCACCTCTCAGAGACTCCTTTACTTCCTAGTAGCACCTGGAAACCAAGTCTTTGACCCTGAGGCATAGGAGAGATTAAGATCCAAACTATAGCACCAGGGATGGAATCATATAATCAAATCAGCTTAGGTCACTTGTTCAACCACAGGGTCAGAGGGGATGGTTGTTATGAGGGGCCAAGTCTAGACCAGTGGTGACTGCTTGAGAGGGTGTGGGTCTTTGCCTGGTTGCCGGTCACTGCTCAGGAGGTGGAGAATAGTCATTTAAAAAATGTATTAGAGTTGTGGTTAGCTTTAACTCTCAGTTTTATACAACATAGAGTTATCTGGGAAGTGAATCTCAGTTGAGGATTTGCCTAGATTAGACTGGTCTATGGGAATGCTTGAGAGGGGGTGCTGTCTTGATTCTTAATTGATATAGGAGGATGCAGCCCTTTCTGGGCAGAGCTGTTCCCTAGGCAGGTAGCTGTTTAAGAAAGCTAGCTGAGGGGTTGGAGTGAGGCTCGGCAGTTAAGAGCACTGGCTGATCTTCCCGAGGACCCAAGTTCAATTCCCAGCACACACATGACAGCTCACAACTGTCTATAACTCCAATCCCAGGGGATCTGACACCTTCACACCAATGTACATAAAATATTTCTTTTTAAAAGGAAGCTAGCTGAGTACAAGACAGCCTGTGAGCTAGTCAGCAAGTACTATCCTCGGTGGTTCCTGCCACGTTTCTTTGTCTATGAAGAGTAAATTTCTTGGTCAGAGGTAATGTCTTGTGTAACAGCAAGCATATGTAGGCAGGCCTTCAAGTTCCTGCTTTAAGTAACCCCAATAATGGACTGTGACCTAGAATTACAAGTAATCAACCTTCTACCCACCATTGATTTTGGTCAGAGTATTTGTCACAACAACAGAAATGAACTGAGACCAGCAAGAAGGGAATCAACTCTCGACATATCTATGGATAGTGAAGAGATCAGAACAGACTTCATACACAAGCCATGACTTTGACCTAATGGGCTGCCAGGCAGCAGGCAGTACAAGACGTAATTAAAGGCTTCATAGTAGGCTGATTAGGAAGAAGTTGTGGCAAAATTAAGTGATCTCTCTTATGGCCCAGGGTGGCATGCCAGCTTTAAGAACAATGGCTCTGTAGCATCTGTGCCAGACTCATGCTGTTAGTGTAATGGAACTCTGTCGGGGCATTAGCAGCACATTAAGTCACTGCAATGGAGCTGTCTCATGTTGACTCGTCCAGTATTTCATTAATGAATATCTAGTTTTGTTTTTGTTGTGTAACCCCACATCTAGTTTGATACTTTATGGGTTTTACTAACGTAGTAAAATGTAGTAGTGGACTACAGTATACACTATACTAGCTTGACTCATCATCTTTCATGAGGGAGCCACGCAGTGCAGCTCACTCTAAGAAACTGTGCTGACTTCTCTTAAATCCGAAAGCTACTCTTTCCTCGTTGGAGCTCAACACTAGGATTCCTTCCACTTGTTTCATATGATACAGTGTTGAGTCCTTTGGATAGCTGGTCCTGGAGAGGAGCAGTCTTCTTTAGCAGGTGCACATCTCCTATCAGCCCCTTTGTGAGTATGCATGCCCTTTGCTAAGGATCATGGACAGGGTAGTCACTTCAAACTTGAGTGTCTGGTGGACTCAAGAGGCCAGGGTGGAGCTGTGAAGATGGCTCTGTCAGGAAAGTGCTTGCCTTGCAAGCCTGAGGACCGAAGCTTGATCTATAGATCCCGTTTTGCTTTTACATGCTTGTAATCCTAAAACCAGCGAAGCAGAGACAGACATATCCTCTGCTGGTCTAGTTGATGAGTTTTCAGATTTAAAAAAAAAAGATGGGAGGTACCTGAGGAATGACACCAAGGTTGGTTTACTGGCACCAGTATGCACGTGAGTAGTGCGAGCGTGTGTGTGCACGGGCGAGCACACACACGCACACACAGACACAGCACACATATAAGAACACCCACCCTAAACATACACATACACAGAATCAAGAGGGACAAGGTGGATAAAATAAAACTCATGGATCTAGGGGCTGAAGACATGGCTCAGTGGTTGAGAGCACTGGCTGCTGCTCCAGAGGACCCAGGTTCAACTTCCAGCACCCACATGACAGCTCACAACATGTCTAACTCCAGTCCCTGAGAATACGACACCTTCTTCTGACCTTCATGGACACTTCATGCAGCGCACAGACATACACAAAGGCACAACACCCATACACAGAAAATAAAATGCATAACTAAAAATTAGTCTCAAGAAGTAACTGCTACTGATCCAGTGAGTCTTAGCAACATGCCATCAGCAACAAGGGAGAGGCTATGAGGTCCCACCCTTCTCTGAGAAGCTATTAACAATTAACGGATGTTTGGGGAAGGGGAGCCATTTTCTTCAGAGGTTTAGTCACTAGTAAGTTTCTCTGCTCCGGTAAATGATCCCTCACCAATCCTCATGCTGGCAATTTCAATTAAACTCGGTGGCTCCCAAGAAAACAACAACAATAAGCAAAGCAAAACAAAACAAAACAAAACAGACACAAAAATAAAAGAGGGCTTGTTGGGAAGACTGAATTCAGGGGGTAGGCGAGCACAGGACAGGGTGGTAGGAGGAGGTAGAAGCAAACAGGATGCATTATGTACATGCATCGAATCATCAAAGAATAACAAATATTTTAAAAAAAATGGCACCAGGACTCAAGTGTGTGGTCTGGTTGCTAAAAGGCAAAGAGAGGTCCTCCACCCCATGGGCTCTGCAGCTCAATCGTGGCCTCTCTGGGAACTTCATCTTCCTTTAGTTTGTTGACTATAGTGGGAAGGGAAGTGAATCACCCAGATCCTCCCCAAGGACAGACTGATACCCCCAGTATCACCCAACTTTCTTAGAATCTGGCTGCCACATCTCGGAGGCCACTTGGCCAGAGACCCACAGTCCTCCTGGAGAGCATGGTGGTCAGCTGGAGGACACTAATGGACATTTCTCACTTTGGTGCTTCCCACCAAGCTCACAACAATCCCTGGGACTCCGCTGCCTGCTGCTGCTCCCTCACAGGTGCTGGTCTCTAATCAGCAGCTGGCCCTTCACCCCAGGCAGCATCTGCTCCTGGAGAGCTGACTGCAAAGCTGGCCTGACCCTGAGGCCCAGTGTGCTTTGTAGCTGCCCATGCATGAAAATGCTCCTGACAGGCTGCACAGCCCTGCTGCTTCCAGGCACCCAGACCCTCTGCTGTCATTGCTGTCACAGTAACCAGATGACTCAGAGCAGATCCCTTGGACACAGGGGAGTAAGAGACATTTTCAAACAGTAACCTTTTCAGCATTGCTTTCACCCCAACAGTTTCTGAACCACCTCACTGATCAGTGCTCACATCAATGCTGTGTAGCCATTTCCTGCCAAGGGAAATATTCCATTTTTTAAGGTTCTAGAAGAAAATAAATCAAGTCTCAGGAACGTCCTGAAGCTTACAAGACTCACAAGGCCCCTCCTCATGGTTCTATACGTAGTAACAATTTCTGGGAGAGATGAGATTATTAGCTGATCTGCCTGAAAGCTCCAGGGCTGCAGCTCTCCTGAGCTGTCACCCATGCTGGGGTGAGCTTTTCAATGACATAGCTGCCTTCTTGTTACCATGTTTCTGTGAGTAACCCCAATAAACTTAATAGTTTAATAAACTAGACATTGGATATGATCTCTTTTTTGGTCTGTTGTGGGTACCCTGTCATTTCTTCTAATATGTGAATCAATTCATCATAATCCTTTTGTGGGCATTATTACTCTGGTTCTGTAGGTGAAAAAAATCCAAGCACAGAAAGTCACTCCATTAGTGAGGTTCGGTGCTGGATTTAGATTTGGGCTTTGCAGCCAGTGCTGAGTGGCTCCTCAAGTTACTTAGGACTGGAATTCTGGGAAGATCTTGTAAATACAGACCACAGTCCTTACTCCTGGAGTTCCATATACAAGGAAGCCAGAGATAGGATTTGAACCTCTGAATCTCCAACAGCTTCCATGAAGCAGCTGCTCCATGGACTCCCCCTCATTGGCTACCTCTGTGATATACCATTGAACTCCTAAGTAAAAGAACAGCTGCCACCATGTAAGACACATTTCCCCACACCTAGAATCCTAAGAGTTTTCAAACATGGCCTTCGGGGAGAACAACTCTCCAGGAGTTCTTGGCACGCATCTCTACCAAATACTTTCATCTCCTGCTGCACAGGCCCTCTCTGCTACACCTGGGCAGTCAAATATCCTGCTCCGTGTCTTGACGGTAGGGCTCAGCACCAACTTCCTTGGATGTCAATGGGAACCTGGAACTGATAGACAAGGGTCACTGTGCTGGAGGAATGCACATTCATTAGTCACCTTATGTGAAACTTAGAAAAGAGAAAGTCAAAGCAGCAAGATGGCTCAGAGGTTAAAAGCACTCACCATGCAACCCTGACCACCTGAGTTTGATCCCCAGAAATCATGCTCAAAGTCATCCTCTGACCTGCACAAGCGTGCTACAGAACGCATGCACCTGCACTCACACAATATTGGTAAAAATAATAAAAACTAACAAAAAAAAAAGCTGCCTGTAGTAAGCCAGCTAGAAAATGCTCTACACATGGCATTCAGAAATTTTGTAACTAGAGATTATGACAGCACCCACAATTAAAACAACAGTGAGGATGTCTGTAATCCCTTCCAATTTTAAAAACCATAAAGTGGTCTGTTGGGGATTTTTAAGGGTGAATCTTCTACTTGCTCATTAATTCACTGTTAATATTTAACAACAGGACTAGCTTTGCACTGGCAGAAACACACATCATCCTAACTGCAGTAACATTAACCACTGATGTTTTCACCATCCATACATTCCCAGGAACTGAAGCCTTTCCCACCCTCTGGCGTTTGGTTTTCACATCATCTCTGTGAAGTAAGATGATCTAGTGAGTCTCTGTGGCCAGGGTGGCCCTTGGAGGACAAGGACCCGAGGGTCAGCCCTGCCCCAGGCAGAACGTATACCCCAGGCCTCTTCCAAATTGCTCTGCCAAACAACTTTTCATCTCGTGGGAATTTTGTGTCCTAGGCTAATATGTCAAAATACTTACCTGTAATTTTACTTAACGCACACAAAAAAATCTATAAGGAAGTTAAAAATTACTATCAGTTTTGGTTCTCTGAGGATTCCAGACAGGATGTCTGCTGCTTGGACCTGGAGCCCTGAGCAAGGGAACTGAATTTGTCTCTAAGGACTCTGGGATACACAACACCTGGAAAGTGATATTCCATTCTGTGAGTGACGAGGGGACCATGT
This sequence comes from Cricetomys ansorgei, assembly GCA_026225945.1. Lineage (NCBI taxonomy): Eukaryota > Metazoa > Chordata > Mammalia > Rodentia > Nesomyidae > Cricetomys > Cricetomys ansorgei. The sequence goes on along the minus strand of JAMJFZ010000435.1, from coordinate 4,589,726 downwards.
GCACTGTGGGGTTGTAATATTATTGTTCATTTTCCTTAATGTGCTGAGACCCGGGACTTATGTAAAGACTCACCCTTGGCTTCTTACCAGGACCACCCTCTGCTGTGATTCTTACCCTCAAGCACTTGGAGCAAAGATGGCACCTGGCCTCATGTCAGTTGAAATGTGTCAAACTATACAGTTGCAATAACCATGTTACTGCACCAGTCAGAAACCAGAAATCCAGTTTCTGATAAACAGAACACAGCACCAAAAAAACAAAGACAAAACAAAACAGGAAGTCTAAAAAGGATAATTTAATTCTAAAGTGTGAAGGTTTTCATAGGTGTTTACAACTCCCAAGTTTGCAGATACATTCAGTTTACACATTTAAACTTTACTTTTTTAAAAATATATGTATATTTATTTAGCTGCTCAGAGCACCAGCTTAAATGGTTTCTGCACTGACTGCCAAATATGAAAATCCCATGAAGCCACTGTTTGGTGCAGTCTTTAGAGCAGTTCAGGGTGTTATGTCTGCATAATACTTAGGGAATTCCGAGAAGCAACAACCTGGAGAGCCTAACCTCACGGCTTTGAGCCAGTTAAACATTCATTGCTGTGTCGATTAGGGATGAGAGAAGCATGGAAGAGAGCTGAGTGTGGTAGCACAGAACTGTCATCCCAGCACTTGCAAGGCTGAAGTCAGAGGATGGTGAGTTTGTATCTAGCCTGGAATTCAGAGTGAGTCTGTGTTTAAAAAATAGAGTATCGGGCTGGAGAGATGGCTCAGTGGCTAAGAGCACTGACTGTTCTTTCAGAGGACCTGGGTCCAATTACTAGCACCCTCATGACAGATCACAACTGTCTGTAACTTCAGTTCCAGAGTTCTGAATCCCTCACACACCAATGCACATAAAATGAAAATAAAATAAAATAAAAATAAACAAGTCATTACAAAAATAATATATCAATGAAAAAAGAAAAAGCCTAAAAATGGAAATAACAAAGGTTCCACATCATATTTAACTTATCCTTCTTAGAACAAATCTGAATTCCTGATTTGTTCACAATAAAGATTAAGAAGTCAATCAAATGTACCTGAAATAAAAAGCTGTGAGAAATCTAAACTGTAGTTCAAATTTACAGTACACATGTTTATAAGAACATGTACACTATTGGGGAAAAGGTCATACAACTTTCCCTGAATCAGAAAATAAAAAAACAAAGCAAGAACATCTATGCAAAAATATTCATGAGCAATATGACTTCAAGGTGAGGATGGGAAGACTTCTAACGATGTGAGAAAATTAAATACGTTAGTCTCATCTTACAGAAGAGATTTGCAATGTTTACAAATGTTTTTTTGAGAGGAGGAAGATTCATTCACAAACAAATCAACTTGTTGGTTATCTAAAAATATCTTAAGAGGTTGCCAGAAACAAAAACAAAAACAAAACAAAAAAGTCAAAAAGCTGTGAATGTCTTAAAAAGATACAGAAAAGAGAATTGGCAGATGGAGGCGTGTGGTGGAGGAAGGGTGGCCCAGGAGAATGAAGAACGTGGTGGAGGAAGGGAGATTTATCAGCATGGAAGGTTATGTGGAGTGGGGGCTCCATCAGCATGGAGTGACTTGTCTGCATAGAGGAACGCAGTGAGTGGGGCAGATCCACCAGCATGGGGAGTATAGGGAGTGGGGGACCCATCTCCATGGAAGGTCCCCTCCACAATTTACTCAAAAACAGTGTTAGGGGAGGGAAGTCATGATTTCTTATATCCTCCTCTGATGCCAGCCCTATTAGATTAGGGCCTTATCCTAATCCCACACTCTAATTGCCTTTCAAGTCTCAGATACCATTCCATTAGACCTCCATGCTTCAATGTGTGGATTCTGAGGGACCAAATTCAGTCCACCCCCCAATTTGCCTCCACAGCAGTGGCAGGATTTCACACTTGTACCCCAAGTTCACCAGCGCACCAACTTCTCTACATCTGTCAGTTGTTTTTGACAGTCACTGTCTAAGGGTGGGAGATGTGATTACACCCCTCCTTATGCAGCCTGGAAACTGCGGCTGGGGTTACCCTGGTGCATGTTGCTTTTCTCTGTCAGTGGTTTTCAGTATGCCCAGCATGCCAAGTGATACAGATGGGAAGTGGGAAACAAAAGCCAGCACCCATGATTCAGAGAGAGAAAACCTGAGTCACCTACTAGAGCAAGCTGGGTTGCACTCTTCAGGGTGGACTGCAGCCCCTACACAGGCATAGCTGCTAAGGATCACAATTGAAAAGATGTAGAGCTCCCAATGACTGGAGCCATTTGCAGCCCTGGGGGTCTTACAGACACTGAGCACCTTCAGAGCTGTTCACTGTTGGCTTCTGATGGAAAAAAAAATCCTGTAGGGAAGCATGCTTGTGGAGCCACAGGCCCGATGAGAGGGAATTTACCCTGTTTACCTTAATCCTACTACCTGGGCCCTGGATTCACTCAAAATGATTGCAAAACTCAAAGTCAACTCAACTCAGTAGGGCCTCTTTGAAGAGGCCCAAGCATTCTTGAAAGTACTGTGGGTTTCTTTGAAACCCAGTTTTGCACAAAAACATCTCGAATTGAAAGGCATTACGGATTCCTTCTAAATGTTTTAAGTTTGTGACTTGGGATATTTTCTGGACTACTGTGCTCTACCCAGCAAGTCCCACAAAGGACTACATTCTTCATTCATTAGTTCACTAAATGCAGATGAACACCTTGCAGAGAAACAAGTCAGTGCATTAGCTGCTGTAGACAGGCAAAAAACAGATGAACAAACTAAAACAAGCTGGGCACAGTAGTGCCTGTAATTTCAGCCCTCAGGAGTGTCTGAGGCAGGAGAACTGGTGTGAGTTTGAAGCAAGCCTGTGCTACCCACCAAGACAGTGTGTGTGTGTGTGTGTGTGTGTGTGTGTGTGTGTGTGTGTGAGCACGCAAGTGCGCACGCGTGGTGTTAGGAGATGTATTAGTTGGTAAAAGTACTTGCCTTGCAATCATGGGGATCTGAGTTCAATTCTCAGAACACATGTAAAAATGCCAGGCATGCTGACATGTATTTGAATCCCAGTGCTGGGGGGAGCAGGGGGGAGGTTAGAGGCAGGATGATCCTTGGAGGCTCAGCAGCCTGCCAGTCTAGGCTAATTGTCGAGCTCCTAGCCAATGAGAGACTCTGCCTTAAAGAAGGTGGGTACTGCTCCTGAGCATGACACTGAGGTTGTCCTCTGCTCTCCACTCATGCTTGCATACGTGCACATACACTTAAGCAAGAAGGGGAGGGGGACGGAGGAAAGGGGAGGAATGGTAAAAAGAAGGGGCTCACAGAGAACTAGGGCATGCTAGTAAGAATAAGAGACGGTTAGGTACAACTAGGAGGGAAAGGTCACTCACAGGCAGAACTACCAGGAGAGACTTGAACAACAGGAGCTGTGAGGTCTGTGGAGAGGGAGAGGAGGGGCATGCTAAGATGAAGGGTTCTAAACCACCAGCACCAGAGCTACAGGAAGCAGGATGGGAACAAGGACCAGTCAAGGGTAGAGGTAGGAAGACTGGCCAGGTATGAAGTCCAGGATTGCTGAGGAGACTGTTTCATGCTATTGTTATTAAAATCATTGTGTGCTTAGCATTTACTCTTCCCTGTGTGTAAAGCCTGGGACAACTTTCCAGCTGGGTAACTCTCATTACACACATGCAGACTTTTAAATGAAAATAAACTTTTAAATGTGAATTGCAGCTATCAACCTAAAATAGTTGGTGGGGAGTTTGGGAAATAAATCAAAGGCCTGCCTGTGCATCAGAGGGAAGAGCTGGGGGTGGGGGTGGGGAGTCCTTGTTGCTATATTTACATAGAATCACCCCTCTTCCTCAAGTGGCTGGCACTGAGAAATGAGCAAGGGAAGAATTCCAGATATGCTTAGCCTTTCAGATCTATAAATAGCACGCCTGCTATTTATATGTAACCTACTTACAAACACCCTTTATGAAGTGGCTACCTGGGACAGACAGTCAGCACAATTGGGTAGAATCTCACAGCTCCTGTAGGGACAGAAAGTTTCCTTGTGCTGAGAGGATGGCTCAGTGGGTAAAGCACTTGCTTCACAAGACAGATGACCTCAGTTCAGATTCTCAGAACATGTGAAACCAAAGCCAGTAGCACAATGTAATCTCAGCACGCCCCTACCAGGAGACGGGAAGTGGAGACAAGACTCTCTAGGTGCTTGAAAGCCAGCTAGCTTGTCATAAGAAGCCGTGGATACCCCATCTCAAAACAAAGTAGAAGGTGAGGACTGACATGCAAAGTTGCCCCGAGTGTAAAAAGTAAGTCGTTACAGTTCATTTTCAGTATGGCGTGTGCAGATAGCTAGTTAGAGTCCAGGTGAGCAGGAGGCACCAGGCCCTCTCTCCCTTGCTTATTCCTGCTGTGTCACAACACTTGAGACTGGGGCTGTCTGGCATTAAACTGAGAAAAGGGGGAGGTCTCAAGCCCCAAAATATTCGTTAAATAAGGCTTTGATCCTAAGGTAGTCTGGAGTATGCGACACTGCAGAATCATCAGAAGACCTTGCCAATCAGTAAGATGGGGAATTTGGGAAGGGGGTTATGCTGGACTGTGACTTTCTAAAGTGTCAGCCTATGAGAAAAAGAGAGCAGGGATTTCTCGAGATCAGGTACTTCAGGGGGTGGAGAGATGGCTCAGTGGGTAAGAACATGTGTTGCACTTGCAGGAGTCCTGGGTTCGACTCCCAGCACCCACATGGTGGTTCACGCTATCTGCAACTCCAGTTCAAGGGAATCAGATGCCTTCTTCTGATCTCTGTGGACACCAGGCATACAGATCATGTACAGACATACATGTAAGTAAAGCATACATACACATAAAATAAATCTAAAAAAAAAAATTAAACTACCATCTTTTACCAAATGAGCACACAAGCCATCTTTGCCCTTTGTGTTGGTGTCCCTTTTTCCTTTGCCTTCACTGGTTTCTCATTTAATACCAAGTAAGGGTCTTGTTTTCCACAGGAAACACACACACACACACGTGCACACACATATGAATACACACATAAATACACACACAATAAAGAAAAGATAAGCAGTCTTCCCAGCAACACACCATCACACCCAACACAGGCCCTGGCAGGTTTTGACAGCAGTACGTGATACTGAGTCTTTATGGCTGAGAGGAAACCTGTGAAATAAAACATACTATTACATACTATTATTTCATGCAAATATTCAAGCACTCACACAAGTACAGAAAATAACACCACAGAAACTGGCAAGACGGTGCAGACAGAGAGACAGGAAGAGGGTATCTGTGATCCCTGCTCTTTAAGGTGAGGTGGAAAGCAGAAACAGGAGAACCTCCTGGAAGCATACAGGCCAGCCAGTGTGGAGTATGTGGCACTGTAGAATCACAAGAGAAGACCCCCATCTCAACAAGGTAGAAGACCCCAAGAGTTGACCTGTGACCACAAGACATGGCTGTGAACAGATGCGTGTACACTGACACATGCCATTGCCACCCCTTCCAATAGTAATAAAGAAAATCACACCACAAACTCCCACATGCTTCTTCACAGATGCAACAATGGAGACTGGCTAAGGATGTAACTAGGCGGGTAGAGCATGGCCTAGCATACTCTAGGCTCTGGATTCCATTCCCAGCATCACTTGGGGCTGTGGAGGCACACAGACCTGTGGTATCGTCCTTACTACTCCGGAGGTGGAGGCTGGAGATTCAGGATGTGAAGCTCAGCCTCAGCCTCGGCCAGCTCAGAGCCAGCCTGGGCTGCCTAGACCCTGTCCCACAACAAAAGTTAGATTGTTACTTTTAAAATACATTTAAAATGATGTTATCACATTTGTATTCTTTTGTCATTTTTTTGTTTCCATCCTAAAGTGTTATAAAGCAAGTTCCAAGAACAATGTGTAATCCCACTTGAGAGGTGGAGGTGGGCAAATGATAATTCAAGGTCACTGTTTGGGGCTAGCCTGGGCTTCATGAGGCCTTGTCTCGAGAAAACTTTCAGACTATCATTTCTTCCAACGTCTTCCTCATTTGTCTCTTATGTCTGAGAATGACTTCTTAGATCAACTTCATGGCTCTTACACACTTAGCCTTAGTAATTTTTCATGTCACCTGATAGGAGTTTCTCACCAAACTACCCTACTGTCTCAAACATCTTTTTGTTTTGATGGGTTGTTTAAGCAAAAATACAAGGAAGGTGGCACGCTACACTTCAAGGCAGTGCTCTTAGGAACACCAAGTTTGTGGCATTCTTCTCGGCACCTGCATTTTGCTATGCTCTTGATTTTCTGTTTGAAAGGGATTAAGCTTAGTATGGTGCCTGACACCTGTGACCCTAGCACTTGGAGGCTGAGAGAGGTGGATCACAAGAGGAAACCTGGGCAGCAAAGGAGACCCTGCTGTCTCAACAACACACAAAAGCATCAGGCTGACTTTCTTATAGAATGAACCACACCCTGTGTCCACCTCTTTGTTTCCTCTGAGTGTTGCTTAATGGTCCCTTTGTGCCCTGAACCGTGTTTTTGGATTGGATGCTGTTAGTTTTCTACGTTTAGCTTTCTTTCTAAAGATGGGAAGAACTAACCTCTATTGCAGCCTAAGCACTTGCTACCATGTAAACTTAAATATGCTATTATCCTTTCCGGGTTGGGCTCATTAGTGTGCTCCTGAGTCGACCAGCAATTGATGGGGTTGCCAAGAGAACTAAACAAAGAGAAGCTGGGAAGGCCCTGGCATCTCCTGGCATGGTGCCTGTGGACCGTGATGCTTCACAGCCGATGGCCACCTGCTTCCCTCTTCCACTTCATCTTGAGAGTGTAACTGAGGGAACCATGACTATGAAATTGCATGGGTGTTTTTCTATTCTATCCATGTGACTGTGATAGCCATTCTGCTCCTTACAAACTTCCCTCTGCAAATATGGTTCCTGACAATGAGCTGGTGGCCTGAGGATGATTAAGTACAAGGGCTGTCTGCCTCGGAATCACCCACGAGTCAAGAATGTGTCTTTGTGCGCTCTGCCTTAGATCAAGTACATAGGAAGGGAGGCTCAGAACCTGCATCTTATATGTGAGACATGGTTGGGAAGCTAGGAGATAGACTGGAAGCTGTGGAGCTTGTGAACTCGGGCCTGGGTTGCAAAATCACAAAATAGGCAGGCACTAACTTTCTTGGTGTGCAGCCTGTACACTACAGGTTTCCAATGGTCAACATTACTTTCCCTAGCCACTCCTCCCAGACATACACACCAACGCCATTTACCTTACTTAATGGGTAAACCGGTAGCTTCCTCCCCTCTCCCTCCACGGTGGTGGCACTGAGGATTGCATGCAGGGCTTTGGGTTTGTAGAGCTGCACCCCCCAGCCTTGACTTCGTAATTTTCAATGCCTTAACATAGTTCACGACTTCTCTCCTCCCCCTGGCCCCTTGCTGATTCCCTGTATTATGCAGTCAGCCTGGAGTCCGTGGGTTCCCATCTGGGGAGCGTCCTGGATAAACTAACATTACAGACTCACACTGAGAATCTTACTGCACCTTGGCGATGCAAGGTCGTCAGGGTGAAAGCTGAGGTCTCAGGAAGAAGGCTTCAAGAAGCCGGAAGTCCAGTGAGGGCAGTGTGGTCTGCTAGTGATCACTGTGAGAAGAGAGAGAAAGGAAACAGTGGTAGCGGCTACTGTACTCTCTCTGCCAGGTGCTCCGTCAGTGCCGGTTTGGATGCACAGCAACCACAGAGAAGGCTGCCTTGGACACTAGTCAGCAGGCTCTGAGGCCTGGAATGGGCAGAACGGCCCACTGTTTCCGATCTACAGTCCCTAATGACGTGGGATCTGCAGTGATAATAAAATAAAAATTTAAAATGGATACTGTTTTGCCACGCCTAGTGCCTTAGCACCACACAGGCTACAAAACCCTGAAGGCAAAAAAGCTTCCAGGAGCATCCTAGGCGCAGGCTCTCAAATCTCGCAACAGATCCGCAATGCCACCGCGGTCTACGGGACTCTCGCGAGAACCTGGCACTCGGGCTTCCGGCTGGCAAGGGGGCTGGCGGCGTCGCCCAGGACAACAGCGATGGCGGCCGCGGAGGCCGGGCGGCTCTTCTCGCTGGAGCTGCTCGTGGACTGGGTGCGGCTGGAGACCGGGCTGTCCTCGTGCGCCGCGCGCCTCGCCGTGGCGTTTCGCCTGCTGGACTTCCCGCCGCTGCTCGTCCTCCCGCCTGCCGCTCCCGGCCGGGAGTCCCAGAGCGGCGCCATCCTCTTCGGGCGCGGCAAGGCCTGCCTACTGCGCCTGCGCCCCGCCGCCCTGCGTCGCCCGCGCCTGCGTGCCGCGCTTCTGCAGCTGTCCGGGGGCCCCGCGCCTTCGCCGTGCCTGTTGGGGGCTTGCGACCTCCCCGTGGTCGCCTCCCTGAGCCGGCGGGGTACATTCGCCCTGCGCGGCCCTGCGGGAGAGCGCGTCGGGGAATTGGCGCTCTTTTACCGCCTGGCCGACCTGGGACGCTTCCCCCCGGGGGCTTCGGACCCACGACACCCGCTGAGCCCTGCTAGTATCACGGGTTCTGAGGCCCTGGAGGTGTTGGAGCCATGCACTCGGGAGATCTCGAAGCCGTGCACCAAAGAGACTTTTGCCACATGCCTACAATGTCCCTCTAATGGACGCCGCTTGGAGGCCGCAGAGCCATATGCCAAGGATACCAACAGCTGGTCTGCAGGGGACTCAGACCCCACAGCTGTCCAGAAGTCCAGGTTAGAAGCAATCTTACACATTAAGGCCAGCTCTGGGGATATGGCTTCCACACCCATCGCTTCTGCCCCTTGTTCACCTGCTCCCAGTGGGAGGACTGGCAGTCCCCTCAGCCCTGAGGTCACCGAGCTGGACTTTGAAATCAACACCTTTTGCCCTCCTCCTCTGTATTACACTCACCCGACTCAGGAAAAGACACCTTCTGCCCAGGTTGAAATCACTATTAAGCCTCAAAGAAATGAACCTGAGGAGCTGGATAGTATTACACCGGAAACAAAACTTGTAGGTCTTCCCTTACATCAGGTGAAACATACAAAATCTGCAACACAAGAGAGCCCTCTGGTGCTTCTAAATCCTCCACAGATGCAGGGTCCAGGAGCAGTTAATGAAGCTGCTTGTCCCCCTCAGACTGAGCCAAGTACAGCCAATGCAGTAAGACAGCTGCCACTGTTGAATGCTTTGTTGATTGAGCTCTCCTTACTATGCAACCAGCCCATGGCATGTCCCACTGAAGTGCATCCCCACTTGGCCTGGTTGTACAGAGATGAACATAAGGAGCCAGAACCTTCTGCCAAGTCCAAGTCCAAGTCCACACCTCGGTCAGAATCGAAGAGCAACAAGCTTTCTGTGGGAGAAAATGGAAAGCCAGTGAGTCATCAGTCTAAAAAGAATCCCAAAAGTAAGCATTCAAAGAAGATCAGCAGTAGCCCTCCACCACAGGTTCTGAAGGGGAGGCTGCTTTATGGCTTAACAAATACACTAAGACTACGTTTAAAGCAAACAAACCCTGACATGTTAATTGTACATGAAAAGAGAGAGCAGTATAGAAAATCACAAATACAAGGTATGGGGCCAAAGTTCCAAATTCCATCATGGAAAGGCAAAGTATTCAGCTTGTCAACTCGAAGCCAGATGCCACCACAGCCACCTGAGGATAAATCTTCAGGCCCAAATAGGTCTTTGGATGAAGGTAGTGATACTTCAAGGCAAATCAGTGCAGGTTTTGATGAGTCAAGTTCAACTAAAGAAATGAAAGAGAGCCATGTTGTTAAAAAAGAAACATTTGGCCAGAGTGAAAACAGAACCAGTGATACTTTGTTGGAAGTAGGTGTGATACCTGCAGGTTCCATTATTCCAGAAATACTCCCTCACTCAAATATTCTGGGAGGAAAATTGAAAGTCCAAAGCCCATGGCTTCCCCAACAGGATCATGCTATTGACAGAACTGTAGATGAGGGAAAAGATGGGAGGCAAGCTAAAACCACAAACACTGGCATTGTGACTGCTGATACAAGTGGAAACAGACCTGCCAGTAGAAATGGTTCCTGTGAGAGCATCTCAGAGCTACAGTACAGGGATGAGTTGACCAGCCCTTGCTATTCTGAAGACTTCTGCACAACTGAGAACAACAGCAGAAGTCAGTCAGCTTCTGACAGCAGCACAGGGGCAGAAAATGCACAACATGGTTCACAGGCAAGCAAGTCAAGTGAAGCAAGACTGTCCACAAGGAAAAGCAGTAGACTGACTTCTGTGCTCAGCCCGCCCTTTTCCACTGGCTCACCAGTGTGTTCACATAAAAGATCTCATGTATTGAAGACTCATGATAGGAATCTGGAGGAAGCATCCAGTACCTCCACCAGTGACTTTTCTTCACAGTGGACAAATAAAAAGGAAAACCAGGCAGACCCAGTGACTACAGGTAGTTCAAAGGTCATGAGGAGAGGTCAGGACAGCTCCACTAAACTTAAAGCAGGAGCTGGTCAAAAGTCCTCTGAAAAAAGCCAGTCACCAAGGACATCGCAAGTGAGCTCTTACGAACCATCAAATTTGTCTGAGCTAGAACTCAAGTCCTTAGACAACAGTACATCAGATGACTTTGAAGAAGAGGTTGATGAGCTTGGATCACTAAATATTTCCAAACAGTGCAGAGATATCTGTGAATTAGTAATAAACAAACTTCCAGGATATACAGTGTGAAAGTATGCTACTTTCAAAACTAGTTTTATAACTGATGAGTGCTGATACCAAAAAGACTTAGTAACTCATGTATAACCTTAGTACATAACTTATGTTGATAGTTCTCTTAAGAAATGTAAATAGTTGGTCATTGATGTTTAGCTCCTTACCCTTCAAGCTGATCATACTCTGAAGTCACTGTCAAGCTTAGCAGTGATTCCTTTGTAAGATGCTTAAGATTAAAATATGTCTGTATATTCTCGGAAAGTATCTGTCTTGAAGTATAGATTATTCTAAGGTTGACTTTTCATGCACCATTGTAAAAAGGGCTTATTAATAAGTTTAGCACCAATTCTTAATGGGAATATGTCTTATAACGGATGTGTTAGAGTGTGAGATGCAGAAAGGCATTTGTGATACCTTCTGCTAAGAGCTTTTGGTTTATAGGCTTTCATGTTATTCTGTCCTTTTTAAATTTGTTTTTCCTTTTATAATACTTGATTAACACTTACTTGACCTTATGTTCTTTGTAAGAGATCCTGTCTTATTTTACACACCAATATTTGCGTAGTATTAATAAAGCTACTGAATAAAATGAATGAAGGCCTTGACATTTAAAATGCCTACTATAGGTTGTAGCACTAACACAAGAAGCATGGTAATTCCCTAATGGAGACATGTTTGGGTAAACAGTTTCAGGTGTTCTCAAGCATTTAGAAAGAACTAAACAAGGCTTCTTTGCACACAGTTTCATGTATAGGAGTTTATATTTTGTGGTTTCAGATTATTCAATATTTATTTCTAATGCAGGAAAGCTGGTTTTCATATACCTTAGTCATCAGTTCTTTATACTGTCTTTCAAAGATTCTAAACTTCATTCTTTGTAGGCATTTTCTTATAGTTGTGTTATACTGTAACTTTTAGACGTGGCTATTTTTTTAATCTGAGGCAAAGCTCTAATTTTCCTTTCTTTATGGATAGTTACTTATGTAGACATTTCCAAGTGATCATGATAGTAGGTAAGATTTACAGTGATGATAAGAAGAGTATGTTCTCATTGGGGGATCACTGTGAATAAAAGAGTAATGATGGGCATGAGCCTGACATTCTTGGGGGAGAGGATGTCATCTTGATGATGATAACATGTTCATGTTACAGTGGTGGAAAGGAAATTTGTTGCTCAAGTAAAGTTCCAGATTGTAGAGAGACTCAAACTCCAAGTGCATAGTCAAATAATGGGAGATAGGAGCAGTATAGCAATGGGTTGTGAGTGAACACCAAAAAAGTAGTCATGGCTCTTGAATATTGTAGAATACTGGAAATAATTACTTACAGTTAAAGAAAATATGTCTAGAAATGTAAAAGAATGAATTTTACGGCTACAGACTAATTATTCTTTCTAAATATAAAATGCATGTTACATTTTGATTTTGTAAGATACAGCTTGGTACTCAAACATGTACTGTGTAAATTGTTTAATGGCAGTTTTTTTTTTTTTTATGGAAGAGACAAAAATATAAATAATGAAAGAATCATTAAAGACAATGTAGTCATTTGAATTCGAGAAACATACCCCATCAGCCGATGCATTTGAGCACTCGGTCCTTGGTTTAGAACATTGGGGACGTTAAGGAACTGTTAGGAAGTAGAGCCTTGCTTGGGGAAGTGCATGGGTCGGGGAAGCCTTTGAGGATTTATAGCTTTGTCGCACTTCTTGATTTCTGTGTTTCCTGTGTATGGATAAAAATGTGACCAATCAGCTTCCTGCTCCCACATGCATGCTTTCCCTGCTTGCTTCCATGCCTTCTCCACTGTGAATACCCAATCCCCATAAATTGCTTTAGTCATGATATTTTATCATAGCAACAGAAAAGTAACTAATACAGACAGCATTCCTTAGAATCATATTTATTATTTGAATCTAAGTCCTCTGTGATGAGAACTGTAGGGCTGGCCTAGAGCACAGGGTGGGGGGTTGTGAAGCATGCTTTGAACCCTGGATTTTCTCACCCTGCGAGCAGATGATGTTTGGCTGCTTTCATTTCTTACTCTGACAAACCCCAGAGAGCATTTAACAGCTAGCAAAGCTCCTCCAGTGCTGCATGTCTTAAAACACATAGCATCTGATAAAATCCTGCCTTCCAAGGCTTGTGGCCTAGTTAATGTTTCTCTGACCATGCAGCTGGAGGACCCCAGGCTGGAATTCCTCTCTTCCTATATGACCTTATAAAGACTCTTTCCCCCAATTGCTGTGAGACCTCTGCTTAAGCAAAGGCTTGGGATTTTGTTCCCCCAGTAGTCTCTCCACACAGGGAAGATGGGAAGTTTGGCCAAGATGATGGCCTCTGTGGTGGCAGTGGCTACCTTCTTGGAACACTTAACACCAAGATTGACATGACTGTTGTAGTCCCCAATAGTGACAAAAGCCTTGAAACTGGTCTGCTGGCCAGCTCAAGTCTTGTTTCTGCTTGCATGATCTTTAGAATACTCATTCTTGGGTACATTAGGGATGTGCCCAGGAAAAAGTCAATAATCTCAGATATTTTAATAGGGAGAACAGGTAGATCTCCTCCAGGGACTTGATTTTCTTGTTCTTGACTGGGTAGCCCAGCTTGGTATTGGGGAGCCAGTACTGGCCTTCAGCTTTACCTCCGCGAACCCTGCAGCCTTGACCAAGGGCTCCTAAAACGACTGCTGAACTCTCCAAATCTGTCTCCTAATTCTGGGCCTCTGGGTCCTCTGGCCCTCCTGCTGCACCAGTGGCATCTGCCATTTGGTGCTTTCCCGAAGATAGAGGAGGAGGAGAAAAAGGAAGAGGAGGAGGAGGGAGGAAGGAAGAAAGCACAAAGGAAGAAGACAAGAAAGAAGCAGCAGCAGCAGCAGTGAAGCAGTTTTTTCTAACAGGCCTAGAAGAATGTCAAGCCCCATCAGCAGTGTTAGGGAGTAGGGGACATGGGACAAGTGGGGGCAGATGCCAGACACAGAGTACAGCAGAGAAAAGCTAGGCCTGGGCAATTAACCTGCTAGAAAAGACATGGGGATTTAAGGGAAGGTGCTCCCTTTTGCTTTTGATAATTAAGTGAATGTCAAAGGTGTGTCTGGGTTTATTGGGTAACTGCCAGGCCTGGTGGCCTGGTTGTAGTCACCCAGGAGGAGGGAGCTACAGTTGCTAGTTTTCCCACACTTGCATGGCCAGCACTTTTACTGAGCATCTCCGCAGCCCTCTCTGATTCTGTTCTCTCAGCAGTCCACACACATGCCCTCTAAGGGCTGGGGACTCGGCCCTGTGCCTACAATGCTTTGTAGTAGAACTCTTTGTTTGGAGGGTTTGCAGATATGGTTTTATGTGGCTGGAAATGCCAAATGGATTTGTATTTCCTAACATTTTAGAGCTGAGTGCCTTTCACTTTATAGACTGTAGAATGCATTAAAGCTTAAAGCTTTAAAATAAAAATTTTAAAGCAAAAAAGTCTCTGAGGCTCACGTTTTAACTGTTCTGCTCCAGGGGCTCCACCTCTGTCTCCCCTCTCCACCACATGGGCCTGTTCTCTCACCCACTCACTTCCCTCTCTTCCTAACTGTCCTGACCTTGCACTCTGTTGGCTTCTCTCCCTTGCTGCACCCTCAGAACCTGACTTCTTCCAGCCTCCTTTGGTTTCACTCTGCACCTAAAATCTCCACTTCCACTTCTCTCTCCTGCTCTTGCACAAGGGTCTAGACGGCCCCAGTCATCTCACCTCTTGGCAATGGTATAGAAAGCTGTGATGACCTTCCCAAAATATCAGTTTGTATTCCACCGATGTCCCAAGATTAATGGATACAAGACGTGATCCCCGCCCCAGCAAGCAGCTACTCTGTCAGTTTCTGCAGGGAACATTCTCCCTTTATACCTTAATGCTCATTCTCTCCTTAGCTCCACCCCACTTTGAGGCTGGGTGCTTCCTTTAGGACATACAATTGAACTCAATAAATGTTCCCTTAGGCATTAGTACTTAAATATTCCCAGAAACAAATGGTGGTTCCTTAATAGGGTCATAGCAAAGTCACAGCAAATGTTGACAAAACCGAGGAGACGACTGTAGGACACGCACGCACACGCACCTATCTCCCCTCTGCCCCTTCCCCAAGGGAATGACCAGCATTTATGCTCTGGGTTTGCTGAGGATCCAGAAAATCACTTTGAGCAGAGAAAATTTCAATTACACAATGGAGATTAAAGTTTCAGCGCTTGGGAATAATTACAAAGATGGTTTCCATTATATATTTTCAAGAAGAAAAGTGAAGAAAAAAAAAATAAAGACAGGCATGAAAACCCAACGGAAAAGTCTTTCAAATACCTTTATTTCTATCCCAGGAAAACTATTTCAAACCCTATATCTCTGAGCCTAAGTCCTAAAGACCAATAGAGTTGAATGATGTGGTTAAAACTCAGGAATTCTGGGCTGGAGAGACAGCTCAGCAGTTAAGAGCACTGGCTGTTTTTTTGTTTTTTTTTTCAGAGAAAGGGGATTCAACTCCAAGCACTCATTTGGGGTGGCTCACAACCACCTGCAACTCCAGGTCCAGGGAATCCGACCCCATTCTCTGGGCTCTTTGGACACACACACACACACACACACACACACACACACACACACACACACACACACAAAATAAAAATTTTAAAAAAAAACCTACAAGAACTCCAAAAGTATGGGTTGGGGGGAATATGTAAAGAAGTCCTGTTTTAGAACCATGTTTGAAGGGAGGGACTGTGTCCTGATAACGAAGCACACTGTGATGTTTCCTCCCAGAGAGGCATCTGTGATTGACAGGTGGAACGTGTTCTGAGTCTTGCAACTGTTTTGTCTCTCTGGTTTATTTCTCACCGCTCTGGAGGAACACCGCGGTCAGGGATGCCTTCTAAACCTCTTTTTTACCATCTCCACCGTCTTCTGGAAGGTGGTAGTGAGCATTTTGCATCTTGTCACCTACAATCCTTCTGCTTTTCCACAGAAGGAATAGCTCCCTGTGATTTTCCTCTGGGTAAACCCCTCACCCCCTACTTCTTGATCATGGGGATTCCATGAGTTTAATCTCTTTCCTCGTTTAACGACAGTGTTTCCTGGGGAATAGTGATTGGATGGGCACCTGATTCCTCTTCAGGAAATATTTTAAGCTGTTCATGGGAAAGCCTCTCTCCATCTCAGTGGATTTAAGTGATGAAGGACATTGGAAATCATCGTGAAGGCACTTGAAGGAGGGTGTTCCCTGGAGATGAGGCCAGTTCTGAGAGGGAAATGAGAAAATTAGGTTCTGGTCAGGGTTGAGTCTAGGTTTAGCATTTGAAAAATGGTAATTCTTGAGCTATTAAATTGCGTTTTAGTTTCATTTCTATTTCTGTTACAAAATATCTCAACAAAAGCAACTTTAAGGGAGAAAGGGTTTATTCGGCTTAGAATTCCAGGTTATGTACAGTCGTTCCATCACTGTGGGGAAATCAAGGCAGAAACTTGAAGCAGCTAGTCATATCTCATCCGTAGTTGAGAACAGCAAGAGAATGAAAGCATGGGTGCCTGTTGGTGCTCGGTTCACTTTCTGCAGCCATACAGTCCAGGATCTTCTGCATGGGGCGCTGCCTACAGTGGGCTGGATCTGATACCAATTAATATAATCAAGGTAATAACCTACAGACATGCCCACAGGCCACGATGACCTAGATAATCCCTCACTCAGCCTCTCTTCCCAGGTGATTCTAGATAGTGTCTAGTCGATAATTAAAACTAACCATCATGCAGGGCGTGGTAATGCATGCCTTTAATGGGAGCGCTCCAGCGGTAGAGGAAGGCCAACTTGGTCTCCACAGCGAATTCCAGGATAGCCAGAGTTGTCTCATAAAGTGACTACAAAACAAAACTAGCCATCACAACCCATGTTAAAACAAAATTCCCAGTGTAGGCTGTGGGGAGGTAGTTCAGTGCTTAGTTGTTTAAGTGCCTGCTATCCAAGTATGAATACCTGAGTTTAATCCCCGGAGCTGACTCACGTGAGAAGCTAGGCATGGTGATGGGTACTCGTGATCCTAGGGTTGAGGAGGCAGAAATAGGAGGGTCCCAGGTCCCAGGGGCTTGTTGGCCAGTGAGCCTGGTCTTGTCAGTGAGCTCCAGGTTCAGTGAGAAACCCTGTCTTAAAAAATAAGATGGAAAACAATAGAGGAGGACACCCAGGGTCAACTTCTGCCCTTCACACTCACAGGCAAACACACACACACACACACACAGGGGCGGCGGGAGAAAATGACTCTTTTGGACTTGTAAGCCTGTCGGTTTCAGCCTAAATAACTCATGTACACAGCAGGCATTTGGCTAATGCCTGACTTCCCTCTTTTATTTGGTGAACTCTTACAAAGATCTGAGAGGGTTCTCCCGATTCAAATGGATGGGATGAGGAAAACCAATGATGAATGTGTTTAACTCTGTTCAGTCGAGCATCTCTATGCAAAAGACCAAAAGTATGTTTCTTACTTCCATTTCCAGGCCATTCCTGACACATGGAACGTTTCCCTCTGATGTTCAGAAGGAAGGGTGAAATTCCCAAAGTTCATTCCGACTTAGAGTTAGAATGCTGCTGTTACTCAGAAAGAAATTTGTCAACCGCATTTGCAATCAAATGGGACAATTCAGTTTAATAGTGTACCTAGTAAAAGACTTTAAGACTCTCTTATAAAACAGAGTAAGAGCTGGAGGGGTGGCCAGTAGTTAAGAGCATGCACTGCTCTTGCATAGCACCTGGTTTAGTTCCCAGCACCCACATTGAGAGGCTCACAACTATCCATAACCCCAGTTCTAGGGGCTCCAACACCCTCAGGCCTCTGTGGGTATTTGCATGTATATGATATGTATAAACCCAGGCAGGTACACACACATACACATAAGTAAATGAATAAATAAATACTGTAAAAAAAAATAACTTTTCAGAATTTAAACTCGATGATTCAGGTACATAAATAGAAAAAATATATATATACTTTTTCTCTCTATACAGAGAGAGAGAAAGAAAAGGAGAGAGATAAAGAGAGAGAGAGAGAGAGAGAGAAAGAGAGAGAATAAAGTCCAAGGAAGGCAACAACTGTCATGCTACAATGTTTGAGCTCTGTCATCAGATAGCTTGCCAAAAAGGTCATGGCATTTCAACCTTCCATAGTGTACAAGCCCTGAGGATGAAAAGCCATGCTTATTTTTATGTACCTTCTGTGTGAGGAGTGGTCCTGCTTTGCTGTTTTGTTTCAATTTGTTCACTAACATATTGGGTGATACTTTTTCTCACAAGTAAACTATTTGGTTTGTTTTTGTTTGTTTGTTTGTTTGTTTGTTTTGTTTTTAATTACTGCAAGAATCCCTTGGTCCTTAGTGACAATCCTTGCACCCTGCTCAAGGTTTCAGGGATTAGTAAGATGTCTCTGCCCAGCTGCCAGGATCCCTGGGGAGTCTGCATCCAGGCTGAGTGGAAGCTGGGCACCCTTGCTTCTAGGGTCAGGAAGGACTTGGACCTTGTCTCATGGGCCCCAGCAATGGACAGAAGAGCCAAGCCAGTTCTGATGGGAACAGGAAGATCCTGAGAATGGAAAGACTGTGTAAAGCCTCTGGCTATCAGTCTGAAGAACAGTCTGACTTCCTACCAGCATCATTTTATTTGTCAGAGCAAGTCAAGAGGCCTGCTGAGACTCCAGGGTGGGAGAAGAGACTCCACCTCTGTGCACAAACCACAGACTCACCGTGAAAGGAGTGCGGACAAAAAAACAAAACCAAAACAAAAGAAAACCAACTACAGTAGCTTTCCAAACCACCAAGCATACAACTGTCTTCAGATAATATATCCTAAGTAGATGGGAACTCTCTTGAAGCTTTTTGGAAATGAATTTATAGTTTATAGTTTATTCTGGGTTAATTAGGAGTAACCTTGGCTCAGAAACACAGATTCAAGTATCCTCAATGACATGACTCACTATGGAAGAACGCGTGAGGTTTCGTGTTCACAGAACAAAGGAAAATTATAAATCAAGGCATTTCCCAGCAACATCATTGGAGTCAGGCAGGTGTAAAAGAGGTACTACCTCTCTTATAAAAAGCAGAGACATCTCTTCTGTAGATCTCAAATGCTGTCTTGCACTATTCTTAGCTTTGGGATCAGTGGTGGTTAGAGGTCAGCTAAGCTTAGTGAGGGATTCTGAGAAGTTAGGTCCTATCCAGAAGTCAAGGTAATTGGAAAGTCATTAAAGGGCTTACGATGGCCCAAGCTAATCTCGTCTCTGGACACAGAGGAGCCAATCTTTCCACAATCACAACACTTCAGTTGGTCAAGGTCAGACCGTCTAATAGAGATGCAGCTTCTTCAGAGCACTTCAGTTCACTGTAGAATGTGACTTCATCCGGGTCACATGCGTCCACACTGTGGCCCCCTCAGTGCTGTCTGTGGACTCAGCCCTTGTGAAGCTCTCAGTGTTTGATCGCCATGCCTTTTCTGCTGCTTCTGAGGAATGCTGCGTTAGTATCATAAGCTCCCAGGCCAGGACCAAATGAATGATCTGGAACACAGGGTCAGCCTGACCTTCTGTGTTGCTTAATAATTGAACATCTATTTTGAGATGCTGAATGCACAATGACCTTCCTCAAAAAGCCGTTTCTGTATTGGGATTTGAAATACATATATTTTCTAAGAAGACAGTGAATTTCTCCAAATTTCATCTTCTAAAAGCTTCCAGTTTTTTTTATATTAAAAATAATCTCCAAAATTCCTGCTACCTGCCCCCTAACACCTAATAAAGCTCAAGAAATCTAACCCATAATATGCTTGTCCCGGGTGGAAGCCAAGCATATTTAATGTTCTGTATGGCAGTTAATAGCAAAGGCCAGGCTGTTTTGAAGTATTGCAAGGATTCTAATCTTCTGTCTCTTAGCTAATCTTAGGTCTCTACACTGAAGTTTAGACTTCTGCTCAGCTCACTTGGTTTCCTGAGTATCAAGTAAGTGACAACTACAAACTTGAGATGGATAAAGTAAGCTACAGAGACGGGATATTTGTAATTTATAAGTAAAAGCATATTATTAAAAAAGCAAAACAAACCAAGAGTTGAGTAAACAAATAAGAATACACAGGCAAATTATTCAATAAAGCGCAAGCTAATACACCAATGTAGTTCAGTCTAAATTCTTGAAGGGAAGGGAAGAATAATACATAAAACTTGCATGTTTTTTGCTTTTTTAAGCCTTGCATTGACCTGTTTTGGTAAACCCCTTTCATGCTTCCTAATAGAGGCTTGATAAAGGGTTTGGGGTTTGAAGTTCAAGGAACACACTGAGGAAGAGACTTATTGGTAGAGTTATTTATACAGCAGACAGACAACCATCCCTACATCCCTATTTTTAACTATTAAAAGTGAAATCCATGGCCAGATGTCTCAGTGGTTAAGAGCATGTACTGATCTTGAATAAGACCTGATATCAGTTCCCAGCACTCATGTCAAATGGTTCCCAACTGACTGTAACTCCAGCTCCAGGGAATCTGATGCCCTTTTCTGCCCAGCGTGAGATCCACTTGCATGTGTTCACACACACACACACACACACACACACACACACACACACACACACACACACAATAATAATAATAATAACAACAGCAATAATAAATCTAGAGAATATAAGTGAAATCCCCATTGTGCACCAAAGGCTCTGGAGTGATGTGAAGCCACAGCTTGGACAATACAAGGGTGTTGGTACCTAGCACCATTCTGCTGAAATGCCAGTTCCATCTGGCCAGAGATTGTTCCGGACTCAAGCAACTTGATCTGTGTAAGGAACAACATGTTTCAGCAGGATTCCTTACAGTTCTGATATTGCACAGAGTTTCAGCTTAGGTGTGTTCTGCTGCCTCTGAATAACATGTCTATGGAGTCAAAGACAGAAACATCCATCTGGGAAAAGAGCCCATAAAGATGACTAATAAACACAACAAAATGTTTAACATCACTGGCAATGAAGGAAATGAAAAGGAAATGAGATAGTCTCACGTGTTGTACTGCAGAGATTTTTTTAAGCATGATAATATTTAAATTTTGTTTGTATGTACTAGTGAATTTCTGTTTGAGTATATGTACACGTGAGTGCAGTTCTGTGGAGGCCAGAGAGGGTGTTGGGATCCCCAGGACTGAAATTACATGCAGCTGTGAGCTACCCTATGCATGTGTTGGTGGAAGAGCAAAAGGCATTCTTAACTGCTGAGCTATCTCTCTGACCCCTAAATCATAATTATTGCTGTTTCTAAGTTTTTGTAATTTGGATACCCTTATATATCTTGCTAGGGATGAGGATTAAAAGATGATATAATCTTTCTAGAAAGTAGTTTTAAGCCTGGCTCTATGATTCATATTTGCAATCCCTGTACTTTGTAGGTTGTGGCAGAAAGATCTAGAAAGATCTAATCTGAGGCCAGCTGGAAATACGTAGCAAGACCTTGTCTAAAAAAATAACAAAGAAAAAAGAAAGGAAGGAGGGAGGAATGGAGGGAGGGTTGGAGGGAGAAGGAAGGAAGGGAAGAGAAAGGAAGAGAAGGGAGACAGGAGGGAGGGAAAGGAGGAGGGAAGAGGGAAGGAGGATTGAGAACTATTGGCAAGCAGCAGCATCTCTGCAACACTTACTGTCTGGGCACTCGTGGTATTCATTTGACTTTGTAGGTGTGTATCAGGACTTAGGCTTTGAGAAAATTAACCACAGTGTGGAAAGAGGTGTGCACATTGTCAGATTTGATAGTAGAAAGGGTAGGAAGGCTCAACCATCGCACTCTAACCCGTTGCTTTGTAAGACCAGCATGAGCTGCACCATGTGTTCACACATAACCAACTTTCTCCTGAGAGTTAGGCACTCCAGAAGGTCAATTTGTGCAGGCTGACATGTGACATGAGATGTGTTTCTTTATCCTTTGTGCCTGCTGAACATCCTCCTACAGAACAGACCCAAGGCAATTTAAAGACAGAAAATGGAGATCCCCTCCAAAAGAAGAACAGAGTTATTGGCAGAGTCTGGGACCTGCTAGGAATCACAGGGCCCTGTTGCTGTTGTTGGCATTGTTTTTATGTGGTGGTGGTGGGGTGTGCGTATGTGCATCCATGCGAGCATGCTTGTGTGGATACACACATGTTTGTGCATGTGCAGGTTGAGTCCAGAGAACAATCTTAGTTGTCATTCTTCAAGTGCCATCCACCTTGTTTTACACTCACACACACCACACACACACATACACACACACACGCACACACACCACACACACACACACATACCACACACACACACACACACACCACACACATACACCACACACACACACATACCACACCACACACACATACACACACACATACTACACACACACACATACACACACACACACACACATACCACACACACACACATACCACACACACACACATACACACACACATACTACACACACACACATACACACACACACACATACCACACACACATACACCACACACACACACACACACCACACACACACATACTACACACACACACATACCACGCACACACACCACACACACATACCACACACATACATACCACACACACACATACCATACACACACACACACACACCACACACACATACCACACACATACATACCATACTCACACACACATACCACACACACACATACCATACACACACACACACACACACACCACACACACACACAGACACACACACCACACACACATACCACACACATACATACCATACTCACACACACATACCATACACACACACACACACACCACACACACACATACACACACACACACACACACATACACACACACACCACACACATACACCGCACACACACACATACCACACACACATATACACACACACACCACACACACACATACTACACACACACACACATACCACACACACACATACTACACACACACACACATACCACACACACACACACACACACACACACCACACACACACATACTACACACACACACACACACACACATACCACACACACACACATACCACACACACACACACACACACACACACACCACACACACACACACCACACACACACACATACTGTCTGGACCCCTTGGAAACATTTAGTGTGTTCTTTCTGGTGAACAAATAGAGATGTTCAGCCTCTCCTATCTGAGTGAGAAGTCAGGAACCACTCTCAACAGGCCCTTTCAGCCTCTCGACCTGTGGGATTGTCTTGGTTTAATGTGGAAAAATCTTGCACTATGTTTGAAAAATACCCCCTGGAACTGTGAGAGAGTGAGTCAGGAGCTATATAGCGGGAAACACATGCAAGTAGAGGAAAGTTCAAGACATAGGCACGCACACATACATCTCCAGTGTGCATCACAGTGGAGCTGGAACAGTTGGCGGCTATCGTCCTCCCCTGGAAACGAATGAAGTCTTCAGAGGTACACGCTCCCGTTTTAGAAGGTTTTCTGCACGACATGTGTTTTGTGTACACACATTTCTTATTCAAAGTCACTCACGCTCACATATACACAGGTGTATCACTCATCAAAATGTTCAGAGCCCATTGAGACTCTTCAATGGAGATATCAGCATGGCTCAGTGGGTGGAGAGACCCCCGCCTGATGACCTGAGGTCAATCCCCGGAACCCATGTGAAGACAGAAAAAGAACTGACTCCACAGAGTTGTCCTGTGAACTCTAAAAAATAATTTTAAGAGAGACTCTCAGAGACCACTAGAGATTTCTTTTTTTTTTTTTGTTTATTTATTTGTTTTATTTTGTTTTTCAAGACAGGGTTTCTCTGTTGTACCTTTGGCTGTCCTGCAACTCACTCTGTAGACTAGGCTGGTCTTGAACTCACAGAGATCCGCCTGCCTCTGCCTCCTGAATGCTGGGATTAATGGCCTATGCCACCACCATCTGGCCCACTAGAGATTTCTACACCCTGGTCTGAGTCACTGTGTGGATATGTGGAAATGTGAAACCCATTACTTTGTGCAATTAATATAACCAATTAAATAAAAAGTCTTTATGCACACACTGGTATTAGTAAAATAACACATTTGTGGAGCACTTCAAACAACCACTGTAATGATGTTCTTTTGGAAACAGCAATATGATACTCTCTCCCAGTTTCGTTCAGAAAAGACTTCCTTAGAACAACCCTAGACTCCAACACCCCCACCCCGCAGCCCAATCAAAACCTCTGCAGACACTGGCTGGCTCCAGGGCTCCAGCTGAACCCCTTAGACACACAAAGTACTTCAAAGAGGCCAAGGGCACTTGCTCACGGTCCTCCCCACCTTTGTTCTCCTCCCTGGGCTGACCATCCTCCAGGCCTCTTGTCCTTCTCATGTGTTTGCTTTTGCTGGACATATTCTTTCTCCTCTTTCTGTCTGGAGCGTTTGCACACATCCTACCCACACGTAGAACACATGCCCTTCTCAGATTTCTCCAGGATGACATCCACACTGCCAAGGTCAGAGCTGGTGTTTCTCACCACAGCCATGCAACCATTCTGTCCTGTTGAAGTTTTGATACTGAGCCATCAAGATCTGCTCATGCTATGAGCTCATTTCCCACCTGGTCAGGGAGCAGCCTAACCAGTTCAGCTTACAGCCCATCCCTCATATCTCCTGCCTGGTACCAGGTAACTCAGTAAAGATGGTGAAAGAGGCAAACAGAGGAGGCAGGCATGGCATCCCAGAAAAAAATACTTCCAAGCTTCAGTTGCTTTATCTGTACCTCTTTCTGTCTCTCCTCATTCTTTTCTGTCCTCCTCCCCTCTTTCTCCTGTTCTCCTTTTCCTCCTCTTCTTCCTCTCCCTTTATGGTACTGGAGATGGAACCCAGAACCATTTGAATTCTAGGTGCATGCTCTGACACTGCATTATGCACCCAGATCTTGAGCCTCCTAGTGTAAAAAAGTCATAAGGAACAGGAACGAAGAAATATCACAAAGATCAGCTTGTTCCTCTTCTTTTCTCATCTCTTTTTTAAGGGTCTTATTATGTATCCCCAGCTGGCCTGGATTCATTATGTAAATCAGGCTTGCCTTGAACCTTCAGCAACACTTTCTTCCTCATCCTCCAAAGTGCTGGAGTTACAGACCAGAGCTACCATGGTCTGCTCTTCCCTGGATTTTCCTAACGAGAGAATGACCGCGCTCTTCAGACTGGACCACAGCTGCTCTGTCTCCAGCATCTTGTTTTCAGTAATGTGTGCTGGATGATAACTACTGCGACTCAATAATGAACAGGACGATCATGTAATGACTGGGCAGTAATGTAAATTCCCAACCTTAAGTGAGAAGTTAAAAAGAAAAAAGATTCTGCCAAAATCCTAAGTATCATTTATGATGGTGTCAGTGGTAAAACTGAGAATATGGATTACAATTAGGGAAGGAAAATTGTTAGCGAAAAGAAGTCTCTAGAGAGTGAGATCCAGCAGACTGTGAAATAGGTTTTCAACTGTGTAATGGAAACGCTCCGTAGGACTCCTCGTATGGACAGTGGGTGAGAAAGGGCTCTGCAGAGGAGAGTTCTGCACTGGTGACTGGAGTCAGGGGGCAGGAGATGGTCGACTGTAGACCAAGGAGGCTTTCCAGGAAGGAGGACAGCTGGGGTTCTGGAAATGGGAAATGAGAGAAGCATCAAGCAGTGCTGACAGAAGGAACTAGGAGGGGTGAGCGCTGTGACACTCGTAGAGATATCTAAAGGTGGGTGAGAAAGAGCGCCAGAACCAGCTGGTGGCTGTAGCAGATATGCCTAAGTGGACAACCTCCCTAAAGAGGGGAAGGATGATCAGAAGGACTTTACCGTTGATGTGCGGAGAAAGGATAGAGTGTGACTCCTGAGCACCAGTGACCACCCCTGACAGTCCATTTCCCCACAGGAGTGATGGAGTGGGACAGGGAGAACTTCTCTCTCTAAATCTGGCCTTGGCAGAGACTCAACATTTATCGAATGAAGGAAAGAAGGGTGGGATAACACCTTCATGGCTATGGTAGTTGGGAGAGGGAGACAGAGAGAGAGAAGGAAGGAGGGATGGAGGTGGAGAAAGAGAGGAAGAGAAAAACAGAGGAGAGGAGAGGAGAGGAGAGGAGAGGAGGGAGGGAAGGGGAGGGGAGGGAGAGGAGGGGAGGGGAGGGGAGGGGAAGAGGAGGGAGAGGAGGGGAGGGGAGGGAGAGGAGAGGAGAGGAGAGGAGAGGAGAGGAGAGGAGAGGAGAGGAGAGGAGAGGAGAGGAGAGGAGAGGCAATGAAGAGAGGAATGGAAGACAGGAAAAAGGAGAGGCACTGTAGACCTGATTCGATCTCCAAAGCACCCTCCAAGAATCCACTCCCTTCACCCCACATCCTGTCTTCAGCACCTCCCAGCAGCCCATCAAATTATAAGCCAAACCAGAGCCCTCAGGAGTCAGTCACTGCCCCAGAGCCCAGTTTGGCTGTGTCAGAGTGTTCAGGGCTTGTTGTAGAGGACAGTGTGGGCTCTGGTGGTGATTTACTGCCTTGATTGTTGTTGATTGTGTTCTTAAGCTGGCATTTCAGCATCTGGGCTTGGGATGGTTATAGGTGACTGGGATACTGAGAGACCAGGCTTCTTCCCTGTTCTTCTGGCTGGCTGCCTTGGTGCATTCTGGTTCAGGAAATATCTGCCAGAGTTGGTATCTGGGACTCAGGCAGGCAGTGGTGGTGGGGAGGGGTGAGAGTGGAGGTGGGAAGATAGCAGTGGATTGGGTTTTGGAGGACCGAGCTGGGCTGCTCAAACTGGCTTCTTAAAAGTTGCTTTTCTTATTTTCTTTTTGCTTATTCTAATTTTAACTGCATTATATAGCTCATATGTAATATTTTTAAAATACTACCTTTACTTCCTGGTATTGATTTACTTTATGTCATGGAATCTTTGACACCAATATTACTCTGTCTCTTCAGTTCCTTCATATCAGGCCCCATCCCAGAAGGACACCGGGGGCTTATTGAGATGCAGATGGACCACAGCTTCTGAGGCTGGGGAAGTCTAGAAGGAGAGATGTCCCTTATCTAATAACATGAAAGAGTTAGGTAACCCCACCACAAGGTCCTGGCTTTTCTGATCTATCAGAGAGCTAGAACCACAGAACAACCAACTTCCTGACACTAGGGAAATGGAATGCCCCTAGAAGTACTTCCGAGTCCAGCTTTCCTTGAGAGAGGAACTGCAGCTGCCATGGATGTGTCTCAGGTAAGTTTGTAATCGTCTTCTGAAGGTTGAATGTGAGAAGCCCAGGCTCCTAGACACAGGTGTTTGCATAAACTAAGCACAGCCTCACCTTGCCTGAGCACCCGAGGAAAGAGCCAGAACACTGTGGAGAGCCAAGAATATGCCCTTTGATAACAGATTCAGAAGAGGGGGCAGCCCCCCCTGTGTGGAAGGAGGAAGTGCCTCTGGCTTCAATCTCTCTGCCCCATTTCTCCTATGGACAGGAGACATGGGTGCCTTAGGGGAATCTAGCAAAGTTCCAGTCTTCAGTTTAGAGAAGTCTCAGCTGGAGAAATGAGAAAAGACAAGATCTACACTTATGAGGAAGGAGGCCCATATCGTTAGACATCTTCTCTCATCGTGCCTGATTGCCACAAGATGTGCCCAGATCCACAGTAGAGTGTTGCTGCCGGGGGGGGGGGGAGCACCATTTAAATCATCCGTTACTGTGGCCCAGTGACACGGTCCTAATAAGACTAAAGATGACGTAAGACAATAGGGAAGCTCACTCAGACAGTCAAGCGAATGCCAAGGGGCATGTCGCACCAACCTTTCAACTGGGAATGAACACTTCTACTAGGAAGGACAGGGCACACAAGAAACATTGGTGAGGGTAAATCAGGAGCATTGGAGGGAAAGCCGCACAGCCATAGACTGTCCTGATGCATAACACGCTAGGATAGTATCTGCAGTGCATTAGTAGAAACCATGGCCATAGTCCCAAGCCCATCTCAACACTGGCTAACTTGTCCCAGTCTCCCTGCAAAGGGCCAGCATAAGAAGTCATGAGCTCCATTCTAGGCACAAATACTGCTTATTTTATCTTCTAGATGCAAATAATGTTTGGATTTCAAAGAAAACTTATAAGAAACACACACATGTACACCACACACACACACACAGAGACACATGTGTACATACACACATGCACACACACAAGAACATGCATGTGTACACACTCATATACACATAGACATACCACATGCACACACTATATAAACACATCACATATGAATACATACCATATATATACACTACACACCCACAAAGGAAAACAACCTATTACCACCAGGCAAGTCAATTAGTGCATGGCAGAAATGAGCTATGAGAACTATCACACAGAATTAAATACCAATAATTAAGTGGTTCCAAACAAGGTAGATAGCGTGTGTAAGGACCTGCACAGTTCAGCAGATCAATAGCAGTTATAGGACGACACAGAATAAAAATTACAGGAGTAGATACAATAACAGAGATAAAGAATGTCTTCAATGGACTCATCAATAAAATTGACCTAGAGAAGGAAATTATCTGATTATGTAAAGATAAGCCAATAGAAATAGCATCACATAACAAACATAATTGCTCAAATAATAAAAATATCCAGGAGCTGTAGGGAGGTATTGAGCTTTCTGAATCTCAAAGGAGAAAGGAGAAAAGGTGTATTTGAAGTGATAATGACTGATATTTTCCCAAATGAAATGAAAGATATAAAATATAAATCTGAAACTCTTATAGAGGGGCTGGAGAGATGGCTCAGCAGTAGGGAGCATTTGCTCTTGTAGAGGATCAGAGCTCTGTTCTCAGTGCCTGCATCAGGGAGCTCACAACACTTGTACCTCCAGCTCCAGGGAGCCCAAAGCCCTCTTCAGGCTCCTGTGGGCAACTGCACTCATGTACACATAGCTTCACCCCCACCAACATATACCCCTTCTCCCACATACACATAACTAAAAATAAAATAACCTTTAAAAATATGTCTACAGGCTGGGTGGCGGTGGTGCACACCTTTAATCCCAGCACTTGGGAGGCAGAGGCAGGTGGATCTCTGTGAGTTTGAGGCCAGCCTGGTCTGCAGAGTGAGTTCCACAACAACCAGAGTTAAAACAGAGAAACCCTGTCTCGGAAAAAAAAAAAAAAAAAAAAAAATCCCTACGGAAAATCAAGCACTATAAAACAGACAGAAATGTTCTCGAACTCACATATAACACACACACACACACACACACACACACACACACACACACACTGGGTGGGTCATATTCAAATTACTGAAAATAAAACATAAAGAAACAATTCTTGAAGATAGCCAAAGAAAATGAGAATATATTACACACACAAAGAGGAAAAGACAAGGATTCAAGTAAATGTCTTGTGGGAATTTTTGCGCAACAGACGGCGGTGGAATGGGATTTTTAAAAATCTGAGAAGGAAACATGTCAATGCGGAAATATGTGCTGGTAAAAGAAGAGAAGCAATCAAGATGTTTTCAGGAAAAACACTGGAAGGAATTCATTAGCAGTACACCTGTTCCCCAAGAACTATTAGAGGTATTTCATTAGCAAGAGAAAGACAGAGCCAGGCAGGAACTGCAGTCTGCACAAAGGACTAGAGTGACAACATGCTAGAAAGGAAAATGTGAAAATTACCTTTTCCTTTTCCCATTATAATTGACCCAAAAGATAACTGAGTGCTTTAAGTAGAAATTGTGGTTGTGTGTGTGTGTGTGTGTGTGTGTGCGTGTACAGGTACTTGTGGAGACCAGAGGGGGAGTCAGATCCCTTGAGCTGAAGTTTCTGTGGTTGTGAGTCACCCAGTATGGATGCTGGGAACTGAACTCTGGTTGGTTGGAAGAGCAAAAGCTCTTAACCCCTGAGCCATGACTTCAGCCACTGTGGTAAAGTATGCCTAGTTCACAGGGTCTATAGAAGAATATGCCTAGCAATTGCAAAAGTAAGAGGAGATGGAATGGAAGCCACACATTTGTGGTGTGTGGTTGTAGTTCCTTAGTGACCACAGATGCTGGCCGTCTTCTTGTGTGCTTGTCAGCATCTCTAGAAAAAATGCCCATTCAACCCTAACACCCATTTCCCACTGGGTTGATTACTCTTGATATTGATAAATTGTAAAATTACTACCAAGTATAATTTACAAATATCTGCCTTCATTTCATGGGTGGCTATTTCACTCTCCAAACAATAGCACTCTTGATTTTGCTAAGTAACACGGATTCATTGCTTTCCTTTCAGATATTCTACAGTTGATGTCGGTACTGATTAGCTTTGTGTTGGCTTGACACAAACTCGGGTTATCTGGAAAGAGGAATGTCATTTAAGAAATCACCTTCATCAGACTGGCCTGTAGGAAAGTCTGTGGGGTATCTTTCTGATCACCGGTACAGGTGATGCTACCCATAGGCGGGTGGTCTGGGTTGTCTAAGGAAGCAAGCTAAGCAAGCCGTGAGGAGCAAACTAATAAGCATCATCCTCACCTGGTCTCTTCTTCAGTTTCTGCCTCTATGTTCCTGCCCTGCTTGAGTTCTTTCTCTGAATTCTCTCAATTATGGACTGTGATCAGGATGTGTAAGCCAAATAAAGATTTGTACTCCCTAGTTGTGTTTGGTCATTGTTTTATCACAGCACTAGAAAGCTAACTAGAAGAACGTCATATGTAGGAAATATTATCCCGGCCAATGACACAAAGATTTAAAGAGCTTATTCACTTAGATCTATGTGCACGTGTGCACCTTCATGTGTTTATGTGTACCACATGTGTGCAGGTGCCCACAGAGGCAGGAAGAGGGTATCGTGTCCCTTGGAACTATAATGCCAGGTTGTTGTGAGTCACCTGATGTGGGTGCTAGAAACAAAATCCAAGTCTTCTGCAGGAGTAGTAAGCAACCCCTGAGCCATGTCTCCAGTCCCAACAGTAAGTTTATTCCTCTGCATTCTTCTCAACATCTAATGGTTAGAGGTAAGTTGGACAGATAGCTTCTTGATTGATTGACATGCTGTCTTGTGTGACACTTTTCCTTGGTACTCAACACACACACACACACACACACACCCCTACCTACTCCAGATAGGGTTGGCAGATCAAGATAATGATTCTATCAAAGTCTGATTTGGTCATTTGCTGTGAGCTACTGGGGATGCTTACAGGAGTAGGGACGACTCAAATGCAGCTGCATCACCAAAAAGCCCCTTCCAACACAGATGGCAACTAATGAAACACCCCACACTCTGATCTCTCTGCAAGGGATGTAGACAGCTAAGGGGTCCAAGATCTCCTCCCAGCAACTCAGCTCATTAGAGCCACCCCTCCCACACACACACACACAAACACACCAGCAGCTGTTTACCGGTTCTATAACCTTGGAGACAGGCCCTTGTAATTCTAGAAAGTTAATGCTTTCCAAGAGTATGCGTTTCATGAGCTTCCCCAGCTTTCCTGGAAGAAAGAATCAGCTTGGAGGAAATTTGGGTGTAAGGTGTGCCAATATTCAGAAGTAGGCAGGTGACCTGTAGTTGTTAATCTGGTGTGTTGACTCAGCAAGGACAACACGGAGGCATTCCATAGGTGCAAGACCTGCCAGACCTCAGCAGAGGAACCACAGTCATGGCAGGTGCCGTACTCAACAGTGTAGACCCCAGGTGTTTGAGCTCAGGTGTTTTTATCGATACAGAATTCCCCAGGTATTCTACTGATAGCACTCGCTGATCCTGAGCAAACACACTTCCCTCCACATAAATCCAACACTTGCAGACAATACAAAAGGCCAAGCTCTAGGAAGTCCCTCATCCAACTGTGCAAAAAACAATCATTTTATATATAACTAAAGCTAAACTTCCACAACATTTCCCCTTTTCTGTATAAGACTAAATTAAAAAAAAAAAAAAGACTTATCTTTACAACACAATTTAACACTAACCAGCAAAACTTTTACAAGAGAAACAATCACAAGGGTTACTAATGCACAGGACCAAATGAAACCAAACATCATTTTTACAATGTCTTTGGACATCAGAAAAAATTATCAATGTCCATTTATCTGGAATTCACTCATGACTCATGATCTTCTGGGCTCCTCCAAAGGGCTTGGATCACTTTTCTGTTCTGACCTCTGCAGCACACACAGTTTCTCCTCCAGGCTCTGGCTAGCTCCACTCCACTGCTGCTGCTGTTCTTGGTGGTCATCCCATGGTACTGGCATCTTCAGAACATTGGGGTCAGTTGCTGCAACTGGGCTGCACTTTGACCAATAGCCTTTCCTGGGCTCTCTTCATGGCACCAAGCCTCAACTTCCCTGTATGACCCCTTCATCTGGGCTTCAATTACTACTGAGGCTGCATCTTCATCAATGGCCTCTCCTGGCCTCTCATAGTGCCAAGCCTCAGCTCCTCTCCATGACCCCTTCACTCCTTCAAAACGAGCACCAGCTGGGTGACTCTTACAGTACCAAGTTCAGCTACCAACATGAAATACAATCTTGGCCAGTTCTGAAGATAGCTTCTGTATGCTGACTCTAAGGAAAAACTTTCTAGATTTTAAGATAGAGTCTAGTTTGGAGGAAAAACAACTCGTCTTTGTCTGCAGGAAGGGTTCCCTCGTGGGTGAAGTTCTCATCACCATCACCAGTGCCTGGACCACTTGTAATCCAGTTTGTAGGGGGAAAAAAAAACTGTTCAGTTTAACTAATCGACTTTTTGGCTCTAAGCCATGGCTTCCACAACAGCAGGGAGTCCTGGGCCAGTGGGAAGAATTTCTGGTTGAAACATTCTGGAGTTTTGACATTCTTTTTCACCACCACCAAGGGAAAACATATAACCTTTTGCATAAATCTCAAATGCAACATCTTGATCTTCACACACATACAACACAGCTATCAACAAACTCAGTTTATAGAACAGTACAGTTTGGTTTCTGTTTCCTGTGCCCTGGCTGCCGCCAGCGGCTGGAGGGATCCTTGGCTCCATGATCAGGAACAGCAGTCAAAGCCTTGCTTCCTCCTTGCTCCCAGCTGAACTCTCTGTCTTCGCCATGAAAATTCATCCCAAACATTTGTCCAAAAAATGGCTCTCACCTCTGAGCTTCTTTCTCATCTATAACTTTCTCTTATGAGCTTTCCTTTTATCAATACCTTAATCTCTGTCCTCTGGGAAATGCTCTGAGTGTAAATGTAATTCTTGAGAGGCCTATATTCACATTTGGATGTGCACTATCCATTAACACCTGTGCTTAAATTCATGTTAAAATTTCTTCTGAGTAAACTCCAATTCTGCTCCCTACTTATTCATCCTCTAATTCTTTTCTGCCATGGAGTCTTAAGAAGAACTCCTTAGGCTGCTACAACCGATAGCATGGAGCTGTGCATCCGTCCTCCATCCCCACTGACACTATGATACATAAAAGCAAATCTCTGGGAATACCGTAAGTAGGCACGGAGAGTAAGAACTTTGGAAAAACCTGTACAATTAATAAGAATTAAGGGGGAAATTCCATTTTCTCCAGAAGTCTAACATCAAAAGCAACAGCTTGAACTGTATTTAAGAGAAATGGCTGACTCTAAAAATAGTGAGTGTGTGGGGGTGCGGGGGGGGCTTGGAGGTTAAGATACTTATTGCTTTTGCAAAGGATACTTACTGTTTTTGCAAAGGACCTGGGTTGGGTTTCCAGCACCACATAGCAATCCATGGTTGTCTGTAACTCTAGTTTCAGAGAATCCAATGCCCTCTCTGGGCTTCCTTGGCCACATATGTGGTGCACACACTGTAGACAAATATACATATATATATGTATATATATGTATATGTGTATATATATATATATATATATATATATATATATACACACACACACACACACACGCATACAAATAAAATTAAAAGTCAGTTTTGTAGTGGTGTGTTTGCCCTTTTTTCAGAACCCTCTCTATAGCCCCATGGAACATGCCCTTGAAGCCAGCAGTGGAGAGAACATTGGTGGGGAGCAATGGTTCCCATCCAATCTGGCTCCCCAGTTTTATTGGTACTCAGATAGATGCTAATAGAACAGTTTCTCTCTACTGTACTTAGGAAGCTGCATGGTTGTCCTGACTGGGAGAGCTGCAGTGGTGGCCCTGCTTATTCGCACACAGCTAGTCCTGGGTTCAGCTCATGTCACCTGTAGGTGACTCATTCTGTGTCCGTGTGGTTGAATAGCTTCCCAGCTGTCTGCCCAGTGGCTTGTAGATCAACCAGAAAGGGTGATTCCTTCAAACAACAGTGGACCATGCCTGAACTATACTCCGTGTCTTTGTCATCAGGGGCTGCCAACTGTCCATTCTATGTGAAAGTTTCTTAGACTCTGTGCTCAGGAAATGTGATTTTAAGAATTGTTCTCATTCTGGGCAATGGTGATCATATCTTTAATCCCAGCACTTGAGAGGCAGAGGCAGGTAGAACTCTATGAGTTTGAGGTCAGTCTGGCCGTGGGCATGGATTCGGTTAGCTCACCATGCACGTGCACCGTGCTTATGTCATGCTCTGTCATGCTCACATGCACACTGTCATGCTCACAGTGTGTCCCCCTCTTCTACCTCCATCTAGATGTTTCTGTACAAAAAGTCCCTCCTCTCCTCAAAACACAGCTCAGATTTGAATCATTAATCATTCTTTCCATTTCTGGAGAACTGTTGGAGTCATTGTTTTCAATTTTAACTGATTGGTTTTAATGACTGACTTTACAGTCTCATTAAACAATAAGGTTCTTAATGTGAAAGAAATGTCTTTAACCAACCCAGTATTTAAACAAATAGCAGTTGCGTGAAATCGAGTGTGATAGCATCCGATGTAAAATATGTGGACATAACAATTAGAGGCCATCTGTTAAGCTGGCATCTTGCTGTAAAGGAATGAAATTTCAATTAAGTTTTAATATGGGGAAGTGTAAGTGACAGACTCCATATGAAAGTCCACAGCCAGTGAACTGCGAAGTGGAGGGTGGGCTGCTGCACGGTTAATGAGTTGGATAGAGTTCCCTGATGGCACATTTTGCAAATGACATGCCTGTCCTCCAGCACTTGGACACGAATACTGTTTGAGAGGATAGAGGCTTTGGAAGTGATGCCCATATGGAAGGTAAATTGGGATGATTGTGTGGCATAGTCCAGAGTCATGTGGTTAATGTATGATTTGCCACTTCAGCTGGAGACAGAATTAAATCATGCTTGAGATAAAAGGACGGCTTGGGCTGGCCTCACAAGGGTGGAGACGGGAGTTGACATCCCCAGAACCCAAGTGAAAACCCAGGCACAGCATCGCTTATCTATAATCTGATAATATGGAAGTCAGGGGTCGGCAGATCCCGGGAAGCCCGGGGGCTAGCTAGCCTAGCCAACAGGGCATAGATCCAGGCCAATGAGAGATCTTGTCTCAAAACAAACAAAAGGTAGACTGCACCTCTGAACTTTATGTGGGTTCTGTAGATATGTACATATGCAATGCATGTGCACACCACACACACACACACACACACACACACACACACACACACACGGTTGGGGGAGAGAAATGGCTTGGAAACAGAGAAATGAAAGTCATATTTTGGCATTCCCTTTTGACTGGCTGGAAGCTGCACAGCCTTGGCTCATGGACCCAATTCCCATTTCTGAGGACTGAAGTCATGGGCCAGCAGTGGTTCAGGTGGCTTTGAGTGGACCCAGCATCTAATGTCACTAAGTCCCAGGATAAGAGCCTGGGCTTTTACTGGGAGAACATATGGTCTTATAGTTTCATCAGCAACTGTGTCTTGTAACCCACTGGACAAGGCCCTCATTTTCTAACTTGTCACTGTTGTGTCTATTATTGCTGGGACTAGTAGGAAAAAAGGGCTACATCCAAATTCTAACTCTTTATGCAGTAACCTGGGGAGTTGTCAAAAGGATGCTTAATTCTCCTCCCCATAAAACAAGCAAAAAAAAAAAAAAAAACTAAAGCTGCTTCTCTTTCATACACTCATGAAAAAAACACACAATTAAGTAGAGGACTCATGCATCATAAAAGGCTCAGTCTGCAGCTGTGGACCTAAGGGAATTTTTCAAACTCTTCAGGATTTTCGCTGAGTAATGTCTGTGTGGGCTAATTGCCAGAATCCAGCACTGGGCACGATTTGCTAGAGGCATCTGCAGCTGGGTGAGGTATCCCTGGTGGGCACCACCTTCCCAAAGGAAATTCTCCATTGGAGTTTTAGTGATTGGTCACATCTTCCAGCGTTCAGTGAAAAGTGGTTCTTGTCTTTTCTTTCTTTTCTTTTTCTCTCCTTCCCTTCCCTTCCTTCCATCCTTCCTCTCTTTTTCTTTTTGTTCTGTGTCTCTGTGTGTCTTTGTCTGTCTTTCTGTCTCCATCTCTACCTCTCTCCAAGTATACATGTATCCTGTGTGTATTTTTATTTATGTGCCTGTGCTTCACTTTCTCTCCATCTTATTGATTGGTTGAGACAATGAGTCTCTCACTGAACCTGAAGCTTACTGACTAGGCTAGATGGCTGTCCAGCAAGTCCCAGAAATCCTTCTGTCTCTGTCTCCTACTGCTAGGATTGCAGGTGCCCACCATCCTGCCAGACTTCTACATGGGTGCTGGGGATTGAACTCAGGTCCTCATGATTGCTGACAAGCATTTTACTGACTGAGCCATTTTTCCAGTCCCTTGTATTATTACCTTAAAAAAACAAACAAAAAAACAGTTGACAACAGGTCTGGAAAAAAGGAAGTCTTTACTGATACTTATGTTGAAGTTTGAGGCTAGACTAAATACACATTCCCTTGGAGCTGGGGTAGAAAACACTATGTGGAGCTCTTCGTGGTAAGAGCAAGACTAGTGTTAGGATGCACCAGAACACAGACACACGTCAACGCTGAAGATGGATTGTGAGTTAACTTTTAATGATTTTTTAATGAAGATGTAATTTGAAACAGGAAACACACACAGTTCTGGAGTCTGCAGTCCAGTCTTTTCTGACAATTGATACACCGTGAATCCCTACCCCTGTCAACACATGGAGAGTTCTCACCATACCAAAGTGTTCTGTGTCTCCTTTTCCATCAGTCCATCTGCTCCCTATCCCCCTGACGGCCACTGATCTGATTCATGCCTGCAGATTCATTCTGGCCTTTACACGGTATACAAACGGAACCTTTCACGGGTATGTCTTTGAGTTGGGCTTCATGAATCCAGTGCGATAGCTTAGGGATTACTAAATGTTGTGTGGAGTATATATCAGTGGTCACTCTTATTGGTAATGAGTGCTACAGTTTGGGTTTTTTATTGTGCCTTCTCAGAGCATTGGCAGAGACAGAATTTGGAAGATGACCCAATCAATAAAGCCCTTGCCTTGAAAGTATAAGGACCCAAATTTGACCCCTAGAATAACAACAACAAAAAGTTGTAGAGTGTACCTGTAATCCCAGCACGGCAAGGGTGGAGGCAGGCAGATCCTGGAGTTTTCTGGCCAGCTAGCTTAGCCTATTTGGTGAGCTCCAGGCTAGTGAGAGACCCTGTCTCAAAAAAATTTTTTTAAAAATTTGAAAACTTGAAAATACGTAGGGGAGTTCAAGCCCGAGGTAGCATGATGATGGTCGGTGCTCGATGTCAACTTGATGGGATCTGTAATGATCTGAGAGACTGAGGCGTGTGTCTGGGTATTTCTATGAGGGTGTTCCAGAGAGGGGAGGAGAAAGAACCATCCCTGATGTGGGTGGCATCATCCCATGGCTGAGGCCTGCGATGGAAGAGAAGAGGAAAACAGTGAGCTGAGCACCATTCCTGTCTTTCGGAGTCCTGCTGCATGCTCCCACAACTTTGGAGGGAATGTATCCCTCCAAACCTCGAGCCAGAGTAAATCCTCCCTTCTTCAAGATCTTCAGCCAGATCCACTTAGCACAGTCATGAGAAAAATAACTGATACAGTTTGTGTGGGGCATACCAGTCCCCCTGGAGTCAAGGGTGTGTTCAGATACTGTTCACCAAGTTCCAGTTTCTCCAGGGTCTGCCTTGGTTAAAAGCAGGTGCAGAGTTCTTCCAATGTGTTCTCTGGTATGACTGAAAGGTGATGTCTCCTTAAAGCTTTGTCCTAAGCAAAGTCACCACTCAGGGCTTATCTGATGTCAAAAGATGCCAGAGATTACATGGGAGAAAGATGAGCAGACCAAACGAGGTTAAGCACATGCCAGTTAGCGAATCAGAGCAGGTACAAAGCTCTGCCTGAAGATCTTGGGATGAGGGGCTTCGAGGCTACAGGGTGCAGAACGTATGGGTGGTTCCCACATGTTCAAATCCCAGTTCCCAGGAGAGCAAGTTAGGGTTAGAGTCAGAATAGACTATAAAGCCTGGACAGAGAGTGCGGCTCAGCTGTTAGAGTGCCTGCTTAGTACGCACAAGGCCCTGGGTTTGACCGGAGTGCCCCAGCCCTATAATCCCAGCACTGAGTGTAGTAATTAGCTGGTGTGTCTCAGCAAGGAAGACAGGAGGCATATTCATAGGTGCAAATCTTGCCAGAGGGTTCCTCTCTCAAGTACAGTGCTGGCCATGATAGTGGTTCCCTCTGCTGTGGTCTAGCAGGGTTTGCACCCATGAAAGCACCTCCTTTGTCTTCTTTGGTGAGTCGCCATAGCACCATACTGTTATACTTGGGATACGGAGCCTGGAGGATCAGGAGTTCAAGGTCATCCTCGAATTTATAGCAAGTTAGAGAGCAGTCTGGGTCATTAGACCCCGTCATAAAACAAATGTTTCGAATTTTTGCTATGCTTTCATCAACAGGACTATGTGCCAGGAAGTGTTCCTTAAAGCAAAAGCAGAAAACAGGGAAGCTTGCCTGGGGAAACCTGATAAGCATCCAAATGACTAGGCTGATGGGGTGGGGGTGGGGCAGCTCTGCCTCAAGCACCAAGAGGGAGAATCATAAAATGTAGGGATAAAAGCCAACCAGTTTTTCTTCTTTCTTTTCATAAAATCAAGGTAGGATTGTTGTTTGGTTTTTTTTTTTTGTTGTTGTTGTTTTTTTTACATTTAATTAAAAATTTCTGAGAATTCCAACACAAGTCAGTTTTTCTTCTTTCATTCAGAAAGGATGGGTATCTGTGACAGGCTGGGCCCACACCAGCAAGCGTGGGTGTCAGTGCAGCCATTTCTGGTTTGCACTCACACCATATGGCTGCTGTATGTGCCACACAGGAATCTTGGTTTTGCCTAATCTGTCTGAAATTTTTCAGTGGACTAGAAAGGTTTGGCTGTGGCTTCTGATAACTCTGTGTATTTCAGTGCAAATCCATTTCCTGGAAACGCTGGAATCCCAGGACCATCACAAAATGAGAAGGAACTCAGAGCTGGGGTTCAGTATTCCTATTATTATCTCAAGTCTTGCTAAGACTCCTCTCTCCCCTCCTTCCCTCTTCCTTCTGCCCTTCCCTCTTCGCTGCTTCCTTTTCTTCCCTCCACCCTTTCTTCCCACCCTCCTTTCTTCCTCTCCTCACTCAGTTCCTCCCCTTCCATCTCTCCCTCCTCTCTCCGTTCCTCCCCCTTCCTGTTTTCCATTCATCCATCTTCCCACCTATCTTTCTTTCCATTTGCTCGCCTTTCCCTTCCTTTCTCTGTTCCTCTCTCTTTCTCTTCCTTTTGCAAATAGCTCTGAAATACTTGGTGGCAAAAGGCAGCACCTGCAGTAGTCCAGTGCTCAACAATCCTTGGCCTCAGAGAAGGAAGGGTGACTGGGCCCCTCGTGAGTGAGAAGCAGCAGCCAGGGAGGAAGAAGAAAATCTCACACCATAAGACAGGTCCCATCTAGGAATTTTCTTTCATGCCATTTTGAAAGGAAATTTTTTAAAATATCTCTCTCTTTCTCTCTCTCTCTCTCTCTCTCTCTCTCTCTCTCTCTCTCTCACACACACACACACACACACACACGAGCGTTGCTACAATATTATTGAAGAAGAATAGAGTCCAACAGAGACTGTGAGTGGAGCTATGAAAGCTTCATAACTTTCATAGTTTTCATAACAGTGTAACCGGCTGTGGTTAGGGAGCCAAACGACTACAGAGTTAATCGCTTTCGCAGCATACTGAATACGCAAGTTCAGTCTTGAATGCAGGGTGCAGAATAGATTGTTTGGTTCATACAAAAAAAAATTGAACAATTGTACCCCAATTACAATAGAAATTACTGAACAATCATAAGGGAGTGAAATTTCCTAATTTTCTGCTTTTGTTCTGTTGGGAAGGATTTGGGGATGTTTGCCAATACGCAGGAAATCACTCGTGGGGACGGTGCTTACATACTGTCTGAATGCTGCAGCTGTAGTGAGCCAGGTCAGCGGGCTTCCCAACACCTGGAACTCAGCAGCACCTGCAGGTGCTTGGTCCTTAGGATTTAGCAAGGCTGGTTCCAAACCCCACCCCAGGCTCCATCTCCACTGGGAGGTGTTTGCAGCTCTTGGTGCCCAGGGATCACCATATGCCAATCAACTAGCTTCTTAGGGGATGGGAAAGGAACCTGGGTATTTCCCCCAATCTCTCCAGGAAATTCAGAACGAGTTGAAATGGCTGGAAAGATAGCATAGCTGTTAAGGACACTTGCTGCTCTTGCAGAAGACCCAGGTTCCCAGCACCCACATGGTGGTTCACCACTGCCTTAACTCTAGTTTCAGGAAATTTGTTGTCCTCTGCTGGTCTCCTTGGCACTGCATTCTCATGGTACACATACATACGTGTAGACGTTACAGTTACACACATAAAATAAAAATAAATAAGTGCGGGGAGA
The DNA here is from genome assembly GCA_026225945.1 of Cricetomys ansorgei. NCBI lineage: Eukaryota > Metazoa > Chordata > Mammalia > Rodentia > Nesomyidae > Cricetomys > Cricetomys ansorgei. The sequence goes on along the minus strand of JAMJFZ010000435.1, from coordinate 4,549,126 downwards.
TGTAGAAGAGCTGTCAGTGTCCTGTAGGATCACCAGCAACAGAAATACACATGTTGCCAGAGGAAAGTATCCACAAAGGATGAGTGCCAGACAGAAAGGCCCTGCAAGCTGCAGAATGAGGAACAGAGTATCCCTTAAATTGGTCCAAAGTGGAAAAGAGAGTGAAGACTTCATGTTCCCAACACTGAGGCCCAGGATATCTCAAAACACCTCAAGCCACAGTGGATGGTGACTCATTAGAGATTCTGTGTTCTTGCCAGTTCTAAAGAATTGCAATCAGTCAACGATAGGATCATCTTCAAAGACACATGTTTCTGTATAGATGTGGCTATAGGCACAGCCAGTCCTGTTCTTCTTGGAGGGGGCAATTAGAAGGTGGGGAGACACCATCCAGCAAGAAGCTTAAAGCAGCCAATGTGATTGGTTGACTTCTACAGTAAGTGCTGGACATACTGTGTGTCTCTAAACTCACACTGAGAGAAGGCAGGGGAGCAAACTCTGACAGAAGGTTCCCCATGATGGGCAAAGATGGCTTCAGGATTCATATAGCACTTTAGTAACTCTACTGGTAATATTTCTCTCTCTCTCTCTCTCTCTCTCTCTCTCTCTCCTGTTTGTTATAAGTGCAGGTGCACATGTTATTGCATACAAGTGGAGGCCAGAGGTCAACCTTGGGTGTCATACCTCCGGTGCTGTCCACCTTGGTTTTTGAGATAGGGCCTCTCACTGGCCTGGAACTCACCATGTGGGTTAGATTGCCAGGCTAGCAAGTCCCAGAGAACCTTCTGTCTCTGCTTCTACAGAGCTGGGATTGTAAGTATGAGCCTTTACACCAGACATTCTTCTTTAGATGGGTTCTGGGGATTGAACTCATGTTCTTGTTAGTTTAACATCTTATTTACTTTTCTATCGCTGTGAAGTGACGCCATGACCATGGCAACTTTTAAAAGAAAACGTTTCATTCGGGGCTTGCTTGCAGTTTCAGAGGGTGAGTCCATGACCAACACAATGGAGCGCAAGGTAGCAGGGACGCAGGCGTGGTGCTGAGAAGAAGCCAAGGGTTTACATGTTGAGATGATATAACCATGAGCGATAGAAAAAAAGAGCTGACTGGGAGCAGAGTCCAGAAGGCTGCTCTTTATATAGTGTCCCTGAGGGGGTGGAGCCTCCCAGGGTGGCCTGTGATTGGTGGGATTTTTTTGCCCTTATTTAGCTAGTCTAGGGAGGGTTGAGGGCCCAGTTTAGGACCATGTGTGTTAGTTGAGGCCGCTTCTGTGCTGCTCTGCTAGGTTGGGGGATCCCATAGCCGGCTGGGAGTGGGGTCCCTGATAGTCCTAGGGTTGGGAGGTGGGGAGCTTTCCTATGGAGGGCCTCAAGTCCCAGAGCTCCCAGGCCTTACAGAGCCAGATTCCCACAAAGGAAAAATATGCTGGCTCCCTAGTGGTCTTCGGCACCATTTGGGACTCATGGTGGGCACAAAGGGTGGTGGCCGGGGCCCTGGGGTCCCTAGCAGGGAGGTGAGGGAGGCAAGTAGCAGCCCTGAATGGCAGCTGGCAGCAGGAGGGGCTAGACTTCTGGGAAAAGTCAGATTTGCTCCCTGGCAGAAACACATATAGCAGTAAGGTGCCTTTTGGGGCCAGGAGCAGGCAGCCCAGTCAAGCTGTAGACCACTGTGGGGCATGGGGGTCCAGGCACCGCTCAGTAGGTATAGAGGGGCATATGGGGGGCAGAGCCCTCCACAGATGCTGGACGCAGGAGTCCAGAGCTGTGGGCTGTGTTGAAGGTGGAGCCCTCCACAGAAGTAGGAGCCCTGGACTGCAGACTCTGCATGCTGTGGAACCCCTACACAGTCCATCATGGTGGAAAGCAACTGGTTACATTTCATTCACAGTCAGGAAGCAGAGAGAGATGAATGCTGATGCTCAGCTTACTTTCTACTTTGCTCCTCAGTCCAGGAACCCAGCCTGTGAGATGGTGCCATTCACAATTAGAGTGGGTCCTCCCATTTTAGTTAATCCAATACAGAAATTCCCTTGCAGATATCCCCAGAGTTTGTTTCCATGGTAATTCTGGATCCTGTCAAGATGACAATATTCACAACACACAGCACTCTAGAACATTCAAATTCTATTCTTTCCTCACATGTAGCCTGGAAGAAGCTGCTGCTGCTCTTGTATATGTTCACACACAAAAGCAAGAGTGCACGTGCGCGTGTGCACACACACACACACACACACACACACACACACACACACACTTGTCTGTCACCATGAAGTTCCTTGCACTGCCTCTAGACAGAAGTCCATCACCAGAGGTGGCTCTTGCACCCTCAGTGCTGTGAGTTAACTAAAGTTCTTTTTCTTATTTATCTTGCCTGAAGTATTTCATTGTAGTAACAGAAAACAAAATATTGTCCTTCAGGCCCCCTTTCCACTAGCTCTGCAATCAGAAGTTGTGCTGTGGTCTTGCAGCAGGTTGCCCTGTGATAGGAAACCACTTACTATGTTGGGGAGGAGGATTAAAAGGCCTTTCACCAACCTCCCCTCATGTTCCCTTATTCAGAGTCACCAAGCAGATTTGCTGGAGAGAAAGGACGAACAAAGCAGAGATATCACACTGCCCTGGAGGCACAAATGTTTGCAATTTATTTTTTTGCAGTGATGTCTGCTTATTCAGGGAAGGGTCTCAAGTAGCTCAGGCTGCTCTTGAACCTGATATATAGCCAAGGATGTCCTTAAACTTCTGATCCTCCCGCTTCCACCTCCCTAATTGCTGGGATTATATGTAAGCACTACTGTGCTTGGTTTAACAGTGCTTAGAATGGAACCCAGGGCTTCAGGTATGCTGGGCGAGCACTCTATGGACCGAGCCACACCCTCACACACATCAAAGTCTACAGTAAATGCCACACCTATCAAGGGACTATAGACCTAGGAGATACCTGCTTATATTTTTATTTATTTTTAAGACTTGTTTGTTATCATATGTATGTATGTGTATGTGTCTATGTGTGTGTTTGCACATACGAATGTAAGTGCTTTGGAGGTCAGAAGAGGGTGTAAGGTCCCCTGGAGCTGACATTACAGGCGGTTATGAGCATCACAGTGTGGGTGCTGGGAACTGAACCTAGATCCTCTGATAAAGTAGCAAATGCTATTAACTGGGGAGCTATCTTTCCAGCCCCTACACTTGTATTTTTTAGTGAAATACACTCACTATTATAACAATTTAGATATATTTGCTATACACATATCAAAATTATTATATTACTGTTTTTATATACATATCTATTTTTCCTAGAGCAAATGTTATTACATATTATTTATAATATATAGAAGCACCTACTTACCTATCTCTCTTTATATATACACATATCGCAGAACACCTGCCTAAACATTAAGACTTATTCCTTTACGAGCTGAAATTATATGCCTATTTTTATCTATTTTCTTTTGGGTAGCTTAAAACTTTTCAATAAAAGATAGGATTTACTAGTGCTGGCATGATGGCGAAGTGGGTAAAGTGCCAGCCACACAACTGTGAGGTCTGGAGTTCAGATCCCAGCATGCCTGTCAATGCCAAGCAGATGTGTTCATCTGTCTGTAAGCCCAGCGATGGGAAGGCGGAGTCAGAGGCCCCCTGAAACAAGCTGGCTGGTGAGACTAGCTGAACCATTCAGTTCTGGGCTTCAGTAAGAGACTCTGACTCAATATGTTAACCTCTGGCCTCCACACACACGAACACAGGTGTACCCCTGACATGTGTGAATACATATACACATGTACACCACACATACATACACATTCAAAAGGGGGGGGCATTACTTGTGTAACAACGAAAGCTGCTAAAAGCTTTTCTGTAAAATCTGTGGTGATGGCAAAAAAAAAAGGCTGGGGTCAGTCTGCCTCCCACAGATGCACAGCACTGAGATTCTGTGCACAGCATCTTGTTCCCTTGAAGAGGTCCAAGTCACACGGGATGAGATGTACATCGGGGTCAGATTGGCACTTGCCATTTTTCACCCTGATTTCCTGAGACAACAGAGGTGGGCAGGGATATAGAGGAAGAAACAGCTTGCACTGGGCTAGTTCAGTTGCTAAAGCACTTGCCTGTCAATCACAGACACCCACATAACGTTGCTTCTATTCTGTATTGCTGGTGATCCTCCCAGGTCAGTTATATGCAAACCGCTACAACCCCCACCCAGGTAGGACCATCTGAGAGTACTTAAAGGAGCAGCGTGGGTGGGGCTGCCTCCCCCATCCTCACAAGATGGCAAGAGTACCCTTTTGTTCTTCCTTTCCACGGCTATAGATGGAATGACGAACTGAAGGAGCAGCCAGGGCTGCAGATGTGTGCACACTTCTCCCTGCAGGAAGTCAGACTGAAGTGCGAACCCTAGGTGACAGCTTAGCCTGCTCAAGACTGCAAGGACCGTGTCTGAAAGCAAGCAGGTGTCTGCAGAGGGCATAAAATGTTTAGATGTCAACATCACGATTTAGGGATAGGAGAGAGTGGAAAATTGCAACTGTAATATGGCTTATTCACCATGGTGCAGATCAGTAGCCTATAGGCTAAATGTGATCCCTTGACAATATTTGGTTTTCTCCTATGAAGCCAGACCACAAAGTGTGTGTTTTAATATTCAACTGAATGTTATACCTTAAAGCATATTTTATACATTTCTAAATCCGAGCTTATCTCGAAGTTTCAGAAAAGCTGGTCAGCTGAGGCCACCTTCCTGCATCCAGCAAAGGCAGGCACAAGCTATGAGTATCCTTCTCGATAGCCCTGGAGGTCTCCAGGGCTAAGCCCTGCTCGCTATCATCCCCCCTACAGTGAGCCCAGTGTTCATCTGTCACTGCACATGCTTGTGTGCCACACTGAAGATAAGGAACTAGTCCTCTTGTAAAGGGAGTGAGTCATCACATGTGTTTAACATGTAAACAGAAGATGAGGAAAGGAGGCTTTACCAGGTGACTCTTGCAGCCCTTCCACGTACATTACCCCTCCCCCCATTCTCACTGGCAGTTGAGTTTGTGGTCCATGTGTTTAAGCAGCATCGGTACATCTTTTTTCAAAAAAAAAAAAAAAAAAGTGGCATAGAAGACAAGCAAGCTTTAGTGGAAATGATGATTCTGGGAAAGCTGGGGGCAAAGCCTCTGGTGGGCAGGACCTGCAATCTGACAGAGCAAGTTTCTGGGCTTATAGAAAGGAAGCTCCTGGAATGGGGAAGGGGGCAGGTTAGCCAGCTCTCTTGGTTTCCCTGGATCTGAGAGCTTTGGATGTTGTGGTTTAAAATGGTGTGTTCATGGCTGGCAGGTGGCTCAATGGGTAAAGGTGGTGCTGCAAACCCTGATGACATGACTTCCTCCCCAGGATGCAAATGTTGGAAGGAGAGAACTGACACACGCAAGTGTCTCTGACCTGTGCACGCACACACACACACGTGCACCCACATAAGCACACACACATGTGCACCCACATTAATATTCAAAAGATTAAATGATGTGTTTGGTTGTCAAGCTGACAAGGTGTGGACTTGGGACTGACTAAATTAAGAAAGCACTTAGGGTATTAATGGAGGTTCACTTTTGCATTTGTGATTGTTCCCAGGGATATTTAGCTGAAGAGGGAAGACTGTCCTAAGTGTGGGTGACCCTGCTCCATGAGCTAGAGTCCTGGATGGTAGAAAGAGAGGAAAGGAGAAAGTGAGCTGTGCACTGGCATCCATCTCTCTTTGCTCCTGACCAGAGTGGATCAGAGTGACCAGCTGGCTCAGATCCTGCCAGCATCCCTTTCCACCATGATGAACTGTATCCCCTCAAACACTGAGCCCAAATAAACCCTTCCTTTCTTAAGCTGCTTTTGTTAATTTTTTTTTTAATCTCAACAATGAGAAAAGTAACTAATACACCATAGGTCAGATCTTTCAGTACTTACCAGAAGTCCCTGGTCCCTTGGGTTGGCCAGTCACACTATCAGGAGGCTCCATACAGGAGGTAAAGGGTTAACCACCTCAAGCTGCCTCTTCCCAGCTTTGCCCACAGAAAGCCTCAGGGGCTGCCCCACTCTCCTGAGTGCAGGGATGACTGGGTTCCTGGCACTCACCTGGCACTGAGGACCTGTGCGTATGAAGCACCCCAGGACCATCTCCGCGTTTCCCAGGTCACACCTGGCCATGGGCTTAGTCTTGGGGCTCCCTTGAGAATCTTATAAATTGCTGGTCGATTGCCTTTATTTCTACCTGGTCACTTCCCGCCAAACTCCCCAAGGTGGAAAAAGAAGGGCTGAGGGTCATGGACCAGGCAGGTGCCTTGGGCACTGGATATGTTCACTGAAATGAAATTGCTTAGTTGAAACTATAGTGGTTCACTTGGTTTTTTTGGCAGTCATCATCACTTGAACACAAGGTCATAGCAGAGAGGAACCCAGTAGTTGATCTTGCCAGAGGGAGATTTGCCACATGGTTGTTTTCAGGGTCTCTTCCTCTATGTGGGATGCAGGTCTCCCCCAGCCCCCGTCTCCTCTGTCCTCACAGGGACACAGCTCAGCCTTCACCCCACGCTGATCCCTTTCCAGCCTGGATGGCCCACCTCTGATGACTACCATCCACAGGTCTTCCAGGTCCCTACATCGTGATGGTTGAGCACAACAGCATCTGTGATTCCAATTATGCTAAACTGGGATACCCGGAGGGTCTGTCTGGGCTGAGCTGATCTCAGTTATTTTGTTACAGCAACAGAAAGCTAACAGAGCAGGGATCTCTGTGGTTTCCTCATGTTCTCACTGCAATCTTTTATTCTTTGAGCAAACATTTCCAAAGTAGGCTGTGTGGGGATGTGGGGGTGTGGGGGTATGGGATGTGCATCCTCGTGGAAGTGCGTATATGTATACCATTCTTATATTATTATTTTGGTGTGTTAAAACTGAATCTTCCTATTCAGCCTAGGTTGGACTAAACTTCCTATGTACCCCAGGCTAGTCTCAAGCTTGTGATCCCCCTGCATCTGTCTCCTGAGTGCTGGGATTGCAGATGTATGCCACCATAGTTTGGCTAATGTGTATAATTATTTACCTATAAACATTACCAAATTGTTGGCCATTTAAAATTCTTGCGGGTGTCAGTGCGTAGATTACAGTAAGTGAAAAACTATGAAGCGTCTCAACGATTCCTTCCCAAGGAGGACACAGAGTGATGGCGGCGGAGCGGAACACAGACAGCAACAACCTTCAGAGGCAGAAGCATCTTCTCATATTCTCCCCTGAGCTGGAGGAAGCCAGGTTTGGGGATCACCAGGTGACAGAACGAGTTCCCTATTTCCAATCCCAGCTGTCCTGCTGTGTGTGGTGGAAAAGACTCTGGTAGTGAATGTAGCGCTGACTTCTTGTTTCTTTTGTTCATGTGCCTGTCCTTTCCATCCTCCCCTCCTGCCCCAGGAGACGTTCTAGTCACATGCAGACTCCAGACTGGTGTGGGAACCATGGTCATTCCTGTACTGGGGCTGGGTCGGGAGGGAGTCTGGGACCCAAGTCTCAGCAGAAGAGGTGAGAGGAAGACCTCCAGAGCTGCTCTCTCCTGAGGTTTACAGGAGAGGTGATGGCTCTTACCTGCCAGGCGCTGGGCATGCCTGGGTACCATGACTGGAGTAGACGCAGCCTCTATTTGCCTGAGCGACATAGACAGGAGCGAGAGTAGATTTTCCATCTGCAACTGAGGTAAGATATTAGGAAAAGTCTGTGCTGGTAGGTTCCTTTATCTTATCTGAAGAATTCTATCTTCCAAGAGATTTTTTTTAAAAGATACATTGTGCAGGCTTGCAGCTGGAGAAGGGAGTGCTTGCAGAGATCAGACATCCATCAAAGGAGAGCCTCACATGCAGTTCACGGGGAGGCTGGACTTATATAGAGTTCATTAGTTATGGTATGTGACTTCTTATAAAGGGAGCATAGTTCCAAGTGGATAATAATGTCCAAATTCCTGCTGTTGAGGAGCGAGAGGGAAATCAGACCCAGGAAGAGGGGGAGGGCCCTTTCCTTTCTCATGCCTCCTTCATTTCATAACCAACCACCCTGCCTTTCCATTTTTAAAGACTCTGGGGCTACAGAAGTGCCACCCAAGTCTTTTCAGTGCCCAGTGCTTCCTAGCACCACATCCAGTGTGTGTTCCTACATCTGGTGAGAGCCCAGTCATTTGAGACTCCATGTGTGGGTGACACCCCACATCTTCTGCTGTATGGATGCAGGGGTCTTCTGCTGCTGAGTGCCCAAATTCACATCCAGCAGCTACTCACCAGAGCGTGGAGGCTAAGCACACTGCAGTCCCTCTGTTAGGGTGTTGTGCCTGATGCCTTGTGCACTGTGGCAAAGGCAACCTCACTAGGAATCATGGTAGTCAGATGTCTAGTTCTGTGTGGCCATCATGGGATTGGAAGCTGCATTTAAGTGGAGGAAAACTACAATTTAATTTTAATCAAACCTGGGTGGGAAAGGCATGACCCAAGAAGAGCAAGGGGAAGAAAAACCCTCTATGCTTAATTCAGAAACAAAGTTGATTTTTCTTTTTCCTGGTGCTTAATTTGTCCTTCTGTGTGTTTGTTGCTTGACTTGAAAAAGCAACTTAGGAGGGCAATGAGGGTGCCAGTGAGTCAGATCCCCTTCCCTTTCTTGCATCAGTCACAGTGGCAGCCACTGTGCAGCTCTCTCATTAGCACATTAAATGACTTTTAATAAGTCAAGAGGGCTTTCCAGAACCATTTATCATCCCCGTGTTTCTATTTTTTGACACTTCTAAACAGTTACATATTGGATTTGTTTCAATAGAACAAATTAACATGTGCTTTCTCCCTCAAGCCTTGTTTGCTTTTTCTATTACTTAGAGAAGCACTTTTCAATGTCTCCACCCTCTTAATGAGGAATATGGGACTCTTATTAAGAATACCATCCCTAGTCAAGCAGTGGTGGTGCATGCCTTTAATCCCGGCACTTAGGAGGCAGAGGAAGGTGGATCTCTGTGAGTTCAAGGCCAGCCTGGTCTACACAGTGAGATCCAGGACAGCCAGAGTTACAACTCTTGTGGAAGTGTATTTTTAGTGATGTATAAAATAATTGTTTGTACACTATTGGGTGAAGGGCTCCTTAGCTCTGCTGAGGTCTGGGAGGGTTTGTATCTATTAATGTGCCTCTGTGTTTACTTGCTGAGCTACCATAGTAGGTATTCGACTACAAATGGTGTACCAATGTGGGGCACTGACATCGTGCCAGCCACATCCAACATAGAGACAAAGAAGAATGAAAAAGGAACTCCAGACCTTGCAGAGTCTGGTATGTTTCCTACAAACCTATCCAGATACTGGTGAGGTGAGGCGAGGTTCCACTGCCCAGTATAGCACTTGTCATGTTGGTGGTTCCCTCTGCTGAGGTCTGGCAGGGTTTGCACCTATGCAAAATGCCTCCAGGTCTGCCTTGGTGAGCTGTCATAGTAGGTGTTCAGCTACAAATGGTGCCCAGTGTGGTAGGCAGAAAGTAAAGAAGGGCAGGACATCACACCAGCTGCATCGAATGTGGAGACAAAGAAGAAGAGAAAGAAACTCCAGACCTCACAAAGTCTGGTGAAGTACACTCAGGAAAGCTACCAGAGGATAGAGTATTAATTGAAGGCTCCTGAAGGAAAAAGAGACTGAGGAAGGAAGTAAGCCTCTATGAAAAGAAAATTGTGAAAAATAGTGAGAAACAGGGCTCAAAATTGAGAGCCATAGAAGAGAGGCCTCTATAGGAAGACATTTTCATGTTAAAAACAAATAATTCATCTGGGAGCAGGGAAAAGGCTAGGTTCTAACTGCTTTTCCTGATCATGGAACCAAACCTCCCTCCCACCCAGTGCTGGCGGCAGCCAGGGCACTGGAAACGGAAACCAGAGTGTACTGTTCTATAAACGGAGTTTGTTGATAGCTTTTTGTGTGGGTGAAGCCCAAGTGGGTCTTGTGTTTGAGTTCCATGAAAAACTATGTTTCCCCATAGTGGTGGTGACAAAGAATGCCAAACCACCAGAATGTTTCAACCAGAGATTCTTCCCACCAGCCCAGGATCCCCTGCTGTTGTGGAAGCCAAAGGCTTGGGGCTGAAAATCTGCTTAAACTGAGAATTTTTTTTTTTTTATGCAAACCTGACTAAGAGAAAGACAAGCAGTCCGTATGAGGGAACCCTTCCTGCAGACAGTTGTTTTTCCTGCAAACCAGACCCTACCTTAAAACCTGAAAAGTGTTTCCTCAGGGACAGCACACAGAAGCTGTCTTCCAGAACTGGCGAGGTTGTATCTCATGATGGTAGCCAAACTTGGTACTTGTAAGAGTCACCAAGGTAGACTGGTTTTGAAGGCATGAAGGGGTCATTGGAGAGTAGCTGAGGCTTGGCACTATGAGAGGCCAGGAGAGGCCATTGGTGAAGGTGAAGCCTCCGTAGTAGTTAAAGGCCCAGAATGAAGGGGTCACACTGAGAAGGTGAAGCTTACTTTTAAAACTGTGATTTTTGAAACTGCTTTAAGTTTGTTGAAGACAGCCAATAGTGGTATGTAGGTACCAAGATTGCTTAGCTTTTTGTTTAAAATTATTATTACATTTTTGGGTACCAAGACTTGAACCTAGGGACTTGCGACAAAGGAGGCTGATATTTACTTGCAATATTTCATCCTTAGAGATATTCTTAGGAGAGAAACCTCAGGCACAAGGGCTGGAGAAGCTCCTGTAGAGAGGTGTGTGTGTGTGTGTGTGTGCGTGCACATGTGTTTATCTCTATGTGTTCCTATACATATTTATGTATATTTGGGTATACTAACACATATGTGTACATGAACACGGGGCCAAGGTACATGTCCCACGGGAACCCTTTCTCAGCCATTCACCTTATTTGAGAAAAGGGCTTTCACTGGGACCTAGGGCTCACTGGCTTGGAGAGACTGGCTGGCCACAGAGCTCCCAGAGATCCTCATGTCTCTGCCTCCGCAGTGCTAGGATTATAGACATGCACCATTATGTATGGCTTTGTTATGTGGGTCTTGTCCTAATGCTTGCTGGGCAAGCACTTTACTGACTGAGTCATCTCCCCAATCCACAAAGACAAAATCCCAGGAGACTTGAAAGCAGTAAGTGCCACAGGGCCATACATAATTACAGCAACCAAGGGCTAGGCCTGAAAGCTCTGACACTGGCTCTGCTCCACATGCCGAAGGTAAATGCCAGCAAGTGGCAAAGAGCCCAGTGCATACACTGTTGGCCATGGTCACAGGGCTGTGCTAACCCACTGAGAGAGACCAAGACTGAGCCTGTACATTCAGGAAGCCAAAGGGAGCCAGGAAACAATTTGGCTCTGTGGGGATTGGTGGGGCTGGGAGGCAGGACATGAATGCTTTCATTCCAGCCATTTCTGAACTCTTAATAAGAGCCAAAGAAAGTCCAGACCTGGAGCATCTTACAAACAGAATTCCTCCTTTATAGACACATCTGCATGCTCATGGTGGAGCTGGGTTCATTAACCAGTGTGCCTGTCACAAGGCTCCATGGCGGTTTGCTGTCACACTAAGGCCACTGTGATGTGGTTCCTGTTCAGTTCTCCTGTAAAGAGGCTTTTGCTCCAATTAAACAGGACTGTGTAACTTTGATCCAGGGTGCAGAGCCCACAGTGCAATTGTTATGGGGCACATCAAAGCCTCAGGAAGCAGTCTAGGGGGTTGCTGAGGTCTCCAAAGGCCCTGGAAGCACTGGGCCATGACGAGGGGGAATCATACTCATTTCCATCTTCTCCAGTGCTGGGCTGCATTGCAGGGCCACTCTAACAGGCTTATGGTAGCTGCTGTTCAAAAGGCCAGTGCTGCTTTGAAGTGTGGTGACTTGGAGCACATTGCGCCAGGCTCCTGTCTGGAGTCTGGGGAGGCATTAAGAAGGTCAGATTCTTTATGCCTTCCCTGGTTTCTCCTACTCTCCACAGACAAATGGATTCATTGCGAGACACAGTGATGAGGCTGGGGAAATGGCTCACAGTATGCACCCCATCACACAACAAATGTAAATAAAACCTTAAGAGATAGTGCCAAAGAAGCCAAGTGTGAACATGCATGTGGAGCCCGGGGTCAGCCTTGGGTGTCATTCCTCAGGTGCTGCCCACCTTGCTTTTTGAGGCAGGTCTCTCACTGGGCTGGAATTTTCAGACCAGGCTAGACTGACCAGCCAGTGGGCCCCAGGAACTCCCTATCTCCACCTCCCCAGCACTGGAATGACAAGTGTTTACCACCATGCTTAGCTTTGGACATGGAGTCTGTCAAACTCAGGTTCTCATGCTTCACTGTGTGAGACTCTACTGTGTGAACTTTCGGCAGCCCGGTATTATTGTGACGTGGTTTGTTCTGGCACTGGGGATGGAACCCAGGCTTTGTGTACGCTGGGCAAGTGCTCTACCGCTGAGTCACATCCCCAGCCTGTATGGAGCTTCCTGTGGGAGGAGAAAAGAGACAGGGTAGAAAGCCCATGCTCTGAAGGGGGAGAAGTGTATTGTTTTCTTTCCCCTTCTCTGAGGTGGGGGTGGAGGTGAGGGGGCTTTGCTCTCCTGCTAGCCAGGCATCTCTTCAGCAAGAGGGCTCAGGGAGAGAGGAAGGGAAGAGGAAAGGAAGCAGAGCAAGGGCCATTGTCAAATGAACTCCTACATGGCATAGAGGGCTCCTCCCAGCTCCCTGTGTGAGGTAAAGGAAGGGATCCCTGAGAAATGAGGTCCCAGGAAATAATTAGCAGGGTGAACAGGCAGACGTGCTCCATGTAAGTGTGTAACGTACTCCATTTGCCCAGGAACTGTCCAGCTGTAGAAGATCACGTGCTGTTTCAGAGGGTGAGGGGAAGGCTGAGGCCAGGCAGATGCAGCTCCAGGGTTTGTGTCCACTAGAAGGGACAGGGAGCTGACTGGGACTCCTGTTGAGAGACAAGCTGAGAGCACTGGTAATTTGACACTCCAGGGGCACTTGCATCTTGCTCAGCAGTTTTAAGAGATGACTGCATCCCCAGGAATCACTTCAGAGGTGGAGAAATATGAGAAGCATGGAGGTACCCAGGCTCGCCAAGGTCACACAGGAGGCACTGTAGAAGTTGAGCAATCAGCACAGTCTGTGAGGAGGGAAATGTGAGAAGGACATGGGGAGGGAGCAGAGCATCCAGAGAGAACGGGACTAATGGGCAGTAGAAATTCTTTAAGTGATTTCTTAAGTTTGAAATTTAATCAGGAATGTATTGTGCAAGTTGGGATGCTGAGGGTCAAGGCTTTGAAGGTTTACCCTGAATAGCCCCTATGTCATCTCAGAAAATGCATGCAAACTGGAGTCGCGTCACCAAGCATTGTGTCACAAAAACAAAAGCCCCTGAAATACATAGAAAAAGACAAATAAGATTTAGGCAAGCCCCAGACAGGCAGACAGTGACTTGTCTCTTCACAGGAAGTATAATGAGGTCACATGACTCCCAGAACCCCAGTAGGTAGACAGCATAGGTCAGCATGTGCCACAGAGATACAGTATCTCAGAGCTTTTCCTGGGGAGAAATTATAAAATGTCACTGCACCAAGAAAGAGAGGATATTGGTAGATTAAAGAGATTCCATCTAAGCCTGGCTTGGTGAACCAATGAGTTTATTGGGGTGGCTCGCAGACAGCCACATCACTGGGAAGTCCCCTGGGCAATTTATGAGCAGCTATACCACCAAAGAGTCCTACCTGCAGCATGGATGACGTTTGACAAGCTGTTATCAGTGAAGAGTCATCTGGGCAATTTGCAGATAGTTACAGCACGGAAGAATCCCTCTTCCCTAGTCAGTTGTCTGCCTCTTATGTAAAATCAGGTAGCTGCTGAATCTTGAGAGGATCTCCTAAGCTCCTGGGAGCAGTATGCCCCATCCCTCCAAGAGGATATGGTAACAGACCACATCTGGTGGTGGTCTAGTTGCATGCATATCATCGCAGATGCTCTGATTCAGGAGCACCCTTTGTCCTAGCAGTTCTGTCTTCTGGTCCCTTGGAGACAACTGTACCTCTTTGGGCAGCATGGAGGTAGGAAAGTCTTCTAAAAGCTCAGTTTCCCTGTCATCCAGCAGCACCGATATCATTCCTTTCAAAATGGGCAACCAAGGTAGGGCAGAGACTTGGAACTCCTGAAGACCTGCAAAAGCAAGCACAGCACAGTGGACCCCAGCGCATAGGAGCTAAAATGACATCTGAGAGATGGCCCATGGGGTAAGGTGGATGGCACTTGAGGAAGCCAAGGCTGTCCTCTGGCCTCCACACACAGGTACAAACACCTGCATATACATATACCACACACACACACACACACACACACACACACACACACATACAGGAGAGCTCCATCTCAATTGATGGTTCCGGGAGTGGAGAGTGAAGAGTGTTTGTGCCTTTAATATTATTTTCCCAGCTTTTGATATTATTTTACTCTATAATTTTTGGCTCATTAGTTTCCCACTGGTCAAATTCATGTGTAGATTACATTTACTATAACTCATTTCTCTCTCTCTTTCCCTCTCCCTCCTCTCTCTCTCTCTCTCTCTCCAGCCACCCCTATGAACACTAAACTCCTACATGTCCACTTGCTCTGACCCTGGAGCACCTTTCTCCTGCACCAGATTTGACAGGGTCCATTCGCATGGACACTCTGACAGCTGGGGTCATTCACGTGGTGGAGGCAGGAGTCACAGATTTCTCTGCAGCAACCATGGGCTATGAACATGACTTCCTGTCTATTGAGGTCACAGGAGTGTCTCTACACTGCTCTCCTAGAGCCCTTTCTTTCATTCTACCAGTGTTTTTATTACTTACCTTTCTTATTGCCCTGATGAAATACCTGACAAGCAGTAATCTAAGAGAGAAAAGGTTTATTATGACCTACAGTTCCAGGGATACCATCCATCACAGCAGAGGAGGCATGGCAGCAGGCAAGGAGGGCAGCTGACCACACTGAAATCACAGTTAGGAAGTAGAGAGTGAACAGGAAGTAGAGTCAGACTATAAAACCTCAAAGCCCACCCCCCAGTAACCAACTTCCTCTGGTGAGGTTCCACCTCCTGAAGGTTGGAAAACCTTTGCCGAACAGCACCACCAACTGGCAGCCAAGTGTTCAAACCCTTACGCCTGTGGGGGATGCCTCACATTCTAATCACAACTTGTGATAGGTTGTCTTGGGTCTGTGAATGTTTAATTTATAAAAATTTCAACAAGTTTCCAGTATGTCCACTCTGCTTTAAGTCCCACTTTGGCTAATTCATGCCAAGGCCAACATTTTTTCCCCAATATGATTAATAATTTGGATCTAGAATGTATAAAAAACTATTATAACCCAGCAACTGAAAACAATCAATAAAAAAGCAAGGAAGTAATGAATAGATGCTTTCCAAAAGAAAATATACAAATGGCCAATTAGCACATGAAAATGTTGTTCAACCTCATTAGTCATCAGGGAATGCGCACTCCAAACACAATAAGATAATCACTAACATTAAAAACAGAAAAGAAAAAAAAAAAAAGCTAACATTAAAAACAGAAAAACCACCCCCAACAATAGCAAGTATTACCGAGGACACAGAACTAAAACTTTTTCAGCTTCTGTCATCTGAAGTGAAACATTTTGTAAACACAGTGGTTCAGAATGTGGAGAGGTAGGTTTTACAGGGGTAACCTATTCATTTAAAAGTTCTGCCTAGCTCCCTAGCTCAGTGCATCCTGAGAACAATTCTGAGGGCTTTAAAGGAAATGGATGTTAGGGAAG
This sequence comes from Cricetomys ansorgei, assembly GCA_026225945.1. NCBI lineage: Eukaryota > Metazoa > Chordata > Mammalia > Rodentia > Nesomyidae > Cricetomys > Cricetomys ansorgei. The sequence continues at coordinate 4,533,318 of JAMJFZ010000435.1, read as the reverse complement.
AGGAAGGAACACAGCTTTTCCTAAGGGAGATAAGAAGAGAGGAGGGTTTATTTTCTCCCCAGCTTAAAACAGCCTTTTTGTTTGTATAATTAAACCTCTGCTAATTTGCAAGAACTAGTAGGAAGGCAGAATGCTCAATTTCAAAGTCTGCATTTCGGCAAAGTACACTTTAAACAAAGCAGGAGAAGCAGTAATTGTAAGCTGTTGTTGCTGCTAATTACAGCTGGAGACTGTGGGGAAGATTAGTAGTCTTCTAGGCATCAAGTTCACCAGGGGCTTGGAAGTAACTGATAGCCCAAAAAACCTCTGCAGATGAGCAGACACTGTTCTAGAGGCCACTGGGCAAACTCAAACTCTATTGCCAAGGGGAATAAAGTCAGCCTTACGGTGTGGAAAGGGGAAGCTGAACATGTTTGTCTCATTCTAAATAAGCTCTTGGATGGGGCACAAGGGCAGATCCCCAAACTCCTAGGTATAAGTGTGGTTCTGAAATATGACCCAAGACACAGTCACAGGCCAAAGCCAGCCTGAGTCCCTTCCCCCTGCTTGAGTTTTTAGGGTTTTGTTGTTGTTTTTTTTTGTTGGTTTGGTAGCTGAATTTTTTATGAATAGACACCCCTGCCACCCAGAGTGTACCCAAGACTAGCCAGGCTCTGAATCAGCCAGGCTGTAGTATTGCTTTATTGCCTTGTTAACTGGCCCTGGTCTGAGGAGTGTTGCTGGGCTCCTGGATACTATCCCAGGCACATGGTGTTCCCTAGCAAGCCAGGCAGAAGGACATTAGCAGGCCAGGAGGTCCAGCCAGATATAGTTGCCACCATTAAGTACTGTGGAGCTCCTGGCATCATGTCTCAGCATACTGTACTGCAGACATGATGCTTTACAATGACCAAGATGGCTTTCTTTCTTTTGTGTGTGGACACAGGTGGACATGTGTGTTTGTGTGTGTGCGCATTTGGAGGCCAGAGGTCAATGTCAGGTGATACTCACCTTTTCATGCAGAGACTCTTGCTTGTATTTGGAACTTACTTATTTGTCTAAGCTAACAGGCCACTAAACCCCAGGGATCTGCGTGAATCCACCCTCTCCCTGCTCTGGGATTGCATATACCAACACATACAGCTTTTTCATAAGTTCTAGGAGATCAATATCAGGTCCTCATGCTTGTGAAGCAAGTGTTTTGTGGACCAAGCCATCTTCCCCACCCTTGAACTGACTTCACAGGTACAGACTGTCCTTCATGGCTGCTCAGGAGTGGGTTTGCTAAATGGTGCTTTTTAACTTGGTGGTTGGACACACAGGTTGTAGGTCAGGTTACCTAAAGGCTGGAAGTGAAGGCTGTTGGCACAGAACAATATTCCTGGGTTCCCTAGGATGTCAGAATCAAGTTGAAGCCCTGAGTCTCAATGAGGACATTTGCAGCACTGTGGAAGGGTGACACCAGAAGAGTCTAACCAGCAGTATCAACCCTGATCAGTTCCTGCTCCCTGCTCCTCCTCTTCATCTTCCTCTTCCCCACAGAGCATAAAGCCCCCACTCACTCCCCCTTCCCGGGTCCTGCTGTCTGCCCTGTCACACAGTCCTTAGCTTTTCACAGCACTGTACGTCTTAGGGTTTCTATTGCTGTGATAAAGCACTCTGACCCAAAAGCAAGCTGGGGAGGAAAGGGTTTATTTAGTTTATACTTCCACATTGCTATTCATCATCAGAGGAAGTTAGGCCAGGAACTCAAACAGAGTGGGAACCTGGAGTTAGAAGCTGATGCAGAGACCACGAAGAGGTGCTGCTTACTGACTTGCTTCCCATGGCTTGCTCAGCCTGCTTTCTTATGAACCCAGGACCACCAGCTCAAGGAAGGCACCACCCACAATGAGCCGGGACCTCCTCCATCAATCACTAATTAAGAAAATGCTTTACAGCCGGATCTTATGCAGGCATTTTCTCAATTGAGGTTCCCTCCTTTCAGATGACTCTCATTTATGTATCAAGTTGACACAAGACTAGTCAGCACACTGTAAAATAAAATAACATCATTAACAATGGACTTCTGTTTCAGCTAACGATCATGTTCACCCCTACTGGTTTTTGTGGAACTGTTCATCTTGAGTTTTTATAAGGGCAGACTTCACATCCCGCTATGCCAGATGCCATGATTCTGGTCAGAGCAGAGACAGAAGGAACCAAGTTCCTTCTTGTGCCACTGAATCTCACTCATCTAGTCAGCATGGACTTGGTGCACAAGAAATTATAAAGTCTCAGCATTGCCGAATCCATTTGCAATCAGAAGGTTAAAGAAAAAAAAAAGACTTAAAGCCCAGGACATTACACATACCATGTGATTACAATTGCATTAAAATACAATTTAATGAAAAAAACACCTGCATGAAAATAATTGGGAAAAGGTAATCTGAAATGTTAGCAGTGATGGGCTAAATGATGGCAGTTATTTAAATTTCAGCACTATGGTTTTATATTTAGTGTTTTCCAAATTATGAATAGTAGTTTTGCAAATTTATCAGCCACTGTCACATAGCAAACATGCTAGGCTGTGGGATTCAGGCACAGCAAGGAATAGAGACCTCCTGAATGTGTCACAGCAGGCCTGTTCAGACATGTAACCTGACTAGTTTTCATTGCCATGTGTGAGGAGAGTGCTTTGCTGGAATTGAATTTGCTGTGCTGTCTTGGGGTCCATTACAGCCTGGTTTAGCAATACCCCTCAGAGTAATGGCTGGGAGGCCCAACTGCCTATACGCTTTAAAAGATCTCTTAGCACTGAGCTGGGGAAGCCAATGAAAGCTGCTCAGGTGTCTGCGATGCCCAGGGGTCGAGGAGGGCCCTCTGGGATGGCCACCCGTGCATACGCAGACCCTATGCAAGACTGTCTTAGGAATGCTTCTTCACTTTGGGACCTAAGGTAGGGAGTAGGGGTGGCTCCCTGACTAGAAGACCTGCAGCTTTGGATACTAACTGTGTGGGCGGAGCTGCCTCTCCTGTCAGAGCTCCCCCACCCCCACCCAGGACACACACTTGGTGACACACACTGACGCCACTGCTGCCCAGTTACGGTGCTGCTGAGAATGAGGACCTAGGCTACTTACTTGCTCCGCCTAAACTGTAATTAAGCCAGACGCAACAATTCATGAGCACAGGCCTGAAAGAGGGGAAAGGCTGGGGAAGAGGCCTAGGAGTCCCACATGCTACAAGTGGAGCTGGAGAAGGGCGGTCAGGAGCTCAGCCCCTCCATGTGCCTGGGTTTCTGAGGAAGATGCAGATAACCAATGACGGACTTTAGCATAAGTATGTCCCCTGAAACACTCGGGTGTAGTGTTTAGTCCACCTCCAGCGGCGCACTCCGGCCTGCCACTTCTCCTCTTCCCTGTGGGACACAGAGCACCCACTCACTTTCCCTTCCAGAAGCTCCATGAGGACCAGGCTAGGCTGAGGCTAGAGAAGGACTTGACTTATGATGGAATTCAAGGAGATGATTTCTGTTAGCACAGGGCAGGCATCATCCCAACCTGGCACATCTGAGAGGGGTGCTCCCTTCAGCTCAGCAGCCTGAGCTCCCCATCCTGGCCCCAGCTGGCTCACCTGCGTCTCAGGATTGGTGGAGAAGTAGCAAACATAGCTGTGACTCATCAGGTTGAATCTGCCGGGTCCAAACCTCTCCTGCACTAAACTCTGCTGCTGCACTAAACTCTCTGTCGCTTGCTTCTCAACACACCAGGGAGGGGCAGTAGACACTAGCTGGCCCTGGATAGGCCGTGGGATAGAGTCCCTTGGTTACTGCCAGTAGCTCAGAGGAAAAACAGTGCAAAGAGCGAGCTATGCAGTGCTGTGGGGGCTCCTCGGTGCAACAGGAACCTGGGAAGTAAGACCACAGTGTCTTAGGGTTTCTATTGCTGTAAAGAGACACCATGGCCGCGGCAGCTCTTATAAAGGAAAACGTTTAAATGGGACTGGCTTACGGTTCAGAGGTTTCTCTATCATCTTCATGGCAGGAAGCATGGTGGCACACAGGCAGTCACAGAGCTGGAGTGGGAGCCGAAAGTTCCACATCTGGATTGGCAGTCAGCAGGAAGCGCAGGAGAGACACTGGGCCTGGCTTGGGCATTTGAATCCCCAATGACACACTTCCTCTGACAAGTGTAGAGGAACACTTGGAAGAAGTGTTTGTTATTTTAGTTCCTTTAAAAACACAAAATGGCGTTTGGATTAGATTTGCGTTCCCACCCCAGGTGTGGTGTAGTTATTTACAAGTTGGAATTGGAGTGCTTGACACAGGTGGCTATAATTTGGTTGGGTGCAGTCGTTCTGGCACCTGTAACTTGTCTTTGGGATTGCATGCTGCATGGGTTTATGGGAACTTTTGGCTTAGGGCATAAAAGGTCTGAAGCCCCGAGAGTCGGGCATTGGTTGGGTGGGTTGCTGTCGTTAGTTAGTGTGATAATTCCTGAAAGAACAAAGGTTGGAGAGATTCAAGCTTAGGACAGCCTAAAAAGAGGCTGTGAAGATTTCTACCTTTCTCTCTTTCTGTATTAAGGCCACTTGTAAAAGCGATGAAGATTTCTCTTTCCTTTCTCCTTCCTCAAATTGAGGGTAAAAGATTATGGCGTACTGCTAGAGACTCCTAATGCCACTCCCTAAGCATTAAAATATGACTCTCTGGTAGCCATTCTTATTCAAACCACCACATTCCACTTCCTGACCCCCACAGGCTGTAGACATATCATAATCCAGAAATGCATTCAGTCCAACTTCAAAAGTCGCCATAGTTTATCCATCTCAACCCTGTGAAAAATTCAAAGTCCAAAGTCTCATCTGAGACTCATGGCAATCTCCTAACCGTAATCCCCTGTAAAATAACAATAAAAAAGATCAGATACTTCCAACATACAATGGCACAGGATATACATTACATTCCGAAAGGGAGAAAAGGGAGCATAGTGAGGAAATACTGGACCAAAGCAAGACCAAAAACCAGCAGGGCAAACTCCAAACTCTGCTTCTCCAGGCCTGACATCAAAGCGCTCTTCAGATCTCCAACTCCTTTCAGCTTTGTTGACTGCAGCACACTTCTCTCTCTGGGCTGGTTCCATATCCTGTTAGCAGCTTTTCTCAGCAGCTATCTCACAGCTCGGGCATCTCCAACATCTTGGGGTCTCCAAGGCAATCCAGGCTTCACCTTCACAGCTTCGCTCAATGCCCTCTCTGGGCCTCCATGCAGGGACACTCCTGACATACGCCTGGCCTCAGTGGCTTTCCTTAGTCCCAGAGGGAGATTCCATATCCCTTTCTTGTATTCTTGACTATAAAGCCAGAACCTCAAGGCCAAAGCTGCCAAGTTCTGCAGCTTGCGGGTGCTGGAACATGGCCCCTCATTTAAATATATCTTCACCAGCTTTCTGTTTTTGATGGTTTCCTTCACTAAGTTTGTCTATCCTGAAACTTGCTTTGTAGACCAGGCTGGCTTTGAACTCAGAGATCTGTCTGCCTTTGTCTCTGCTAGAATTAAAGGCTCATGCCACCATGCCTGGCCCAAAACTTTTCTTCAATTCCTTTTCACAAGTTGGTTGCTTAGCTGGGTGGGTCCTATCCTGAGGTCTCCACTCCCTTTATTCCACTTAGCTTCAGGCTTTTCTCTGTTTATCTCCTTGAACACAGGATTTAGCTCCATTACACTTCCTGGTACACTTCCCTTTTCTCCTCAAACTGTACATTTTGCATTTTTCCTCGCTCAGCTTGCTCCTTTACATTACAGATCTGCATAAGGATGGCCACTAATAACCAAGCAACATAGTCAATACTAGGCTCTCTGGAAATCTCCTCTGCCAAAGCTGTTAATCCGAAACTCTTCAATTTAACCTCAGGCAGATTTTTTTGGACAAGGGCAGAAAGCAGCCACACTGTTCTTCAAAATATCACAAGAATGGTCTCTCTGTCACGTACTAATATTCTCCTCTAAAACCTCTTGAGGAGGGCCCCCACAGTTCAAATCACCCTCAGAACCACTGCCATCCATTCTCCTACGAGTATGGTCCATTACAGGTTGCCTAAAGTATTCAGCTGCTTTCCTCATCCAAAGTCCCAAAGTCCACATTCATCCAAACAAAACCATGATCGGGCCTATCACAGCGATTCCCCAGTCCCTGGCACCAACTTCTGTCTTAGTTAGGGTTTCTATTGTTGTGAAGAGACACCATGGTCACAGTAACTCTTATAAAGGAAAGCCTTTAAATGGGGCTGGCTTGCAATTCAGAGGTTTAGCGTCCCATTATCATCATGGTAAGAAGCATGGTGGCACATAAGCAGACATGGTGCTGGAGAGGTAACTGAGAGTTCTACATCTGGATCCACAGGCAGCAGGAAGAAAGAGTGGCACTGGGCCTGGCTTGGGCATCTGAAACTCCAAAGCTCACCCCGAGTGACACACTTCCTTCAACAAGGCCACACCTCCTAATGCCACCCCGTAAGCATTCAAATTTGAGTCTCTGGAAGCCATTCTTATTCGAACCACACATCACAGATTTCTCTGCTTCCCTTCCTTCTTCTCTGCCCTCCCCACCACTTCCTCCTCTTTCCTTCTGTCTTAGTTAGCTTTAATTGTTAACTTCGCACAGCCTAGAGCCACCTGAGAGGAAAGTCTGGATTGAGGAATTTCCGAAATCACTCTAGCCTGTGGACGTGATTGTTGGAGATTGTCTCAATTGTTAACCCAGCCCACTCTGGGTGGCACCATCCCTACACGGGTACCATCCCTAGGCAGGTGATCCTGGGATGTATAAAAACAACTGGTAAGCAAGAGCCTGCGTGGCCCAGCAAGCAGCATTCCTCCACAGTTCCTGCTATACTTTCTTGGTTATGAGTTCCCTGTTTGGAGGTAATGCTACATGGAATGGAAAGCTGGCCTGCTTCAGAGTTTCTGCCTTATCTCCCTCACAATGGATTGGGATGTAGATGTATAAGCTGAAATAAACCCTTTATCCCCCAAGTTGCTTCTGGTCAGTGTTTTATCACAGCAACAGAAAGGAAATCAGAACTTTCTTTCCCTCCTTCCTTCTGTCCTCCCTCCCTTCCCCTCACTCCATCCCTCCTGCCTTCACCCCACCCTCTTTTTGAGGCAGGGTCTTGCTACATTATCCAGGCTAGCCTTCAACTTGCAAGTTCTGACTTGCCTCTGACTCTTGAGGACCTGGGACTACAGGTGTGTAGCACAGTCTTCAGCTCCACTGATATTTCTAACAAAGAAACTGAAAGGGGGGGAAAAAAAAAAAAAAAAAGAGCTGAAGGCCTTTTACATCACAACGGTACAGAATATGTTAGCTCCTGGGCAGCCTAGATTCAGGCTCCAGATCCTACCTGGAGAGCCCACATCCCCATTAGGGCACATTCCTTAATTCTCCATTGGTTGTTCTTTAGATAGTAATTATCCTGCTAGGTACAAATTGTGTACAATACTCTTTTCTCTGGGTTTTATCTACATCACAAACTAGTTGTTCCACGTTAAGGTGTGGCTTCTGAACGAGAAGGGCCTTGTCATATGCATTTCCTCACCCCAGAGTATCAGTTTGCACTAGACATGAACAAGTAGAGGTGACTAGGCTGCATGCTTTGTGAATGGCTGTGTTTCACTAGTGATTCTTCCGAAAGATCTTTACCACAAAGAGGATGCCTTGATGCTAATGCTTTCCACTGAAAAGTGAGCCATCAAGTCTAGATATACATTTGCCTAGCACTACCTGTCTCCCGACATAGGCTTACAGTGCTAAGCCTGGTCTGCTCCTCTCACGGGGCTTTCATTCTGGCAGAGGAGAAGGTCATCAAATAAACTAAAATGTCTGATTAACCAATTGCAGCTCTGCTGAGTGGAGTGAACTAAGGGGTAGGGGGCAGTGATGAGATGCCAGAAGATGACTGGAAAAGGCACTGTAGAGGTCCAGAGAAAGCTGCGGCCATCTTGGACATGTTGGAACACACAGCTGTCCAGAGCCCAGGAAATCCAAAGCTCGCCTCACTCTCCTGCATGAGGTGCTGTGGGGGTCTCTGCTCAATGTCTTGCTGAGCTCCACAGAACAGGGCAGTCCTACAGACACCTGCCTGAGACCTTCAAATGTCAGGCTTTGTGCAGCAGTGAGCAGTGGGCATGGGCCTCTTCTTTTTCCAACAGCTCTTTACTCTGCTCTTCCCTTACTTTGGGGCCTCTTTAGGACAAAAGTTAGGGGTTGGGAGACAGGGGTCTTAGGAAGGGATGGGCTCCATCTGCCCAGGTCTCTGAAATCGGATCTGTATCACACTGGGGTGACAGAAATCAAGAGCCCAGAATCTCAAGTTTCATTAGCCCACATGCAACTGTTCAGCCAAGACCCAGAGCAGGCTCTAAAGTGTCCCAAGTGGGCTGGGGACACGGCTCAGCAGCTCAAGTACTTGCCTTGTAAACATAAGGACAGGAATTCAGTCTCCAGAACCCTTTTTTTTTTTTTTTTCCAGAAAGGGGATGTTGGTGGTATGACTTCTAATCCCAGCACTGGGGAGACAGACACAGGCAGATCCCCAGAGCTCACTGGCCAGCCAGCCTAGCCTGCTTGGCAAATTCTAAGCCAGTGAGAGACTTTGTCTCCATCTGAGAATGACAGCTGAGTTGGCCTCTGGTCTCCATGTAGGTATGCACACTCACACATGCAAGTCCACCCCATTTCACTGGGTCTCAGTCAGAGGCAGCTTTAAAGTGACAATGACATTGGTCCCAAGGGAGGAAGCACAGCATGTCACCTATCTAGGAAGACAGGAAACAATGAAGGAAAGGTCTGCTGTCACCATCTGTCAGCAGACTCTTTATCACTTTGTTACACAGATCCAGCCTGACTACAGGATCACCTAACCCAGGAGTGAGTGGCAGGAGACGGGAGTTACCAGTGCTTCCATGGGGACAGCCTCAGCGCCTCAAAAGCAGCACCCCCTTTCTATGTTACATTGTGCAGACGATTCTGGGAGCAACAGGGCCTGGCCACATTGAACAGAAATGATTTCCCATCATGGCTGATTCACGGGGACAGACAATGACCTTGAATTAACACTTACATGAAAAAAAAAAAAAAGTGACCCCTCCTGTTGTCACAAGGAAGCCAGCGTCTATGCCTGCCTTAGCTCCAACACAGCAGTGGCTAGGTCCCTCTGAGGATCCACAGACTCACTCAGAGTGTCAGGGGTGGTGGTAATGGTGGGCTATCATGGTGCATCTGCTTGGCCACTTGGTTACTGCCTAACAAGGGTCAGCCTGTCCACTAGGTCCTGTGGGATAATGGTGGCGATTCAAGAACGCTCAGGAGAACATGATGAAGGCAGCCACAGCGCCTCTAGGTGAAGTCTGTTCTCTCAGCTGTGTTGAGTGCTGTTATTTCAGACTCTCTTCCTACTGTAATATGAGTCAGGCCTTCCTACATGACAGACCCTGTGTGAGGGTTTCATGCCACCATCGCAGCGCTGTGATGATGATGTCCTGATCTATTTTCAGGACCGCATCCGTGAACAGAAAAACTGTGCAGAGGGCAAAAGACTGGTCCCCAGTGACTGGCTGGAGCCAGATTGGTTCTATATTTATCTCTAGATATGCATACATTATACTTGGGCACATATATATTACAGTGGGCCCCTGACTTAAGATGCTTCAGCTTACAGTTTCCTACTTTATTGTGGTGTCAAAAGCAATACTCAGCAGAAAGCAAACACGCATATTTTGTCTGTGATCTTGTTCCAGAATAGTAATCTGAATCTAATACTCTACCAGCCATGAGTGACAGATCCATCAGCCTCCCCCTCCCCCCAAGAGTGAACACCTCTCAGTACAGCACATGGGGTTGCTAGGCCTCTGCAGTCTGTAACTTGCACAGTGAGTGCATTTTCAACTGAGGACAGTGTTGGGGGGCAATCTTGACTGTCAATTTGATGATTTAGAATAGCCATGGAAATAAGCCTATGCAAGAGAGTTTCTAGAATGGGTTAATGAGGCGGGAAGACCTCCCCTAACTGGGCACAGCACCTTCTCATGGGCTGGAGTCTTAAAAGGAGGGACTGAGCTGAGCACCAGCACACATTCCTCTTTATTTCCTGTCTGCAGATGCAGTCTGACCGGCTGCCTCATGTTTCTGTGAGCACGTCCTCCACACCATCATGGTACTGCACACTGTGAGCACCCCCCCCAATCGTTACTTCTTTAAGCTGCTTTGGTCAGGTACTGTGTTCCAGGAATGAGAAAAGTAATGGATACCAGTGGTTTTGGGAATGTTTTCATGAGAAGAGTCCGTGTAGCTACATGGAGAGGTGTACCTGAATGGGTGAGGCAGTCCTGGCAAGCCCTTACCCTCTCTGTATCATGGCTTCTCCATGTATGGGGTAAAGTTTCTGTGAGTTGATATACTTTACAAAGCTCTTTGAACTGAGCCTTGCCACAGCTCTCGTGAATGCTAGCGATCACTGCTAGTCAGATGTGCGAGAAGGCCCGGAGGCTGGTGGTGGGAGTGCAATACCACCAGCAGAGTTCATGTCATAAAGCAGGGGACCCGACCTGAAGAAGTGGAACTTCCCACCTAGCACAAATACAGGCATTTCATTTTGAATAGAAAAACACTGTAGCTCTTAGATATTTGTATTTGTCTTCAAAATTTAGCCTCAGATATAAAAGGTTCTGTGTGTGTGTGTATTTTTCTCTCAAGACAGAGATCTATATACAATCTATGTACAGAATCAAATGTACAACAGATCCTGAATGTCATAATATCTGGAGGTGGGGGGAAGGAAAAGGAAGGAAGCGAAGGGAGGTATGGAGGTAGAAAAGAAGAAAGAGAGGAGAGAAGAAGAGGAGGGGGGAGAGAGGGGAGGGAAGAGACGGGAGGGAAAAGGGAAGGACAAGAGGGAGAGAGATAAAGGCAGGCAGGCAGGATGGCTGGCAGGGTTAGGAATGGAAGGAGGAAGGGAGGGATGCAGGAGGAACATCCCAGCCAGCTGCCCACACACTCCCTCCCTGCAGGCCCTCTGACTCCCATCAGCAGAGGCAGCTTTATTAGACCATACCAAGAGCCACTGTTTCACAAACCACTGTGAGCTAAGGAAAGCTGAGTAGGAATTGGACCCAACACAGTCCTTCCTTCCACAGGGAAGCCACACAGGAGGCTGGTTCCAGGCCTCCCTCTCCTGGCCCTAGCCACTTATTCTTAGTAATTCTCTAGGGAAAAAAAAAATCTCCCCACTTCCCATTTTCTGGGAGCCTGGAGGAAGTTCCCTTGGTTCCTGCTGGTTTAGCTGGAGACTGAGGGACCAAAAAGTCTTGAGTAAAAGGAGATAAGAAAACAAAACTTGCTGTGTCTTCCAGACCTTGAGGGTCTCACCCATGGCATCAAAGAAGAACTGGACTGTGTGCTAACAGAAGGGGGGGGGGCAGCTCCAGGAGAGGCAGGCAGAAACAGCAGGAATTACCTCTCCTTCAGGACTGTCTCAGCTCAGGCTACTGTAACAGGAGCCAGTGCCAGTTCCTCATTACAACTGCATTCCCCACAATTCTAGAGGCAGGGAGTCTAAGATCAGAGAGCTCCACTGTGAATCTTTTCTGTTCACATGGTGGAGAACTGGGCACTCTGGAACCTTTTTGTATTAGGTGGGGATTCCCATGAATGGCTGGAGATAGAAAGTCAGCCTGCACCAGTAAGCAGCATCCTAGTGAGCTTTTAGAAACTTCCTGATTGCATAATGAGGGCTCCACTGTCCCTAACTCATCACCTCTCTCCAGCTGTAGGTCCTAGTACCATCACACATTGTATGTGATGGGGTGCTCACACATGCTTTGGGGATGGGACAGATTCATCCCACAGCACCATGATTAGAGAGACCAACAAAGGGCTACGGGAAAGGCTCAGTGGTCTTGCATGCCCTAGAATCAGAGTTCAGTCCCCCAGAACCCACATTTAAAAAGCTGCACGAAGCACTGTGTACTTGTAATCCCAAGAATGGAGAGGCAGAGACAGGAAGATCCCTGGGGTAAGCTCCAGGCTAGTGAGAGACTCTGTCTCAAAAGCAAGGTAGATAGTTCCTGAGGAACACCAGAGGTTGTCCTGTGGCTTCTTCACACACAAATATACAGAGAGGGGCAGGCGGGGAGAAGATAAAATTGATTCCTGGTTTCTATAATCAAAAGTTTACTGATGGGTTTGGGGTATGCCTTGGGGATATAGAGCTGTGCAGCAGACTTTCCTTTCTTCAACTTAAGAAAAGCAAAAGGACCCCTGACTTTAACATTTTCTAGTTATAATAAACTTGTTTTTCTGTGTTAAATAAATAAATATTGTGTACATTAGGATACTGTGATGGGTACCCATTCCCTAGCAACCCACCAATTACAATAGAAGCTGGTTGTGAAATTAGGAGGCTTGCTAAAACTCTAGTTAATTTATAATGGAAAAACTACTGCTTCTAGGATATAGATGTACTGTGGAAAAAATATATATGGAAAACTAGGTGTTCGGGTGTGGGTTTTAAGATAACTTGTTTTTAAAAAATATGGAACTTGTAATCACTGAAATGTAAAACCTGTAATCTTTACGTGAAGTTTATGAGTAAGATGTGATTGTAATGCCATCTTTCCCCATGAGGGGCTTTGTCAAATATATATTATATATGGAGAAAAGAGGCTTATAAGATGTATGAGTGAGATGTGTGTATACTGGCCCTACAAGAAGGGAAGAAGGAAGCTTGCAAGATGTGTGGGTAAGATCTATGTGCATTGAAGCTTTGCTTCTTCCACAAGATGTGTGTGTGTGTGTGTGTGTGTGTGTGTGTGTGTGTGTGTGTTGAAGCTTCTTCCACAAGATGGATGTAAATGTGTGTGTTGCTTTGCTTCACCCACAAGATGTGTGTGAATGTGTAGGTATGTGATATTATGAAACAATAAAAGAGTAAGTTTAAATAAGAGAAATAAATGAAACAGACAGGAGAGGGAGAGAGGGAGAGAAAGAGAAAAGAAGGAGAATAGAGAAGTGAGAAGGAACAGTAGGGATAAAGAGAAAAGTTTGTCCCATCCATAAGAGGTGTGGTTTTATTCTTATTATTTTGCTGACTCTGCCTCTCCCTCCTGGGTCACTGAGCTCCAGCTGGACCTCTGCACTGCACCAAGGTTTGTTCAATGAATTATCATATTGAGCATACAATATAACTGTCACCCCAATGTATTTTTTTAATGGCTAAAGAACCTCCATTTAGCTGAGTTTGGTGGTGAATGCCTATAATCACAGCATTCAGAAGCTGAGGCAGGAGAAGCTCAAGTTTGAGGTGAGCCTGGGCTACAGAAAGATCTTAAAAGAGAATGAGAGTGAGAGGAGAGTGCTCAAGAGTGAGCACATCTGTGTAGACATTTTCCTTCTTTCCTGAGATATTGATTCTCTACATCTTATTCTATGTCTTTGAGCCACTGAACTTATGTGGGAAAACAACCAACTCCCAGTGAGTCTTACAATTCCAGACTGGTTGTCAGTGATGAAAAATGTTAGGAAATAATGTTTAAGATTAATATTTTGGATACAAGAGGTTCTTAAGATTGCATACATGTTTTCTTTCTGTATTAGATTCTCCTATGGGTTTACTTTGCTTACAGCAGTAGTTCACTGACTTCAAATTTCCATGCAGGTGCAAGACGTGAAAGGCAGGGTGCCCATTGGGGTAATAAGTAATATACCATTATAGTAATACAGGATCATAAATGGTGCTGAGATGTAGCATGCCAGTCTTTTCAGGTGATTTCTTTTTAAACAGCAGGAAACCGAGCTGTTAGATTGGCATATATTGCCTGCTGAAGAGAATCCAAAAGACGTGTGTGTGTGTGTGTGTGTGTGTGTGTGTGTGTGTGTTTTACACAAACAATTGCCAGTTAAGGCAAAGATTCTGGGAAATTGCTTTCTCAGTCAGGATGGAGCATGGCTGATCACAAGTCCAGTTGCACTCATGCTTGACTGAAAGGGTCTAGTGGTATATCTAGCCCAAGGCCACTTTGTCCGCTGGTGGGAACATGTCACACAGCTAAATGAGGTGAGGTTCCACCTTTTCCTTGCAGGGAGAACTTGTAGGTGGGTATGGGTTGGCACACAGGGCTGTGGAGGTATGAAGCAGAGACGGGGCTCTCCGTGCATAGCTGGAGATAGAAAACCTACCTGCATCAGTGAGCAGCAACCTAGGGGAGCTTGGTAATGTCCTGAAAAACGGTTCTGGTCCTCAGAACCAACTTCACTTACTCCTGTCAAACAGTCTATGGGAGACCATTGTTTTGGGCCAAAGCACTGTGCTAGCCCCTAGCAGTCCAGATCAGGCCAGAATGCAGTCACTAATGCTAAGGGTGACCATCAAACTGAACTCTGAAAAAAACTAGCTTTGGGCTAGTTTCCTTCAAAGCAGGGGAGTCCGTTTACCTGGCTCAACACAGTGAGGACGCCTTGCTTCAATCATGGAAGGGGAAGAACTCTGCAAAGGGAAGCTCCCTTTTTGTTCTTGTTCCTGCTTTCTCTGGCCCCTTTCTGCCTGTGAGGTCAGCTTACCTGACGCTTTCATTCTATTTCCAGGTCGCAATAAAAAGCTAAATCAGACCTTTAAACTAGTCTCTTGCTACCTTCTCAGACACTCATCTCTGGAGGTGGAGACCGAGATAAAGCAAGGTTAACTCTTGTCCAGATGTTGACTGCTCTACAGTAATGTGAACATTCTAACAGTTCGAATCCCAAGCAAGGTCTTCTGTTTCAAGGAAGGTTTCCACCGCCCCCATTGTTACACAGGAGCTGACTTGCAGTCTGCCGGTCTCATGGACAGAACTCAGGCTACCTGAAGCAGCAATGGTTAGGTACCTGCCGTTCCCACGCATGCATCCTTGCAGACACCCCCATGTGAGACTGGTACACAGCAGCACAGGGAGCCCTAAGGACCTGTCTTCAGACCTTGAAGAAAGCCACTACGGTATAGCACTTGGAGCCAGAAGACTCGGTTCGCACCGCCTGTGCGGTTTGGAGACTCGGAAGCGCATGCGCGGCTGCTGGGCGGTGCTTCCCGGTCCGGCAGGGGCGTGGTCTTTAGCGTAAGGGGCGGGGCCCGGCCGCGGAGTCGAACGGAAGCCCCGCCATACCGCGACCCCCGAGCACATGGCTCCTCACGTGTTCCTCACCGGGCCGCCAGGTGACCGCGGGCCCGTGGGACTTGGTGGGGAGGGAGCGCGGCCTTGACTTCTGTTTGGGTCTCCGACCTTGGCTGCAGTTGCATCCCGGCAGGAGGGAAGGCCGGGCGGACCACGGAGCGCTTGGGCCTTGAGCTCCAGAGGCTTTGGTGCACTCTGCAGACTTGGGAGTCATTAGAGCAGGCAAGAGGCTTTAGGGAGGAGCAGAGGACCGTGGTGGGAGCCGCGCCTGCCGCGCACAGCACGCCCTGTATTTGTAATCGGGGTGTACTTGTGGCCCCGGTGGGTTCACCTGCGGTAGGGTTCACCTGGAGTCGTAGTCCACGTCTGTGTTCATCAGAGGTTTAGTGAATACAGGACTCAAATCCGCCTCCCCCCATTTGTTTGCACAACACTCTCAATCTCTGTCTTCCTGTACTCAGTGCTCCGTCCTTGCGCTGCAGACCCCACTATTGTGGCCCTCAATAGTCCAATTCCTTTCGTGCACACGTTACTGTCTTGTTTGCTTATCACTAATTATCCCAAACGGTTTGGCTTCCCAAGTCCCTCTCCACACGTTCAGCAAGGTAATGAGACTTATAAAAGAAGGCACCTTTTGTCCCTTGCCTCTTAGCATCTTACCAAGTATGGACCAGCATCTGTAAGTCATCTCTGACGCATCTGTCTGGTCACCGGAGCCCACTCATCCTAAGCCACCTCCTGTGAGAGCTAAAGAAGCACAAGGGGCCTGTCTGATCCAGTGTTTACTGCTTTGCTCTGTTATTTGCAACACACAAATACCTATGAGGTGGTAGGCTCTGGGGTCAAAAACTGCTAGGCTGCTTTGTAAAAATATGAATATACTAAGTTTAAAATTGCATTTATGTGTGTGTGTGTGTGTAATAGATGTGGAGGTCAAAGGACAGCTTCTGGGAATTGGTTCTCTCCTTCCCCAAAGTGGGTCCCAGGGATGGAACTCAGATCACCAGGCTTGATGGCAAGGGCCTTCCTTTATCTGTTGAGCCATCTTGCTGGTCCATAAATATACTTTTTTTTCTATATATAATAAAAATGCTGCCTGCTTAGTATAAGAACAAAAATGAAGTGTTAAGAAAATGACAGCCCCAGGAAACTCCACCCTGTAGAATTAAGCTTGGGGCCTTTGTTCTGTCTTGTTCTAGACCTTGTCTTCTGTGGGCACATACATAACTTGCTTAAAACTCATAGTGATTATACTGTATTTTTTTATTAATCACCCTGCTTTTTACTATGCATCATTTTCATAGACCGTGGCCCATTTTCCATATAAGCAAGCAGTATCCCTTTTAATAGCTGGGTAACGTAATCCTGGGTACTTTTATACTGTTGTATGCTGGATGCACCAGCTAATATTCCCTCACTTGTCAACATCTAAGTTATTTTCAGTGTTTTATTGCTATGAAGAAGCCCACAGTGAACATCCAGTTTCACACATCGTGGTCTGGGTCTCCAAGCTGCAGAGGCTGGGGTGGGCACATAGAGGTAGCCCTTTGGGAAAGGAGGGCTGGCTCACATGGTCAGTATTAAGTAGATTCCTTTGATTTCCTAGCCAGCAGAGGGTTAGGAGTTAGTCCTCTTCTGTTCTGTATGGTTCTCTGCCCAGCACAAGATTGGTGGCTGGCACCGCTGTGTGCTGCCCACACACAGGTCGTTATTCAGTGTGATGTGGAAGGGGAATGCATTAAATAAGGCTAAAAGGCCTTTTGCTTTCAGTGTGCATTAGTTGTTGCTTTGTTACTGTGATAAAATACCATAACCAAGGCAAACACCAGAAGAAAGAATTTATTTGGACACATGGTTCCAGAGAGATTAAGAGGTGTGACGGGGAGGTATGGCAGCAAGAAGCAGCATGGCAGTTGGAGTAGGAAGCCGAGAACTCGTATCTGTTACCTTAGGCAGGAGACACAGCAAAATGGAAGTGGGCGAGGCTTCTTAGCCAGCTCCCAGAGCCGTACTTCCTCCAGCAAGGCCATACCTTCTGAACACCCGAAACTGTGCCTTCAACTAGACGCCTAGTGTTAAAATGCCTGAGACCATGGGGGACAGTCCTTATTCAAATCAGCACACAGTACTAGGGATTGAGTCTAGGGTTTCAAGAATATTTAGAAGGCAAGTCAGCTCGGTGGTACACACTCACTAAATATTCTTGGAGGTGACTTTGGGCTAGGCTGCCCCTGGTGGAGGTGACTTCCACAGAGCAAGTCTCGGGATTACTCTGAAGCTCGGAAATGACTTCTGACCTTGTCTGAGCTGTTTGTAGGATTTAGCAGATGTGTGTGAACTGAATCAATTTACCCTAGGAAGCATAGCCCTGCATCTCCTGAAGACTGACTTCCTGATTGCCAGTGCCCCTCCCCAGGCATGGCCAGGGTCAGTCCCTACTGAAGTGACGATGGTTTGTCAGTCAGTTACTTTTCATTGTTGGGACAGTGCCTGATAGAAGCAACTTCAGGGAAGACAGATTTTTTTGGGTTCATGGTTTGGGGAACACAATCCGACATGGCAACCAAGGCTAGAGTGGCCAGAACAGCTTGCTCTGTGGTGTTGGAAGCTGTTAGGGCTGCTGTTTTACATGGTGCTAACCAGGAAGCAGAAAGCCTGGGCTGGAAACCCAGAGGCGTGCAACCCTCTGGCCCATCACCCCCAACCCCCCTTTATCAGCCAGGCTTCCTGCGCTAAAGGCTTAACAGCCTTCCCGTGTGGTGATCAGACACGTGAACAGCTGGGGGACACTTTAGACTTAAACCAGAAGAGAATGTAAATCTAGGAGAAAAGAAAGCTGGGTTCCAGATGCATCCTGGGACTGTGTTAGAAATAGACTTATTGCCCCTCCCTCACTACTGTGCTTGTCTCTACTGGAAATGGAAATTCCTCACACCTGGAGCCCTCAGGATGGCGGTGCCATTAATAGTCATAAAACTCATTTGCAGCCTGTTCCTTTCCCAGCAGTTGCTCCTGGCAGAGCCTGGCAGGCTGGGTGAGGTAAGGCTTCCTGACCCATCTCCTTCCTTTGTCTTTTTCAGGGGTTGGCAAAACAACGTTGATCCAGAAAGCCAGCGAGATCCTGAAGTCCACCGGGGTGGCTGTAGATGGATTTTACACACAAGAAGTCAGGCAGGGAGGAAGGAGGATAGGGTTCGATGTCGTCACTCTGTCTGGTGCTCGGGGGCCTCTGTCCAGAGTCGGGTACTGGTGTTTGTTTCTGTGGGTTTTGTCTCTAGCCTGTCCCCAAGGTGTCTAGCACGCCTTGCATGTATGTGGTGCAGTGTCTGTGTAGAGACCAGAGGAGGACATCTGTCTGTGCTTCAGTCCCTTGAGACTGGGTCTCGCTGAACCTGAAGCCAACATGGGGGCCAGCGAGCCCTAGAAGTCTCCTGCCTCCGCCCCTGCAGTACTCTGCCTGCAAGTGTACATGGCCACGCCCGGCTTTTTATGTTGCTGCTGGAGATTCAAACTCAGGTCCTCATGCCTATGCTTTACGCACTGAGCCATCCCTCTACTCTGGGAGCTTCTTTAGTGTGGTTTCCCTGCAGCTGACTCCCCCAAAGGCCATCTGCGGGGCCCACCCTGGGGCTGAGAGTCTGCCTGGATTCAGGGATAGCCAGGTGACCCTGCCTATCTTGGACCTTCAGAAGCTTCTCCAAGAAAGAAAAGAGAGCGTCCTATGAAAAATGAGGTTTAAAAGTCCTGTTTCACTGAAAACTTTGGCCACGAGTCATACACATTTCTCATGTGATTCTTAGCTTTGTGTCACGTGTCGCTTTTATTTACTTCTTAAATTATTAGTAATGCTTTGGACTGTACCCAGGGCTTGCTCCTGTTAGGCAACCCTCTTCCACTAAGCTATCTCCCCAGCCCTCTGTTTAATTTTACGCTTAGTTTTGTTTTGTTTTGTTTTGATACAGTGTCTTGCTGTATAGCCTCGGCTGGGGCTGTATACTCACAGAGATCCACCTGCCTTTGCCTCCTAGTGCTGGCACTAAAGGTGTGTGCCACCATGGCCAGCACCCCTGCTTGCTCTTTATTTTGAGAAAGTCTAAGTTGCCCAAGCTAGCTTTGAACTCAACTCTGGTCCAAGCAACCCTTAAACTTTTCATCCTACTGCCTTAGCTTCATGGTTGGGATGACAGGCCTACACCATCAGGCCCTTGTGCTGTGGTGTGTGAGCTCACTGATACTGTAGTGTTACACTGCATGGCTGGGTTTGGCATAAGCAGTGCTGACATTCAGCAAGGCTCTGGTTTCAAGAGAGAAACCCCAGTGGGTTCAACCTTCTACACTCCCACCTTTTGTATGGGTGATTGTTAAGGGTGTGTGCAGAGAGCAGTGGCTCAGCTAAGGAGCCCAACCCCAGAAATCAGTGGGGAATCCTCCTTCAGACAGTGTCTTTTCTCTCAGGTCACAGCCTCCACCTGGAAAGCCCGAGTGCCGAGTAGGGCAGTACGTGGTGGACCTGGCTTCTTTTGAGCAGTTGGCACTGCCCGTCCTAAAAAATGTGAGTACGCATTTTCTGTGTCAAGAGCTCATTGGCCTCTGTGCATTGTGGGACTTGCTGACCACATGAACACAGTGGTTTTTTTCCTGTAGTCAGGTTGTGCCTCCCAGTTTAGTGGGTCTACCATCCATTGAGCTTTGTTAAGGATAAGGGACACTGTCACGCTGAGCTGTCATATGCCCAGAGCGTATGTGAAGTATTTCATATTCGGAAGGCTCTAATACAGATCTGTGTCACTCTGCTCTGTGGTGGTACACAGAGCTTACCTGAGTGTTTCGAGGGCCCTGTGGATACTCTATACTGCCCTGTGTCTCTCTGCTCCATGACGCACTTACTGACGTGTGCTATGCACCACTTTGATGGAGCCTGGAGCTGCTGAGGAATTGGCCACTGCCCACCGACAGCCTCCATCCTCAGAGACCTGGGGATCCTGTGGTCTGCGCTGATGTGGAGCTCCTAGGATCCCACTGGTCTCTCCTTTGCTCACCTCCTCTCCCCACCTCTGTCCCTAAGTTCCTATGGGAATACCACCCACATCTGTGCTGGGCTGGGGAGGCTGCTCTCTGTTGTTACCAGCTGGGAGCAGGCAGAGAATGATGAATCTTCTTGCTTATTTCCCACGGGACCCAGGCCTCCCTCTCGTATTCAGACAGCAGTGAGAAGTGTCTGATGACATTCTGAGTGAAGAGTCCAGCTTTGGGCATTAGATCCATATAAAGAATTGATTTTTGCTCCGGCACGGAGAATCCTGGGAGGAGATGGAGTGCCCCGTGCCTGGTGTCTGGCTGCAGGCTTATGTAAGAGCTCCTATGTGCTTGCTAACCAGGTCAACAGCTTGCCTCTGGTTTTTAATGGAAAAAGAAAATAGAAACTGCTCACAGTTTTATAGTCACCCATGTTTCTGTAATAATTATGACTGTAAACTCAGGCTACCAAACTGGACTTGGGTGGAATAATTACTTGACTGTAATCAGTCTGGCTGATGCCCTATCTGGGTTATATAGACATTGATTCCTATCTCCCCAGGAAGAGTCATACCACATCCTACTACCTCCAGCAGTGATGGCTCCCTGGGGAGGGTCTGAAGGGGAGGGCCGTGTGAGGAGGGTTGGGGGCTTCCCAGTGATCCTGGGGTCACCTATCACTGCATACCCTGCCCATGTGGGAAATAGTGTGCTGTGCTTTACTCCTGCCGAGACAGAGCACTGTACTCCTGTTCAGTGAAAATTTGCCTCTGGTTTGCATTTTAAGGGATGGTGGAAATACATACTTTTAATAATTTATCAAGTTAGCATTTTAGAATCTAATTTGTTGTCTCAGCCCTCTTTTCATGTTTTGTGTTTTGATCTAGCCAGATCTTTCTTTTTCTATTTTATGTGTCTGAGTGTTTTGCCTGCTTGTGTGTCTGTTAACCACATGTGTGCAGTGCCTTTGGAGGCCAAAAGAGGGTGTAGTTCCCTATAACTGGAGCTACAGACATTTGGGATCCACCTTGTGGTGCTGGGAACCACACTTCAGGAAGGGCAACTGGCGCTCTTAACTGCTGAGCCCTCTCTCCAGCCCTAACCAGATCTTTCCTAAAGCAAATGACCTTATTGATTTTATTTTCCTCCTTCCTTTCTTCCTTCCTTCCTTCCTTCCTTCCTTCCTTCCTTCCTTCCTTCCTTCCTTCCTTCCTTCCTCTCTCTCTCCCCCTCCCTCTCCCACTCCCTCTCCCTCTCCTTCTCCCTCCCTCCCTCTTTCTTTCTTTCCTTCCTTCCTTCCTCCCTCCCTCCCTCCCTCCCTCCCTCCCTCCCTCCCTCCCTCTTTTTCTTTCTTTCTTTCTTTCTTTCTTTCTTTCTTTCTTTCTTTCTTTCTTTCTTTCTTTCTTTCTTTCTTTTCTTTCTTTCTTTTCTTTCTTTCTTAACATAGCAAAGCTCTGTCCTGGTCCAAATTAATACAGCATTTTACCTATATGTTTTTTCTTCCGTGGGCTTGTTAAAAAATGCATTTTTAATCCATCTGGATTTGTTTTGAATATAGCATGCATTGATACTCTTAATTAGTTTCTTCGAGATACTTGGCCAGTTTACTAAAGCCATTTGCTAAAAGCCTGCACCTAATTAGTTTATATCCTGTAAATTATATTTTAAAGCATCTGTGTGATGATTTGGGGTTATCTCTTCTCTTCCACTGACGTTTTTGATTCTTGCCTGAATACCACTCTAGTCTGGGCACCTAGCTAATTTATTGTGTTATTTTTCTTTATTTTAATTTTGAAAGTTATAAGTATTTAGTGAATTGAGTGAGTGTGTGAGTGTGCGTGCCCATAGACATTGGAAGAGTACGTCTCCTGGAGCTGGAATAGCAGGTGGTTGTGAGCTCCCTAAAGTGGATGCTGGAATCCAGACCTGGGTCCTCAAGACCAGCAAGTGCTCTTAACCCTTAAGCCATCCCTTTAGCCCCTGCGTTCTTTTAAAAAATTCTCTTTCATTTGTTTTTGTTCCTTCCTCCACAGAAAGAATTGACCGTAACAGCATAGTTAGCCCTTGCTAAGTGGGAGCTGTGCGCCAGCCAGGAGCCCATTATGTACTCAAAATGTTCCGTCCTGTTTCTCCTAACTGGGGCACTGAATAGGAAGGTCCTTACTGGACGGGACACAGCTCATGCATGGTAGAACTGAAATGGACCACAGAATCAAGACCTGTTGTCCATTAGAAACATCACACGAAGGAATCAAAACTT
Source organism: Cricetomys ansorgei (assembly GCA_026225945.1). Lineage (NCBI taxonomy): Eukaryota > Metazoa > Chordata > Mammalia > Rodentia > Nesomyidae > Cricetomys > Cricetomys ansorgei. The sequence continues at coordinate 4,510,882 of JAMJFZ010000435.1, read as the reverse complement.
CACCAAATTGGTTTTTTTTTTTTTTTTTTTGCTTGGTGGAGTAATTTGTAGGAGTCTTCCGTTTTCTGGGACCACTGTTATTAGGGTTCTTCTTCATGGTCTTCTAATGGTCAGTGTTGACTGGGTAGGACTGGCCTTCTCTGTAATGGTTCTTTTGGCAGATGTGATACTGAGTGCATCATACAATGTCATGCAGCGTGTATGTGTGTGTGTGTATGTGTGTGCGCGCGTGTGTGTGTTTAACATATGATAAGGAAGTGCCACTTGGTGTTTCAGGCCACAGAGCTACAGAAGCTATGAAAGGATCCAGAATAATCAGGTTCCAGCTGGATCCTTTTCTAGATGTTTGGTGAGCTTCCCAGCATTGTTGGTGAACATGACACTCGTTTCTTGCTTCTACATTTTGGCTTTCCGTCTCATCACACCTGTGTCCCAGGGTTGGCCATGGAAACAGAAAGCCATCTGGTGTGAATACAAACATGTTTAAAAGTCTTTAAAAGGCTGCCAGTGAAAACATTCCGGCAGCAATTCCATAGGAAAAGGAACTAGAGTCTCTGCCCCGCCTTGGCTCCCCACAGCATCTGCTGATGACTCTTCACGGTGTCCCTTTGGCACTGCCCAGTAGAGAGACACTCCCTGTGGCTATGGCCTTTTTGTCAGACTTTCCCTAACTTCTCTACTTTCTCTAAACTTTACTTCATCGCTTGAGGATTAAAATAATCTCCTCTGAGGACCCAGCTGGCAGGCAGATTTACCGGCCAATCCTTTTTCCACCACAGTAGCAGCGATTAGCACGAAGTTACCATGCAGTGAGGGGCTGAGCTCCTGACGCCTTGATGGTTTTCCCCCAGATCTGATCTTCACTCTGTCTCTGTCCAGTCACCTTGTCAGTTAGAAAACAGGTCATCACTACTTCACCGTAGCAAAAACAAACATCTGCCCCCAGGCAATGAAGAGAAGGATGCCAGGCATCAAAGATCTCAAACTTTTATCAAAAGTTGAAATATTGATTCTTTTTCCCCCCCAGGAATGTGCAACTTTTAGAGAACATTTGGCAGTTGTGAGCTCTCAGCATGGCAGGAATTGGAGCCTGCTCAGTTCCGATCATAGTTCTGTTGTACGCGGAGTGGCTCCTGCTGGCTGCTCTGGTGCCTGCACTGTGGTTGGGCCTCCCTGATCAGCGGGCTGTGCACTTACACTCTCCCTGCAGTGAATGGGGGGTGCTGACTTCTCTCACACCCACAGTGCATATTCCTTGTGTAATCCCTTGTGACAGTGTCAGCCATCTTTATGTGTGTCCCTGACCTCTGCGGATCCCTGGAAACCACAATGCTGTCCTGCTTGGGCAAGATGGTGGCCTCTTCATGGTGAGACGGACTTCTTAGACACAGTTCAGGCCTCGTGCCAGGAGGAGGTGTGCAGATATGTAAAAGGGGCTTCAGAGTCAAGGGAGTTTGACCCCAGCTCTCACTGTGCTGTCAGTAAAAAACATCTGTACAAATGCTCACACCTGCTTTTGCAGCACTTGGGGACAGGACACAGCAGTTCTGGTCAAGTCCCAGTATTGGTTACTGAGGAGCTGAATGGAAGTAGTTCTGAGGAGGTGGAGGGGGTGGTAGGCAACCACACTGGAAGGGACCGTCCATCACCGTTTGATCTTTTTGCCCGAGAGCTGGGGGAGCCAGTCTGGGGGTGTGAATCTGCCATGGGGTCCCACAGGCTAAGTGTTTAGGCTGGTCCTAAGGGTTGGGATTCTGAGTATAGTGCTCGTCACTCCTTGGGCTGTCAGCTGGTAGGAGCTGTCTTGGTCCTAGGATAGCTCTCCTATTCTGGAAGACACCTTGGGTACCACCCACTTTCTGTGTGGTCCTGTGATATGCATGAGCCCCCAGGACCACAGGCAGGTAGGGTATCTAGACAGAGCCTCAACACTTATCCACAGCTCTGGGTGTCAGCTGTGTTGTGTGTTCCGGAGCAGCTTCTGAGCAAGGAAGGGACCAGCTGCACCCTGGACACACCTCTTCCTGGCTAGCTCCAGTGTTGTGTGGAACGTGTAGGCTTGGTGCTGGGTGCAAGCAACATGATGCTGATCTGAGCACTGCAGGTCAGAGGCACTGGCTGCCTCCTAGCTGCTATGGTCATTGTCTAAGAGCTTCCTGTCTCTCTGGCGTGTGTGGCTCTTGAGGGGACAGGCTGCAGTTTTGCTCCCTAATGTCTGTATTCCATTCCTTCCTGACACTCAGAACCTGCTGTCGCAGGTTAGATATGCTCAGATATGAGCAGATAGATATGCTCAGAAACCAGACTGTGTGCAATGTGAAAATCAACTAACATTGCTACGAGGAGGAATATTTGCTAGGCAAACAACTCATGTAAGGGAGGGCCGCTTCACTTCACTCTTGGTTCAATATTTTGGTAAAATAAAAATCCAGGCATGTCTCTAAGCCCAGCATTCAAAGAGGCAAAGGCAAGTAAATCTCTGTGAGTTCAAGGCCAGCGTGGTCCTCATAGTGAGTTCCAGGACAGACAAACAAAAGTGCTTCTTTGTATTCTTAAAAGTACGTAAAAATATAAAAAATAAAAAAGCAAAGGAACAACAACAATGATCACCCTCTTTTTGGACTGTGGGATGCTATTCTGTTGCCCTGAGTCCCTGAGTCATCTTTCTGGAAGGCAAAGTGGTAAAGTGTCACCAGAGCTGTTGGGCTGTCAGCTCCTGAGACCCTGGGCCAGCGGGTCTGGAACTCAGGCAGCATTTTTCTCTTAGGAGGGTTTCCTCTTGTGGGTGAGAATTTATAATCAGCTAGAATGCTGGCCAAAGCCGGGAGGCCAGCTGTGCTACTCTACTCAAGGCAAGATATGGTGTAGCCCTTGGAAGTGACCCTGCCCGTGCTGTCCTTTGGAGGGATGGGGGCCACCCGGACATCAGGCACACAGTGACTATGGCCAAGAGGCACCCACAGCTCTGAGTTGCACAGGAAGGTCTTGAGAACAGCCTGATGCTGCCATATTCAAACTCAGCTTGGTACTGTGGGCTCTGACTCGGGAGCTCAGAATCTGGGTTAGGTCCGCAGGGCGAGCCTCTGTCGACCTGTTTGTTGTTTCCTTCTGGGTTGGCCTGAATGTATATGTGAAAACAGCAGTTAGGAGCATAAAGATGTTTCTTTTTTAAGCTCTCCTGAATACCCTGTTGAGCTGTTTAGAGAAGCAGGCTGTGTGTTGCCTGTTCTCAGTGCCTTGACCTCCAGCCTCTCTCTATAGAACCTGTGAATCACTTCCCTTTTTATTAAGAACTTATTTTTACAATCCCCGCGGTCCCGGACAGAATGAGAGTGTTAGAAAGGTTTGGAGTTGGCAGTGAACAGCAAACACTACACGTGCAGGTCCAAGCGTCTGCTCACTTCTGTGGGGATGTTCTGGAGAGCTGCAGGGGGCTGGTGTCAAGGATTGGGCTTTGCACCCACAGGTATGAACTTCCATACAGGGCCACAGACGTTTCCACCTGCCACATGTGTTTCCTGCACTCACATAAACACACACACTGTACACACGTTCTTTCCCAGTATCTCCCCTTGTCTGATTTGACAGCTGTCATAGTTGTCAATTAGTGTTCCATACAATCCTATCTGACTCTTAAAACATGTTGGCTTCTGGAAAGGTGCCCACAATAAGCCACTGTCTCCAGAGTGTCACCGTGTCTTGCCATGCCCTGGTCAGAACTGAGTCAGTTGTGGCTTGGTTCCAGAGAGACCTTCCTTTGCAATTGGCTACTTTTTAAAACCTCAGACTGCTGGTAGCCATTTTCTTTCTCCCCAATTTGACACTCAGTGTTGAAGAAAAATCTTCGAGTAAGTAGCATCTGACCCCACAGCCACTCTTCCTACCGTTGGGGGCAGTGTCAGTGGCCGCTTCCCCATCTCAGCTCTGCAGCCCAGTCAGTTCCACGGTGACAGCAAAGCTGGGAACATGGGTGCTGCTGCCTGACAGGCACGAGAAATGAATACAGGTTCTCCAGGTGGATGAAGGTCACGTGTGTCAGAACACAAGCCCGGCCACTGTGCAGGCTGGTATGGTGTACCCACATTCCTGCTGGTGAAGGATCTCTGATCTCTCCTGTGCGTGTGCTAGTGGGTGGCATGGAAAGAACACAGCCTCCTTCAGGACTAGAAGATTCCACTCCTGCTTCCCCCTTCACAGCCTGGTGGATATATGGACCTGCCATCTGGTGGGTTGTCCCAGCAGGTGGCAGTGCTACCGCTGTTATATTATTCTCCCTCCCTCTTCCCATCCCCTCCCACCTTCAATTCCTCACAGCTGGCATCTTTTACAACCTGTGTCCCTCTTCTGCTTAGCTCCCCAAAGCAAGAGGACAAAGGCCCCTGGCTCTGCTGTCCTCCGGGGCTGCACGGCAAAGGTTTAGCCTCCTGGGTCACTCACATGGGTACTGCCACCCCATCGTCTCTGGCTGTGGTGTATGAAGCCTCAGTGGTGCCTCCTTCATGGATTCATTAGTTGCCTCCCAACAAGGTACCATGTTCCCCCAGCAAGGGGCCAAGGCAGAAATGGCCATCTTTTGTTACCTAACCTGAGAAGGACATGGTGCCACCTCTGCTATTTCCTTAATGGCCACATGCCCACTCCTGGGGAGGTTTGGCTGGGGACTGTGGACAGCTGTGGTCCCTGGAAGCTGGGGAGACTGCTGCAAATCCAAAGGGAATCTGAAGCTTACTTTCTCTTCTTGAAAGCATTTATCTTATTCATTTGTTCATCGATTCTTCTGTCTTGTGTGTGTTTGTGAGTTGTGTGCACGCATGTGTAGGGGCACATGCTTCTGTGAGCGCTGCTATTCTCCTCCTTATTTCTTTTGATGCAGGGTCTTTTGTTGCACCTAGAGCTCATGTTTTTCCACTAGGATGTCAGTCGGCAGCCTCTCCTGTCTCATCCCCTTGGAGGTGGGGCACAGGCATGCAGGGTCACACCCTATTCCATGGGTGCTAAGAATTGAACTTGGGTCCTCACGCTTGCTGGTAGCATGTTCTCCTTGCCCCAGTATACACACACATACACACACACACAAACACACACTGTTGAATGCTGGAATATGTAATATAGGGACATACACACATACATATGTGTAGTTTATGTCACCTGCCAGTTCTTTGTGTAAAAATACAGATTTGATTATATCCATATATAAGGTAATGGGTGTACACCAGAACAACAATGATTATCTCTAGATGCTTCCGTTTTTGTCTTTATACTTTTGTGTAAACTATTTTTATTTGACAGTTTCATGCGTGTGCATAATGCATTTTGATCATCCTCAGCCTCCATTAGCCTGTTTCGCTCCTTCCCTCCGAATTCTTCTTAGAGTCAGTCTTTGAGATCGTTCATTGCTTGGTCAGCAAGTTAGTTGTCATTATTCTGACCACCTTGTCTTTTAACCTGACTCCTTTCCATCTAATTTCATGCCTTTACCCCAACGTTTAGACTGGATTAGAACACACAGGTGCCCGCCTGCAGCTGTCGCCTCCTTCCCAGCAGAGTTAGGGAGTTGAGAACCAGAACTGAGAAGAGGAGCCGTGTTAGTGAGGCTCCCCGCATGGCTGCCCTGTTTCCTAAGGCACTCTTTATCTTTCACTTGTTTTCACAACCTTTATTTCCTAAGAGTGTAAGTAAGAAGCCTGGTTCCCACTGGACCATTCTGGAAGGAAACACATTTTGAGAGGAACTCAGGGGCGAGGAGGTGCAGTCCCAGGGAGACTGTCTCATGAGCCTTGCAGGCAGACCTGTGTCTGATGCATGTGGAGACAGTCCTCCGATCTGTAAGGACAGCTCAGTTGCCTGGCCACGGACCCTGGCAGGTAACTAGCTAGGGTGGGACCCCTGGGTGGAGAGCACAAGGCTTTGCTGTTCCAACAGCTGTGCCTCCTGTCCACAGGCAGGTCCTGGCTGCGGCCCAGGGCAGAGAGTGTGCATCATCGATGAGATCGGAAAGATGGAGCTGTTCAGCCACCCTTTCATCCAGGCAGTCCAGCAGACGCTGTCCACACCAGGCACTGTTGTCCTTGGCACCATCCCAGTCTCCAAAGGGAAGCCACTGGCCCTGGTGGAGGAGATCAGGAACAGACGTGACGTGAAGGTGTTCTCTGTGAGTAAGCCAGCCTTGGGGAGCCCCTCCCCTGGGGTCACATCCCAGCCTCTGCTATCTTCCTCTCCTGCCGGCTGTGGCGTAGTCAGGGCAGGACTTGGGGTGTTGATTGTGAAGGTCTGACCAGGGAGGAAGCATGGAGACAAGAGCCCAACCCCAGCTGAAATACGTGTGCTTATGGTAAAATTAGTTACTCGAGTCTTGGCCTTGAATTCAGAGTTGTCTCAATAATAAAATAAACATGTAAAATATGAGGAAAACAGTCGTTTCTCCAAAGAGCAGGTGAAAGCCACAAGTAAACACAGAGAGGTTGTGTATGTCACCAAGGATGGCCACCGCCAGGCACCATACCACGCCCACTATAGTTAGAGCAAAGAGATGGGAAGGGCAGGCATAGCTGTGTGCTTGGGGAAACCTTAACCTCCCAACCCTGTTAGTGGGAAGGAACCTGAGCCGTCCTTGGAAAACTGCTGTGTGGTTTCTCCAGGAGCTGAGCGTTAGTCACTGTACCAGCAATTCCACTCCTAGGGAACCACACAGAAGACTTGAAGACACATGATGCAAAGCTGAGCGAATGCTCACGGCATCGTTATTCACAGTACATTCCAAATGAGATGAACATAGATGTCTGCCAGCAGAACAGATGTGCTATATGTGGTCTAGCCATCTAGTGTGGCGTTACTTAGGGACACAGAAGAATAAAGCACAGACCCTTTCTTAAACCTCGATGAATGCTGTATTGTGCCAAGTGAAAGAAGCCATTCACAGAAGGTCAAGAGCTCCATGATTCCATTTATAGACTGTCCAGAAGAGGCAAGTGTGTGTGAGACAGGAAATAAGAGAGGTGATTGCTAGTGATGGGCAGGAAGGAAGGAGGTGGCTGTGAATGGGGGCCCTGTCTGTGATGAAACGTTCATTTATAACCATTAGAGGGTAAGCTTTCGTGCCATCTGAACTGCATTTCAGTGGGGCAGTTCACATACATAAGCACACAGAAGTCAAAACCACTGCACCCTTTTTCCTTTAGGACTCGGCATATCTGTAAATGGTGGTGTCCAGTCCTCCTCCCACCTCCATGCTGGCCTCGCTGTCTGATAGCAGGGCAGAAGGCATCACATGCTGAGACATGGCAATAATGCCCGCTTAGGTCTTCCTTCCTTCCACAAAGCTACTAATGCTGGGCTGGTGAGTTCTTGCCTAGCATGCACAAAGTCTTGGGTTCCATCTACAAATGTTTTGTAGATGTACAAATGTAATTGTAAACAAATGTTGTGGCACATGCCTGTAATCTCAGTACTCAAGAGGCAAGGCAGGTAGAGTAGAAGTTCAAGTTCATCTTCAGCTACATAGTGTTCAGGCCCAGCCTGGGATGCATATGACCCTGTTGCAAAATAAAAGTAAAAAAAGCCTCCCCTGCTATTATAGGCCCTCAGGACATTCTTTCAGGGCTCCTTCTTCAGATACCTTTAACACATGGCATTGCAGATGAGGTTTCTGACCCATCAACTTTTGAGGATGTGATGAAACCTACAGTGGACAGGAACTTCCTCCTGCCATGTCCACGTGCTTACCGAAGCCTCCAGGCACACTGCCTCCTGCTTTCCTTGATTCTTGGTTCTGCTCCCTCTCTGAACACCACCCACTGCCTGACCAGATTCTGCCCAAGCTTTCCTCACCTCTTGACTCCTGTCTCCACCCACCTACCCAGCCTGTACTGCCTTTTCAGGAATCTTCCCCACGAGTCCTTAATGTTTATTGGCCTTCCTTATGTCCCTTCCCATCCTGGTCTGTGAGCTCATAACATCAAGGTCTTTACCCGTAGCACACACCAGATAGGTCAGGAGGCCTGTGTTAGACTCTGTGCTTCATTCTCTTGTCTTCCCAGGCTCCCTTTCATTTTTCAGTTGAGCAGAAAGCTAAGGTCAGAGGCCCCTTTCAGAACTCAAGATTCTCCAGGTTCATGGAAAGATGTGTAGATGTTGCTGTCCTTGGGAGGAACCGGGGTTGTGGGTAGCGCTGTGTGCTGCTCTCTAGATCAAGCCCCTCCATGCTTTCTTCCAATCAGGCTGCAGCTGCGGGTACCACGCTCTCCCACCTGCACCCTGTGCCTCCCAGTGCTTCAGTTCTGTATTCCCCATGGGAATTGGTGAACCGAAGAGCTGGCTTCTGCCTCCCTTCCCTGTTCTCTAGGAAATGCTGGCTCGAAGGACTGGAGGGAAGCAAATGCTCTCTAAGCTGGCTCTCTCGCCTCTTCCCACAGGTCACCAAGGAGAACAGAAATAGCCTCTTGCCGGATATTGTGACCTGTGTACAGAGCAGCAGGACCTGAAGCAGCAAGTGCCCGGGTCCAGCTCTGCCTGCTGGCCACTGCCTGCCCAGGTTTGCTACCTCCCCGTCGATAGGCCTTGTGCCCTCTGGCCAAGAGGGCTGGATAGCTGCTTTCCATAAGATGCTCACAAGATCAGATTAGCCCAGTGCCCGGTGGGCCATGCACAGTGAGCAGTCTGTGGCGTTCTAGTTCCTGTTGAAGTTGTATGTGTGTGATTTGAATAATTCTAACATGAGCCCGCCAAGTATTAGGTGGAATTTGCACCCATCAGGGTTTATAGATGTGTTTGGGGTTGGAGAGAAGAGTTCAATTCTTCATCAACTTTGCATGCTGTATATAGTAAACACCTCTCCAGGTGTGGCTTCAGACTCGTGAAGCTTAAAGCAGTAACGCTGTCTTGATTCTCTTCAGTTGTTTCCAAAGAAGACACTTTAGTTCCCCTCTTCATCTCTTGTTTATCCCTTTGTTTATTGCTTAATAAAAGTGGAAATAAATCTGGTGTTTCAGACATAGGAGTCCTTGTGTGGGAGGGACAATTTTCAGAATACTGGTATTAGTGATGCCCCACAGGCCAGACAGGAGCAAATGCTGAGCTACCCTGGGCACGGTTTTCAGTCTGAGCTCAACTGCCCTTCCAAGAAACAAAGGAACGAGACTGTCATCAGAGAAGGGTTTTGGAAGCCAATTTGAACTGCAGTCACCACCAGCTACTGCAGGGACTCCTCTGTGAAGAGTGAGGTCACAGGCAGGGGTCTCAGTCCTCACTGGGCCCTGCAGCACTAGGAAAGGAGAATCAACTATATGAAAGCTACGGTGTCCATAAAGGCCAGAGGCCGCTCTCCCTGTGACTGGTGGCACTAGAACTTTTAGGTCATTTAGACATATTTTAGCAACAGCATTAATGACAACACCCACTGATGTGAGTACCATGGTTCCCTGACTGGGACCACAGACATATATGGGCCTGTGCTAATGGGGGTACCTGTGAGCTGGGCACTAGAACCCGGTGGATAGTACAAGAAACGCTTACTCTACACAAAAGCCAGAGCCTGTGGCTGGGACAGGATTTCCCCTTGGTCTTCTTTCCAGGGTAGTTTTCAAGGCTTGGCCTGGTCTTGTCAAGCTCTGGAGGGGCAACTGCAGGAATGAGTTCTAGATGAGGAACTGAGCCCCAGAAAGGCCTACCTGTCCAGTGGGAGAAGCAGGTGTCTCCCTCCACCATCTATGTCTCGGGTAGGCTGTCCAGGGAGGCCAAGAATAGAGCTAATGACCTTGGGCAGGCTGGCTGTAATGCCAGCAATGGGTACAAGGGCAGGTGGGACACTGCATAGGTTTGGCCCACTAGCCTTAGTGCACCTGGTCAGCCATAGTACTCAGGACCTGAATGTTCCCAAGAGCCTTACTCAGCCCATTGAAGCTAGAATTAAGGAAGCAAGTAGGAGAAATGGTGTATTTCCCTTGGAATCAGGAGTTTAAGGTCCCTAGCTAGTTTGAGGTCTGCCTGGGCTACATGAGACCCTACCTCCACCCCCCAAAAACTTATACAATAAACAGAAAGCTAGGATCATATTGTTAATATTGAACAGCTTCAGGGAACGTGAGAGTGATCTGGTGTGTCTTTCCTCAGTGGGGTTGGTGCATATCCACTTACCAGCACATCCACCCAGTGCCTGCGTTCTTCCCTGCGCAGGAGGCTGCACGGGACATGAGCCTGTCTAGATGGCAGGCCTGGTACTCACCTATTGCAGCCACTCTTTGCCTGACAGCTGAGTTCCAGCCCCTTGGAAAGCTTCCCTCTTTTGGATGCCAGGCAGCAGCCAGCTGTGTTCCCAGATGGTTGCAACTAGGCAGGTGTCTTTTCTCTTACCGAAGTCAAGTAGGGGCTGCACCTCCAGCTCAGAGCTAGCCACTTAGTCCCGGGTATTGGCAAGCTGCCCAAGGCACTTTCAGGAGAGGCCAGCCAAATTTGATTTAGTCAACATGAGAACCGCAGCAGGTCACACCAGCTTTCCAGACACACAGCTGCATGACACAGCTGTGTAGAACCCCAAAATTATAGAGTGATGCCCTGTCTCTGTTGATAGACCCACTTCTATTAATTGCTAATTCTTTTTTATGTTTACGTGAAGGTCAAAGGACAGCCTCTGCTGTCAGTCCTCCACTTTGAGACGTGGTGTATTGTTGTTTGGCCACTGGTAATTCTTATCTTAAAAACTAGAAGGGAGATGCTGGAGGGACAGCTCAGTGAAGGGCCTGGCTTGAAAGCACGGCAGCTTGAGTTTGCCCCTCAGCACCTGCATAAGGAAAGGAGCCAGACACGGTGGCTCACATTTGTAATCCGGCACAGAGGAGGACACACTGGGATAACTGGAGCTCACTGGCCACCTCAGCCTGACCTGAAAGCTCCAGGACAGCAAGAGGCTCTGCATCAGGGACCAAGGTGGGCAGCACCTGAGGGATGTCTGAGGTGGTGAGGGACTGTAGCACCCAACCTTTGCAGCTCCCATTTTCCAATCCTAGATGCTTTGGAGACATGACTAAACTAAGTACTTTTTTTCTACCATGGCCATTTCCGAAAGCTGGTAAAGCCTCTGAGTTCTCCACACACACACTTTGTATGAGGAGCGCCCCCTTCTTATCAGCAAGGGGTTGTGTCTCTCTGGTCAGCCCCATGGGAGTAGCTGAGATGGGATTTTCCTCCCTCCCTAGATGTGTTTAAGAAGGACAGTAGACAGACACAGTCATAACTATAAACATTTTAATCCCTAAAACAAATGTGTGTGCAAATGTGCTCATATACAGTAGAGCTTGCTCAGCTTGGAAGACGAGCATGCATTCCTAGGAAGCACGCAGGGGCCCTGGGTGGCCCAGAACTTGAGGGAGGAGCATATCACCTCTAAACTCTCATCCTGGACCAATGCACCATGAGGCTGTCGCTAGTGGCTTGCACTCACAGCTGTGCAAAGGTAATAAAGAATGAGGCTCTTTCCAGTGGGGCTTACCCGGATCGCCTCTGACCTGTTGATGGCCTCAGGAGCTGTGGCTCAGTGCTCTCTCACAGTAACAGTAACGTGTAAAATGCCAATGATTTAGCATGCAGCTGTTCTAATTTTACCAGAGCAGGAAGGAGCTAGTCATGGGCTCTATTCACTCTAGTTGTCTTAAGATATAACATGGCTTTTGTGAGAAATGTCCAATTGTGCAGCGCTGGAGGGAGGAGGCATGTCTTCTTCTCCCTGACCCCCACTTTGTGAGAGTGTTTTCAAGAACCTGAGATAAGTTATTTTCTAGAACAGCTCTCCTTTTCCTTTCGAGAGAACCATGTGGTTTTGGAGCGGGGGAGTCCCCATCCCTCGAAACAGACATGTATTCCACTATTGCTCATCGGAGGCACTCTGCTGGGAAGCCGTGTCGTCCAGGCCCATGTCCTCCTGGCTTGCTCTCCGGCACAGCACCCCCAGGTTCTCCGCCACAGCCTCTGCCAAGCATCGATCTTCAGGCTGCCCCTGCTCTGGGGTGTTGGTGGGTTCACATGGCTCAGAGAAGTGCTTCAAAAAGAAGAGGGAAGCAGAGATGGTTCAGCCCATGCTCACTGTCTGGGTCTCCCAAGTCACCCCACCCATCGCCCTGACATCACAAGAACTGAGGCCTCCATGGCTGCATGCCTTGAAGGTGAGTTCCATAGCTGGGTCAGAGGACAGGGCTGACAGGCAGCCTCTGAGGTTAGGATGTACCACCAAGCTGCATGTCTGCATGGCCTCTGAATGTGGGGCTTTATTGGAGAGCTGGCCATGTCCCAGATCCAAAGGTAGCCCAAGGGAGCAGCCCCATGTATGCCTCCCCCACACCCTCTGAGCCCTCTCACTCCTCTCTATACCCACCCCTGGTACTGATGCTGCTACTGTAGGTTCAACCCAGCAGTGACACGGGAGCCTTTGGATTCTGGATCCTCGGAGTCCTAAAGACCTATCATCCTTTCTAGAGACAGAAAAGAAAATTTGCCAGAATCCTGGAAGTATGCTCACAGAGTATGTTTTAGACAGATGGGATGAGAAAGGAGAGAGAGTTTGTGTCCCTTTGTTGAGGGAGAAAACAAAAAGAGATCAAGTGATGCTTTTATTTAGGTAACTAAACTCAGGGAAACTCTGGGAGTCACCAGTATCTTCTCTTGGCCAGGAAACATGAATCTGCCTGAGTTTTTGCCTTAACTCATTTCTTTCTTTCCTAATAGAGGGCATAAGAGAATTCCTGAATGTTTGTCAACCCCTTCATTTCTCATGAATGAATCCCAGCTGGTCATCTAGTGTCAGCTAGCATGAGTTCTGGGCAAGAAGCACCTTATTTGATTGAATCTTTTAAAACTCTTTTTTTGGAACGGAACCCCTTGAAAGTGGTTGGCCATCTTTAAAACTGGGAGTCCATGACAATTTAACTCTAGTGTCTAGTCCTGTCCTTTCTTCTCCTCAGGCCAGAGTGGCACGGTTGGGAAGGAAGGAACCCTGCTTCCACAGAATGGGCGAGGGGTGGTTTCTCCCCATTCCTGGGCTTCTGACTCATGGAAATAGTTATGTTGGGGTATATATATGCTAACGCCTAAGGGGCTTTTGACCCTAAGGTTGGGAGTGATCTTCTGTTTGCTGTAGAGCAACCTGTCCTAGAAGACGGCGAAAGTGCTTAGCAGGGGGTGGGAGCTCCAGGCCCCATGATACCCTCCTGTCTCCCACCCTAGGGCAGCCCTTACCCGAGTAGCATGGCCAGTGGCCCTAGCAGAAGGACCCATCAAAATGTTGACACTGCTGGACGACTGGGTGTCACTGGTGTTGCCTCCCTCTGCAGCAGAGAGTCCAGATATGACGAGTGCACTGGAGAAGCTCCTTTTGCCAAAGAGGAAGCTGAGAGTAGAGCTTGTTGAAGAGCCCAGGCTAGACCGAATGAGTGCCTCGGCCCGCTCTCGGACACTCAGGTGGCCTGTGGTGGTGACGGGAGGTGGCTGGGAGTGCAGGGATGCAGCCGAGGTGTGCAAGGAGAGCCGGCTGCCCGAGGGTCTCTGGGCTAGCTCATGCACAGATGTGGATGTCTGGAGGAAGGCTTGATGGCTCTCTAGGATGGGGCCTGAGGAGCTCAGAGTGGGCGGCCTCTGACTTATCACTGAGTGTGCCTGGATGGACTGGCTTCTTCCCTTCCTTCTGCCTGTAAGAGAGAGCAGCCCTGTAAAAAGTACTTAAGCATGGGGGTGGGGGTGGCCCCTTTCCATTAGGATCCATGGATTAATCCCTCCATGAGGGCAGCACCCTCTTGAACCCAGTCCTTCCCGAGAGCTCCCAATGTTTACACCAGTTGTAAACAGTGTACATGGCTGAGGGTCTGCACTCAGGTCTCCAGGCGTACGCAGCACGCACTGTTCAGACTGAGCCCAATTACACCTCAAATGTTCCTTCAGCTTTTTGTTGCTCCTCTTATTTCCATTTCTATTTTACAAATGAAACAGCACGGGGCAGCGAAAGCCGCGTTAAAATCATCTGTGCTGCTCAGACTCATTATTTTACAATTAACTTATTTTTCTAACAACCGCATTATCAAATCACGAGCATTTCTAGGGAAAACCTTCAGACCTGAATGGCAACATAATGTAAATTATGCACTTTGTTTCATTATTTTTTCTTTGTCTTTGATCATTAGCTAGAAGGTTGTGATGAGAGCCCTTAATGATCTATGGTAGCAACCCTCCCCTCTGGTGTGGGATTCAGACTAGTAATGGGTTTCTACACACTCATGGTAAGTAGGTCACCAGGCTCACCGCTAGGCAAACCCTCCTTGGCTGTGACATTTACTGTTTAGTTCGAAGCAACAACAACTGTGGCTTATCAGGACTTTCGTGAGGTTGGCACGTGGAGCTCCTGGCAGTGAAGTACCCAACAAGCCAGCAGAGGCTGTTCAGTGGCCTGGCTGGTGGCCTGGGGTGGCCTGCTTATTAGGATTCTGGCCAGACACCAGTCCTCTGGGCTTCTGGCAAAGGATCAGAACTGGAATGAATGGTGGGAACCAAGGCAAGGAGCAAAGACAGGGTGTGGCAGTCGAGGGGAGTGGCGTATAGGAGGTGGTACATGGGAGGTGAGCCCTGTCAGTCAGCAGGGGTGGTACAAGGTCCTGTTAGATGTGCACACTCACTACTGTGAGTGACTCCTTCCGTGCCCCTCCCAGAGGCAGGTCCACCACCGGTTTGAATGAGAACTGTCCTCCCACACCCTCGTACCCCCCATCCCCCCGCCAAGGCTCATGTGTGGCATTCTGTGGGTGGTGCTGTTTGGAGACACTGTAGAACCTTTGGGTGGTAGTGCTTCCCTGGAAGAAGTGCATCATAGGGGCTGGGCAGGCCTTGAAGTTTATAGCCCAGCCCTGCTCCCCTCTGAGCACAGTCTGTCACTGTTATGACCGAATGCAGACTCCCATCTGCAGACCAAGCTCATACCAGCCACCATGCCTTCCTCACTGAGATGGATTCTGTCCCCTGAGTTAGTCACTTGGGCTTTTCGGCAAAGATCCTGAACTTGTGAGTTTCTGGAGGGTGACCTCAGGCCAAAGAAAACCATAGCCAGCAGCTCTTCTTTCTTTGAACTGGGGGTGGGGGTGGGGCGTGTCTCCTCTCTTCCTTTTTTATTCTCCCAGTCTGCTGGGCAGACTCAGGCTCTGCCGGTACAAGCTTGGGTGCTTGCTCAGCTGCAGTGCCTGCTTCCCCCAGCACATCATTCTGCTAGGATAGGGAGGGATCTCCACTATCTACCATGTTCCTGTCCTCATTCCTGCCCACAGTGGGGAAGAGGCTGCCTCAGGGGGAATAAAGTGTCAGTTCTACCGTTAGAAGGAAGATCACTGGCACGTGGGCTCCTTGCCAGCCAGGGGATAGGACAAGGCTGTGGCAGGGAGAATGTAGCCAGAGGTACAGATGGAAGGCGGGGAGTGTACAGGTACCCTGGGCTTCAGGGCTCTTGGGGCTGGGGCAGAGGAGCAGCTGGAGGGAAGCAGCATCCTTAGGCCACAGTGTGTGGGATCTGAGGCTCAGGGGCTGTCCCTCTTCACCTGAGTCCCAGGTTGGCTGCTAGCTGGGTACGTTGGGGCAATGACTTGCCTTCTCTGTGCCCCTCTGTCTCCATCTGAGAAGGGAAGACAGAACCCCCGCCCCAAGAGCCTAGAGCCATGGAGAGTATAGGGGAACCTGTGCAAATACAGCCTCACATAGTGTCCCACAGAGCAGCACATAACAGGCTCTACAGCAAGGTGCAGTGGTCGCATGGGATGCAGAGTGAGGCGGCACTGCAAGCTGGGTGGGGGCTGGGCGATCTATACCCCAAGACAGATTAGGGTCAAGGGCTGGGAGCCCAGGCTCTGGGGTATTTTGCCATTGTGCCTCCTTTACTTAGAGGCTCAGAGCTGGGCTGAACTTAGTAGAACAATTTTGAGAAGCGAAAAATGAAAAATCACGGCTTGGTTTAGCTTTTCGAAGATCTTGCACCAACATGGCCCTCAGTGTCCCTGGCCCTCTCACCCACAGATCTGGTGGTGAGTGGGGAAGGCCCCACTGCCCACAGCACGGGTTTTGAGCAAAGCTTGCCATGGGAGTTCTCCAGCCCCCACTGCGGGCACTGCGCTGCTCTGAAAGGGCAGAGGCGTTCACCAGGAATGGGCCTGTCAGGGCCTCGGACACACTCTG
This sequence comes from Cricetomys ansorgei, assembly GCA_026225945.1. Classification (NCBI taxonomy): domain Eukaryota; kingdom Metazoa; phylum Chordata; class Mammalia; order Rodentia; family Nesomyidae; genus Cricetomys; species Cricetomys ansorgei. The sequence goes on along the minus strand of JAMJFZ010000435.1, from coordinate 4,494,694 downwards.
ACCCTCTCCAGTCTTGTCCTGGCCGGACGTGTCAGCAGCAAGGACAAGTGACGCAGGTGCTCACACTCTTCCCCACCTGGGAAAGGTGGTTACCCGTGTGTCCTCCAAACATGTTTGTCCACCGTATCAAACGCTATGGGAGCAGTGAGGACCTCCTGATGCTCTGGGGGCTCAGGTGCTGTGCCGGGCTCAGGGAGAGCTCAGCCGGGCTCAGCCCTGTTTGCTTCTGAGAAGCTGACTGTGGCCGCTTTGCCCTTTCCCTCTCTATCCCTGCCTGCTCCTCTGCTTTGCTTTCTGTGTTCTGCCAATCACCCAGCTACCTATCTTCCTGTTACTGGCGTCCATCTCGTCTCTCTATAGTCCCCACCTCTCACCTTTCCTCATCTATCTACCTGTTATGTACCTGTTACCTATCTACTATCTACCTACACATCTATCTGTCTGTCTATCTGTCTGTCTATCTATCTACCCATCCATCCATCCACCATCCATTTCTATGTATACATGTATCTATTATCTGTCATCTCTCTGTATATGTATTTCCCTAGCTATTTGATCTACACTGATCATCTATTGACGTATATGTCATCTAGAATACCTACCTGTTGTCTAACACTATCTACCTATCATACCAACCTATCTCCATCTATCTATCTATCTATCTATCTCCTCTCATCTACCTATCATCTACCTATTATCTATAATATCTATGTATCTGTGATCTTCTAATCATCTGTTATCTATCAATCATTCATCTATTAATCTGTTCAGATACCACCTCCCACCCACCCCCCAGCCAGCCAACCAGTCACATTTATCTAATCTTACCATTATGTCTCCCCATCCCCACCTTGCTCTGGTCACTCTCAGGGGATAAACACTGCCCTCTTGACCCCTCTGGTGCAGAGCTACAGGGGAAGCATACACAGAGGTGCTCATTAAATGCTTTTAGAAGTTGAAGACAGAGAAGCTGAGGGCAAAGGATAAAGGCACTGACAGGCTGCCCAGGGCAAAGCCATGGAGCATCAGGAACCTGGCCACAGCCTCTGCCTCGGCAGGCTGTATCCTCTATGAGCCCTTGACCCTTCCTTGCCCAGCCAGCATCAGAGCCTTGTCCATCTGATATAGTGTATCCCATGGTTAGTAGAAATGGGGTTTTACGGTTTAGACTCAGCTCCAGCCCCCCCGCCCCCCACTGCTCTGTCTGCTTGTATTTTTCACCCTCTTTCTTTCTGCCTTGGATGTTGGTGGTCACAGAGCAGAGGACTGCCTACAGACAGAGAAGGACACCATGTAGGTCTTTGGCTGCAACATGCCATTTCTGGGATGCATATTGTAGAACAGCACTGAAAGGGACAGGAGGAATGCGTGTCTGATGGGCAGGGAGACAGACAGACAAATGGCTGCCCAAGGTAATGGACACATGAATGACCAAAGCCGGAGCCAGCCAGCCAGCGGGCATCGCTTGAGTAAATCTCCTCCAACGGCCACAGCCGCAGACCCTGAGCTCCTTGCTTGCAGCAAGGAGAGCCTGGAGATTAGAAAATACACTCCATGATGTTGGACTTGAGGCCTTGGGCACTCACCTGCCCTCTGAGCCCCACCATGGGGTGAGGCCCATTGCTGGGCACCTCCTTTCCAGGGCTGTTCTGTGCTGCTGTCCCGGCTCTCTCCATTAGGGGCATTACCACCACCTGCTGTTGGCACTGCTCCGCCATCTACATCCTCGATGGTGCCACCACTCCGCTGGCCCACACTGCAGTCCTTTCTCATTCTGTAGGAGGGACAGCAGCTTCAGGGTCTCACCCACACATCTCTCATACAGCCACATGCCACACAGCAACATCAGTTGAAGACAGTGGTCTCAATAAGATTCTGCCACCAAGTGTTTGTTTCGTGCAACTCTGATGTTCTGATCTATGCATTCTTCAGGCTGTATCCCCACTGTAAGTGACGCTCAATTCTGCTGGTCCCCAACCCTAGCCATGTGTGAACTGTATGGAAGGACGACTCTCTCCAGGTGAACTGCACTCCTGGAGTGGAAGTGAGGAAGGGGCTTGGTGTCTAATAAACAAGCAGACATGCCAGGGTGAAAAAGCATCAGTCTGAACCTTCCACAAGAACCCTGGAGTGCTGCCACTCTCAAGCAAAGCTTAGAATGCCCCCAGCACCCAGAGGCTCAGTACTGCATGAGGGAAGAAGGCTTAGCACTGAGTGACAGGCCTGAAGGTTCAGGCCTGGTCCTCTGCAGCAGCTGAACAGTCACTCTGAAACACCCATGGGAACTGGGGAGATGGCCCAGTCAGTCAAGAGCTTGCTGTGCTGTGTAAACCCGAGGGCCTGAGTATGACCGGCAGAATCCATGTAAAAATGTTGGGTGTGGTGCGTGCACTTGTAATCTCAGTGCTAGGGAGGAGACAATCCCACTGGTAAGTTCTGGGCCAGTGAGAGACCTTGTCTTAAAAAAATAAATGCCTGCAAGATGGAAAAAAGGGACTCTACAAAGCTGTCCTCTTGGTTCCGCGTGCGTGGGTATGTGTCAACACACATTACACACGCAAAGTGCTGAATGATGCCTGAAGAACGGTAACCAAAGTTATCCTTTAGCCTCCATACTCACCTGCGTGCATGCACACGTAAGCATGCACACAAACACACATGAATATACAACAAACAATTTTATTTAAAAAGTACCCACAATCTCTCAGACCTGTAGAGGGCAGACACAACCTGGACCTGAGATTGGGGTGACTGACTGTAGATGACATCCCCCATTAATTCACTCTGCATCCACTTGTTGGACCAGTAGGGGTCACCTGGGCACAGCAGGTTGATTCATATAAGACAATAGTGACCACCACCACCATCATCATCATCATCACCATCATCATCACCACCATCATCACCACCATCATCACCATCATCATCACCACCATCATCACCACCATCATCACCATCATCATCACCATCATCATCACCATCATCATCACCACCATCATCATCACCATCATCATCGTCATCATCACCACCACCGTCATCATCATCACCATCATCATCATCGTCGTCATCATCACCACCACCACCATCATCATCATCATCATCATCATCATCATCATGCTACCCACAGCTCCTCCCCAGTGCCCAGGCAGAGGCCTCTGGAAAGTCCTACCTCAGCCACCTGGTCTGGAACCAGGTCCTCACACGGTTCAGGGTGACAGGTCCACCCCAGACATTCTGCAGCTGCTTGTGGGTGCCCAGATAGGATGTGGTCAGTGGGGAGACATACATGGGGTAGCCCAGTGGCTGGTCACAGGATGAGGTGATGAGGTTGCGCAAGACTTGCTTGTTGTTCTGGATGCTTCCACGCTCTGGGTTGCGGTTGCGCAGGAAGATGAGTTCCTGCTGCTGCCCTGCCCAGAGTCCGCGCACACACTCCTTATTCACCTGTAAGCAGGGGTTAGGGGTTGGCAGAAGCACAGGGCCCCTGCTGTCAGCCTGTGGGTTTAACCCATGGAGAGTGGGTGTGGTTCTGGGACAGATGTTATACCTTTGTCTCAGTTCTGAAAATGACATCATACTCATTGGAGGAACTTAGGGAAAATAAAAAGGAAGTAAGATTTTTTCTTAGCCCTATGCAAAGAAGGGTCATGGGGAAGAAGGCTCTTAAACCCAGGAGTAAGCAATCAGAGAAAGGAACTTTAAAGTAGGCATGTCCAACTTATAGCCCATGGGCCACATATCCTAAATCATAACTTACTTAAAATCTAGAGACTTAAAAAACAAAACAATAGGAAATTCTATTGTGAAGTTGGTGGCTCGTTCCCACAGAGTGGTTCCCCAAAGAGGGAGACGACTCCACCAGTGGACGATGGTCTCAGGCAGCCTCTTGGCCCTGCCTGTCTGCCGTGTCAACTGCATTCTCTTTCTTCTTGTTCCCCAGTTGGACCCCAGGGCCAAGGCATGTGGCCTACCTTGATGACCTTGAAGCTCAGGAACCCCTTGTGGAGCATGATGACCTTGTACTCATCAGCACCCTCATCCACCACGTGCCTTAGAGTCAGCAGCTCCTCCTTGTTGGACAGCACTGCTCCTCTCCAGGCCGGGTCTCCCTCGTGGCAGATCACGACCTTCTTGTCAAAGGACCTGATGGCTTCATAGAGGACTGCTGGGTCTTCATACTCATCGGGGCAGGTGAACTGGTCCTGGTGGGGAGAGCCCAGGGCTCAGTGAGGCCGGAGTTGCTGGTTCTGGGCAAGGGCAGAGGGGGGCTTGCAGTGCACCCCTCACGTGCACATGCGCTCCTCACCCCCGCCCCATCACTGAATCCTGAGCTGGGTACAGAGGGCGTCTCAACTCATTGTCCCTGACCAGATAGAGTGTGCCTAGGAAAGAGCTGCATCGCTCAGGCTTCAGTGATATTTAAGTCAACTCCCCTCTTCCCAGTAAACTGCCACCTCCTCCTATGAGCTCCCAGAGGAAGATGGTCATTAGCCAATGTCAAGTTTATTCAGACCACCCCACTATTTCCAAAGCTAAGTAGTAAATAATTCCTAAGGCTCTCCACAAAAGGAGTACCATGCTTTTCAAAGACTATATTTTTATTAATTCATTCTGTAGCATATTTATTTATTTATTTAGGCTCATTCTGTAGCCTAGGCTGACCTAGAACAACTCACCATTTTAGTTTTTATTTGAGCATGTAATGTACAACAGAAAGAGAGGGAGGCTGTGTTACTGACTTTATCCTTCTGTATGTGTGTGTGTGTGTAACTGCTTGTGCAGAGGCAGAGGACATCCTTAGGTGTCTTGATGGTTATCCACATTCTCTGTTGTTGTTTTGAGAAAGGGTCTTTCACTGATTCTAGAGATCACCAGTTTGGCTAAACTGGCTGGCTAGTGACCCAAGATCTTGTGTCTTTGTGTTTCCAGCACTGGGGTTCCAAGCACACTAACACACACAGCTTTTCTTCCTGGGTTCCATGGTTCAAACTTAGATCCTCATGTCTGCACAGTGAGCACATTACTGACGGAGGCATCTCCCCAGCCTGTGTTATTTACGTTCTTCTCGCTGTAACTCAGTACTGCACACAACCAACTTAAAGGGAGGAGTCTGTCTTTCAGCATGGTTTAAGAGGATTCATGCCATACTCCCTGGCTGAGTTGATTCTAGGCCAGCGAGGAGGCAAACCATCGTGGAGCAGGGATCCCTATATGGAGGCTGGGGGAGGAGGCTGCTCACCTCCCAGTGGGGAGGAAGCAGATGGAGGGGGCAGACTCTCTTCCCACAGTTTCAGATTCATCCTTTCAGAGGTGGCTTTTACCTGGTGCAGTTTCAGGGACATCCGGATGGCTGGGACAACTACTTTGTGCAGCAGGTCCATGTCGGCAAACACCCACTCATCTCGAGCTGTGACCCGGAAGTCACCTTTGAAGAGGGCATGCAGCCCATACAGAAATGAGTCCAGGCTGCAAAACACAGTCACATCACCGTGGGCTCACTGCACGGTGATCCTGATCCCTTCATTCCCACCAGCGTCTGCATCCCCGGTTGAAGAATTATCTTCCTGGGGCTGGGGGATGGCTCAGTTTGTACACACAAGCATGAGGACCTGAACTCCCAATATCGTCCTAAAAAACCCACTTGTGGTGATGTGTGCTTGCGATCACAGTGCCGAGGAGGCAGAGGTCAGATGGTCCTCCATTGTAGCAGGCCACCAACGTAGCTTAATCAGTGAACTCCAGACCAGAGAGCGTCAGAAGAAGCAGTCTCAATAAGATAGATGGTATCTGAGTAGCAGGACATGTATGAACACACATACACACACACACACACACAATCTTCCTGTATTTTAGACTGACCCAGCATGGAAAGGGAAGATGACTTTGGAATTTTCCCAGAATCCGCAGGTTCTACTCCACAACAAGGTGTGAAGTGTGCTGGTGCCTTGGTGTAAGGTCATCTTCCATCACCAAAGGAACCATGGACATGATCTCTGAGTGTGAAATTGAGACTCAGCTTGGAACAGGCCAAACACAAACACCAGAAAGCAAAGGGAAGCAGGCTCACCCTCCACAGCCACCCTGGCTTTGCCACACATACTTTCCCTTCAGTGATGTCTTATCTTATTTCTCTTCTTGAGATTTCAAAGCTGTGTTAATCATAGTAAATACTGGATTCTACCACAATATTATAGAGAGGGGAAAATAGCCAAATGGCACCCAAGCATGGACTGTTCCCTCTGCCACCCTTTCTTCATGACTAGGGAAGAGGCAGTGGTGAGGGTCAAGGTCAGTGGCTAATGGCTGTGCTGGGTTGTTAGGGTTTTCACCTGTCCAGGTTTTCTGGCCTTGTTTCACTTCCTGCTCTTTCTCACCTGTCATTGGGTGTCACATGAGTGAAGAACAGGGTATCATAGGAGGGAAGTCACTCAGGGCCTGGGGCCTTTTCTGAGTGAACATGATGAGTGAGCTTAGGAAAGCAGTGGGCCCTGTATTCTGGGGATAGGAATGGTGTCCTCCTCCACCCTTATATACTACGTTTGTTGTTGTTGTTTGTTTTTCGAGGCAGGGTTTCTCAGTTGTAACCCTGGCTGTCCAGAAACTCACTGTGTAGACCAGGCTGGCCTTGAACTCACAGAGATCCGCCTGCCTCTATCTCTCAAGTGATAGGATTAAAGGTGTGTGCCACTATCGCCTGGCTATGCCATTTCCTGTCATGGCTACCTCTATTGTCCCTGAGATGCAAGGGTGAGGCAAACATGGCAGCCAGCACCTGATCTGGGACAGGAAGCACAGGATACACATGGGGAAAGATTCTTCAAGGATCTGTTGAGAACTCTGACTCAACACAGAGCATAGGACTTTGCTGGTACACAAGAGTGTGAGTGTGAGTGTGTGTCCCTCTCTCCCATCCCCTCCCCCCATCAATTACATAAGTCATCCAATGCCACACTTCTCCTGGGACCCCTGACCCTCAAACTGAAGCAGGACTTTGGTAATCCGGTAAACGGGCACAGTACAAAGGAAGACTTGAGGGTTCATCCAGATCCCACAGGCAACACCCACAGATACAAGACCCTCAGCCTATTTGCTCAGTCATAGGTCCTCGCTCCCACTGAAGCCTTACTAAGACACCCAGGCTCCCATCTGAGGCCTCGACAGTTTATACTTCAGTCGTCCATTCTCTTTTCAGAGAAAGCGACACTGCAGTGCTTGTAGCTGCTTTATTAAAGTAACTTGCCACGTGAACCAGAGCCCAAGTGAGAATCCCTCCGGCCTGGGGAATCACCCTGTGACCTCACACATGGAGGAGTTATAACGGGAGGTGTTTCATAACAAGCCTCCTTTTCCCCTGCAGGGAGTAAAGAGGAAGAAGGTAGGTATCAAGCGAGCGAACGAGTGAGTGAGCAAGCGAGCTGTGGCGAAGCAGGGAAGGGTGTAAAGACAGTGTAAACCTCTAGAACACCTGCAGTCATTTGCATCTGGAGCATCCCTGGACTTTGTCCTTTCCAGCATCTACTGGGAAGCCAGGAGATCCTGTGCAGTTACAATCCCTGAGCCGGGTGGCCAACTTAGAGGGATTCCTGGGGCTCACTGGGCAGCCAGACTAGCCCACACGGAGAGGCCCAAACGGTTGAAAGAAGTTGTTTCTAATGAAGATGGATGATGTCTAAAGAACGAGGTTGTCCCTGGCTCACACACACACACACACACACAGACTGGACTGTGTGAGAAATAACAGGTTCCTACCCATCTGGGCTGTCACTGCTGTGAGAGTGACACACAGCACAATTAAGGTTGTCTGTCCTGGAGACTAAGGCCACTCACAGCTCACCAAGGAGGAAGGCAAGATAGGCTATCTCATCATAGATTCAGGATGCTGGAGCTCACTATGTAGCAGAGGATGACCTTGAACTCCGATCCTCCTGTCTCTATCTCCAGAGTGCTGGAATCACAGGTGCATGTCACCATGCCTTGCTTACGTCACCATGCATGGCATAGGCCATGCTAGGAATTGAACCCAAGGCTTCAGGCATACTGTACAAGCCTTTTAGCTACATTCTCAGCCTGACCCTTACAACCTGGAAGGTCCAAGACCTGGAACCCCTGTATTCAAACTGCCCATATTAATATTTCCAAATGCAACAGTCTAAAGTTTACAAGGACAGGAAACATTTTGCAGACCCAACCTGATTTACTGAGGAAAGGCACATCTGAAAAGCTCACAAGCAGGTCAGGTTTGAAATAGAGAAAATGACTGACAGAGCCCATCAAATGTAAACCCCAGGCACCTGTACAAGCCTAAGACCTCCCAGCTGTCTCCCAGGTACCTCATGGCCATATTGTGTGCTGCAGTTCCCAGAGCCCGTCTTCCCAGAATGCACAGGGCAAAGGAAAGTGTCACCAGAGGTGAGTCTTCATCACTGTCCACATGGTCCAGGGCCTTGGAGATCTGAAAGAACAAGGGTGGGAACCCAGCTGTCACCCAGGCTCTCGTGTGTGGCTGAAGCAGGCTTCCAGGTAGACACTGTAGCCAACCAGGCAGCTCTAAAGTGACCCCAGAGTCAGAAGCCCTCGGCTGCTCAAGGCAGTTTCTCTTATGGCTGGACATGGGAAAGCACTATCTTAGTTACTTTTCTCATTGCTGTCATGAAATTCCTGACAAGAAGCATTTAAGGAAGGAGGAGGTTATTCTGGCCCACAGACGAGACAGAGTCCATCATGACAGGAAGGCAAGGCAGCAGGAGAGGGAGGTGGCTGGTCACATGTGTGCACAGTCAAGAAGCAGAACATGAACAGGATGCAGGGCTATAAAGCCTCAAAGCCTGTGGGTGGTGTGAATAAGGATGGCCCCGGAGAGTGGAAAGACTAGAAGGTAGAACCTTGTTGGAGTAGAGGTGGCCAAGCTGGAGGAAGGAAGGGCGTCACTGGGAGTGGCTTTAAGATTTCAAAAGCCCATGTCAGGCCCAGTCTCCTTTCTCTGTCTACAGATTAAGATAACTCTCAGCTACCTCTCTAGTACCCTGTCTGCTTGCCTGCATACTGCCATATTTTACACCGTAATGATAACGGACTAATAAGCCCCTGAAACTGTAAGCAAGCTACTAATTAAAGGCTTTCTCTTATGAGAGGTGCCTTGGTTGTAGTGTCTCTTCACAGCAATAGAACACTAAGACAGCCTGTTTCTAGGGATATATTCGGTCTACAACCTTCCCATACAGCACCACCACTGAAGGACTAAGTGTTCAAACATATTAGTCTATAGGGGAGACAGCTGGCATTCAAACCACAAGTACTTTCTGAGACCAAAGTGACAAAGGTTAGTGAGCAAGTCCCCTGGGATTTCATATTATGACAGGCCATGGACACAGTCCAACCATGCCCTCTAAAGAATGCCCACCTTAACAGTCTTGTAACATGGAGGAAGACTTGCAGAAAGCCAGATCAAGCAGGGCTTTGCTTTTATCCCCCAGATAAGGGCCTTTTGAACAGACCATGAACCCAAAATCAATGAATAGTTAACAATTATATAAAGTCAAAGTCAGGCCTGATGGTGCAGGTCTGCAAGCCCAGCTACCTGAGAGGCTGAGGCAGGAAGAATGCCAGTAATGGGGGCTGGAGAGATGGCTCAGTGGTTAAGAGTGCTGGTTGCTCTTCCAGAGGACCTGGGTTCAATTCCCAGCACCCACATCGAATCTCACAACTGTCATTAACTCCTGTTCCAGGAGATTTGACACCCTCACACAGACATATGCAGGCAAAACACCAATGTACATTATATATATTTTTAAATTTAAAGAATGCCAGTTATGGCCTGATTGAACTACAGAATGTATTAGAGGCCACCCTAAGCAACCTAGCAAGACTGTGTCTCAAAATATAAAGTAGAAAAGAGGGTGGGACAGGCAGGCACCTGCCTAGCATGGTAAGGCCCCATGTTCAATGTTCAGTACCACAGAGAGAAAACACACACACACACACACACACACACACACACACACATACACAAAAGGGGATGACATGGGATAAACGAGAAATGCCAGGGATTCCTTTTTTCTTTTTTCCTTTGTTCAACCACCATATCCCTAGGCTGTGACTGGCTCCCTGATCCTGAGAAGTTAGTGTGTGGTTTGGTATCTTCTCCACAGTCTATGTACTTTATCAGCTGCTGAGGTTGCTGCTTTCAACGTCCTTCCAACACCAACATTCATGGACTCAGCCTTCAGCAAGCAGAGTGGAAGGACATCCATTCAATGCTTTGCTCCATCATTTCTGTCTATGAGCAGCTGGTACTCTGGGCTTCACCTCCAGGAGGCAAACTCGCCTTCAGTGTACAGTCAGCACATGAGCACTGCACTGGAATATGATAGTTACAGAAGCAGCCTGGACCAACTGATCCCTGAGCAGATGGCATGTCCCTGAGTCAGTGTGCTCAGTAAATCTTCCTGACACCAGCAAAGAAATGTGTCAAAATTCTAATAATAATAATAATAATAATAATAATGATAATCATAATCATAATAATCATAATAATAATCTGTTTTAAGACAATGGCTCACTATGTAGCCCAGACTTGCCTGGAACTCACTATGCAGCCTAGGATGACCTTGAACTAGAAGGCCTTCTGCTTCAGCCTCCCCACTACTAAGATTATAGACATGAGCCACCATATTTGACTCAAAATACAGTTTTCAAAAATTATATTTTCTATCATTGCAGTGCTTGTTTTTTCAAGCAAAAAGACCTGAGTTCAGATCCTAGGATGGCACGCTTCTGTAATCTCAGATCTGGGAAGGTAGATGAGGATTCCTGGAGCTTGCTGGCTAACCAGGCTGTACAAACTAGTGAGCTCCAGGTTCAGAGAAAACCTGCTTCAAAAGAGAGGTGGAGAGTAGGAGAAGACACCTGGCAACTGACCTGCGGCCTCCACGTGCATCTGCACACTCACAGGCACAACATAAAATAAAATTATAACAAAAACTTAATCATTTTGATTTGTTGGTGCTGGATATCAAACCCACATCTTATACATGCCAGGCAAGCCCTCTTCCACTGAGCCTTCCAAACATAAATTTATACAGTTTAATTAATTTGTGTGTGTGTGTGAGTGTGTGTGTGTGTGTGAGTGTGTGTGTGTGTGTGTATATGTATATGTGTGTGTGTATGTGTGTGTCTGTGTGTCTGTGTGTGTGTACACCCATGGGCATGCTCTCCACATGATTCTCTGGAGATGTGGTGCCTCACTAAACCTGGAGCTTACCGGCTTGGTGCTGGGCTAGTGACCAGTAAGTTCCCAGCAACCCTCCTGCCCCCACCGCACCAGCACTGACATGGGATATCACCCCCACAACACCAAAATGTAATTTCAAACAAAGAAGTTTCCAGAATCTTGATAATACTCTACAGATTTAAACTATACTGACCATGAGCACCGTTTAAAGAGACAGATACTGTTTCTTTCTTTATTTTGAATTGAAATTAGAATCTTCTCTCATAGAATACATCCCAGCCAGTTTCCCCTCCCTACACTCCTCTCAGTACCACGCCCACTTCTCCTCTCCCTCAGATCAATTCCTTCTGCTTCCCTTCAGAAAAGAGCAGGCTTCCAGGAGACACTCTGAAGCTCTGTCATTGGAGACAAAACATATTATCTCCCAGTTAAGTACTAAACATTTATCCAAAAAATATTTTTTTTTTCTTTCCTCTATTTTCTTATTATCTACCTGGGAGTGCAGTAAGAGAAGAAGTTATGGACCCTCGCTTTCTACGCTTGTGCTCAGTGCATCAGCCCCCAGCTCCCCTCCTACCTCCTGTCTCTTGCCTGCGCAGTACTGAATCCACTCCAGGAACACGTTGCAGTAACTCGCTCGTGTGATCCCCTGGAGACATGGGACGTAGTCATCGTCGATGTTGATGTTAAACATTGCAAGGTCACGCTCAATGTGATGCCACTTGGCAAAGGGCTGCAGGGACTTCAGCAGAGATTCATTCTTGACCCACGAGAGGAGTTTGCTGGAACTGACCATGTAGTATATTATGCTCTGCAGAAAGCAAGCAAGATTGTGAGATTTTATAGCTATTCGGGAGCCAGGAAGACTTTATTTTTATTTATTAGGTCTCAGAAAGAAGCGGGTGGAAAGATGGCTCAGAGTTAAGATGGAGACATCTTTATATCCAGCAAGAGAGTTTTGGCTGGTAGGGGTCTGAGGCCTCTGGATGGGTACCTTTTGGCTCTCAGGACAGTGTTTCAATATAATCATGTCTTAATCTTTGTTGTACACATGCGATTGAGTTAATTACCATCAGAAAGCTTTTTTCCAAAGTAGTGCTGTGCTTAAATATGCCTAAAATAAACTACCCAGGGTCAGACTCTGGAAGTTTGAGCCAACACTGACTACGGAGTCACGCTGAACGCATTTCCTTCCACACTGCTGGCCCTGGTGATGGCAGCGCCCCTCACAGGACAGCATTAAATTGCGGGGACCTTTCCTCCCTTTCCTGCCTTCCTTTTCTCTCCGCCCCCTCTCTTTATCTTTCCCGGCTTCCTCCTCCTCTCTTTCTTTATCATTGTTCTTCCTAATCTTTAGACTGAGTGTTTGAGACAGGTCTCTAATAGCATGGTCTGGAACTCTCTGTGTAGCCAAGGATGACCTGAACTTCTGATCCTCCGTCCTCCAGCTCCCGAGTGCTGGGACTACAGATGTGCACCAGCACAGCTGGTTTGATGCAATGCTGGGCATTGAACCCAGGGCTTTGTACATGCTAGCCAAGAACTCTGCCAACAGAGCTCTATCTGCAGCCCCACCTTCCGGTTCGAAGCTGGACCATTTGCACAGCATCTCATGAGGTATTGTGTAATTCCAGCAAGGGGCCTGCTGGTATTTCCTGGATGCTGAAATTGCCCAGTGTGAAAAGCACCCCCTGCTGTGGTAGAAATGGTGAGACAGTCAAGGTTGCAGCTAGCCTGTTGTGCCTAGGCTTAGGCTAATACAAAGCCCTGCTGCGTTTTTCAAGAAAGGGGTCCCCAAGCCTGGCTGCTTCTCTCACTGGGAACCTGAGTAAGGAAAAAACCCTCAGTATGCCGCTTTGTGTAGAGCTTTTCAGAAGCCCCGCCTCCCACACCCACCCTCCATTCCCCAGGCTTCACCCGTAGCTCTGGGAGGCATATTGCACCTTGACATAGTAGCGGATGAGAACCCTGCGGAGGTCAAACACCTGCAGCATGGTGGCTGCGTTGTTGTCAATGATACTATAGCCCTCCAGGATGTACTGTGTGTGCGTGATCTCCCACGTGAGCCAGCGCAGGTGGAAGGCGGCGTTGCAGGACAGCAGGTGTGGTAGGTGGCCAGGTTTGCAGCAGCAGCAGCCTCTGTCATCCTCATCACCTTCCATGAGGGCCTCCACCTCTCTCTGCTGGCAGTAGGTTCCTGGCCAAGGACACAAGAAGCATAAATCACGCAGAGGCTCCCTGGAACTGGAGTTGGTTATGGACAGTCGTGAACAGCCATGGGTGTTGGAAATGAAATCTAGGTCCTCTGGAAGAGCAACCCGTGCTCTTAGCCACTAAGCCATCTCTCTAGCCCCAGGAGGTGTCTCCTTAAGGTACTAGAAAGTACTGGAAGTCAAGTGTGTGTTCTTAGTTTAAGGCAGCCATGATACTCATAACCATTGACTCTTTGGGTGTGTGCCTATTGCAGGTGTGTACACATGCTCGTGTGTGTGTGTGTGTGTGTGTGTGTGTAAGAGAGAAAGAGAAATGGGGGGGTGGGGGGGGAGAGAGAGAGAGAGCGCGCACAGGTAGGCAGGCAAGAGGTTAACCTTGGGAGTCTTGTTTTTTGAGACAGGATCTCTCATTGACCTGAAGCTCACCAAGTGGGCTAGGGTGGCCCTGCCTGCCCAGAACTGGAGTTGCAGGTGTGTGCCCCTGCACTAGGCTTTCCATCCATTCACGATCATTCTGACTTTCCTCTATTCTCTGCGTTTCATAGTGGCCACAGACTTGTTGATGGAGACTTGGGGAATCACCTCTGTCTTTAGTGAGACACCTGCCCTACAGCACCTTCCAAGACAAATAAGGAAGTGGAGACCAGAGGAGAGGGGAAGAAAGCTTTAAATATGTCACAGTAAGAAGTGATGTAAGCCATTTCGGGGAGCAGGCAGCAGGCCAACTGGGTCAAGGACAAAGAATATTGAGGTGGAAATGAAATCTGCATTCTGCTCAGGCCAACCTGAGTCTTGTGAGCAAGAGCTGTACCCCACCCTTCCCAGCCAACACAGGAAGAAGGAACTCATAGCCTTCCATTTCTGTTGGCTTTAACTCTGCCCTCAGTTAAAGGTTGAGCTCTGCAGCCCCAAACTCAGGATGAGTGTTAGCGAGGAGAGAGTCAGCTGCACTTAGTACAGTGGCTAACTTTGACTAATGCTAGCTGTGGGCCTGAGAGGATCAGCTAACTACATTTCCTGTCTTTAGCTTTCCCTTTAGCCCGGAGGCCATTTAAAGTCCCTGCTATGTGTTCATCTTAACCTTGTGATTATAGTGTTAGGCTGCACCTCTGGTTTACTTATATATTTTTTACTTATATTTTTACTTATTACATTTTTATATTACTATATATAAATATATACATAATAATATATAACTTACATATATTATATATTAATAACATTATAATATATAATATTACTTATTATATGACATATATATTTTTAAATTTAATTTTCTAGAAACTTTTTTTAAGGGAGCTCCAGTGGCACAGTGTGTATGTGGAATTCAGAAGACAACCAGCTAGAGTTCACTCTTTCCCACCACCATGTGGACCTCTGGGATTGAACCCAGGTTGCCTCTACCTGCTGAGTCATCCTGCTGCCGCCACCCAGCGCCACCCCCCCTTTAAGTTCTGACGGCCTACAGTTTGTCCCTGCATCCTATGCAAAGACAAGCAGTTTGAGATATGCTCACTGTAGTGTTGACATATGAAAGTTCTAAACTGCCTCACCGAGAATCTGCCTCCTCTTCCAATGTCATAATTCTCTGTTTAATCCGATAAATCTGCAGTTCTCAATTTGGGGGTTGAACAACCCTTTCACAGGGGTCACAGAAGACCATCTGCGTATCAGATATTTACATTACAATTCATAACAGTAGCAAAATTACAGTTACAAAGTAGCAAGGAAAATAATTTTATGGTTGGGGGTCACCACAACATGAGGAACTGTATGAAGGGTTGCAGGTTGAGAAGCACTGCTATAGACCCTATATTGAACACTGAATGACATTAAACTGTAGATGATAGCCAAGTAGACAGAGGACTCAGAAAGGTGGCAAGGGATATGTATATCCCCAGAGCAGCCAGGGGCCTGGTAGGCAGGGTTACTATGGAGACATACTGCAGAAGATGCTGCTGCCAGGCTGTGAGGGCTCCACTCTTCTTTGTCTGGGAATGTGCTTCATAGAAGGGGTCCCTAACTTTAGGTCACCCCGCCCTGCACTGAGATCAGGGCATGCTGTAGACTATGAACCAGGTATGTTTCCAGAGGACTTCATGTGAGAATTGTGGTGAGAGCAGCTTCTGTCAGTGGGGCCATGTCTTCAACATTTTCATGAAGATTCGGGAGGAAATAGAGATTGTATGCTGGTGACATGGGATCCCAAGATATGCCCTTGAAGGCAGACTTAGGATTGAAAAGAATCTTAGCATGGTGGGACAGTGTAGCAGTACATTGCTGTGGAGTTCAGCAAGGAAGGCATGGAGGCATATTCATTGGTGCAAACCCTGCCAGACATCAGCAGAGGGAACCACCGTCATGGCCAGTACCATATTGCCAGTGGAATCCCAAGCATCTGAGTTCAGATGGTTTTATTGATTCAGAACTCCTCAGGTGCAGATCATTAGCAATCAAACATCCCCCACAGAAATCCAACACCTGCAAATAATACAAAATGCCAACGCCTATGCATCCTTTTCCAACAGTGCACAAAAACAATTATTTTAAATATAACTAAAAATAAACTTCTCCAACAATTCCCCTTTTCTATATAAGCCAATCAAAAAATTGCTTTTTATCTCTACAACGCAATATAACACTACACTAGCAAAACTATTTACAAGAGCAACAATCATAAGGGTTGCTAATGCACATGATCAAATGAAACCAAACATCTATCAAGCTTTTCACAATATCTTTGGACAGCAGAGAAACATTATCAGTGTCCTATTATCTGGAATTCACTCATGATCTTCTGGGCGCCTCCAAAGGGCTTAGGTGACTTCTCTGGCTCTGCCCTCTGCAGCACACACAGTTTGTCCTTCAGGTTCTAGCTGGCTCCACTCCACTGCTGCTGCTGTTCTTGGAGGTTGTTCCACGGTATTAGCATCTTGAGAAAGCTGGGTCCCTTGCTGCAACTGGACTGCACTTTCACCAATAGCCTCCTCTCCTGGGCACTTTCCATGGTGCCAAGCCTCAACATTTTTCCATGACCCTTAGATCTGGGACTTCAGCTGCTACTTTGGCTTCCCATTCACTAATAGCCTCTTCTGGGCTCCTACAGTGCCAAGCCTCAGCTGCTCTTCAAAGACTCCATCATGCATTCAAAACCAGCAAAACCTGAGTTAACTCTTACAGTACCACGTTTGGCTGCCAGCACAAGATACAAACTCAGCCAGTTCTGGAAGACAGTTTCTGTGTGCTGACCCTGAAGAAACAAACACTTTCCAGGTTGTAAGATAGAGTCTGGCTTTCTGGGAAGATAACTGGTCACTTTGTCTGCAGGAAGGGTGCAGAACTCCCTGGTGGGTGGAGTTCTCATCACCATAGCAGATGTGTCTTATCAGGACCTCTTGTAGAAAGGTTTGCAGAAAACAAAACGAAACAACTGTTCAGTTTAACTAAGTGGCCTTTTGACTCTAAATAGTAGCTGCCACAACAGCAGGGGGTCCTGGGCCGGTGGGAAGAATCTCCAGTTGAAACACTCTGGACCTTGGGCGTTCTTTTTCACCACCACTAAGGGCAAACATACAGCTCCTTCCATAGATCTCAAACACAACATCCTGAGCTTCACACACACACAACACAGCTATCAGAAAACTCAGTTTGTGAAACAATACTACCACCAGCAGTGGGAGTATCGGCTCCATGATCAGGAAAAGCAGTAAGAACCTTGTTTTTTCCTGCTCCCAGCAGAATTCTTTATCTCTAAAGGCCTCCATTCTGTGGATCTCACCTTGGAGCCCTTTTCCTCATTTATTTACTAATTTCACAGTCTTCTCTCTTCACAGAGCCTTATTTCTTTCTCTTTCATCTCTTCCTTCAGGAGCCTTCAATTAATACCTTAATTTCTCTCCTCTAATAGCTTCTCTGAGTATACTTTATTGGACTCTGTGAGGTCTCGAGTTTTTCTCTTCTTGTCTCCACGTTGGATTAGGTGGCACGACGTCCTGCCCCACATTGATGCACCATTTGCAGTTGTAGTTGCTGTGGGGTCTCACCAAGAAGACAGGAAGGTATTTTCATATGTGGAAGCCCTGCCAGACCTCTACAGAGGGAACTACCATCCTGGCCAGTGCCAGACTCCATAGTGGAACCCTGAGAGTCTGAGCTCAGGTGGTTTTATTGATTCAGAACTCCTCAGGTGCAGATCATTAGCAATCAAACATCCCCCACAGAAATCCAACACCTGCAAATAATACAAAATGCCAATGCCTGTGCATCCTTTTACAACAGTGCACAAAAACAATTATTTTAAATATAACTAAAAATAAACTTCCCCAAGAGGACAGTGCACAAAATCTAATACACTAAAAATCAATGAGACTAGAACTCCCTGCATATAGGATCAAAAGACCAAGCATACAGTCTAGAAATCTATAGAAACACATTTAGCAAAACCTTGGCTAATATTACCGAGTACATGCACCCAGAGCAGGGTGTTAGGAATCCAGACAACACTGAAGCAAAGGGCATCTTCAGCATCTTCAGTCCAACTTCCACCCAAAGAGTCATTAGTGAAATGACATTAAGCTAAATGATCTGACTTGGGCTTTCTAAATTTTTCTTTACTAAACGAGGAATGAGGCCCTAGGGGTGTGGCTTAGTAGGAAGAGTGCTTGCCTAGCATGCACAAAGTCCTGGGTTCCAGCCCAGTACTGTATAACATAAAGCCAGGTGTGGTGGAACATGCTTGTAATCCAGCATTTGGGAGGTGAAGGCAGCAGAACCAATCATTCAAGGCCTTCCTCAGCTACATAGTGAATTTGAAGCCAGTCTGGGCTGCATCAGACCTTCCTAAAAACAAAAAACAAAAAACAAAAAAAAAAGAAAGAAAGAAAAAGTAGATAATAAAATGTAGCTAGTATTGATTTGAATGGGGTTGCAAAGAGTATTAATTATACCTGATAAAATCTAGAGGGCTTTTTGGGTCAGTGAGATGACTCAGTGGGTAAGTCGTTTGCTGCTAATCCTAACAACCTTAGTTTGATCTCATGAGCCACATGGCTGTGCTCTGTGATCTCTGGATGTGATCTCTGATCTCTTCCAGCATAGCCAAAGCCAGGACCCCTACTGGTTCCCTACATTCCCCCCCCCCCCCAATTCCACGCTGTCTTGCTTTCTTGAGCAGTTTCTGTAACAGTTAGCTACTGTGCTTTTTTACCCTCCAGCTAAGGAAAGAAAAAGGAAGGATAGATAGAAGGAAATCTTCACTGCCTTTGTAACAGCCTTGAAAGAGAGAGAGAAAGGAAGAAATATTCACAGCCCTTTTTGGTTGACTTTAGCTTAGAGAGAGAACTGAAGAACAAACCAACCCACCAACTGCCAACTGTCACCTCTCCCCTGCCTCTGGGTTATATTCTAAGCAAAGTTCCCAGAAGTCCAAGCGGCGTGCAGTCATAAGGAAAGCAGTACAGAACAGAAAACTTCTTCAAAGAGCCCTGCTACATTGTCTCCTGCACTTCTTGTTTCCACTCTTCAGCAACACTGGACCAGCTGGCTTTTAGGAATGACCTTGAGAATCTAGGCGAACACTGGCCCAGGGCGCAGGAGGAGAAGGAAAGACTAAAGCATGTTAAGTACGAGGGAGTGATTTATAACTTCTTTGCTTTCTAAGCACAACTGAAAGCTTTTTTTTTTTTTTAATTACATTTTTAAAAAATTTTGTGGAATCTCTAGGAATTTGCTTTGCATTTAGACATGACCCAAAGAACAAGTTTTTCCCTGTGTTGTGCTAGACAAACTAGGTTTTAAACATAGCGTGATGACTTTAAACGAACAGCAGTGTTTTTCATGGTGACATTGTTTCTGGACAACATCCATTTACGTGGCACTTATCAACTTACAGAGGTGACAGGTGATGTTTGGGTGTCTCTTGGGATGCACACACCAACCTGGCTATGCAGGTGAGAGAGGAGAAAGCTCCATTCTGAACATATATGAACATATATGGTCTTTTAGAGTTTAAAATTAGTGTCTTAAATACTAAATATTCTCTGAAAAGAAAGTTTCCTAAGAGCTGGAGAGATGGCTCAGCGGGATGAGGACCTCAGTCCAGACCCCACACAAGAGGCAAGATGCTGAGGTGTGTGGCTCTTGCCCATAGCCCCAGTGTTCCGTGCTTGGATGCAGAGACAGGGAATCCCTGGAGCTCACTGGCTAGTCAGTCCAGCCAAATGCTGAGCTCCAGGTTCAGTGAGAGACTTTGTCTCTACAACAATAAGATAATAGGTGGTAAGCTGCTGAAGAAAATACCAGACATCAACCTCCATCCTCCACATGCATGTGCAAACGTATACACAAATGTACGTATGCATGAATGCACACACACATACATTTCAAAAGTTGTCTGAGTTATCATTCCTTCTACGAGAGAAAGGGGAATTGATCAAACCTTCCACACATACCAGGCAGCTTAGTGCTGAAATACGTAATTCTGAAATCATCTCTGGGAATAAGACCTCCCGACTTCTTCCCCATTTACAGGCTGGAAAAGCAACACGACCAGCTGGACTCCGAGGAGGAGGGTCTTCCTGGTTCAGGCTCAAGGGTCATTCAAAACTGCCTCCTCGTCACACAGCTTTCCTCTGCGTGCAGGATGCTAAGGTGGCAGAGACTCCATCTACCCAGATCTGCCTCATACACCAGCACGCCTTCGACACCTCTAATTAGAAATGAAGGAAACCATGTGTGCTAGCATTCAGGGGCATAGCATTCTATTTTGTGGATGGAGTTTGGAGCCCAGGGAGTTAACATATTACCCTAAAGTTGTAAGGAAGAGTTGACTGTTGCCAAGAGGAAGAAAATTCTAGAGAGTTCCAAGAGTGGCGGGAGAGCTGTATGCGGCTCTGTCAGTTAAGATAAAGCTTTGGGTTGGATTCGTTTTGGATAAGATTAGGCTACAGGGATATTCTCTCACGTCCCCATGGGCCAGTGGTTATGGGGTCAGCCAAGCCATGAGAAGACTGATAGCATCCCCCACAGACAGGAGTGTCAATCTTGCTTTGTGGTATTTCCCAGCTCTGATGGAAAAGGGTAGCAACAACCTAGTAATTGCCTGTGCCTTCAGTGTTCCTCTTGCAAGGACCATCAAGACACTGAGCTGCTAAGATCCACAGGGTGGGGCCATATTGAAGTTTGAAGGAATTCTTAGAAAACGAAATTCAAAATTTAACCACAAATAGACTTTTAAAATGTTTAAGACATTCCTTATTTCAATCTTTCCTTACTTAGCTCCCTCCCTCCTCCTTCTCTCCACTCCCTTCTTTCCTCCCCCTGGCCTCTCCTTTCCTTTGTGTCCTCCCTCCTCTCCCTTATCTCCTCCCTCCCTCTTCTTTTCTCTCTCCCTTTCCTACCCTTCCTCCACCCTTTCCTGCCTCCCTCTCTCCCTTCCTCCCTCTCTCCCTCTTCTTCCTTTTTATTTCCTTCCCTCCCTCTCTTGCTTCCTTCCTTCTCTTCTCTCCCTTCCTCTCCTCCTTCCTTCTTCCCTCCCTCTCTTTTCCCCTCATATTCATGGTGGCAACCCTAGATGTGGTTTGCCAAAACTTCCTCCCTGCTGAATATCACCCAGGGTACCCCATGCTCCAGTGGCCACTTTGTCTCCTCTAGTGTTTCAACTCCCGTGTTCATCGCCCCCTTTCTGAGTTCACAGCTCCTGGTGTCATACCGGGTCCTGCTTCTCATTGCCTAATTTGTTTGCTTTGCCCCTTCGTAGCCTAGCCAAGCTCTGTAATCTTTGTCACATATATGTAATTACACATATGTGTAATATTGTATATATGTGTAATATGTACGTAATAATATGGGCATTATTGTACACATAAGTATTTGGAGCTTCCTGTCCTCACCTTCCTTTGTGACAGTCCCTTGGTTAGCCCCAAGGGACATGCCCTTCCATGCTCAACACTCACAGAGCTGGTGTGGCTTAGGGAAAACCACATCATAACCTTAATGTGTCTGTTTAAAATTGTCACCACTAGCCTAAATGAGTTTTTCATGCATTCCAACATTCATACCCAATTCCCTACTCAGCTAGTTCATCTGGTGTCAAGTCCTAGAACAGTGGTGGGCTAGTGCCCACCTGACACCAGCACTGTGACAGAACGCCCATCTGGCACCAACAGCGACAGGCACCATAGCAGGGATCTGATGTCTGCTTCGCTGCTCCCTTGAGGCCAGCTGTGGCTCTGAGACAGGGTTAGCCACACAGTTCCTGCTCCCCAAGAGGGGTTGTGTCGAATGCATCAGAGAGGATGCATTCCTCCAGCTCCCTCCCTGGTACATCATATAGTGGCCCCCCTTGTGTCTTTAAGACTGATGGACTGTCAGAGCCTCAGACGAGTTTGGAGTCACACTCTGGGGGATAAACTGAGGCTCCATAAAGCCAAATCACTCAGGATGTTCACAGAAGAACCTGATATGGAAGTCTTAGGAAGGTGGTGTGGAGCTTTCAGAAGTCTGTGTGAGAGATGGGAGGAATAAGACCCCAGTTTACTTAACATCTGTGAACCAAGCAATCCTGTGGCACAGATCTCAAGCCAGTACCGCACAGGCGGAGTATCCAGATGGGAAGGAAGTTCTGGTCAACAGATGGAGAGCCACACGGCTGCCCAGCTGCGCCCTGCTCTAGCTGGAAGCTCAGGGCCCCTCTTTGTCTCCTTTGGTTTCCTTTTGCCATTAGTTATGAGGGTGATGCCTCTCCTGATGGCAGCTGTCACCTTCAAGGTGCTCTCTCCTGAGGTCCTTGTCCACGGCATCTTGTGAAAGACCAGTTCAATGCCATGGCTGTTTGCTCCGACCCCTCACCTTCAGACAGCATCAGCTGGATTTCAGCCCCTACCTATCCCCTTCAGGCTGTATCTAGTCAATAGGTTCTTGGTGCCCATTGCCCCATTGGCTCCCTTAGGCACTTTGTCTATTACCTTGACATGGGCTTTCAGTTGACATTAACCTGCCAGCCCTTGAATTTACCTTAAAGGTCCCTGGAGAGGAGAGCACCCTTGCTGTCAGAAGCACAATGACTCCTCATGTATTCTTACTCTCTTCTCACAGAAATGGCTAAGCCATCTGCCCAGGTCACCTGGCTAACTAAAGGATCACAGAAGGGTGGAAAATCCAACGAGAGCTCTGCTTGCTCCCTAGGTAGTCACAGTACTTCTATAGGGACCATACACTATAGAAGGAAATGACCTGTTCTGTGCTCAAACCTGTAACTACCTTTCATTCATTCTTTCACTTTCTGCCAAGCTCCACACTGACACTTGGGGTGGCTTTGAAGACAGTATATAAAGAAGCATTGGCTGGGACAGCTGGTGGTATTAAATGGGGTTGCTCGTGTCCTACCACCTCTACTCTTTAATCAGCCTCTACACCTACAAAGATAAAGCACACTGTGTCCTGGACTCAGCGCTCAGCCGTATTGTTAGAGCATCTGGTCTTTCTTCAGCAGATACAGCCACCATTTAAGTCTCAGTGACTGTCTCCCACTATGAGAAATGAAAAGTCAGATGCTCTTTGACTCAGAGCACACCTATGTGACCTTGACTTTGGTGATCTGGTCTACCTGACTGGAGCTGACTAAGCTGGAAGCACAGAGAAGCGAGGTGATAAGGGAGCATTTAGGAGGAGAGGTGGTGGTAGAGGCTATTTAACTACTCTCTGGAGCCAGTGCTCAAGTTTGGGGGTCAGTGATGTGGAGGCAGTCCTGGGTCCACTGTTGAGATGAGGCTCCTTTGCAACCTCCATGTGAGGTTGTGTGAGTGTGTGTGTGTGTATGTGTGTGCATGCCATTTGTGTGCAAGGTGTGCAAGTGAAAGAACATCAGACCTGGAGCTGGTGCTAAGAACTAAAAGTTCTTGGGAAAAAGTACCGAGTGGTCTTAACCACTGAGCCGTCTCTCTAGCCCCTGCTGTGTGATTGTAGATGTTGAACTTGCCCAACAACCATGGGCCTTCCCATACAGTTCATAAAGTCTTCATCCCTGGACATATTATCCCACAAACCCTCTCCTCTTATGTTAACATGGGTTGATTTCTGTAGCTTGATGCTGTTGTCTTCCTGTTAACATGATGATTCTCTTCCAGGGGGCTGAGGTTGGAGGAAGACAGAGTTCTCTTTCTCCATGACCTCGGGTTTCTGCATTTCCTCTGGGGTAGGTTCCTTTCTTCCTGAGAAAGTATAACCCAGTGGTGGAGCTGGCTGCCATTCTGAATTTGATCCCCAGCATGACAAAGGGAGGGAGGAGGGAGAGGGAGAGAGTGGGAGAATGAGAGCAAGCTGTGATAGAGCGAACAGTTCCCATGCCCTCTACTGGCTTCCTCAGTAGATTTCCAAAGAGAGAGAGAGAGAGAAAGAGAGACAGAGAGACAGAGAGAGAGACAGAGACTCTGTCTGTCTATGCTTTGACTTCCCCAGGCAATACCAAAGTAGATTAAATTTGACCAAAATAAACCGGCTCTTTCAGAAAACAGGGAATTCAGAAGAAAAGTAGAATGGGGAAAAAAGAAATCCAGAACACCTCCCAAGGAGAAGGCCAGCCCTCCCTGGGAATATTGTAATATATGCTGCAAAGAGAAACAAACCCAACAACAGCCCTTTGGGGTCAACTTAGCTCTTCGTCAGAACTTGAATTCTGTCAAGCTGTAAGGTTTTTAAGTCTCCGTGTTTAAAACTATGATCGAACTAGGGCAAAGAAAATGTGCTGTAGGAGAAACTGTGGGATCTAGACAAGTTAGCTGCCAATTCCTCCTCACGACAGTGCTACTGCACTGACCTTACAATCAGGGTGGCATTCCCGCTGTGGCTGACTGGAAGAAGACAAATCGATAAACCATAATGGAGGGCCCTTCCCAGAAGCCTGCTTACACAGTCCCAACCTTGGTCATGCTGGGAACCCATTTCTATATTTCACCCTGTGAGGTTTCAGGAATCCAGTATGTTGTGTATGTCTGTCACCATAACACAAGGCAATGGGACATGGTTATTTTTTCTATCACTTGAACTGTCATTGGAATTGACTCTGTATTGATTACTCTTCTCACTGCTGTGGTAAAGAAACTTGGCTAAAGTAACTTAAGAGAGAAGGGGCTTCCTGGGCTCATGGTTTAAGGGGATACAGTCCACCATGGTGGAGAAAGCACATCAGCAGGAATGGCTGTTGACCTAGTTAGTGGTGAGAATGCTCCCATCTGGGTAGATCAGAGAACAGAGGACAGATCAGAAGGTGACATTATTTCCCCAGCTGACTGGGGTGTGCTTATGTCAGAATGCCTGGTCAAAAGTGGAGGTAGCCTTAATTCCCATGCAGCAGAACAGTCCCCAAGTCCTTCTTTGTTCATGGTGGCTTCTTTACTAAAAGATTTATTTTATTTTTATTTGTGTGTATGTATATGGAATATGCACATGAGAGTTCTGGAGACCATGAAGGCCAAGTTGCATCAGACCCTCTGGAACTACAGTCAGGTGGTTGTGAGCCTCTCAATCTGTGTCCTGGGAACCAAATTCAGGCCCTCTGTAAGTGTAGAGCATGTTCTTAATGGCTGAGTCTTCTCCCTTCCCCTGATGGTGGCTTCTAAGCAATGCCCTGCACGGTCCTTAACCCAACCTACTGATTCTCAGCAATGCTGCAGAGTCACCTACCTCGGAACTCCAGCCCTCGAAGTTGAAAGGTGACAAGACCATTTCCAATTTCGATCAGGTGGACAAAGGCATTGAGGTCATCTGACGCCAAAATGAAGCAGTCACCAGAGCTGTAGTTACCCCAGCGGCCAAGCACCAGGTCTCCACAGAGCGACTCCTGCAGGGTCCGAGTCAGGTGCTCGTAGAAGATGGCATTAAGGTTGTTGTCATCACTCCCTGAGGGCAGGCAGAAAAGAGAATGAGTGTTTTACCTAGAAGCAGTACACTATCTTATGCTTAGACCCTGAAACAGTGAGCTGCCCTCTGAGTAAGGTTGGAGTCTTTATGGACACAAAAGCATCCGCTTTCCACCTGCTTTGGTGGTTTATAATGAGACTTCTTATGTCTTCCCTCTAGACCCTGAGGTGACCTTCACACAGATACATTACTGTCTAAATGCAAATTATTTATATAATCCTATGCTGAGCTCAGCTGGACTCTGGCAGTAGCTGCTCACTGGTTGAGCCTCAACACTCAGTTGGATGGATGGTAAGAGCCAGGGAAAAAGAAGTCTGCTGGAAGGAGATGGAATCAGGATGCCCACTTCCTAATGGAAGGACAGGGCTGTGTGTGGAGGGGTGAGTTGAGGTGTGTGGTGCATTTCCATGTTCTGCTTGCCAGACACTGACTACAGACTCTTTCTCTGGGGAGTCTCAAGATGAGAGCTACAAGCTTTTCAAGGGAGGACTGGATGAACTGGCAAGTCCTTCTGGTACGTGCTTAAGTAGGTCAAAGAAGGACTGGGAAGGGCAAAGAGAAATGTCAGGATCTTGATTTCAGAAGCAGGAAACCTCTGGAAAGCCAGGCAGGCATAGAGTCTTCCCAAAGGAGAGACCTAAGAGGAAAATTCAAGGCATCTTGTGTTGACTACCGGAGAGGAGTCAGGTTCAATAAGGTTAGCCACAAAGACTGTAGTCTGACCTGAGTGCCCCCCACCCACGAGAAACAGATCACGAGGCTGGCCTCAGCATAGAGAATATGCCCCAGAGCATTATATGGGGAAGAGGACCAGGCTGTTACTAAGAGACCCATGGGGGCAACTAACAGATACTGAGCACCTGGTGGGGCGCTGGAGCTGGGTAGGAGCTGAAGTGAGAAGCTGAGACACAGATAAGCTGCTTATGGCTGACAGAGGAAAACTGCTGATGAAGTGTAGGCGTATGCTCTTCCATGGACGAGCCTGCTGGCCTGTTCTTACGTTCACTTTCTGTAATGAATCAGCAGGCATCTGAGACACTAATTAAAGAGTGCCTTCAGTTCTCTGTACTTTTAAAGGAGAGACCGGAATGAGAGAATTAACCCTTTCTTACTGTGCACACTGTTCTATACTTAAATACAATAACTAAAAGTAGGAATCTGGCTTAGAACATCTTAGTATGCTCTGAGCACACATCTGTGTAATTAGGGAAAATGAGACATTTATGGTTAGCTGGAAGCAGGATGTGCTTCGGAGACTGTCCACATGTTTGATACAATGTTCCTGCTGTGTCACCAAGTCCCACAGCTCCATGCCAGTGACTATCCCATCTTCCCTCCTTCCCCTGCACACTGATACGAAGTCCCACAAATGATGAGCCTGGCTTCCCATGTGCTTCCACACTTTAAACTCTGATTTTATGCTAATTGTGTTTACGTAGTCCCAGCATAGATGGTCCTGATGAAGATGATTTCACTTAAGGACTTTTGACTTTAGAGTGATGGGAAAGCATGATGCATTTGGTAGTTGCTTTCCAGATTTTGTGTCTTTTCAGGGCTTGGCGTCTTGCAATCTGACGCTAGGGTGACACTGGGTGTGGTGGCCAGGAGCAGCTTCAGGTTATCCCTGGGACCACAGATCCCAAGAGGGAGCAAGTGATATTCTGGGATGGTAATAGATAGTACTATAAACCAGAGATGGGAGGTGGGTTAGAGGCATTGTATGTATTTTTAATTTATGGCATTTTCAAGTTACATGGATGCATCAGAGCATCTGCACAGATAACTGGCATGGACACAGAACACCATTCTTCCTAGATAAAAGGAGAGTGGGGCCTACACAAAAGTCCACCTTAACTAAAATTACACTTTAAATTGACATTCTGATAAGAAGAAGAAAGAGGGAAAATGGTTAAAAATGAGGTCAACTATAGAAAAAAATGAAATAATTTTCTAGCAGGTGATACCACAGCTTAATGTTGACCAAAGTTTCTGGTGAGTTCTTGATGCTCAGTCCTTTTATTGGTTTACCAATATGAAGATCAACATAGGGACATGTTGCTTTAAAGATAGGGCCACACTATTCCACGGAGGCTGGAGTTTCTGACCCTCTGTACCTTTTTCCTGAATGTTGGGGTTACAGGCATGTGCCACCACCCCCAGGTCAAAGCTTACTTTCCTAAGAGACCAATCCTAAGGTTTAGAGTCTGCTTTATGCCTACCATACACAAACCATTTTAAATGTCTTCACAGGGTAACTAGATACACTCACCAAACAACTCCAAATAGTGGAAGAGTATTTCCAAAGCAAACCAAGGACAGCTGATGAGCCTACTTACTGTTATGCTCTGTAGCCAGGACAGGCTTTGACTCCGCCAAAAGCACACAGGATGTCCTTAACACCTTCTTTTGGTATTTATCTTCACAACAAATGAAACACAAAGTTTAAATGGGGTAGGAAAAGCACTTACCTGGGTCCCTTTCCATTTGCACTGCCAGTCTTGTGTTGGAGTTATCCACATGCCGCGTACTAGAAGTGGCCACAGAAAGGTAAAAGGTCATGGTTAGACCCCTGCTCTTTAGGGAGCTGGTGTACAGACCAAGTGTGAGATGGGCCATGCAGGGTGCTTACAGGGGAGAAGGGCCACTCCCACTGGCCAACCCTGCAGAGAGAAAGAAGTAGGTCACATCCACATAGCACTGGGATAGGGAGAAAAGGGTTGTTCTCTGCCTTAGGGAGAATGTCCTTGTCTCTTAAGCCATTTTGAACATTTTGAGCATAAAGTTAAAGCAAGCGTTTGGACTTCCAGAGAAATGCTGCTCATTTTCAGTATTAAAAAAATATTTTTTTATTATTATCATCCCTGTGTGAGTGTATATACATATGTGCATGCCATGACATTCATGTGGAGGTCAGAGGACAACTTACAGGAGTTAGTGCTCTTCTTCTACCACGTAGGTACTGGGGATGGAACTCAGGTCATCAAGTTTGACAGCAGGCACCTACTGAGAATTCCACTAGCTTCAGTTTCAAAATTTGAGAACAGTGTTCACACACAGTATCTTTGCTTCCAATTGGCTCTAGAAAAGGCCACGTGTCGTCACCATCACAAGGGTGGTGGCATACTTAATGGTTTTTCTTTGGTTGAGTCATGAGAACAACTCTTACAAACCTAGGAAAGGACAGACTTTCTGCAACCCTAGAAACAATGGGTCACTAGAACAGGGTCCATCCTGACAATACATTGTGGCGCATGGTTCTTAGAAGGCATCGATGGTTGCCAGCCTTTTATCTGAGAATTGATAGTAGGGAAAGGGTTCACTCTGAGCTTTACTCTGTGACCAATCAATAAATCTCTCCAAGAAACCTGCATAGGTGCTCAAGCTACCAGTCCCTGAGACAATACTTGTCTTTCATGCCACATACCTCAAGACCCCTGAATGTCAGAGTGTGCTCTGCTTGAAGAGCCTGCATCTGGCTAGCTGTCTTTGTATTTCAGACACAGGCTACCAGTCTCATCAGTTTTTAGGTGGTAGAGGTTGTCAGTAAGATGCTAATGAAACTGATGATGTTTATCTGTGATGAACATGGCTATTTTACATCGTTAAGTCCACTCAATTAAGAAACAGCTTTCTGTCAAGACACACCAGCATGAGCACAAGGTTTATACACAGGGTCCCACTGACATTTCTCAAGGATTTCTTACTATGATACCTCCTAGGAAGAGAGGCAGCTCTGTGGTGTGTGTGTGTGTGTGTGTGTGTGTGTGTGTGCGGGTGTGTGTACACAGGTGCAGAAGATAATCTAGGTTGTTGGTCCTCAGGTACCTCCTTGAGACAGAATCTCTCACTGGCCTGCAACTTCACCACATAGGCCAGGCTAGCCCACTAGCTTTCAAGGATCTCCCTGTCTCTACTTCCCATCTTCCTTTGGGGTTACAGGCTCACACTGCTGCTATTTTTAATATGGATTCTGGAGATCTGAACTCAGATCCCTATGCCTTCAGGGCAAGTGCTTTGCTGGCTGAGCCATCTTCCAAGCCTGTCCACTTGCCCCTGATGCTGCACACTTGACTTAGATTTAAGCACAATCACTGACACACTCAGTATGATTTAACTAACCACAAGCATTTTTCAGGAACGTCATCAAATGCAGACCTCTTGGCTGAACCTGCCTCCTGGGGGCAGGAATTGATAACAAGAATATCAGGATGGGATTATATTTTGAATCAATGAAATGATTCATCTTCAGGAAAAAAAGAAAAAAAAAACAAAAAAACAAAAAAACTCAAAAGCATCTTTTGCTTCCTTGTCTGCCTCAGACATTTGCCAACCATCTAGATAGGGTCCTGTGTGAACTTGGTAGTAGATTCCACAGAAGGAGAACAGAGAAAGGCTGCTTGGCTGCAACTCAAAAGGTCACGAATCCCAGTATGCTGCTCCAACCCACTTCAGTTTCCCTCCCAAAGAGCCTCGTGGTATCTCTCAAAACAGCACAATACAGGGCAACAGAAAACCAAGCAAACAACAGACTCCTTCGTAATGAAGGTTGAAATCCCATGTCTGCATACTCAGTCCCTAAATGGAATTTTAATTTTACCTTAAGACCTGGGACAAATGGAATTTCCAGCTGCAGAATAAACAATTTTTACAGTGGGACCGAGCCAAGAGAAAGTCAATTATCCAACTCCTTAGAGAATTTAGACTTTCTAAAGCTCTGTCCACTACAATGTTATCTTTCCAAAAGGTGATAGCCTCTTTGGAACACAGAATGCTAACTAAGTCCTCATGAGCAATAGCTCAGCCAAATCACTTGGTATCCCCAGGCCTAGGGCTCTCTCCATCTCTCAGAAGGAAGCTCCCAGTACTCTGGGCAATCTGAGCTCTTCTCCAGTGAGGTCCGCCTGGAAACTTGGTATTTGCAACTCAAAGGTGCTAATTATCTCTGTAATTGGATTTCTGCCTAAACTGTCCCATCGCATAACATCTGATCTGTTGCTTCCATCTTACCCTTCCCCACCTCAGGGATGCAGGCAATCATCTGGGTATGCACCTGTGGGTGAGATTTTTTTTTTTTCAAAACTTGCCTAACAAAGTCACTGTGTCCTGCAGACAATGCCAGCCTGGAGGTCTAGGTCAAGGGCTTTAACAGGCCTCTGATAGGTAAGGTACTTCTTCCTATGTCAGCACAGAGTGCAGAGAGCAGAGCTGGCAGCCTTCCCTGGATTGTCTTGCTCCAATACATGTCCTATGTCAATCACTTGCTCTATCACATGGGTTCAAATGGGCAACATAAGTAATTTTACAATAATTTTCTTTGCTGACAGTATCTCAGATCCCCTTTGCCAGCACACAATGGATGATCATGGGAGATGTTTTCCCCACACTTTAAGTGCAAATGCTCCTGGCTGGAGTAAGACTGCTGGCATTTATCCCCATGGTCCTTCTATCTTGGCAGAACCACAATGTTGTTGATGTCAAAGTCCACGTTCGAGTTTCTCTTATTCTCTTGTCCTTCTACTTAATTTGTCTCCTATGTGTTTACAAACTTTCTTTGGCATCCTTGGCTTGGAACTTTTGCTTACTAAACTTTTATGGGGTACGGTGGGGTCGTCTCATCTGCCTTATCTCTAGTTTTCTGTTTTAGGAAAGAGCAAATAAGCACAGCGGAGAGCCTCTGGAATGAAATCCAAAGACATGCATGATTGTCACTATAGTTTGAAAACGCAAGCTGAGCAGTGTAGGATAGGCCAGTTCCCGCCGGGGACATGACTTCCGGTGCGGAGAGAAGTGGTTGTGATGTCCCTGCACAGGTGCAGCTGGGAAAAGTTGTTGAACTTTCATTGGTATTCAATTTCCAGTAAGATTTCTACAATCTGCAAATATTCCATAAACCCATATACACACAGAGAACCAATAGTTGCAATATGTATTAACTATCTAGAAAACAATATTCTGCAATTCAGTTAGATAGAAAAAGATCTAGACTTTTTTTTTTTAAAAGGTTTTAACAATATGAGAAGGAAATCTGCTTTCAAATTTGATGTTTCAAATGCTAAAATGGGTTGTGTTCAGTCTCAGTTCTAGGAGCAGAGGACAAAGGTCAACACAGAGCTGGCACATTTCTTTCTCCCAGCTGGTCCCCTATCCCTTGGCTTCCCCTAACAGTGATTCCTTGACATGATGGGGTGGGGGTGGGGGTGGGGTGAGGAATGGAATAGGTGGCCTTTCTTGAAAACAGCACCATGGAAGCGTGCCTTACAGCATTTAGAACTGCTCCTCAAAAGAGGTTTCCTCACATTTCAGATTTTATATCCAAATAATTTTACTTAAAAATTTTTATTACATTTATTCAGTTAGTTTGTGCAAATATGGACACAGCTTGCAGGAGTCAGTTCTCCCATTCTGCCATGTGGGTCCTGGGGATCGAACTTGGGTCATAAGACATGGTGACAAGCATCTTCGCCCATCTAGCCATCTCCCTGGGCCCCAAAAGAATTTCCCTTAAAATCTGAGAAGAATTTCCTTGTCCCCAAATCTCAGAGCATAGTTTTCTCACAAAGGCCTCCCTGGCTGCAGCAAAATGTGCTCTGATGATACAGAAATCTGAAATAAGTAGCAGTGATTTTCAAACACTCAAAATGCAAAGGGATGTGACCCACTCAGTCGCCTTTGTGCAACTGGATGATATGCCCTCACACTCACATTCGTAATGATTCCATTTCTGGTCATTTTAAATTTAAAAACCATGAAGGGAGGCTGGAGAGATGGTTTGGAGCTTAAGCACACATACTGCTCTTGCTGAAGACTCAGGTTCAGCTCCAGCACCCATGACAGGTGGCTCACAACTACCTGTAACTCCACATTCCAGGGGATCCCACGCCTTTTCCTGGCCTCAGCAGGTGCCTGTGCTCACATGTGTGCGCACGCACACACACACACACACACAGAGTTAAAAATATATGAACTAAATTATCAAAAATCTGAGCATCATCAAGATCACAGAGAAGGCCCTAGCAGGAAGTTGCTCTTGAGGGAGCATCAGGGCCCAAGGAGGGAAGATGTTGACAGAGTTGTTTCCAAAGTGACAAGACAAAAAAAGAATATGTTTCCTTACATCTATGTGATAATTAAGTTCAGGAATAAGATGAACCACTCGGTACAAAGGAGCAACCGTGGCATGCTGTAGAATGACTTAGAATAGTCACTCCAGGGTCCTGCTTGTCTTTCCCACAGCCCACTCTGTTTCTAGCAGAAAGAATGACAATGCCCAGCAGAGTGGCCTGCAGTGTCACTGGAGTCTTGGCCCCTCCCCTGGTGGGGGCACTTTGATTAGAAGTGCTAAGAGTTCTAGGTCTGGGGAAGTCCTAAGTGACCAGGTGCTTGGGACATGTCCAGTAAGCCTCTTCTCCTGAGTATTGTTAAGTCATGCAACAAGAGGGTTTGAGACAGCATATAGCTTTAAAAGCTGTGTATCTCAGGGCTGGGGCATAACTTAGTTGGTAAAGCACTTGTCTTGAAAACACAAGGACCTGAGTTCAATCCCCAATCTACATTTCAAAAGGCCAGGTCTTGTGATGCACACTTGTAATCCAGAGAGGTAGAGACAAGTACATCTCTGGTGTTTGCTGGCCAGCCAGGCTAACCCTACTTGGTGAGTTCCAGGCCAATGAGAATCCTTGTTTCAAAGAACCAAGATAGATGTCTGCTGAAAAATAAACCCTGAGGACCTTCACACATGTAGACATACCCCCCCACATGTAATCTATCTATCTATCTATCTATCTATCTATCTATCTATCTATCTATCCATCTATCTATCTATCTCCTATTTTATTCCCTATGCTTGGCATAGGCCAGCCTCGTCTCCAAGACCGCAACACTGTAAAAGCTGTGGTCTCCTCTCCCTGGTTGCCATGTGTCTGCCACTGTTCCAGCCTTGGACTTCTTTCAGCCATCTATCATCTTGAGTCCCTCCTCATGCCCAGTAACCTGGTGCCCTTGAAGAGTCAGCAGCTGCAGACAGCTATGGAGCTGGTGGGTACATTTGGCTCTGTGCACAATCCCACGCATGGCCTGCTTCACGACTCTACACTGTGTAAGCACTTTTGCCACTCAGCAAAATGGAACTGGATTCCAAGCAAACTGCACACCACAGCATGAAGGGCAGTGAGCCCAGAGCAGCAGCGCGAGAAACCCAGCGCACTGCCTCTCCTCAAAGGCTGAAATACATTCACACACTGCTCGTGTCCAAGCCTTGAGCGTCAAGTCTGGCCCCTGGGGACTGTGTGTGAGCTTTCTCATGGGTCAGGAGCAGGCCAAGCTCATCACTTTGCTCAATCAGACACAGACCTGGGATTTCAGACAAAGAGAATCCAGGGCCTGGAGAGGGATGGACAAACATTTTACCAGGCTAGAGAAACAATTTCCCTCAAGGCTCGTTTGGTGAGCCACTGGGTTGAACTGGGATATTTACAAGATCATGAGTGGGGGGCTTACAGTAGCGTGGGTGACCCAAAGGCAGCTGCAGCACTGAAAAGCACACCCCAATATGAGCAATGACTCATGAGAGCTGCATCCCTGGATACAATGTGTGGGCAACTCTGCTGAAGAGTCTCTCCTCGGCAATGACTTATCCTTTCTAGTATCTTGCGGGAGGCAGCATGAGTCTTGTGTGTTTGTGGCTGTTCAGACACAGACTGAACAGTCTGAGATGTGGTGGACATTGCATAGTCAAACTGTCTTATGATAGCATAGGGCTGCCTCTAGTGTTGAGCTTGCACCCCACACTGCCGAGTCAGTGGGGAAGAGAGGATTCCTCGAGCTAGGCAACTTTGCTCAGTGCTATGACAAAAGCAACTTATAGAAGGAAGGGTTTATTTCAACTCATAGTGTGAGGGTACAGTCCATCACGGGGGAAGGACTGGTGGCAGGAGTGTGAGGCAGCGGGTCACATTGCGTCCACAGCGAGGAAGCAGATTTCCACTTTATATCTAGTCCAAGACTCTAGCCCATCAGATGACACTGCCCACATTTACAGTGGCTTTTCCCACTTCTATTAGCCCAATCAAGAAGCTCCATCACCACACACCCAGAGGCATATTTCTATGGTAGTTCTGAATCCCATCAAGCTATGAAGTGTAACCATCACATCCCCTTCTACCAAGGACCTCATATCCGACACACACCCTGATTGGGACCCCTGGATTCCAGATGTCACATCCTTCTTCACACTGCACTGGCCCTGCCATCCACAGTCTCACTACCTGCCTCTCGGCTATGGCCTGATGGACAGCTTACCGGTGTGACCAAAATAGGCACAGAGTCTGGAGATTTGTCTAACATGTCGTGACATTAAGATGAAGTTTGTGGATTTCAAAGTTCTCTTTGGGCCTCACTGTTGGAGAAGTTTATTTCTAGTTATGTTTATAAATAATTGTTTTGTATATTGTTGAGGGAAGGGCTGCCTAAGCCTTGGCAGTTTGTATTATCTGCAGATGCTGGCTTTATGTACATCTGTGATTAAGATGGTTGCTCATGATCTGCACCTGCTCCCTGCTCTCTGGCAGAGCCATTGTGGAAGAGCAAATTTGCTGTGGAGGAATTCTTGTAATTCCTCTACCACAGTTTCTGTCAACAAGGACAGAATGCTTCCCTTAGGCCTTGAGTTCCCCAACCATAAAGATGACATAGCTCAGCCATTAATCCTGATCCTCTTGGGCCTCCAGCTCCCCACCATAAAGGTGACAAAGCTTGGTTGCTAAGGATTATGGGATGAGACTAGGCTACAGGTTTCTTTCATTATGCAAATAGCCCTTTGGATGAGGGGGCAGAGTTTTTGTATCAATAGAACATCTGAGGAGCTTCTGTATCATCTATAAAGATTGGTAAGATCAGAATGGTGCTTGTCACAATAGGTGTTTTCCTCTGCTGAGGTCTGGCAGGGCTTGTATCTATGAAAGTGTCTCCCTGTCTTTTTTGCTGAGCTACACAGTAGCTTTTGGCTATACCTCACCCCATGTTAAAGCCTCTGTTCATTGGTCCAGCCCTGTCTGTATCTGTTAGTCTCAAGATGAACTACCTCCCCCTTATACTCCTGTGGAAGCTAAGTCATGTTAGTCTTTAAATATGTCTCTTCTTCCAGACAGCACTTGCATCCTGTCTTAGTCAGTTTGCACTGCTGTCACAAAGCCTCCATGGCCCAGTGACTCACAAAGACCAGAGATTTGTTGTTTATGGCACTGGAGCCTGCAGGTCTGAGCTGACATACCAGCATGACCAGGTTCTGGTAGAGGTCTGTTCTGGGCCACAGATGACCACGTTCCCACTGTGTCTTCACACAGTAGAGAGGGACTCGGAGAGTTCTCCAGGGTCTCTTTAAACAAATCTATTCACAAAGGCTCACCTAATGACCTGCCAAAGGTGCACAGAATGAGGTAAGAGGGTAGGATTTGAACACGTAGATGTTGAGGATGGAGACACAAACGGAAACCCTCAAAGCAATGTGTATGTGTTCTCACATTATTCTAGCCCCACGAATCTGAACATAGCACAGAACTCTGGGTCCCTTCCTGGGAGGATGAAGGCGTTTTGCAACCCACTCCCCTCACTCACAGGTGTATATAGTTATTTGACATTCTGGAGCAGGAAGGACAAGGATGGGGATTGGAATCTCCCCAACCTCCCATTTAAGGAAAACTGCATTGGAATTCCTTAGTGTGACCTCCTCCAAAGCCCTCAGACAGTCACTCAGTGTTTCTGAGGGTCTTCTGAACCATCTCTTGGCTCTTGTGCCTCCCTTCTCGGAAATGGAGCTCCTGAGAACCTGGGTAGGGGACACAAGGAAGATCTTGACATTCCTTTCAGGAACAGGGACAAATGAACTTGCAAGCTAACAACTCACTGGAACCTTGCAATGTGGTCACTCACCATGCTCTTCAGCAACCTGAAGATAGGCACTATACCTTCAGACAGTTACAGGAATCACAGCTCACTCTAAGGACTGTCAAGATGATCTGGGGTGAGTCACCCAGCACCAGCCTGTCTGAGGATCTAAGGAAGCTCAGAGCCAACATCTGCCCAGAGCTCTCCTGCTGCTATAAGGAGTCTTCAGGATGCTTCAGATCCCCATGAAGTGAGGCAATCAGAGAGAGTAGGCTCATGCCCTCTCCTTCCAAATACGCCCCTCTTGTGACCAAGGCTGTTTAGGACAAATCCTTAAGTGGAAATTGCTGAGTGGTGTGTGTATGCGCATGCGTGCTGTGTGTTCTTTGTGCATATGTGTGTTCTACATATGTGTGTGTATTTCTGTGTAATCTCTCTGTATGTATGTGCCTGAATGTATATGTTATAATATGTTCTCTGTGTACATGCAGGTTCGATGTGACTATGTTTTCTCTGTATGTATGAGTTTATGTGTATGTTCGTAGTGTGTGTATGTTCTATATGTGTATGTTCTCTGCATATGGACTGTATTTGTGTATATATGTATTTAGTTTGGTTTGTATGTGTTCCAGGTATGTTGGATGTGGGGGGGTGGAGAGAGGGAGAAGGGGAGAGAGAGAGAGAAAAGAGAGAGTTATATGAGATGTGAGAGGCTTTTGGAATGGAAAGTGTTCAGGGACCAGAAGGAGGGCAGATTTGGGTTAATATTCTGACTGGGCTGTTCTATGACTTTGTTTAAGTTATGTATTTTTCCAGGGTTTCCTTGGTTTGCCCTGTCAAATAAAGAAAATGGGACAGCACAGAGTGGCTGTCAAGGCTGCAATGACTCTGTTGGACATGAGAAGGGGATCAGTAAGCACGGAAAGCTGAGGACTTCAGTCACTGCCTTTACTGCCATTCTGGTCTTACTTCCCCTGTAGCTGTTCTTACCAGTGACAGATCTGAGACCGGCACACCTGAGTCCAGCAGAGCTGTCAGAGCAATGGGACACCTCATCACACAGCTTCATGACCTGCATCTCAGCAATACTGCCAACCAAGCAGGAACAGGTGCTATTCTTTGTCCAAGAGCCTTGTGACAGACTCAGAGAAATTATGAAGTAACAGGATTGTAGGTTGGAGTATGCGAGTCCTCCCTGCATTCCCTTAAAGCAGCGATCCTCAAACTGTGGGTTACAACCCCTTTAGGGGTCTAATGACTTTCACAGGGGTTGCCTAAGATTATTGGCATATAAGATTACTATTACTTTAATATTCTTTAATAGTAATATACATTACTATTTATAACAGTAGCAAAATTACAGTTATGAAGTAGCAACAAAAATAATTTTATGGTTGGGGGTCACCACAATATGGGGAACTATATTAAAGGGTCACAGAATAAGGAATATTGAGAGCCACTCTCTTAAAGGGACACAAATGCATCACACTACCAGCCCCAAAGCTGCCTGCTTTGTACTTAAGGAGTCTGGTATGGAGGCATATGTAGGCAATCCTAATACTCGAAGAGCCTGGGGCAGGAGGATCATAAATTAGGACTCAGGCTGGGCTAAGACACCATCTCAAAAAATGAACACAGGAAGAAGAAGAAAGAAGGAAGGAAAAGGCAAGGCTAAGTTTTCCCAGCTTCCTCTGAACCTATACTTCTGGGAAATGTGTGCTCAGTTGGGTAAACACTTTTCTTCTCAACCTTGTGTGGGAACGGGACCCCTCTGCAGAATGGCTTACTAGTTTGGATGCACATGGTGCTTAATGTGTGCTGAGATGCTAACTTGTTTCTCCTCGCTTGAGTTGATGAGGCAGGTCCCACTGTCATCCGCATCTTACTGACAGGGGAGGAGAGCCAGAGGCTGCCAAAGTTGAAGGTGTAGAGCCCAGGGCTGTGTAAAATCTGTGAACCCCACTGCCTGCACTAGGACACACGCTTATGCTCAAATAAACTGCCTCGCATCAGAAACTGGAAGCCATGGTCTTCTACCTTCAGGCCAACGTCTGAGTCACAAAAAGCACAAAGCAGAGGATCAGAGTTCTGCCAGGTGTAACCACAGCCTGGATGAGCAACGCCTCTGCCCAGGGAAGATGGCGTGGCTCATAACTCTCCTCTCCTGGCTGACCTCAGGCCCTCCTGATAGATCACTGATTCACACTACAGCAGCAGACCACTGATTCACACTGTACCCATAAGCCACTGATTCACACTACAGCACAGATCACTGATTCTCACTACAGCAGCAGCAGCTCACAATTTTTTACTGTGAACTGGGGAGTCATGGGACCCTGAATGAGACCTTTTATACAGAGGATGTAAACAGTCCAAAGCATTCCAGAGGGGTAGGGAGTAGGTGCTGGCACACACGGAGTATAGCAACTTAGCCGTGACATCAGGGTCTTACTTATAACTTCTCTCCCAGAACTTCACTGGCCTGACATAGGATGTGGTGAAAATGACACTCCCAAGGAATGGGCTCAGAGGTGTGGAGAAGATCGAGGTGGCCAATGTCTGGAAGAAAAGCATGGCGGAGTC
Source organism: Cricetomys ansorgei (assembly GCA_026225945.1). Classification (NCBI taxonomy): domain Eukaryota; kingdom Metazoa; phylum Chordata; class Mammalia; order Rodentia; family Nesomyidae; genus Cricetomys; species Cricetomys ansorgei. The sequence continues at coordinate 4,455,871 of JAMJFZ010000435.1, read as the reverse complement.
TGAGAGGATGGGGTTAAGGAGAATACATGCTGTCATCACCAGAGTTTTAAATACCGTTCCTGTGGGTCGTGGTGTTAAACATCTGTAATCCTAGCACTAGGCAGGTAAATCAGAAGCTTAAGGTCATCCTCGGCTACAAGAATTCAAAGCTAACCTAGGCTACGAGGAGGCTATCAATAACGACAAAGACGTCTAACTTCCACACGTATGTGCATATGCACACCCACACAGCCTTATTAAATAAACAATAAAAAGCTGACAACTCTGGAGAGGAATGGTGTAGGGTGGAGGAAGGGTAGGGAATGAAGCGATACTCTCGGTGGGACAATGAATGAAGGTATTCAGCTGAACTGTGACTAGTAGCACCAACACAGACCCTGGAGTGCCTCCTAGAGCAGTGGTCACCCAAAGCCTTCTTCAGATCTTTCCAACAGAAACGGCCAAAATGTTAGCCTACGGGCAGATGGCCTGTTAAAAGCACAATTAAAATGAAATCCTCGATAATTAAACACTTTATGAAAATCATTAGGAGCGTAAAGGGAGGTGGGGAGTGGAACGTCACTTCCCCACCACGCACGCTTAGTGGCAATAACGTGGGGAAGTCTGTCTAATTATGGGAGGCATGAGCTGGGCGTGATGTCTACACATGTTAAAAGGGTGAGCTTCTCTCCCCAGAGGCTGGAAGCACAGAAGCCAATGGAGGTGCCAAGGGAGAAAACATGCTAGAACTGGAGAAAGCAATTTACCCACTAGTGCCCTGCTGGCTGGAAAGCTAATTCAATTCCAAAATAGAGCAAATTAGTCTGTTCTCAATGTGGGAAAGAGCCCACGTTTCTTAATAGGGAGATGAGATAATTAACATTTGGCAATTAGGGTGGGATCCAGACCGACATTTAGGGATCTGGCAGCTTTTTCTGGACCATTACATATACCCAGCTTCTCCACCCTTCATCTCATGTGGTCTCTGGGTGTTAAGAGTCCTGACCTTCATAGCTTAACAAAGATGGAGAAGTCTGCGGATAGGAAGGAGAGTGACCACTTCAGAGGCAGTGGCCGCTTCGGAAGGCCACATGGGGCAGTTGGGAGGGCTTGTCTTAGCAAAGGAGAGTATGTGATGTCACGACAGGGCAAGTTTTGGGGAGGAGATGGATGGAATATTCCAAAACTGGTTGTCAAATATCCTATGCAATATATATCTTGAATGTCTCCATTTCTTGTCTGTGTGTGTGTGTGTGTGTGTGTGTGTGTGTGTGTGTCTGTTCACGTGTGTGTACTTGAGTGTGTACGCATGTGAAAGCCAGAGCTCTGTCTTGAGTGTCTTTCCTCAGATACTGTCACTGTTTATGGAGACAGTCTCCCATTGGAGACCAAGTAAGCAAGACTGACTGACAGGAATCTTCCTGTCTTCACCTCTCCATCTCAGGGATTACAAGTGACCACCAACACATCCAGCCTTTGTTTATATGAGTTCTAAGAGTCCAGCTCATGCTTGCAAGGCAAACACTCTACTGAATTTCTTAATTCCTAGTGTCTCTGTGTCTTAAGAGAAGGCATCTACAAATCCAAGCACTTGGATTTAACCCATACTACATGCCAGTTTCTTTGATCCTTTTGGGGACTCACTGAGCAGTCAACATAGGTTCTGGTATGAACCTGAAAGAGTTATAGGACAGACAATCAAGTCAGTTTAGCCATGGAGCCATGAGGAATCACTGGGGTCTACGTGCTTACCTATCAAGCACAGATATTGACAGGAAGCTCCACTACTTATGAAATGCTGGGGATCAGCGCTCCCCACTTTAAACTGTCATCGTGGTTCCTCAATTATGCATTTGTATTTCTTTGGTAAGTTTCACTTAAGAAACATGTTTGGAATCCCTTAGACAAACATCAGGAATGAGAAGTTGCCTTAGTCTTTTACTCATTCTACATTTCTCTAAAGGGCTCTGTTTAGGAAAACAAAATCTTAGTTAAAGGGTGATACAAGCATTTTGCTCTTAGCTTATTCTGCCAAATAGCCCTGAAATGATTTAGAAATGTCAACGCAGGTCAAAGAACAGGAATAGACCACGCTGTGCAAAAGCAATCATCAATTTCACTGACATAGCTATGAACCCTGCGAGCTACAATAATAATCTGTAAGATACGCCATTACAACAGTGGCACAAGTGTTAGGGGACTAACCAACAGTGCAAAGATGAAAATGTTGTAAAATTAGCTGTGATAGCTGCACTTTTAAAAATTGGATTTAAGGCCCACTCCATGAGACCGAATTCATACTTCATACTAATAATGATGTCAAGAACCTGAGACTAAATAGATCATAGGTCCAATGGGAATACCTGCTCTTATTATTCTGGAAAATTAACACAGTAATAAAACTACTCCTAATGACATATTACTATACCCATAGATCAATGAAACTTTCAAACCCCATCAGAGAAGCTTCTTTTTACAGTAAATGGTGATTACCACACAGACCTACAACTGGACAATGTGTAGAGAGGCTTTGGAATGCACAGCCCTGAGTGGGATATTTTCGTCAAACCCTCCTTTTCAGACTCAGGGATCTATATGGAAGAGGGGGTGAAAAGATTGTAAGAGACAGAGGTAGTAGATGATTTTAAAATGCTTAAATTTTTAAAATTGTTTAAATTTTTAAAAATTAAAAATCCAGAATACCTCATTGCTCAGTGATTATCACAAATATGTTTCTGTCCTGACCACCAAGTCGAGTAGGAGATTTCCTGTGAGGAATTCCAATTAACCTTCTGAAATTTTAATGGGAACTAAGCTCCCAGACTCACTTTCGCCAGCAAACAACTCCCAGAGTGCATTGCCAAAGTTTAGTCTGTGGTTCATTCACCAGAGAGTCTCAACACAACCACAAGTTTCTGTGCCCATGTGCACTTGTTGGTTGTGTCAATTTGACACAACCTAGAATCACCTGGGAGGAGAGTCTCACGGAGGGATGTTTAGATCAGGTTGGCCTGTCTGAGAGGGATTGTCTGGATTGTTCACTGAGGTGGGAAGACCTGCACCAAATGCGGGGGATACCCACATTCATGGGCTGACATGTGTGAAGAAAGATGAGCATATGAGAGGAAGCAGGCAAGGATGCATTCCTTTCTCACTGCTCTTAGCCGTGGGTGTGATGGACTAACTGCTCGCCTTCCTGCCTTGACTTCCCTTCAGTGATGACTCCCCTGTAACCTGGAATGTAAGCCAAATAAGCCCTTTGCTACCGTAAGTTGCTTTTGGTCAGAGTGTTTGTCGAGACAACAGAAACAAAACAAGAACACTGTCTCAGGACCCAACCCTGAACCTGACCTTGAAGTCGTGCTGAGTCCAGGAATCTATTCATCTTACAGCTTCCTCCTCAAGCTCTGTATCAGTGGCTCTGAGTCTCATGATCAGAAACATGGGTATAGAAAGTCTAAAATCAGTGGCACGGGAAACCTTGAGGGACAGATTTTAGGCTGATGTCAAGAAACACTGTGTTAATCTTTCTCTTCAAGTGTATTCTGATGGTTTCTTTGTTTTGTTGTTGCTATGTAGCCTGACTGGCCTGGACCTATATAGGTCCAATCTATCCGGAACTTGTAGGCAATCTTCTGCCTCTTTCTCCTGAAGGTTAGGATTACAGGTATGTGTTACCATAAATGTCTTTCTTTAATCTACTTCTCTATGTCTCTCTACACTTAGACATAAAATTTAATTATCTGTGTCAATGTGATCATTAGAAACAATATCTCCAACTTGCTTTGAACTGAATTAAATTGAATTAAAGCTAATGATCATTGTGGAAACACTTGAAAATGTACAGAGAAAACCGGTCTGCCTAGGGACCACAAAATAAAACCACGATTTACTTTTAGTTTCCAAAAGTATTTAGGAGTAATTCTACTTGTATCTATATTTCTGAAATTGATAAAGTAGATATAATAACTATAGTGTATCACAGTATAATAAATAATACATTAAATTCATTAACCCTATCCATAACATTTAAGGGTAAGTAGATGTGAACATGTTTGTATAAGTCAACCCAATTATTTAATCAATTATGTTCCATTTAAAAGACCAACTCGCTGGCTGCGTACCTAGAGCTAGGAAATGGGAGGCTCATAAAAAGTAAAAGTTGGGCCAGCAAAATGGCTCAGCTGGACGAAAAAGTAAAAATAACGGCTGAGCATTCATTGAGGAGCAAGCGGAGTCCAGAATGACACAATGTCTTTTAAGGTTAAGTGGCCTAAAGGGATCCCAGAGTGCCTCCCCTATCCCCATTCTAATGTAATCAGACAGACTTTGCAGTGCGGTTACTGCCAGGTCAGTGGAAAACTCTTGTCTGTAAAGTGCAGATCTCAGCGTGGCAGGTGAGCAAGCAGAAAGGATACGCGGGACGGCGAAGAGCTGGGCAAACACGTGGAAAGAAGATCCCCAGGCCATCTGCCAAGGGGCCACGTAGGCCAGGACAAACTGCAGCTTGTGAAGCAGGTCCCCAAGCTGAAAGCAAAGAGAGAAAGGTTAGAGAGGACAGTGTTGGCTCTGGTCACCACATCAAGGTCATTTAAAAGACATTGTTGTTGGGGTGGATGCCATGAGGTCACCGCTTGCTCCCAGGTCAAAGCATCGTCTGTTCTGCAGGCAATTCGAGGCAGTGATAGATGCAGTGATGCTTCATAGAGGCCAGAGGTCAACCAGGGAGGCTTGTCTGGTGCGTTTCAGCAGATCTGCTTATTCTACATACGGGCTCAGTGTCTCTTTCTTAGAGGGATAATCACAGCTTGGTCTGCTGTCCTTCACAGGGAACCTCTTCAGTGGGAGATTTATGCAAACCCCAGTATCCTTGATGTTTCCCAGGTTTGGGCATATATGTGTATGTTTGAGAGTGTGAATGTGTGTATGTGTGTGCGTGCGCATGCACGGGAGGAACAGAGGTTAATCTCTTGTGTCTTTCCTGCGGCATAGTCCAATTTATTCATTGGTTTAATTATAACATGTGTATGTGTATGGTGTGTGTGCTTGCGTGTGCTTGCATGTGTGTGCACCTGCATGGGGAAGCCAGAGGTCAATCTCAGGAGTCATTCCTCCAGTGGTGTCTTCCATGTTACTTGACTATCTATCTATCTATCTATCTATCTATCTATCTATCTATCTATCTATCCATCCATCCATCCATCCATCTATCTGTGGTGGCATGCATGTATGTATACATGTTTATTCATGTGTATCCAGGCAGGCATGTATGTGAGGGTCAGATGAGATCCAAAGTCTGGACCTCATGCTTTTGTGTTGAATGCTTTACTGAGCCAGTTTGTTTGTTTATTTATTTATTTATTGATTGATTGATTGATTGTATCCTCTAGTCCCTATGCCCCCCAGCACCGCCACAGTCAGCTTTGGTGAGGGTTCTGTGCATCAAACGCAGGCTCTCGTGCTGGTGGGAGAGGGGCTTTGTCAGCGGAGCTTCTCCCCACTTGTTGCTCAGGTTTCTGTGTATTCATTTCGTTTCATCTGTGAAGCCTGCCTGTGCCTGGAAGGGGAAGTGTTACGCCAGCTGGACAAGCCAGCATAAGGGAGCACCTGGGAGAGGAGAGGACATCTGTCTTCCAGGCCCTGTCAGTTCAAGGTCCCATTTTTTTTTTACAATTTAAAAAATATTTAAACTGTTGTTTTAAGCGCCCCCCCCACCGTGTGATGTATGGATGTGGGCATGCATGCCATACTGCGTATGTGGAGGTGAGATAGCAATTTTGTGGAGTCAATTCTCTCCTTTGTTTTCACATGGGCTCCAGAGATTGAACTCAGGTTGTAAGGCTCACATTAATCGCCTCTACCCACTGAGCTGCCTCACCAGCCTAACATCCCATCTTCTAGGTTCACAGGAAGCCAATGTTCCTTGTGTCCCATTGTCCCAGACACTAGGTGACAGGTATAGACCAAGACACTGCATGTTCTAACTCATTCTCCACACCTTGGCTTCCTTCTGGGAAAAGGATTCCCATTAAACTGGGATTTCCTCTCCTCCCTACCACTAACCCAGCCAGACAAACTCAGGTTCCCTCTATCAGATGGAACACCCCTATGCTACAAACAACAACTTTTCCTCCTCTTCCTCCTTTGTCCTCCTCTTCCTCCTTTTTCTTCCTCTTCCTCCCTCTTCTTTTTCTCCTCCTCCTCCTCTTCCTTCTCCCTCTTTTTCCTCCCCCTCCTCCTCCTTTTTCCTCCTCCTCTTCCTCCCTCTTCCTCTTTTTCTCTTCCTCCGTATTTTATTTTATTTTTGGTTTTTCGAGACAGGGTTTTTCTGGTGTAACCCTGGCTGTCCTGGAACTCACTCGGTAGACCAGGCTGACCTTGAACTCACAAAGATCCACCTGTCTCTGCCTCCTGAGTACTGGGATTAAAGGCATGCACCACCACCACCTGGCTTCTGTTGAGACTTCTTGGCATAACTATTAAGAATTCATCTTATGGCTTGTGTCTATGGGAAAACTGCCACATGAACAAGACTTGCTTAAGTGATACATACCCTCTTCCCTACAAAAGACCTGGGAGACTCTGTTCTGTCTTCCCAGGGTGGCTGTGTCCTGGGAGACTCTTCAGACACCTTCCTATGAAGCTAGTAAGTAGGTCAGGCCCAGTCATGCAGTCAGACAGGCTGCCCCAGGGAGGGTGCATCTGCAAGCTCAAAGCTCTTGCAGGTCCAACACAGTGGCATAGTGATTAAATGAATCTATTACAATTATTTTTTGCTTAGCACAGCAGTTTCTATTTACGCATAAGCAAAACCAGTAATCAGACACCGAAGGATTCCAAACCCAGCATTTTCTTGCTCTAATTGCACGGGTCTCCAGCTATCTCCATTCTCCCCCTATATCTCCCCATGACTCCTTTCCCTCATGAATATTGTGAAGGGTGTGGTGTCAGCTTAGTACACGATGCTATACAGGAGGCCTGGGGGTTAACCTTGGCTGTTTTCTGCCTCTGAAGAAGCCAGGGATGCTGACTGTCAGCTCTTTCACCAACTTCCCATGGATCCCTGAGGCAGAGAATGAGTGTGCAGGACTTAGTGCCTGGGCTATTTAAGAACTATGGGCTGGAGTGTTCTACACAAACACCTTGAGTCCCCATTTCCTTCAACAAGAACGGGTAGGGACATGTGGACAGTGGGAGAAACAGAAAGTTTATTAAGAAAAAAGACAGACACACAGCAGCATATGAGCCAGCAGATTGGGACCTTTCTGGGTCATCTTTAAAGTGTGAACTTTTCTGCATATGCTCTGTTCCATGTTGGCCTTGGTGGGGAGAAGTTTCCAGCCTGGTTTATTCTATATGTTGTGGTGTGTGTGTGTGTGTGTGTGTGTGTGTGTGTGTGTGGGTTACATGCTTGTGTGTGAGTGTGGAGGCCAGAAGACAATCCTGAGTACCATTCTTCAGGCACTATCTACTGTTCCGTTTTGTTTGTTTTGAGACAGGGCCTCTCGCTGACTTGGAACTCACCAAGTAAGCTAGGCTGTCTGGCCACTGAGTCCCAGAGAAACCTCAGGCTTCTCTGCTCTGAGGTTACAAGCATGCGCACTGTGCCCACTTTTCTACATTGTTCTGGGGACGCAGCTCAGCCCCTAATCCTTGCACAGCAAACACATTAGCTATGGACCGTCTCCCCAGTCCCTTTCTATGCTAATTTGACCTCATTCTCCTGGGCTCCTGCCACAGGAGTGCACCCTGCCCAGACTCCAGCTCTGACCCTACTCTTTGCATTTATAAAACAGGGTCTCAGTGTCTATTGCAAACTTCAGGCCCTCCACCCCCAAATCACTCACACGGCTTCCCCCAACAGGCTACTGTCAGGTGTGCACAGGCCACCGGTTGCCGTCACTCTCTTTCTTAGACCATGCATGCATCTGTCCCTTTCCCCTCCTCCTCTCTCCTGCCACCCTACAAGCTCCTACCATGAACCAACCACCTAGGTCACCTCCAAAGAGAGACACTGAGGTGCGCCTGTAATCCCAGGACTCCAGAGGACGAGGTTCAAAGATACAGAGCTCAAGGACAGCCTGGGCTACATAGGAGGACTTTGTTTCAAAACATTACAAAGAGAGAGAGTCACAAACACGTGACTCCTGTCCAGCTAATCTGTTTTTCATAGAAATAGAGTCCTAACTCTGTAGTACTCCTGCTCAGAGCTCAGAGTCCAAATCATAATGTCTCGTCTTCCCTTCTGGATTCTTAGAGCATAACGACCCTTCCCAAGTCTTTTCAACTCCTAGGCACCATGAAGCCCTAACATATGCCCAGCCTATGCTTCTGCACCTTTTTGAAGCTTCTGTAGACTCCATGTGCCTGACACTGTTCCTCTTCCTTAAAGCTCCAGGTCAGCACCTTCACTTCCCATTCATGAAGGGCAGCTGGGCACCACTTCCACATGCTTTCTGGAAGCTTCAGTGTGATGACCTCCTTACTCACGAGCCCCCTGTCCTAGACTCATCTGGAAGCATCACAAAATACAAGGCTTAGCTTTGCAGCCTGCACTTGAACCTAGTTCTCTCACACACAGCTCTAAGACCTTCCAGCAATTCACTTTATTTTCATGCCTAGTTTCCTCACCTATAAACTGAAGGGCACCTGCCACTAAAGCCATGAAGGTGAGCCAAGTATTCAGAGAAGTACCAGGTCTGTGCTATCAACCATACTACTGGCCATCGATGGCCCCAGGACAGTGCTTGGAAATCATAGAAACTCATTCAATAAGCCATTGCTTTTTTGGTGTATTGTATGTGTGTGCACATGTGCTTAGATGTGTGGAGGCCAGAGGTCAATGTCACACGTCTCCCTCAAATACTCACTATCATATTTTTTGAGATAGGGTCTCTCACTGAACCTGGTGCTTGCTGACTTGGTCATGCTGTCTGGTCAGTGAGCCCTAGTGACCCTCCTTTCACCTCCTGCCCAGAGCTGCAATTACAGGTGCATATGTACCTGTATTTTGTGTAGTTTCTGGGGATCTCAACTCCGATCCTCATGCTGTGTGGTAACAGCTTTACCAATTGAACCATCTTCCCAGACCAACAACTTCCTTTTGAAGAAAGAGTTTTGAATAAATACCTTTGTAAAAGCCTGAACTTTTTAAAAGTTTAACTATAAAATTTATCCACCCATACCCATGAAGTACAAGGAAATGCCATTTAGAGACTGCTGCAGAGGCCATGAACATAAACTGTGGTCCTCCATGACAAGGCTGCACATCATGGCTCAGTAGCAATTATTCAAACAGAATCACCATGAAACACCCTCACCATTAATTTTAATTTCCTGAGTGGCAAAAGCATCCATGTTGAACTAATGGTTTGCAGAATTTCATGTTTAATGTGTTATGGGATGGCAGGGTTTTCTCAGGTCATGTATCTACATTGTCTTACGAAAGTTATTGAAGACAAAGCAGTTTCCGTGGACATCCCAGGGCCAGTGGGATGGTGTGCCACTGACATCTTTGATCTGCTTACTTACATTTCTAGCCACCAAGTGTCCTCCCCACACAGCCTACCGTGTCTCCAAATCTGGAAGGAGCAGACAGCTCCCAGAGCATTGTAAGAGTTTTCTTGGGCCTCCAACTCTTTATATAGCCAAAGATAACCTTAAACTTTTCATCCTCCTGCCTCCACCTCCTGAGCGTTAGGATTACAGCCATGTGCCACAATGCTCGGCTTAAGTGGTGCTGGAGATCAAATCCAGGGCTTTGTGCATGCTAGGCGAGCATGCTGCTGACTGAGCCACATGAGGGTGTGTTTGTGTGTGTGTGAAAGCATTTATGTGTATTGTCAAAGGCCAGAGATGAAAGTAAGGTGTCTTTCCTCAATCGCTCCCACCAGTATATTTTGAAGCAGGGTTTCTCACAAAGCCAAAAGCTCACCAGTTCTGCTAGGCTGATGGGCCAATGAGCTTCCTCTATCTCTGCTCTCCCATCGCTAGGATTATATCAGGTGCCAACACACCCAGCTTTTTATATGGGTTCTGGAGATCCAGACTCATCCAGACTTACACGGTAATCACTGTCACCTGAGCCATCTTTGTGGCTCTCATGAGTTCATAAGTCTATCGAATGGGAGGAGAGAGCTGAGAGGGCAGACAAAAGGAGACCACCAGGAAGACAGCACTGACTTCCAAAGGCAGTAGTCCTGTCAGTGCTTCTTCTATTCCACTGCCCCCCTAACCGACACACACACACCAGACCTGGGTGCCATGGACTGCTCCACTCACCACGCAGTGTGTGGCTCTACCGAGCCCATCCTGGGGCCCCTTGCCTTCAGCTCCTTATTTCATATTCTCACCAGTTCTAGCAGACTGAGGACACTGGAAAATATTCTCTAGAAGAGCAGGGATACAAGAAGGAAGAGAAGAGCATGCTGACAGGACCCGGACCCTCCATGACCGTGTTACCTTCCACGGCCTCCTGCTGTTGGAGCTCAGTCATCTCTGCAGCCGCATCTCTACTTCCTGTGTCCCCATAAAGCCTGAAGGATCAGGGCCAACTCACTTATTCAATAACATGTCCACACGTTATGGTTTGAATGTGGCATGTCTCCTATAGTGGCTCCTGTGTCTGCTTGCCAGTGGGCAGCACTGCTATGGAGTTTATGGAACTTTGTAGACTTGTGTTTTAGCTGGCAGAGGCAGGCTGCTGGGAGGTGACCTTTGAACTTATTGTCCACTTTCAGTGGACACTCTCTGCTTCCTGTCTTCTACCACATGAAGAAGCAGCAGCCTCAAGCTCCCATTGCCACATGATAGGCAGTGCACTGCCATGCCTTCCCCAGCACAGCAGACTGGAGTCTCCTGAAACTCTGAGCCCAAACGAAACTTATCTTGGGCTGTTTCTACCAGGTATTTTGACACAGGGAAGAGAAAGGAAATTAACTGCCCCATGTATATGTGCAACCCCATCCAGTGTCTCCTCACCTGTCTCACAGCTATTCTGTGAAGGGCTTTCGGGCTCACAACAGCTTAGAAGAATAGACTTTAAGCTTAGGGCCTTGTGCAACGGTCAAATGGAGTAGTGTATCATGAACAGTCTGAACAAAAAGATCTCACTTCATGCAATGAATGGCTTGTGAAAGCAGTGCTGCTTGCAAATACAGCATTGGAAGCTTCTGGAAAGCTGCTAGGACATACATTAAGAGAGAGCTTTTTTTTTTTTTTTTTTAAGAACCATTAACTAAATGAACATGAGAGACTCCCCCCCCCCCACACACACACACTTGGACCTGCAGGCAGAACCTTTCTGGTGATATGGCTTCTCGTTATCTGGATTTCTGCCTTTAAAGGTATAGAATCTTGCTCTGCCTTGTAGCAGCTCTCTGGCATTGCTCTCTGCAGACAAAGGAGCAGGATGGGCCAGGACTCAGTCTCATCCCTCACTGGTCCCACAGAATGCCTGTTTCTCTGCCTTTTGTCTGACTTGTATCTCTGCCTTTTTTTTCTCTGCCTTTTTTTTTTCTCTCTTATTCTCTTTAGATTCAGCCTAAAAGCTGATTATTCAAATGACAGTCTTTAAATGCTCCTTCAACTAGAGAAAATAGAAGAGTTTCTACTTTGGTTCCTTCTGAAATCACTGGTACTTTAGTTGATAGACTGAAAGGATCATAGGAGGTGGCTCAGTTGGAAGAGTGGTTGTCTAGCATTCATGAAGCTCTGGGCTCCAGCTCCAACACTATACAAAGATTGACCTATGTGCATGTCTATAGAGAATTTTCTTGATTAATGACTGATGTGGGAGGGTCCAGCAACTCTGGGCAGTGCTATTCCTCAGCAGGGAAACCTAGACTGGAACAAGTTAGTAGACAGTGTTCCACAGAGTCTCCACCTCAGTTCCTGCCTTTGATTTCCTTTGATGATGGACTTAAGAAGTAAAATTAAGTAAATCCTTTCTCCCCAGGTTGTTTTTGGTCACATTTTTTATCACAGCGATAAAGAAACTAGAATAGAAATTGGTATCAGGAGTAGGGTTTTGCTGTGACGGATCTCATCATGTGGTTTTTATGTCTTGGACTATTTTACAGGAGGAAAGTAGAAGATTTTGGAGTTTTGGTCTGTAAAGACATTGAGTGCTCAGACCTGTTGTGGGAACTTGGAATTTGGCAATGTTGAGAAAAACACAGCCAGTGGAGGCCTGGCTTGTTGGGAGTCTTTCAACAACTCTATCAACAACTCTATATGTTATTAATATAATATTTTGAATAAAAATCTGTGGATTCTGGTCATCTGGGGCTGGAGAATCAGATCTGGTTAACAAGAGACCAGCACCAGTTAAATGAAACCTTAGCTTTATTGGGATGATTGATGCTGGTCAGCTAGGTCTGAAGAAGCAGTTGTGGTTAATAAGTTATTAACGAGTTATTATTGAGGTAAAATCTGGGAAGTGTTTGCTTAAGGTCAGCATACAGAAGCTGTGGTCTAGAGAGGGCCAGGGCTGAACATTAAGCTGGAAGTCAAATTTGGCAGTATGTGAGGTATATCCCATGTGGTATTGGTTTTGAAGGCATAAAGGAGTCATACAGAGCAGCTAGGACTTTGCACTGTGAGAGGCCACTAGTGAAGGTGTGATCTCAGTTATTGTGGAGACTACAGAATTGAAAGGGTCATGGAGAAAATCTGAGGCTTGGCACCTCTGGAAGGAAGAGGAGAGGCACCAGATCCTCCCCTGGAGCTGCCACTCCTTCCTGTTTCAGCTACACGTGGACTTGGCAAATGTTGGTATGCATAGGAGAAGATTCAGTGGGGACTCTTTATGGCTGCACCTGTATGTGAGTCAGCATATGGTGTATTTGTATGTCTACCTTTGTGTCTCCCATGCTCCTGTAAATAACCCAAATAAGCTCTTTGGTTCATCAAGCTGGCCTTCAGTGGAATATTGTCTTTGGTCTGTCTGTATCTTTCTTCCTTTCTCTAATAAATCTCCACAGAAAAAGCCAGGCAACATGAGACAAGCCCTTTCTGTTGTTAAAAATGAAGAAAACAAGCTGGATGGTGGTGGCACACGCCTTTAATCCCAGCACTTAGGAGGCAGAGGCAGGTGGATCTCTGTGAGTTCGAGGCCAGCCTGGTCTTCAGAGTGAGTTTCAGGACAGCCAGAGTTACAACAGAGAAACCCCATCTAAAAAAAAAAAAAGAAGAAGAAAAAGAAAAAAAAAAGAAAGAAAGAAAACAAGCAAGGAACTTGCCTTGGTGAATACAATGGACACCATGAAGAAATCCAGGAGAAAACTCTCAGAAATGTCTTTGTAGTCAAAGTGGAAGAAGATGACTGTGAAGCTCAAGTTGGCAAACTGGTGAACTGGGTTACAGAACGACGTCCTCAGTAGCTTCATGCTTGCAGTGATCATCAGGAAAATGTCCCAGCTGTGTAAAAAAAGATGGGTTAGTGATGTCATGTGATCTGTTATATAATCCCTTGAGGTCTGACTATGCAGCAGTCTCAGAAGGCCAATGTGAAGGGCCTGCACTGTAACAAGGTGACCATCTGAGGTCTCACAGGAAAGCTATAATGGAGGCTTGGTCTGAACTGATTCCTGGCACATCTTCCTTGTCATGGAAGACATTTTATGTCTGTTCTGGTTAGTTTCAACTGTCAGCCTGACACAGCTTAAAGCATCTGAGGAGAGAATCTCAGCTAAGGGACCACCTGGACCAGATGGCCTATGGGCCTGTCTGTGGGGCTGTCTTCGCTGTTTAGTGATGCAGGAGGGCCAAGCCCACCATGGGTGCACTAGGCGGGCGGCCCACAGCTGTATATGAGAGACTAAGCACAAGCCAGGGAGAGAGCCAGCCAACGGCATTCCTCCGATGGTTTCTGCTTCAAGCACCTGCTTCAGTTCCTGTCCTGACTTCCCTCAGTGATAAAACGGTGACCTGGAGTGTAAGTTTAATGAGTCCTTTCCTCCTCTAAGCTGCTTTTGGTCAGTGTTTTATCCCGGCAATGGAAAGGACATTAGGGCACCATCCGTAAAAGTCTGTGGTCAGGGGTCCTTGTTCTCTCAGCAGTCACAGAGCACCTTCAGGGCTTCTCTGAAGTCATGGATGCTTCGTGAGAACATGCCATGGAAAACCTGTAGACAGTCACAAAACAGACAGGGTGTGCTGTCCCAGCTAGGGTCTGCTCCATGTGCGCCTTGCCAGGGCAGAAGCACAACCGAGACAATGGCATGGCGAGAGCCAGCATTATGCTCCAAACACAGGGGGAAATGCAGTTTTGTTTGTTTTTTGAGACAGGGTTTCTCTGTTGTAACTCTGGTTGTCTTGCAACTCACTCTGTAGACCAGGCTGGCCTCGAACTCACAGAGATCCGCCTGCCTCTGCCTCCTGAGTACTGGGGTTAAAGGCATGTGCCACAGCTGCCCAGCTGAGGGAAATGCAGCTTTAATAAAGCCATTTTCATTTCCATATCTCACCTCCAGTGTTTCTCATATATTTGTTGCTCTGGTGACCACAGGCTTGCTGATCTCCTTTAAACTTAAAATCACCAACTTTGCCCTCTCAGTATCTCTCACAGTATCAGGTGAGATGCTCACTAAGGCAGATCTGTGAGAAACTTCCCTTCTATGATACTGCTTTTCTGCACCTCCCTCCGCCCTAACAATGACCCTCACCTTCTGTCAGAATGACAGATCTGCAAATTACCAAGTAGATTTCCATTTGTACATTCAGAATTAATCTCTGTCTACAAAACAAATGATTTAGCCTTACGTGCCTCAGACTTTGCAAGAACATGGACACCTTGACAGAGGGATGTTTCTGATGCCCCACTTTTTACATGATGAAGCACTCTTGATAAATGCAGAAAATGGAGGCAGGGTCTCTTTTCCCCTTCCCAAAGCATGGTACTCACTAAACGGAAATGGTATGATGCAATTTGTGGAGCTCACGCTGAGCTCCTGCTCTTCTGCCGGGAGATGTCCAGCCCCCCTGATGTTTATCCGGGGCACCACTGTGGACGGATCAAACTTCATTTGCATCCCTGTCACTGCGCAGTAACTGTCTCCTCTAAGTGGATTTGAGTGGGAAGCCGCCCTGGCTTCCTTTCATGTGGCAGTACACACAGGGTGTGACATTGGATTCTGCAGTATGTTTAGAGAAAACTCACTGGGTGCCGATAACACTGTGATCCAAATCAGTATGAGAATAAACTGCCATCCACTTACTGGGTCCCGAGTCTCCTGTAGTTGCTTATGGAGAAGGCATCAAGAGTGAGGGCGTTCAGGACTATGGCCGGGTACAGTAGATACTTTTCAAAACACTGAAGCCACACATAGAGTCTCTCAAACCACATTAAATGAGCGATATCTGAAAGAAATACAAAACCCATTCTGAGTAGAGACTCTTCTTACAGGCAAATAGCAGGTGTGCTCCCCTTGCAGTCGGGCCGTGGTGGGCTCCCAGCACCAGGCATGGTATGCCAGGTCTCCTTGTGGGCTGTTGCTCTCAGCTCAGATTCTGCGAAGTCCACAGATAACACACAGGTTGGCACCCCATGTTTTCAAGACAAGCGACTCCTTTGGATATGATTTATGGACAGTGAATGACGTCATAGGCCATCAGGTTGCCCTCCTCCCCCTTCTGATGGTATCGCAGTGTTTGGCTTCTTCAGTCACTAAATCCTTTCCCTCTGCAGTAAATTCTCTTCAAGTGGGATTCATAAATGCCAAGCCTCTCTTCATGTTTTTAATCAGATAAAGACAATGATCTTTATCTGGGGATGGTAAAGAATAACAAAGACAAACAAAATACATGTTAGTCTTCAATCAAACAGGGAGAAGTCAGAGAGAATCACGTTCATAAAGGATGACGGACACAGAAGTAGGAATGCGCCCTCCTCTACCCTACCCTACCCTCCGCTCCGGTTTCCTTTCCTTCCATTTCCTTTCCCTTCCTTTCCTGGTTTAATTTCCTGAAAGATCAGTTGTTTAAATTTCTTTCTGTGTAATATTAATTTTTTTTTCTGATTTCTCCGTTTATAAGAAATCAACAGTGTCAGATTGAGGCCATCATATCAAAAGCAACTCATTCAGCCTGCTTCAGAAAATGTGTTACAGAGTTCTATCAACATTTGTCACCAACTCAGAGAAACATGACAACCTTAAAAGTAAAGGGAGAGACATCCAAGCCGTGTCACCCACGGTGCGTCAGAGGAAACAATGGATGCCAAGGCTGAGGGAGAGCCGGGAACCATCTGGCCAGGGGAGGGGTGCGCATGACAGATTTTCAAAGGCTTGTCATGTTTGCTTTCAGAAAATTATATTTTCCAGTATGTGGCAACAAGACTGATTTGACAAGAGTGACTCGCAATGGGGAGAGAGGAAGGTGGGACTCTTCCCATGGAAATGGCAGGGCCTCACTGCAGACTACAGTAAGAAAAGCAGGGTGTTCATGGACTTCAGTTACTCATCCAAGAAACAGAAAGCAACACTTTTCAATGAAAACATAACCAGCAGTTGGCTCCGGACTCACCGCCCGTGACTTGCCAAATATGTAAGAGTGGAATGACTTGTTCAGTGAGCTGCCAACAATCTGAGCTGTGTGTGAGTGTGTCTGTCTGTGTATGCTTGACTGTGTGTGCCTGTGTGCTTGTCTGTGTCTATGTATATCTGTTTACTTGTCTGTGTCTGTGTGCATGTCTGTGTTTATGTTTGTGTTTGTGCTTATTCGTCTATGTGTGTGCGTCTCTGTGTATTGGTGTCTATGTTTGTATGTGTTTGCATGTGTCTGTGTGTGTCTATGCAGCTGCATGTGTGACTGTGTTTCTGTGCTGTCCATGTGTCTACGCATGTGTCTCTGTGTGTGAAACCACATTCCCCATTGCCATGTTAGAGGAATCTCAGGGAAACCCAGAGATTAATGCTTATTATGATTTGAATGTGAAATGTCCCCATAGGCTCATGTGTTTGCACACTTGGTTCTCAGTGGGTGGTGCTGTTCTTGAGGTTGTAGAACCTTCTGGAGTGTGGTAGCTAAGCAGAAGTGGTCACTGTGGGTTGGGCCTTGAAGGTGATGCCCACTTCTGGATTTGGCCAGAGGTCTTTCTACCTCTTGAGCTGCAGTGATGTAGTGACCCCGATGCCAGATCCTACACCCACAGAGTGTCTGAGCTGTTCCAGCCTCCCCATCCTCCCACGGTGGTGGACTATAATCCTCTGAAGCCATGAGCCCAAGCAAATCGCTCCTTCATTAATTTGTTTTTGCCAGGTATTTGGTCACAGAGAGAAAAGCAACTGCTTTGCTATTGCCTGACTTTGCAACAAGGGGCTTTACAAAGCACATTCCCCAAAAGGCCAGATCACACAGTCAAGAATGGCTGGGGCCTGGAATCCTTAAGACATGCTGGCTGACCCTGTCACCAGGCAGAAGCTACATGGTGACAACTGTGAAGGAACTCTATACCTCACTTATGCAGGAAAAAAAAAACCAAAAACTAAAAACTAGCCTAAAGAACCAAATCCAAACTCATCTACTCTGTGGTCTCAAGTTTCCAGAAAAAGAGCCACACCCTATTAAACACCCCACATTATGCTGACTGAATGACTGACAGATTAAAACTCCCGGGATTGTGGAGAGGTAGAATGTCTCATGTCCAGAACCAAATTATCTTGGGTTACCCTTAGCTCTGTAGTAGCCTCTTATGTTCACCTCCTGTTTGACCCAACATCCCTATGGCTATCAAGTAAAATTCCTTTTCATGGCTTAGCGGAAAAAGCACATAGTGTACAAGTGTGAAAGCTGGAGTTTGGATCCCTGAACCTATGTAAGAAGTCAGACAGGAAAGGTAGTCACGGGAGGTAGAGACCGGATCCCCTGGGCAAGCTGGCTACCTAGTTTAACTGCTCAGTAAGTCTTGAGTTCAATCAAGAGACCCTGCCTCAATAATAAAGTAGGAAATGATCAAGAAAGACACCTAGTATCAACTTTAGGCCTCCATATGCATGTACATCCATGAGTGCTTACACCTGTGAGCATGCACACACATGCACACATAGCACACACACAAATGGAACATACAAACGGACCCCTATATCCACTAACCCAAGGGTTAAGAACATCATCAGACAGCATCTGAGACTTACATCTGAGATAGCTTACCTCTAGTGTTTCCACCTATATATTGCTAAAGTGCCTTGATTTACAACTTCCTTTGTTCTTAATTGTAAAAATCTTCATGAAAATGTTACTACATTAGAACACTGGAATTTTGGGTTACCTAAGCGAATTCCTGGGCCATGGTCACTCATATCTGGCTCCAGAATAAAATTTCTTTGAGGTAAGAGTTGGGTGGTTTTTCTTTTTGTTTTTAAGATAAGATCTTACAGTTTTTAAGATGTTCTTTTGTTTTTAAGATAAGATCTTACAGTAGCTCTGGCTGGCCCAGAACTCACTATGTAGATACTGATGACCTTGAACTCATAGAGATCAGTCTGCCTGTGTCTCCTGAGTGCTGAGTCTGAGCCACCAAGTTTCACTGACAACTGTGTTTAGGCAAAACGTTTGCTATTTTCTCATAGAATCTTAGATACATACACACACACAAATGCACAGAGATGGGGAGGAAGGGGGAGAGGGAAGGAAGGAAGGAAGGAAGGAAGGAAGGAAGGAAGGAAGGAAGGAAGGAGGGAGGGAGGGAAGGAAGGAAGGAAGGAAGGAAGGAAGGGAGGGAAGGAGGGGAGAAATTATATATAGAGGGTAGGGGGAGAAAGAGAGAGTGATTGACTGAGAACCCAGGCTGAACTATACAATTCAAGTCTCTTTGTCTCCACAGTGCTACATGGGGCATGAACTTGGCAATGACTGAAGTATAATGCCTGCCGCTGAAAGATTCTGCATCTCTCAAGGAAGAAGCCCAGAGGGGAGGACACAGAAGCATCCGAGCGACACACACCAGCAAGAACAGGGGTGTAGGCTGGATGGCAAGGGGAAAACATTTCAACACTATTACGAAACAGCAGACAAGAAGTCCATCTGAGATGTAGTTCCCAAGCTGCGAGGTCAGGGTCTGTTTACTCAGCTACTGATGGAAAATTAATTTCATTTTAATTCTTGCCTGTCTCAGAATCTTAACAACCTCAGTAATGTATTCTAATGAGATGCTTGGGGCCCTTCAAAAGGTGACCGATAATGTAGAAGGTGCTTAAACATAAGCCCAAGTCCAGAATTCTGAATTTTTAACTTAATACTTTCTTATGAGGCAACCTGGGAAAACTAATAAAAAGCAAAGTTTGCAAATGCAATAACATGACAAATGTGTGTCCTCAGTCCCCATATTGTCTCTGTAGTCATACACAGTACAGTTAAAAAGAAAAGCTATGCGATCATATTTTATAACTGCCTCTCTGTAACTTCCCAATATGCAAAGAGACCATAAAAACACATTACCAGAGAATTGTTCTTTCTCTTTCTCTCGGAATATGAGGCCCCCAAGCGACAAAATGCAGAATAATGATGCCATTTACGAGTTTATAGGTGGCTTGCTGCAGTTCAAGGCTTTAAATTTTCTTTAAGTGTTTTCAGGTTGTGTTTTATTTAGGTGCTTGTGAGACTACAATGGTCTTCCCAATAATTAAAAATTAATCAGGAATCCTCAGGATGCTTTCAAGTTTTAGGAAACCAACCTTCTATTCAGATCAGAATCAGGACAGAAGCTGAAAGGATTGGGGTTTCTGCTTTGGGCACTGAGGGGGCCCGCCCAGAGGCATCTATGGCAGAGAAACCCCACTGAGTGGAACTGACACAGCTGGGGAGCTAGCACCCCTGGCATGGAAGATCTGTTACCTACAGGTATTCCTTGCTCTTTCTTCCCAGCTGGGCTGGAACTAAGGCTGTAAAAACCTTCTCAGTGACATACATACACACCATCCACCAATCAGTTCTCTAGAAATAGGCTGCACTTCAGAAGTAAAGGCCTACACATCCCAGGGCTGCTTGGGGCCCATGGACTCTGCTCAAGATAATCTCAGAGACCATGACCTTTCATTGCTCCTTTTCTGTGTTTGTTTCAATAGCACTTTAAATCTTTACAGCATCTAGAAGTCATTTGATACAAAGTTGTCCTTTTAAAATTTCTGACCACACCCTAGTGCTAACAAAATTACATACTTTATTATTATTTGCATCTGAAATGTCTCTCACGGGTTCATGTTTGAATGCTTGGTCCCCACCTGGTTTGGGGAAGTGTGGAACCTTTATGAGGTGGAAACTTGCTGGAAGAAGAGGATCACAAGGAGCCTAGGAGTGGGCCTTTGAGGGCGCTGCCCGAACCTAGTTCCAGGTTTGCTGTCTTTGTCCTGGTCCTCCATGACATAAACAGCCTCGGCTTCATGTTCCTGCCGCCATGAACTGAACTGCTCTGGCAAATCTTCCCTGCTGTGGAGGATTGAAACCCCTGGAACCATGAGCCCCATAGAAACCTTTCCTCCCTAAGCTGAGCCTCCCCCAGCTCCCTGAGTGGAGATAACCGGATCCCTCACCTTTCATCCCCACTGTAGTGACAGCTTACTGCTGTCACATCTGCCACTCCACTATTGAGGAGCCTGACACAGGGAGATAAGTGCCCCAGCCGGGTAGAGAAGCCAGCCAGACTAGGGGAGTGAAATGCCTCTATCATAAAATAATAGGCAAGCAAATTGGATCTGCCAAAGGCACAGAACCAACACAGTAGCATTATTTAGAAGAATTATGGTAAATCAACGAGCCCTCTAAAGAAGAGAAAGTCATTTTTCTTGGAAAGGAGGAATCAGAGATGGGAGGGGCCGGGCTGACAGGCGGCTGCTGCTTTTCATTATAGCTTGTTCTATTTGATTCCTAGCACTCCCCATCACTTTGACACAAGTGAAAGATACATGAGAGAAGGCAGCAGCCCTTCGAGCCACGTCTAGCATATACAGAAGCCCGTTGGTCTGCAACAAGGACCAGCTTCGCTATAGTGCAAGATAGATCTCGTTGCAGAACTACAAATCTGGGACTTGTTACTGAATCGTTAATAGTACATTTTAAAAACTCGCTATTTAAATGAGATCCTCAATTGATGTTTCATAATTTACATAATCCTCATTCATTTATTCTAACGCATGCAAAAATGATAGTGTAAATGTCTTAGCAACCAGCATGCTTCCCAGTGTGTCCTTCCACCTGCCTTCCACTTCCAGAGGTTTCCTTGCACACAAGAGTCCACAGGGACCCTCCCTTCCTTCTGTGAAATTACAAAACAATGGAAATCTATCTGTTCATTCAATCAACATTTACTGAATGGTACCCACGTACCAGATTCACCTTCAGCTATTTAATCCCCTGTATTTTCTACCTTATCTGCATATTCATCTGTGATGACTACTTGATAGGATCTAGAATCACTTGGGACACAAGCCTCTGACCTTACCTTCAAAGGGATTACCTAGATTAGGTTAATTGAGGTGAGAAAGCCCACTTTAATTATGGATAACACCACCCCATGGCCTGGGGCCTGGGGTTGAATAAAAAGGAGAAAGCTGAGCACAGGCACTCTTTTGTCTCTGCCTTCTGACTGTGGATGCAACTTGACCAACTGCCTGGAGCTCCTGCTCTCATACCTTTTCTGCCAAGAAGAGCTGCTCCTTCAAACTGTGACCCAAAAAACCCTTTCTTCCTCTCTTTGGCTAGGTATTTTTGCTGAAGCAAGAAGGAGAATAACCACGTGTCACTGTGCTGCAGTTGTCAAATTGATACTCCTGGGAAGAGGGACGCTCAACTGAGGAATCGTCTCCGGTAGATTAGCCTATGGGCAAGTCTGCGGGGGCATCTTCTTGACTGTGGGCTGTGCCATCCCTGGGCAGGTGGCCTGGGTGCCATAAGGAAGCAGGCTGAGTACTCCTCCCTGACCTCTGCTTCAGCTCCTGCCCTGACTTCCCTCAGTGATGGAGTGTGACCTGATGGTCATAAGATGAAATAAACCCTTTCCTCCCCAATTTGCTTTTGGTCCTGGTGTTTATCACAGCAGTAGAAAGCAAAGGAGGACAGGACTTTTCTCTAGAAGCCATCTATGAAATGGACCGTATAAAAGGATCTCTCCAGTCTACCTTTAGGTCTCTGTAAGGTGGCAATAATTTGCATTTCAGTAGCACTGGAAATCGTTGAGAATATTAAAAAGCACATCAAACTGACCCTTCGGTCAGGCTGCCCTTTGAGGAGTGCCATGGGAACTGGAACCTGAGTTACAGCCCTTCTGGACTTTTCTCCACTTAAGCTAAAGGCTTAGGACACATTTTCTCACTCACTACCCAAGATGCTCCACCTTGTACTGACTGTAATCAAGGCATCTCCTGGTCCCCACCCAGAGCCATTCCCCACCATGGGCTCTCTATGCTGGACTATGCCTCTTCATTCATCTTTTTCATTACTTTTTCTTAATTCTCCCGTCACTTTGACTTCCTCTCTACCCACTTCCTAAGGTCCTTTGATGCCTTCACCCACCTGGTGCCTAAAAGGCACAACTGAATGCTCAGTAACCAAGAGGTCACAGTAGGCTGAGTGACTGTGCAGATCCAGCAGAGCTAGGTAATTTCAGTGCCTTAAAATTTACTGGGAATTCATTTTAAATGTCTGAAAATAGGAACAAGTCAGTCTCACTCCCATCTGCTTTGCATATAGCAAGAAATTGCAGAGCAAAAGGAGACTCACCAAGAAATGCCAAGAGTTCCTATCTAGGAAAAAAAAAAACAACTTACGTTTTAAAAATGTATTTGTATTTAGAGACAAGAGACAGGCTGCCCGGGCTATCCTCAAACTTACTACGTAGCCAAGGCTGAGAATGACCTTGAACTTCTGATCCTCCTGAATCCACCTCCCAAGTAGTTGGTGGCATTTCAGGCATGTGTACCACCCCTAATTTAGGCAGTGTTAGCGATTTAACCTAGAGTTTCTGGCATGCTTGGCAAGGATTCCACCAACCAAGCTATACCCTTAGTTGCCAGAAAAAAAAAATTCTTCCTTTTGGTTTTTTGAGACAGGGTTTCTCTGTTGTAACTCTGGCTGCCCTGGAACTCACTCTGAAGACCAGGCTGGCCTCGAACTCACAGAGATTTGCCTGCCTCTGCTTCCCAAATGTTGGGATTAAAGATGTGTACCACTATGGGTGGGCAGAAATTTATTTCTTATCTGAAGCTCTGAAACTGCCCCTTGCACTGGGCTATTTCTCTCACGGGAACTGCTAGGTCAGCCCATGTAGACACAGCTGCTGTCTACACAAAGCTAATTAATGGAAATGCAAGAATCTGGAACCCAATAGTTATTGGTTGAGTTTAAGGTGATGCTTTCTTTAGAGCCCAGTCAATGTAAACCAGAATTGTAGCCTTCAAGCACAAACAACGGAGGTTAATTTTCCTATGAGACCAATAAGCAGTGCTATTTTAACAGAACACTCATCCAATTTGACAAACTTCCTTTCTCTATCCACCTGACCAGACTGTTTTGGGCAACACCTAGACACTGAAGCACACAGACTCTCTTTTTCATTATTATGGGCAAACATACAGTGAACCCTGTGTCCTTTGACATTGGCATGAAGCTGTGCACACGTGCCATGAAAAGCATGCCCAATGCCTAGCCCCTCATAAGACTGGCACACTGACCTCTTACTTCCCGTTGCTGGTACTCCTTGCTTTTGAGCACAGGGTGTGAAATCCACATCCAGGGGTGGTGCTTTCGGAGCTGAGGGAGCAGATGGTGGGTGATGAGCCCCACGGTGCCTGCCAGGGCGAAGAGCACGATGCTGAGAAAAGGCTGCAATGGAGAAAGAGGTCAAGGGTCAATGGAGGCATGCTTGTGAGTAATCCAGATACCCACCATCCCTCCTTCCTCTCCCCATTTATTTTGTGTGTGTGTCCATGTTCTGTACATGCAGGTGTACTATTCATTCGGAGATCAGAGGGTGATCTTGGATGTCTTTCCTCATGTGCCATTAATCTTGCTTTTTGAGACAGTCCTTCACTGGCCTGGAGTTCACTAAGTAGTCTAGGCTGGCTGGCAAAGCTTGTAAGGCAAGCATCCTACTGAGTGAGTGAGCCATGTCCCTAACCCTCTTTCTCTCTCATAGGAAGATCGATTGCTGAGAGCTGCTAAAAACATGGTGGGGAAATGGCCCCTAGAAGAGGCCAGGAGAATTCTGCCCACTGCAATACAGTCTTTCTTAGAAGAATTAGAGAACAGCACCCTTAGCTGATAGAGTGCTCCAAAGATGTAGCTGTGAGTGTCCCGTGTTTGTGAATAGAGGCAGAAACAGTCTGTAAGAACTGTAAGGCAGGGGCCCATGGGTCCCTTGCTTATGCTTGTTCTTAATGAAAATGTCCAAATGGGCTGGGTGGTGGCGGCTCACAACTTCAATTCCAGGACTCATGAGGCAGAGGCAGGTGGATCTCAGTGAGTTTGAGGCCAGCCTGGTCTATAGAGCAAGTTCCAGGATAGCTAAGGCTACACAGAGAAACCTTGTCTCAAAAAACAAACAAAAAATCCAATAGTTCTCCTATCATTGTAACATCTGTCTTGGCCCTGATGCAGCGACTTCTCTATTGATGGAGGTCTGGTGTCCATCCCACCCATCACACTCAAAACTACCCGTCACTCTTAGAGACAAAACACCTCCCCCCCAAGGAGAGAAGGTGGCCCCAGTTTCCTCTTGGACATAGTTCTCAGTGCGTTCCTTAACCTTGGCCTTCTGCCCTCTTCTCTGGTTCCTCGTCCCTCTGTGCCCTCACTCCACACCTGACCTCCACTAAGGGAGCAGGAAGGGAGGACAGAGCCTTGGGGACACCTACCCGTAAGGACAGGAAGACAGTGCTGGCGCTGACTGCAAAGGAGAGGACAGCAGCTGCTGAGCAGATGATGAGATCTGATCTCAGGACATCCTTCTGGAAAGAGAAGACCAGCTGTGAAGGCAGCTCTGTGTGACTTCTCTGCAGCCTTCACCAGGTAAGTCAGTGGCGGAACACTAACGCTCCACATGTGGCTCTTCTATAGGTCAGACCCATCCCCATGGAAACGCCCCAGAGGTATCTTTCACTAGCTTTCTCACGGCTTCCACTGTGGACATCGCAGGGAGAGAGAGGTAAGTGTGATATTAGTGGATTAGCATACATGCACAACTGTGGAAGAACACAGGTGTCCACACCTAGGAGGCCAGAGGTCCCTTTCCACAAACTCAGATGCGACAAGAATCTCCACGGACCTCCCTAAGCTCGCTGACTCACAGGGCCTCACGAAACAGGGCTGATACTAACGTCTCTGTGAAGTCCTGGGCAGCCTTGGTGTCAACACATCTACAGTCTGGGGACACCAAACAGACGTCTTGCATGCAGGTCCTACACTTTGGACCATACTGCTTGTGCGTGCTCATTCAACCATCAGATCCATAAACAAACAAAAAGCAACCGCTTTCCAGCTTCTTAAATACACACATAGTATGGGACTGCAGGTACGTGTCACCCTGCATGGTGGCTTTCTAGTTGATTTTTAAGTTAAAACAATGTGTTGTTTCTTCCCTATCATGCCACTAGCTCAATACCTGTGCAACATACAGAGCTGGACAGACATGGTGGGGGGGTGTGTGCTGAAGAGAGTACTGACATTGACCATGTGTGGTGGGTGAGACCATCAATGTGGAGGGGTTACATCAGTGCGATGGTTCAGGAAGACCACAATCGCCACACCATTGCACGCCATGTACCTGATGTACCTATTCTGAACTTTCTCTTGTAAGTTGATAAGAGTTGAATGAATGCACTACCCTAGTTTCCCTCTGTTTGTTACCTAAAGCAAAGGCAACCTGGGACAGGGGGTTTGCCTTTATAATCTATCATTAAGGGAGGTCAAGGAGGAACTGAAGCAGAAACTTGAAGCAAAAACCATGGAGGAGCATTGCTTGCTGGCTCACTTATGAGCTTATGCTTAGCCAGCTTTCTTGTACGTCCCAGCCCACCTGCCTAGGGAATGTGGCTGCCCACAGTGGCTAAACCCTCCTACGTCAATTAACAGTCTGGACGATCCCCAAAGCCAGGTCCACAGGCCAATCTAGTCTAGGCAATTCCTCAGTCTACACTCTGTCCCTTCTCAGGTAACTCTGGACTGTGTTGAGTTGACAAAGCTAACAAGGACAAACGATGATTTGAGGTTTGATATATTTTAGCTTTATCTCCAGCAAGGGAAATCTTTTGAAGCATAGAAAAATCTACCTAGGCCCTGTTACCATTCTTCATACTTGCAAAACACCAGCCTGTATTAGTACGTCTACAGGGTGGCTCAGCACAGAAGACAAGGAGGCAGTCTCATATGTGCAAACTCTGCCAGACCTCAGCAGAGGGAACCACCATCCTGGCAAGAGCTGTCCTGGACTGTGGAAGCTGGAGCCTCTGAGTTCAGGTGTTCTTATTCTTTCAGAACTCCTCTCAGGTATTCTCTTGATAGCACATGCAGATCATTAGCAATTAAAAACTCCCACAGAAATCTAACGCCTGCGAACAATACAAAACACCCTAGACAGACCCTCACCCAACAGTGTATAAAACTCTTATACATAACTAAAAATAAACATCCCCAACACCAGCCCTCCCAGAGGGCTAGCCTGCCATTCATAATGCTTTCTGGTTGTAAAGATGGTTGACTTTTTCTGGTTTTTTTTTTTTTGTTTTGTTTTGTTTTTTCTGGCATGAGTGTATGTCATTCAAAATTACTAAATATTTGTCCATATGGAAGACTAATGTTTTACCAAGTAGTCTTATTTAAAAGTGTGTCATATTTAATTGCCCATTTTTCCTGCTTGAAGGGTTAACAGTAGCCCATCAGTTCCACTGTGGGGCAGTCTGGAGGGCTGCCATTCTCTGAGGAAGGACAAACATGAGTGCAAATGGTTTTAATTCCTTTCCCAAGTTGGATGGCATGTTACAACAATAGTGTAATCAATCAATTAATTAATTAATTAGACAGGCTCTCATATTCCAGGCCGGATTTGAACCTGCCTCTATAGCTGAGGATGACCTTGGACTTCTCAGCCTCTTATCTCTACTTTTCACATTCTGGGATTATAGTCATGTTTATAATTTGATCTCATTTTTATAATGTTACACAAATGGAATTATACAATAGGTGCTTTTATTTTTTTGGCCTGGCTTCTTTTGTCAGTCTTAGTTCTCTTGCTGTGAAGAGACACTGTAAAGAAAGTATTAATTGTGGCCTTGCTTACAGTTTTAAAGAGCTAGTCCATGATTGTTGTATCTGGAAGCAGACAGACATGGTGCTGGAGCAGCAGATGAGAGATTTACATCCTTATCCACAGGCAGGAGGCAGAGAGAGAGATGGGCTTTTGAAACATCAAAGCCTACTCCAGTGACACACATCCTCCAGCAATGCCACACCTCCTGATTCTTTCCAAACAGTTCATAAGTGGGACTAAGCATGCAGACGTAGAAGCCTGTGGGGTCATTTTTATCCAAACCACAACATACAGTATAATTATTATGATCTTTGTTCCAGGTTATTGTCTATTAGACTTATTCCTCTTTGCTGCTGAGTAGTATTCCTTTGCATGATACACCACAGTGTGTTCATTCACTTGTGAACAGGCATCTGAGTGCTCCCAGTTTTGACTGCTCTAAATAAAACTGCTGTGAATATTCACGATATATCTCTAGACACATGTTTTCTTTTTTTTCTTGTGTAAGTATCTTAGAGTAAAAGGCTCGGCTATATGGGGCATTAGAGCTTAACTTTTTAAGAAAATTCTAAACTTTTCCAAAATAATCATAACCCGGCTGCATTCTGGGTATGTATCCTGAAAGCTTAACAGTCTCCCAAGGACATTTTAGTTTTAACTGCAGGATTGGCTGTGCAATCTAGAGCTCTTCATTGCATAAACTTGTTCTCTATTCTGTGTCTTGTTTTCTTTATGCCTCTCCTTTATAATTTAAAACAATAAATCAAAAATCATAATTTGCTAATTTATGAAGCAGTAATGGTTTCAATTTTTTTGTGTTGATTGAAACTGTCCCTTCTAAGGAGCTGAAATCATAAAGGTTGGTAGGAAGGAATGTCAGACCCAGGGGTCTACAGGCCCTCAGATTCCATCCCTCCACTCTGGGTTTGCAGTTCACTGGGGCTGACTTTAAACACAGTGTGACACAGGAGTCTAACTTTGTCTTGCCATTTGTAAGTAATGCTCAACTTTTAAGATTTATTTTCTAGTTTTTATTTATGTTCATCTGTGTGAATATGTCAATTATGTGCATGTTCCCACAGAGGCCAGAAGAGGGTGTTAGGTCATCTGGAGCTGAAGTTACAAGCAGCTGTGAGCCACCAGATGTGAGTATTGGGAACCAAACTTGGCTCCTCCAGAAGAACAGCAAATGCATTCACAGATGCACACCTCTCCTCCACCAAGGATCACCTCTAACTAAGCACACACAGTGAGGACTTTTATGCAGTCCACTTGTTTGAATTGTTTTACATATCCCCAACCATCAGGATTTCTGTTGCAACTAAGATCAACAGGGAAATAGGTGGGTGTTCCTGCCTCCTCTGGGCAGTGAGGACAATGAAGCTGACCAGTTATGCTTCATTCTCACCCTAACAGTGTGGGCCTCAGTGTCTCCGCCTGGTAGGGGGTGGCCTTTCATTTGACACTGACCTCGCAGTCCCAGGCTTTGATTTCTGTGTGAGAGCTGAAGTCCAAGGGCCAAATTCCCCCAAATGTCCCTGAACAAAAATCTTCCTGCACTGTTTGCTCTAATCCCCTAGTTGTTCAACTATCTCTTAATTCTTCTCTCCGGCTTTTAAAAGTAAGAATGGGGGCATATTTGATTCAGATAGTTTTACTTTTAATCCACAAGGTTATTTTGATACTCATTTGTCCCAGTGCCTGGTGGGCAGGTCCTTGTTTGAATTCCTCTCTCCCCACTCACTCCCCTGTCTTCCTGAAACTCTCTATAATCTCTTTGTGGCATACCCTGGTGTCTAGAGAAGGATTAACACCTACAAATCTTTCTCTCCCCCAGTGCTGAATCCACACATCAGATAATCAATTCTCGATTGTGACATTCAATTTTCACACAACACATTCTCATGACTGATGGGTCCCTTTCTACCTTCCTCAGATCTGCTAATCCCACTCTGATCTTGGGTCTCTCTCTCCCCTCTCTCATCCTCTCCCTCTTTGTCTCTCTCTCTCTCCTCTCATGATTCAGCCCTTTTATAGACTCTTAAATCCCAAAGCACTAAATTCCCCCTTCTCATCCCTCTCTTTCAAGTCTCTCTTAAACTACAAGCTGCTATTTTTCTAAATGAACCTTATAATCATTTGCCAATGCTGTGAATTTGATTCCATTGGGGAATGTTTTGAATTGTATTAAATGTAAAATATTATTTTAAAAGGCTTGGCAGTTTATAAACCCCAGTCTTCCCACCCAAAGTCAGGGCAGGTCTATCCATCACTGTAAAGGGAACTGCATTTACATTTTAATAGGCTGCCTCTTTTTGCTCTAGGTGTCACATCATGGGCATTCATCCCCATTAACACTTCATGTTCCCACTGTTGTGAGCTGGGTTCTGGCTTCCCTGCTGCAGGTTATTTTGGGGTTTGTTGATGTGGTCCTGCTTTCTTTTCTCTTCTGGTATTTATATTCTTCTGGTATTGGTATTTTCTCTTCTGGTGTCATCTAGCAATCGTAATTGACTTTAATAAGATTTTCTGTGCATTCTTTATACAAGACATCTAAGCTGCATTTTTCCTTCTTCCAAGCTTTATACCAGGATTTCTAAAACCATATTCAGTGGTGATAATTTTCTCCATTGTAATGGCAAATTCACATGTGTTTAGCCCGGAGATAAATTTTCTTCTCAGTATATTAAGCATTTAAAATGTACTGTGGCATTGTGTGTATGTGTGTGTGTGTGTGTGTGTGTATGTGTGTGTGTGTGTGTGTGCACATGCCTGTGTGTGTGTGTGTGTGTGTGTGTGTGTGTGCACATGCCTGTGGGGGTGTGTGTGTGTGTGTGCACTTGCCTGTGTGTGTGTAGAAGCTAAATGTCAAGCTCAGGTGTCATCCCTCATCAGCCATCCATCCTGTTTTTGACACAGTCACTGGTCTGGAGCTTGCTAAGTAAGTTACACTGGCTGCCTAGCAAGCCCCAGGGATTCTGCCTGTCTCCATCTCCCCAGTGTGTGTATGTTGTGGGAGTATTGCAAGTGTACAGCATTACACCCAGCTTCTATATGTGGGTTCTGGGGCTCAAACTCAGATTTTCATGCTTGCACCTCATCAAATGAGCTACTTTCCCAGCCCTACTGTGCCATTTTTGGTAAAACGTCATGCATCTTCCCTGAAGAGAAGGGTAAGAAGCTAGCTATTCTGACACTGTACAATCTAAAGATTTATACAGAGAGGAGATCAGAAAAATCTAGATGCAAATGGTTTAGAGAAGTTGTTTAAATTTTTTTAAGTAATGCGTGTGTGTGTGTGTGTGTGTGTGTGTGTGTATATATATATATATATATATATATATACATATATATAAAGTATAAACTCTAAATTTGACCAGGAGTGTTGAGAATGATGGGGGGGGGCACAAAAAGGAAAGGCTGGGTGCACAAGGATCATGAAAAAGAATGCTGCAAACCGTGAGGCCAGAGTTCAGGTCTTCACTGCTCCTTGGGTAATTTTGGGGGTGAGGTGTGTGTGCATGGCCCATCCCATCTTGCCCCTGCGGAAACTCAAAAGCCTACTGGCATCTCCTTTTTCCATCTGTGGTTCTCCATGTGCAGTCATTGAAAACCTGAACAGAATAATCTGGTAGGCATTCCAGTTAAAAAGCGTGTGCCCAGAGGACCCAGTGCTGGCTAAATGAATCAAATCAGGGTAGCTACTGTGGGTGGGGAGAATGGGGGGGGCAGCAGTGTGGGGAAGGGCACTGTGTGAAATCACTATCTAATGTAGGTCTCCAGGGCTTCTACAGAGAAACCGGGAGAAACATCACCAGAGACAGAAGCAGGTTTTTTGTTTGTTTTTGAGACAGGGTTTTTCTACATAGCCCTGGCTGACGTGGAACTCATTCTGTAGATCAGTCTGTCCTTAAACTCAGAGATCTGCCTGACTCTGCCTCCAGAGTGCTAGGATTAAAAATATTTATCACCACTGCCCAGCTCAGAAGACAGGGCTTGTTTTTTGTTTTTGTTTTTTTTTTTTAACTTGCAGTAAAAGTTGGATAAACCAGGCTGTGCAAGTGGATCTGATAATCCCATGAAAATATTATGACTAGACAGGGACTCCTCAGAAAGAGAAGCACAAACATCCCATCACAACACCTAACACATCACACTTTCCAATGGATAAAGCCTATACAAGAGCATGAAACTGGGGGCCAGTTAGAGAGCTCAGGGGTAAAGGTGTTTGCCAGGCACACCTGGTGACCTGAGTTCGAGCCCTACAGCCCAGGTAAAGGTGGAAGGAGAGAACCAGCTCCACAAAGTTGTCCTCTGACCTCCATGGGCACACTGTGGCATATGCACTCTTTCTCCTCATCCCAGTAATAAACGTATAAGTGATTTTTTAAATGGCCTTGAAAAACAAAGAAAGTAACACCAAACTCATCACTTCTGACTGCACTAATGACAAGCTATCACTGTCCATAGGCAAACTTAATTTGTCATTGTATTTCTCTGTGCTTCCTGGCTTGCTTTTACTATAATAAATGAGATATAAGATGCATCTCCATTAGTCATGACATCAAGGAGGATGTAGGGGACATAGATTCTGTCAGATGTCTTTGAGGGTGGGGGATAAGTCCTGTCCCAAGACCACTGCTCCGACATTCACATGTCTTCCTTCATCTTTGGTGCTCAGCTCCACACCCCAGCGGGGTCTTTTCTGTTGTTAAGTGTCCCTGCTGTTGGCTCCTGAGTTATCCAGCCTCACATTGATATGTCCTTGGATGCTGTCCTACTTTCCTTTTTGTCACTGTGATAAAACACTCTGACCAAAGCAATGTGGAGAAGGAGGTTTTACCTGGCTTACCCTTCAGGTCACTCACTGTCTATCATTGAGAAAAGTCAAGGCAGAGACTCAGAGCAGAAGCGGTGGAGGAATGCTGCATACTGGCTCATGCAGGGAGGGGAGGGAGCCCAGAGTAAGTGAAGTCTTGAGTGAATGTGTACTTGGACATGGGCACAACATGTCAATGACCCCAAGGCCGATTGACCCACTGACAATTATACAAGCCATTATCCATACAGGCCAAGCTCAAGAAGAATGGCAAATCTTTCCTCAGAAGTTTTGGGTATCAGCGTTTATGAATGATTGATCAGTGTGTACAAATACTGGCAACTGTGGCTTCCCTCATCTTGAAGTTTACAGGCTGAGACTTCTCATCTACAGAGTCCTCCTACTGACACTAGCTCCCCACCCTGGTTGCCACCCCCAGTGCTGTACTTAATAAACACGCTGTGTTTACGTAATAAACACAGGCTCCGGGTGGCATTACAGAACCCCACCGGATTCAGTTCCACTGCATCTGTGTCTGTGTGTGTTTTCTTCATTCCCTCACTGTCCCTGCCTATGGGACCTAAGTTGAGCAGGTCTTGGTAGGCTCATGCTTAGCTAGCTAGCTTTTACAGGCCAGGCCCACCTGCCTGGTGAACAGTGCTGCTCACAGTAGGCTGGGCCCTCCTGCATCAATTACTAAACAAGACTATCCCTTACAGGCATGCCAAAGGGCCTACCTGATAAAGACAATTAGTTGACTATGACTTCTTTTTCAGGTTGTTCTAGGCTAGGCTGTGTCAAGTTGACGGTTAATTTGAAGACAGATGCCAATGACAAAACAATCAAAAATCTAAAAAGTCTAATTGCATTAGCTTTAGCACACAGGCCTGAGCCTACAATCCTGGGGGCTGTAACTCAAGGCCTGAAGTTCTCCTGAAATGGCACACAACAATTACATCACCCATATTCAACAGGATGTACTGAACACTTGCTGTATGTTCAGGCCTCTCTCTGTGGATACAGTAATCAACATCAAGAGACCACTGACTGCATCTGCTCTTTGCTTTTTGTCTGTCCCTCATAAAACACACAGAGAAGCAGGAACTCTAGGCATTAGCCAGCTCCACCCTCAATGCTGCAATATCAATAGGCTGACATAGTCAGTGGGTGTCACTTTACAAAGTGACACTTTAAATTTAAGCCACTTTAATGTAGTCAATACCAAAGAGGCCACATCTGCTCAAGGGACACTTGAAACTCCTCGGAGCCATTTTCCTGATGCACAGGAAACAGAATTGCGATTCTCTTCCTTCCGTCTACGTTCTAGCCAGTATAGTCAGTCCTATCCGCTACTAGGATGCTAAGTCCAAAGCCCAGGAACCTTTAGCAAGGGCTGCACTGATGCCATACTTGGATCCAAGGACCTGGGAAAATATGTTCTGAGCTCAGTGTGACTAAGAGCAGATGGCAGAAGAGCGGTGTAGCAGATGTCAGGAATGCATGACAACTGTGGGGTCCGTGACAAGCATTTATTTAGACAGACCCTATCTGCCGCTCAGTACCAACAATGGACAGAATTGGTAAACATGGTTCATGATAAGATCTAGGAAAACTGCCACCACTGATCAGCTGAGGCCCAGTGGGCACCCTGGCCTGTGGGACAGCATCTACCCTGGGGTTAGTCCAGAGATTAGTCCAGTGCAGGTGGCTCAGGTGCCCTGGGAGCCAGGTACGGATTAGATCCTGGTGCCTCCTCCTACCTTTCCAGACCCAGCTAACTGGATCCTGGCAGCTTCAGCCCGGCAGACAAGCAAGGCTCCCTGTAACAGGCTGTCCTGCCGTGCTAAGATCTTACCACTGAATCCTTCATCCTCTGAGGAAGGGGGTCTGCAGCCGACTCTTCAAGGTGCTGATGTAAACATTTAGGAAGCAATTTGCACTGAATGAAGGACCTAAGAGCAGAAAAACGCACAGGTTAGGTATCATTTCTTAAAATTCGGGTCTCAGGCAGTGCAAATCTTAGGCCTTACACCCCAAGGAGCAAAACCAAGTGCTGTGCCCATTGCATAATCACAAGGACACACTCAGGAGATCATGAGGACGTTTCAGCCTTAAATGTATTGATTTATTATTGTCACACATGTACGCATTGGGGGCACACATGTGAGGGTCAGAAGACAACTCTGTGGAGTCAGTTCTCTCCTTTCTAAGTTTATGTGGGTTCTGGGACTCAAATTCAGGCTGCCAGGCACTTCCCTGTAAGCCCATTTAGCAGCTGAGCCATCTAGCTGGTCCATGTTTCAGTTTTTAAATTTCATCCTGACAAAAGTAGTCAGGTACCTTAAGGTACCAGTCCTCTAACTGTCACTGCCTGTTTTCTATTTCCCCCAGCCCACTAGGTTGCATCCCCACAGACAGCACCAACAGAAGGTAACACTCAGGCACATATTTGACACAAAGAATCAGGTACGCGCGTTTAACTTTGCTCCGTTTCCCTGTTTTTCCATGCCTTTCATCCTCAGGCGTCTGCCAGTCTAACACTGTGATATCTCTAACTCCCAGAGTTATCTTAATTCAAAAGCTTATGAAAGTTTGGTCAAATCCCAGGGTCGGCTATTATCAATATCTGAAACTTGCTGTGACATTGTACAGAGGATTACGATCCCCAAAATAGATCTATCCTTCAAGTGAGCAGAGATTACAACAGATAACATTTAAGGTTTTGACACAAACCTCATTTTAAAGTTCAAGGAAGCTGGCTCTACAGGGACCAAGAAGGAACAAAATAAAACAAAAGCTTCCTTTCGAGGATGTAGATCTGCTCTCCCTGGGGTGACCTCTAGAGCCAGCAGTGGGGCCTTGTGCATGCAGCAAAGTCATCTGTGACTGTGGCTCTTCCTACAGCAACCAAAAGAAGTCCACACAGTGTTGGTGGCGCCCTACCCAGGAGCCTCACTGCAAATGCCGAGCTCGAAGGCAGAATCTGGCTGGACATTCACCTTAGAGTTTCAATCATTTCAGGTCAGCCCTGCATTTCTCTGCCCCTGTGAGCAACCAGTTTGTTTAAAGCAAGTATCAAAGGGTAGAGGACACCATATGGCCATTTCCACTTTAGTGAGCTGATAGGGATGGTCCACAGTGTGGGGAAGAAGGAGCCATGGGAACTGGGGAGATAGTACAGACAATAAAGTGTCTGTCATACTTGACTTCTGTCTCCAGAAACCATGAGAAAAATCTGTGTGCCACAGAGCCAGGAAAACAGAGACAGGTGAGTCCTAGGGCTTGCTGGCTAGCATAGCCTATTGGCCAATTGGTAAGCTCCAGGCCAGTGAGAGAAAGAAAATGGTGAACCACATCAGAGGGATGACATCTGAGGCTGACCTCTACGTTGATGTACATGTGGGCATACATTCACACACACACACACACACACACATATGCACATACACAGATGCACATACCCACACATGTACATACCCACACATGTACATACCCACACATGCATATACCCACACGTGCACATACATACATATGCACATACACACACAGGACACACACACATGCACACACACACACACACGGCACACACACATGCACATACACACGTGCACACACACACAGGGCACACAGCAGTTACTCACAGTAGCACAGATGGATCACTGCTCTGCCGGCTCAGATGGTACGACAGTGCGACCAAGAGGCCACAGAAGGCTGAGAACAACGCTGGGATGTGCTGTGTGCTCCAAGGCTCCTGCAGAGAGACAGCAGACTGCTTTAGCAGTGTGGTGACTTGCCGCCAGCGCACAGTGGCCCTCCTGTACCAAGAAGAGAGTCTCTCTGCACTTAGACCCTTCAGTTACATAGCACAAAAGGCAAAGCACTGAGCAAGTTCTGCAGTCCTCCCCCGGGCTTTATCAAGCATCAGATACTGCGCATGTGGTATGAGCAGCGGTGCAGCACTGGGGAATTACAGCGGCCACAGTGCCAGCACCCGTTGTGTAATGCTGTCCTACAAGCGTAACTGTTGCCGTCACCTTTTTGGTTTTGATTCGATTTTGTTTTTTGAGACAGTGTCTCATGAAGCCCAGGCTGGCCTCAAATTCACTGGGTAGCTCAGGAAGACCTTGAACTTCTTATCCTCCTACTTCTGCTTCCCAAGTGCTGAGATTCCGGGCATGTACCGCCACACTTGCTTTTATGAAATGACTAGGCAAGCACTCTACCAACTGTATGGAATCCCAGCGCAGTTGCATGCGGTCTCAGGAGACTCTAGAGAACGCAGAACATGAACGATGAGTGAAACAGCTGTAGAGAGAGCATCGCCCAGGCCAGGGTGGGAACTCTGCGATCTGGCTGTTTGGGGGTCTCCTGTGCTCCTGCAGGAGTGACTCCTCTCCCAAATCCTGTAAGTAGTCCAAATAAACTCTTTGGCCCACCACACTAGGTTTGGGCAGACTCATTTCTTCCATCTGTTGTTGGTGCCCTATCTGTAGTAAATAGACATTTGTCCACATCTCCGCAGGAAAAGTTCACATAACACTAGGCAACAGGGACTTTTTTCAGCTTCTTTGTAAGCCCGAACAGATATCTGCACCCTGTGTTTATTACTGCTTTGCTCACTAGAGTAAGGAATTAGAATCAACCTAGTTGTCTATCAGCAAATGAATGGATGAATTGGGGAATCATATGTGTATGTGTATGTGTATGTAAATGTATATATCAGTTCTAAAGAATAATGTTAGCAAACTAATCTAAAATGGTGTACTGCTTCCAAGCAAAAGGATCAGGTGGGCAACATAAAGTCCAAGCTCTGAAGCAAGGAAAGGAGGGGAGATGGGGAAGTTGAAGAAGATATGAGGACATGTATGCAGATGAGACATCCTGCATTCACTCAAGGTCAAGGCTATCATGCAGACCACCTGGAAGTAGGCACACAGGTGTACAGACAAACACATACAGACAGGCTGGTGAAGACACTCACCTCCAACCTCAAGGTTATATTTACATAAGATTAGGCAAATGTGGTATTTTGCCAGAAATGGTTATCTATCGGATTATACCACTGTTTTACTCTGAGCTCCCAGATATTCAGTGCCAGCCACCTTTAGCTGACTCAGACTGTATATCTATTATCAGCACCGTGTTGTTTTTAATCAGCCCTCCAGGCAGTGTCTAGGAGTCCTCACTCCAGGTGTGGGCTTGCACATCTTAAAGCCTAATCTCAGACATTGCTAGATTGATTCCTCCCTAGAAAGAAATCCAGTTTCCCAGTTCCTACAGATGGTGAAAGGCAGACTGCAGGTCTCCTGGGTTCAGTACTGAAGTACTCTTCCCTCCACACGTGCTTAACTTGGTGTGTGATTTCAGTGGTGGTAGATGTGCATGCACAAGCATCACATGTTCACATGTTCAACACCCCCCCCACACACACACATAACTCCAATTTCTCAAGGGAGCAAGGACAGGAAGGCTGCTTGGCCACCAACATGAATTATTCCCTCATGTGCAGAGAGCCAACATTCCTCAAACTCTGCCAGCTTCAAAAAAGATCAATCTAGATTTGGGAGGGGTCTCCTAGCTGAGCTAGTCTTAGCCTCTCCAGCTGGTCAGATAAGAAAGCAGGAAGAATGTAAGATACCAGCATCTGGTAGGGAGGCCAGAGTCAGTCTTATCAGGATCCAGCACATTGCTCTGGTTCCCCAGAACCTTAGATGCATGCAGAGCGTTGCGTGGAGAGCATGCCCAGCTCCCCACTCTTCATTAAAGAAGGATGGCGCTGATTTAAGGGGGCGGGTCTGCAGCCACAGTGCATCAAGGAGCCACAGGTGTCATACCAGAGACGTGATTAAAAAAAGAAGCCCGAAGGGAAGCAGGTGAAGATGCTTAACTGTTATTTGGAGACAGAGAAGGGAATATTGACATTTTCAGAAAGAGAAATCAAGTGACCTGAGAAGGATTTTGAAGACCTGTGCTCTGCGCAAGGCACTTGCCAGTGAGCTGAAATGCAACAGTGCTCTGCTCCTATAAGGAGAAACAGAGGCGGCTGCAGTGGGGGTGGGGTGGGAGGAAGGGAGCTTTGATGACATTTCTAGGAGGTGGGGGAGGTGCAAAATAAACTTCAATATTTGAAATGTTTATTTTAGTCTTGGATTTACAAGCCAGGGGTAGTGGCTCACACTAAAATCCCAGCTCCCAGAAGTCTGAGGCAGGAGCATCGCCATGAGTTTGGGGTCAGCCTAGGCTATAGTATAAGACCCTGTCTTTAAAAAAAATAAAAATTTACATTTATTGTACTCACAGCCACAAATACACACATGCTCACAAATCCATGCAGAGTTCAAAGGAAGATCGGGTTTCATTTTATTCTATAAAGATCTGTTGTTGTTGTTGTTGGTGGTGGTGGTGGTGTGTGTGTGTGTGTGTGTGTGTGTGTGTGTGTCCAGTGTGTGTCCAGTGCAGGTCAAAGTCAGAAGAGGACATGGGATCCTGCAGCTAGAGTTACACGTGGTTGGGAGTCACCCAGCATGAGTACTGAGCACCGGACTAGGGTTCTCTGGATAAGCCGCAAGTGTTCCTAACTGCCAAGCCTTCTCTCCACCCCCAGTAGAATAGGCTTTAACCATCTATCACTCACAGATAATGAAGCATCCGTCACAGGACTGTTTACTTCAGAAAGAACGCTCATAATTGCCTTGCGATATGTCTCAAGGGCCCCTAAATTGGAGGGGCTATGGATTGATGAGAGCTGGTTTCATAAAGCTCCCCCAGGTTTTGAAATATTTTTATGAGGCAGAAATAAAACTGTCTAATAGCCTGACAGTCCTGCAGAGCATTTCACTGAGCTGGGGGGGAAGGCTTAGATGAGAACGCACGCGCGGCATTTCAGCTTGCACAAAAGAAGAGAAGCAGCTTCAGCATTGTCTCCCGGAGAAACTCCAGGCAGCTCTTAAGATGGAATTTATGGGCAGGCTGGCTAAGGGCCTGCGAACAAGAGGAATACAAACTGGTCCAAGTCTCACCGCTGGGCTTTTTGAATCAGATTTAAATGTGCTCTGTTTGAAGAAATAAGTTTCTCATATCCCATCAAACGGGCTGTTTCTGAGATCCATACCACTTGGATTCAGACATAAGTCTTTTCCAACTTTTTCCTCCTGAAGTTCATCTAAAGAGAAACCCCTGCAGTGGGATCTAGAGGTACAGTCGAGTCCCAGGTTTCTCCAAGGCCTTGAACTGTACAGTGGGCACACTCCAGGCTCTGAGCTCCCATCGTTTCCCACGGCAGCTCCTGATTCCTGGTGGGCCTCTGACACCCCGAGAGGCTGCCAGTGCCTAGCACTGTGTTCAGGCCACAGCAGACATTCAGGATTCGCCCAGTAAACAAACTAATGAGCGTGTTAACAAATGTGGCACAGAGAGGAGATGTGCATTTCGCAGTGGGTTTCATTTCGGAGGAAAACACCATATGTTTATGAGTCAAAATGATATTTCACTCTTACTGTTGGATGCTTCAGAAAAATGAAATGGTTGCGTAGTAAGATG
Source organism: Cricetomys ansorgei (assembly GCA_026225945.1). Lineage (NCBI taxonomy): Eukaryota > Metazoa > Chordata > Mammalia > Rodentia > Nesomyidae > Cricetomys > Cricetomys ansorgei. Next base: position 4,416,299 of record JAMJFZ010000435.1, on the reverse strand, counting down.
GGATGATGTGTCCCAAGTGTCCAGGCCTACCTAGATGGACAAATACATCGGTGCGTGTGCACGCCCACACACTCACTCACACACCCAAACACGGACTTCTTAGGAAACTGGCATTTTATTTCCTGGTCTTCTATGTTACAGATAAGTTTTCAGTCGAAGACTTTAGATAACACTTTTCATGTGATACTCACTTCAGCAGGAAAACAGAATCTAAAATGGAGCCTGCAATCAATCTGGGCAGGTGGAGAAGGCTCAGCCCATAAAGGTGCTTACTGTACAAGCATGGCGGCCTGAGTTCCAGCCAAAGAATCCACAGTTCTGAAAGCTGTCCTCTAACCTTCATAGGTGTGCTATGGCATGTGTGTCTGTACACACCATTCATATATGTACAGTAATACACAAACAATAAATATTAAATCAATTTCAGTGTGTGACTCCTGGGTTCTCAGAATCAAACCGGGACCCGTGAAGAATGCTCTCTGCCAACTGACAGTATCTCCTAGTGCCCAGCAGCAACTTAATTGGCTTCAGAGTGTGCTGCCCATCTGCCTCTCAGGACCCCTGGAAGGCTGATGCCATTCACTCTGTCCTGGTGTCTGTTAGTCTGCATGGTTTATATTATTGATTATGCACAGGACACCAGCATGAGGTGAAGACTAACAAGTCAGTACCGTCCCCCAGATTCTGTAGGAGAGAAAGATAAACTGCCAGAGTCAGGGGAACAGATTTCCTCTCTCATCACCACAGGCATAGCCTGGGCTTGGTGCTTTCTGATTGGCTAAGCTGGCAGGGTGATACGCTCCAGGGATCTGCCTGTCTCTGCCTCCTCAGTGCTGGGATTCTAAGCATGTACTGCCACACCTGGATCCAGAGGATCAAACTCAGATCCTCATGCTAGCAAGACAAGCACTTTCTGACTGAGCCACCTTCCTAATGCATCACTGATAGTATTACCCCACTCTTCACCATTGTCATCACAACCATCGGCTACTTGCGCTCAGCAACTGCCACCTGTGTTCATTTCTATTAATGTGGAACGAGCTGCTGCAGAATCAGTGTCTTATGGAAGCACAGGTGTACCGTGTCATAGTTTCGAAGGTTCTCGGCTGGAAGTCTCACTGGGCTGAAATCGGTGTTGACTGACCCTCTGATCTTGTCTGAGACATGAAGTCCTCCCTGTAGGCCAGTAGAATTCAGCTTCATGTAGCTACAGGATGGCAGTCCTTCTGGCTGATTGGCCCCTGGGACACATTCTGGCTTTGAGGCCACCCTCAGGTACTGGCCACATGGCTCTCTCTTGAACCATTGAGGAGGCCACTGAATTCCTCAGAACCACACACCCAGGCCCCCACTGTGTCCCTTTCCTCTTTAGACCCCCCTCCCAACACACACACACATCCTCCTTTAAAAGACTCCTCTGATGAGGCCAGACATACTCAGGACACACTCGCTTTCAAATGACATGCTAGTTTAAATCAGTTACTCAATTTGAGACGTTACCTACATCTACGAAATCTCCCTTCACTGCCCACCTTACCCACACTCCAAGGGAGGAAGCTGTTCAGATCTTGCAGGCCAGGTAGCCTTCAAATGTCATAGACTATCCTGTCTGTCCAGAATCCTTCAGCTACTCTTCCCAGTTTTTCCATTCAAACTTAAAGTAACTTGCCTGTCAAGAAGGAATATTCTAAAGAAACACCTGTGTTCCCATCTTTGGCTATCAGGCTATGAGAAGGATGGACTACAAGAAATTAGAATTTCCTCAGATATCTCCTTCTGGGAGGAGGCCCATTGCTCAGAGGAAAAGCTTGCCTCCTGGAAAAACGATTTCTAGCTTATCAGATGGCTTTACAGAAGAGTGGCTTTGCTTAGTCATGCATAACTCATGCCAGGACTCACAAACTCCAAAGATGGACTTGGGAATCACTGATCTCTTCGTCCCTCTTCTGAATGTGGCCACACTGAATAAATATCCCTTTTCTGCTTTCACTACTAATTTGGCTCCTTTAATTGGGTTATTGAGGACTGATTGCCGACCCAGGCTTGTTGGGGTTCAGTAATATCAACATCTCCATGAGGTGGGTTTCACTAACCCATTGTAAGTGGTAGAAAAAAAAAAAACTTGTGAATTATGTATGAACCCCTGGGCAATTCACTACCAGCATCTCGGGTTTCAAGTTCAAGTTCACTTTTGGAATACAGAAATGCTGGAATCATCCTTGCCTATTAGGGAATGTAATAAAAGACAATGAGCAATCACTAGGGAGATCCTTCTGTGAACTGAAGTTCCATAGATGGGCAGGTGTCTTGTCTGGCTGTGAACTGTCCTTCTGATAAGCAAGGCTATTTACACTTCACAGGGGTAGGGAGGACAGCTGAAGTCAGCAGAGACCTTGGAACCTCCCGTCTGCCTTGTGGTGCTGAGTGAGTGACTGAGAGGTTGCACAGAAAATAGGTAAGGTCCACACCAGTGCCCCTCCTAAAAACCCATATTCTAGAACTATGTGTTTATGATAGATCTACAATTAGACTTTAAATCCTGAGTGCAGGGACATGCCGAGGTGCAGGCTGAGATCCTCGAGTGCTGGTTAGGTGTGTGTGTGTGTGCGGGGGGGGGGGGGGGGGGGGGGGGAGCCCTCCTACAAGCCATTGTTAATGGCACTCGGGAAGCATTAAATTATAACAATGTGCTTCAGCCTCTGGGTTCTCTCACCAGCAATAAAGCAGAATTTCTTTGTAACAGATAATAAAAAATAGCAATTTAGGTTTACCTAGTCAAATAGAAATCCTGGCTAATTAACTGCTGAGCCATTTCTCCAGGGAGCAAATATTCTAGTGGCTTCTGTGTGTCACTGTCAAGTATGTAAGGGGGTCTGTTTTTATGTGATTTGCAACTATCTCTGATGAACCAAAGAGAATATGAGATTTAAAAAGGAATCAGATTTTCCTTCCCTAATTAATATTCCAGAGGGTAAAATCAACTCACAGTTCCTCCCTTCTATTACAAAGTGATAACGAGGCCTGAGAGGAAGACAGGGAAACTAGGGGACACCGAAGAGAAAGGCACCCCCACCCTCGAATCTGCTTTGTGTTTCTTGCTGGCCGTGAGTCAAAAGCTTCAACACAACAGATAAAAAATGAAATTGCCTACAGAGACAACGCTCTTTTTCTTAAAGATCTTAAACAAGGAGGCTAAAGATGTCCCAGGAGCCAAGCTGACTCAGGCCCAGAATGTTCAAGACCTTGACTCCGACCTTGCCATCACCCTTTCATCCTTAAACCTAATACGGCCCTTCAGAACCCGCCTTACAATTTCACCCACAAAAGGGAATTCTTTAAGAGAAATGAGTAAACCAGCTCAAACATTAGAAGACAAATTGAAACTTCGCTTCCTTTGTAAACTTTGCTTACTCTTTGTATCTGGTTATAAATTACGTCCTTTGGGTGAGGTAACTTCACAAGATTCCAATCACATCATAGCCTTCGCGGAGACACTTGGGGGTGCCTCTCTCTTATGAAGCCCACAGTTATGTCTTAGGAGCACACTGCAGTTTTCCTAATTCTCTTTTTAAATGTACCCCTGTGTATACTGTCTCATATCCTGCTTAATAAACCGGGTAACTTTGCATCACTCTGACATGATCTGAAATTCTTTCTATGTCATTGGCTTTACCTGACTGGAGGTCCCTAGGACAGAAAATGTCTAGGTTCCGTTTGGCTGTGCTGCACTGCATCTCCCAGCCACCATGTGCAACAACAACAATAAATCAAGGCAATAACACATACTAAGCCCTAGCTAGAGAGAGACATGACTCTGGCCAGGCTCCTGACGTTCAGCCATTGTCCATGAGGACCCATTCATCTGTCACACTGAAGAAGATATAGAAAGTGGAACACCCACGTCAGCAATAAAGAGTAAGTGAGCATGGTGGAGAGCACCAGAAGGACACAGCACAACCCCAGCTCTGGGCTAGGCAGCGGGATGGCTATTCTTGGTTGTTAGTTTGACTACACCTGGAATTAACGCAAACCCAAGTGGCTGGGTACACCTGTGAGGGATCTTTTCTTAATTAAATCATCTGAAGTGGGAAGAGCAACTTTTAATCTGGCTCTTTCAAGGTGGGAAGATAGATCCACCTTTAATCTGGGCCACACCTTCTGCTGGCAGCCTCTATAAAGGAGCCGGAAGAAGGAAGCTTGCTCTGTGCCTGCTTGCTCTCACTCTCATTAGCAAGTACATTCCTTAACTGGCATTAGAGCCTACTTCTTCAGGATTCCAGAGTATACTGAAGACCAGCTGAGACATTAGCCTCATGGACTAAAAAAACTACTGGATTCTTGGACCTTCTGTTGATAGACAGCCATTGTTGGACTAGCTGGACCACAATCTGTAAGCCATCCTAATAAATCATTCATATATATATATATATATATATATATATATATATACACACACACACATACATACACACACACATATATACATATATATACATGTATGTATATATACACTGTATAATTATATATCATATACATTTATGTATAAATATCTATTTCTATCTTTATATATATATATATATATATATATATATATATATAGAGAGAGAGAGAGAGAGAGAGAGAGAAAACGATTCATTCTATCAGTTCTGTTCCTCTAGAGAACCCTGACTGATACAGCCACAGTTTGGTGGAAGATGGTGCACTTTCCACCACTCCCCAGGACTCCCGCGTGAATTCACCAACCACATTCAATCAATTCACAGCATTTAATTGGTACTGTGTCTTAAGGCAAGGAGTCAACGTGATTGGAAAAGTCAGCAGTCACAGATGAGAAGAACAAAATGCAAGTTGCTTTATGATTTTTAAATCAAAAGGTGTTTAAAATGGCAACTAGATCCATTAATATTCTGTTATTATTTGTCCCAAGAGACTCTTGCTCCAAACAAAGAAAGGGAAGCCAGTACCGTCCTCAGGTGGAACAAGCCTCCCGAGTAACCTGTTCCCTTGGTTTGAGGCCTGCCTCAACACTCTGGAAATCTCAGAGCTGGGAAGCTTTCAGTCCCAACCCAAAGAAAGGACTCTACCTCCAAGGTACCCAGCTCCTGTTTCTGTTCCTGTGGGCGATGACTCGCAGATGTTTCTCCTTCACCCATTTCTTCCAATTCCCATACAGGCCAATTCTGCTAATCTTGACTCTCTTCAGTTTTGAATGTTGTCTGTTGACTTCCCTTCCTCTCATTGAAGAAGAGTCTAGACTGTTTCCTCCTGTGTTCTAGACACCCTCATTTTTTTCACCAGAGATACAAAATTACTCAGAACCTCATAAATACACAGCCTTGATCCACAGTCATGCTCTGCGCGCACAATATTGGGCCACATGTGTGCAACAGTTAAGACTTCTGACAGAGCTTTCTGGGCTTCCTACATCTATACTTGTTTCCTCACCATCCCTGACTTCCTTGGCTGTGCTCCAGGCCTTGCTGTCTTTGGTCTGAGGAACCCTGCAGTCCATCTGTGCTCTTGGTCCTGGATTGGCTATCCCATTGTACTGGGGACCCTGACCTTAGTAGGCCACCAGACCTTAGCACAACTGACTCCATGATGGAAGTGCCACTCAGACTCTAAGAGTCAGCATGTAGACAGCATGACCCACCAAAACTAAAGCCTAATTCATCAAAGTCCACATAGTTCTGGGAAAGTCTCAAGATGTACTAACTTTGCTATTTAGCTTCTGTCATTCTGCTTCTGGCTAGCTGTTCTTGTTAACTAAAGTATGTCAACCCAGAATATGGCTTTTGTGCTTAAAAGCTCATCCTGAGGAAGGCTCAGGGCTACACTGGGATCCTACATACCCAGGTTAGTCACCAGCTGGCTAATAAAGACTTTCTATTAGCTTAAACCCATGCATGAGCATTCTTCTCTGGTCAATACCCCACAACACCATCCCACCCCATTCCCTGATCTACACAGCTTCGTACATGTGTACCCACACCCTTTTGGAGGGTGCTACTTCAGACAGAAGCAAATAAACATGTGGGTTTCATTGACTCCCATGTCTAGCAGAAGTCCATCCAGTGTCCTTGACCATGGTAGGGACATTACAGGTAACCAGGCAGGTGAGGCTTACATCCTAGGTCAAGCCAGCCACAGTGATGACCTGTCTTCAAAACCAGCCAAGCTCTGTCATTCTCTCCCAGATGTTCATATTCCATTTCTTTTATAATTGGAGAAGATCTGATTAAAACAATATGCTGAGTGGCGCAGGCTGTGGTCTCCACATGGTATGTGAGCACACTCACCTTCACGGCGCTGAAGCAGAAGGCGTGGAGCAGGGCTGCGGCCAAGGCACTCCGGCCAACGCTGTACACAGCCGACGTGATCCCGGAAACGGCTGGAAAACAAACACCATCACAGCTTACTAGATTAGCTGTTCTCAAAATCAGCAGAGGCGTGAAGAAGGGAGGAGAGTGCCCTGGCTTTCAGTATACGTCTCCTGTCCACAAGATCCATCCAAAGACAAAGGTCACTGTTAGTGTGGGAAGGTTGTGACCATCGAGCTTACTGTCCAGGGACGATTAGCACTGAGGTACATGCCTGCATTTCACTCCCAGAGGACACTGGGTTCATGTGTGCTTTGGGGGAAAGATTTCCAGGGCTCACAACACTCACAACACTCCAGACACAGGTGCACACTGTGAACCACAATGATACGTGTATGTGCTTAAACACAGCACGTGCGCGCGCACGCGCGCGCACACACACACACACACAGACACTTCTTTTAAAGAATAGTTTGAAGGCCCCCACTCACTCTAAATCAAGGGAAACCCTTCCCTTCCTTGTGTCTTTGCTTATTCCTTCACTGGGCAGGCCACTTCTTAGTCTATGGAACAAATCCACAGAAAATCCAAACTAAAATAGGTTTGGAGCTTAAGACAGAGCAAACCTTTCAGATAGGCCCCCATTCTCTGTCTCTGGGACACCAGGCCTTGTCCACACTTAAAGCCCTTCCCAGGCAGAGCAGGTGTAAAGACTCACCTGAGCCTCCAAAGAGCAGCATGTCGATTTGTTCCAGAAGGTATGTGCAGAAAGTGTTGATCTGTGGGAAGAGCCCGAGGAGGGAGATCACAGGGAAGCAACATAAAAATACTGGAAATGAACAGACAGAGCCAGAAATGAGCGAAGGGTGGGATAACCATGGCTGCACTGTGACTGCAAGGCTGCCGTTTCCCCTTTCAGACTCTACATCCCTCCCAGGGAAACTGAGGCAACACGGGCTCTTCTCACTCAGGTTTCTAGAAGCTGAGGAAAAAAATGGCAAATGCACTATCCAGGGCTGGCCACACAGACAGCACATGGTGAGCTCATGCGGGGAAGAGGGAGGGATACCACATACAGCTCAGAAGAACAATATTAGACCTGGAGCGACAAAGATGAAGAAAGAAGTTAGAAGACAGAAAATTCACCTAGGGAGATAAAGATGAAAAAAGAAGTTAGAAGACAGGGAAAATTCTAGAAAAGTGTGCAAACAAGAGAAAGAAATGTAAAATGAAGTTTTCCAAGGGGAGGGGAAAAAGCGCCACACTTGTGTTAAAGTTCCACGAGACCAAGTATTCATGACTAAAACTCTCTGATCATGGAGCCACACTGCCCTGGCTTACTCTTAGTCCCTCGCCAAGAGTCAATCAAGGCCCACCCAACATCTTCTCATCAGATCAAGCCTTCAACATATATTCTCAGCAGACCCTCAGCTCCCACCAACCCCAGAGCCATCGATGTCGTCAGGTGACATCTGAAACATGACATTTTTTCCCCGTTTTGTTGCAACCTGTCTGCCTGGGGTCCTCACCAACAAACATATTCACTTTAAAAATGAAAACAATGCAGGTGGGTCCTGAGGACCCTGATTCTTGTTCTGTCTCCTGTGCAGAAAGGGGACTAACACTGCTGCTAATGCAACACACAGCTCTCCTCAAAAGGAATGAGCTGATATAAGTGACTGTAGCCAGGGAACACAGACAGAGGTTGTCCCAGAGGTTTTGTGGCAGAAGCATTTACATGAGATTTTATCAGTTACAGAACAAAGGTCCAGTGACTGACCACAGTGTGTGTGTGTGTGTGTGTGTGTGTGTGTGTGTGTGTGTGTGTGTGTGTGTTAGGGTTCTTGTGTGCATGAAGAGTCCACAGTGTGACCCCAGGTACTATCCCTCATCTTGCTTTGTTTGTTGACATGGGTCTTTCACTAACCCAGGACTAGCCTAGTTGGTGAGGTTTGAGCTAGCTGTAGTCCCAAACATCTCAGTCTGCAGGTCCCACAACAGCTGTGCCCTGCCTCTTCTGAGACTGGACGCTGAGACCCATGCTTCCCCATCTGCAGTGTAATCACAAGGCTGGTCTCACTCTCCTGCTAATCTTATATTTGTTGGTTTCTCTTCTCCTAGCTGATCCCTGGACGTGAGACAGTGGCAGCAGTTACATCACTAAGTCTCCTGGTAAAGAGCCTTCATGAAGCACAGTGACCTTGAATCGTCCTTGTTGTCTCCCACAAAGTCAGAGGACCTTCTGAGTGCCTTCGCTCTTCTGCTTTGTTCTTACACATTTTCCAACAGTTCCATGCTCTGTGCCAATCAGTGCGTTTAATACTCCCCCTCCTTATGTGGGGACTGCTGTTCTTTGAGATCTCCTTTCATCTGAGCCACAAGCATCATTTAGTCCCAGTGCTGGGTGATTTATCTCTGTTTTCACCCATCACTGTTGAGGAGCAGACACTGTGTATTAGGAAGTTTTAAGGAGAGAGATGTATTTCAGGAGGAAGGGAAGAAAGCCACATTCCCTGTCTCTCCCACACCCTAGAAGACAAACCAAAGGACAGTGTCCAGAGACCTATATGGAGGCACTAGTGACTGCTAAAGGACACCTCAGACTTCCACCAAGCACAGCACTCTTCCCTTCTGAGCCCTAATAAAGTCTCTGGTTCTCCTGCCATGGGAAACGGGGTATGTCAGGAACTCAGGACACTGGCTTCTTGAGCAGCAAAGTAAGAAGTGAGGGTGAGCAGGACTCAGAGGAAAAGCAGCCTGTAAATGAAATGTGTCAGGCTTCGCCCCTCTTGAGTCTCTCTTCCTTCCCTGCACCCTCACTTCTCCTTCCCTTCCTCTTCCTGCCCCTCCCTGTCTTCCTCCATTTTATTCTGCTTTGGGGGGGGGGGGCGGGGAGCAGGGTGTTTTTGTTTTTGTTGTCTTTTTAAGAAAAGAATCTCATGTAACTCAGACTGGCCTCCAACTTGCTATTTAGCCAACAGCAACTTTGAACTCCTGATCTTCCTGCCTCTACCTGCCACGTATCAGTACCACAGATCTGGGCCATCACACCGAGCACCTTCAAGTCTCATTCTACGTTTATCTATCTGTAAAATGTTTTTCTCAAAGAAGCCAGCTCTGAAGGTTGAGGAGAGCCATCTCTGATTTATGAGTGGGAAGCACTCCAAAAACTCATTTGCTCATTAATTTGTGGAGTGCTTCATGACTACCTCTGTCTTCCTCAGTTACCCCAACCCCCTAAGGCTTATCTGGTGCCTATGGATTCCAGGCACTGAGCAGGGAGCAGGAGTTCAGTGTTGAGTGGCCAAGTGGGGTCTCTGCTTCACCTGCACTGAGCAGACAAGCTGGCCAGGGAGAGATGAATCAAACACAAGTGTAAGCAGATCACTATCACATGGGTCAGGTGCTGTGACGTAAGGGAGCCAGAGTATGGAAGATGAGTATTAGAGGATGAGTCACTGAGAAGAACAAGGGAGAGGGCTCTAAACACAGCAAAACACCCAGGACCTACAAGGAAAAGAGAAGCAAAGGCCAAGCTCCCATCAGAGCTCTAGTTAGCATGTCCTTGTCTCTGTAAGAGATGGAACTAAAATCAGTAGTCCCCACTGGTGGTCTGTGGGAAAGGTGGCCAAGAGACACATTGGGGAAATGTGGAGTTACAGCAAGAGAAAGGCAGCATTTGGACACAGACATCTTCTCACATCCGTTTACATCCTCTGCCTCTGATACCCAGCTCCTTGTGTGACTTTAAGCTACAGGGCTCCAATACTGCTACTTGAAAAAGGGAATCAATTACCCTATTGAATTAAATTAAAGTCCTAAGGAATATTCTAAAGTGTGTTTGTGTGTTCAGTCCTTATAGGACATGTCTAGCGGAACTCCAGCTTTCCCTCTGCAGCTCGGAGGACCTTGGGAGGAGGACAGTAACCTGAGGATGCCTTTGCCTAATGCCTTTCTTGAGGTGTATTTGATGGACTTCAAGCAATGGTAAAAACAGACAAATCAGCAAGATTTGTTTCTTTCGTTCTCACAGGAGAGCACTGACCCATCTCCACCTTCCATTCTTCCATGCTTCTGTTTCCTGCTGAGCCTGAAGGTTTTCTGAAACATGTCCTCCAGGCCTTTGGCTATAAGCTGCTTAGTTTTTCTATGGACATGATAGGAAGTGAAATTTTGGGTTTGCTGGAGGGACATATATACATATGTATATATGTGTATGTGTGTGTGTGTGTGTGTATATATATATATATATATACACATACATACATATAGCATGTACTGTGAGTGTGTATGTGTGTGTGGTATGCTTACGTTTGTGTGTGGATCTGGATATGTGAGTATGTGAGAGAGTGTGTGTTGTGTCTGTGTATATATGCATGTGTATGGTCTGTGCATGTGTGCATATGTGTGTATGTATACATATCTGTGTGTATGTATTTGTGTGACTATGTGTGTATATGTGGCACGTATCTGTGTATGTAAAGTCTGCAACAGATACAGCAGGAAGAGAAAAGGGAAGGAGCCAATGAGGAAGGAGGCCTGAGAGCCACATCCTTACCCAGGTTCTCACCTACACAGGCCACAGAGAAAGGTCCACATCTGTGCACCTGCCCAGACTACTGCAGAGATTCAGGGACCTGTCAGGGAGGCCAGGGAAAGGGTGATACTGACTTAAGACTAGGAGAGTTCATCAGGAAGTGGACGTCTTGATGGCGATGAGAGTCTCAGGGCAGTGACTTTGTCACTATCTTTACAAGTTCAGGTGGTCACAGTCATCACAGGGTCAGTGGTGTGTAAGCCCTCAGTGCCATCACAATCCCCAGAACATGTGCCAGTGAGTCTTTGGAGCTATGGATCAACACTACATAGACATTTTGCAAAGAGATGACGCTAAGTCAGTGTTGGTACAGGGCCCTTTTTTATGTTCACAGATTAATTCACTTTAAAACTCCATGAGTTATAAGATGGGTGACTTTTTTGCCCTCCTACTTTTGTCAAAAGGTTGCTCACTTAGTGAGCTGTTGTCAACTGAATAGGATCTGGAATCTCCTGGAGACAAGCCTCCAGGTACCCCTGAGGGGATTATTTACCCCCTAGGTATTTCTGTGAGGTATTATGTTGATTAGGCTAATTGAGGTGGGAAGACCCACTCCAAAGGTGGGAGGATCCATTCCATGGGCTGGGGTCTTGGATTGTATGAAGTGAGGAAAGTGATCTGGTCGCTGACATTCATTGCTCTTTACTTCCCAGCTGTGGCTGTAATGTGGCCAGGGGTTCATGCCGGCAGCCTCGACTTCTCACCATGGTGGACTGTACCTTTGAATGCGAGCCAAAATAAATCCTTTCTCACTTGAGCTGCCTTTGTCAAGGTATTTTATCACAACAATGACAAAAAGGAAAAAAAGAAAAAGAAAAAGAAAGGAAGGAAGGAAAGAAGGGAGGGAGAGAGAGGGAGAGAGGAAGAAAGGGAGGGAGGAAGAAAGGGAGGGAGGGAGGGAGGGAGGGAGGAAGGAAAACAACCTAAGAGACTAGGGATCCAAGCATCTGGCAGGCTGCTCTACAGTTGAAGACTTTACCTGTGCAATTAGCAGGTGGCTCACCCGCATGGAGCACTGAATAGCTGATGCTGCTTGCATTTTAAGTCAAGCCAAGTGTACCAGCACAAGCTGGAGGGACCAGAACTGAGACTGGTGCTCATTCCTGCAGGATCATATACCTGAGCTATGTGGAGAGGCCTGAGGCTGTTGCCCAATGGCCAGTTCACCCCAGCCGGCATCACTGGCAGCACACTTCAAATGTCACAGGACATTTGACACCTTGGTCATAGATGTCAAAGTCCTTTTCAAAGATGGGTCAGTAAGTCAACTGTTTTCCTTGTAAGTGTGAGGATGTAAGTTCAATTCCAGAACCACATAAGAAGCAAGACATGGTGGCAAGCACTTGTAATTCCAGGACTAGGGAGGTGGAGAAGCCCTAGCTTACTTGCAAGCTCTAAGTTAGTGACAGACTTTGTCTCAAAGAAACAAGGTGGATAGTGCCTGAAAAGTGACAGCTGAGTTGTCCCACCCATCTTCCTCTCCCTCCCCCACCTCTGACTTTCTCTCTTTCCCACCATATTCTTATACTGGGCTCACAGTCTTCTATAGACACAAGCCAAAAGGAAAATACTTAGCTCTTCACAGAAGTAATCAAGTGTGCAGGCTTTTTCTACTAGGGAAGCAAAAGAGAAGGGGAGACATTCCCAAAACTCCTCCCTTCAATCACAAAACTCACTCACCTATTAAGTGGTCCCTGACTGATTGCAGGGTCTCTGATGAGAAGAGCTTCAGGCCATACACGACGTAGCTGGGAGGGTGCCTGGCTTTGGCCCCTGCATCAAGAAGCAAAATAAGGCCACACAGCATACAGAAATAGATTGGTCTGCTATAGGCTATGATTTGGTTGTGTGTCCCTAGAAAACAAATACAATTTCCAAGTTGTACCTTTTATTTTTGATTCAATGACAAAAGTAACACAGTCAAGAACTTACACCACATGAAGCAACTGACACTACCCCAACACGCATCCCCACCCCAACAGCCATCCCCACCCTGCCATAACTTATAAACTTGAGATGCCAGGAAAAGGGGAGACAGACAGCTGCATTAACAACGCTTGATATTGATTTTGTCAAACCAGCATGAGAACGTCAAAGAGAATGTTGCTGTTCAAGTCCAACAAGATTTATCTAAAAATTTAATTACCATCCCCAGAGAAAAATCTGTCTAATTCAGTGCTTTTCCGAGGGGCAGACTTCCATTCTTGCTCCTTTCAGGTACAAAACTCCTTGAAACCTTTCCTAACTTGGGTTCCCTAGCGACAGAAGTAGCATTAGGGGCTTCAGTTCTCTCATTGCAGGAAGCAGGTGATGGAGGCTAAAGGGGCAGCAGCCAGACCTGAAGGTGGAGGCCGAACGAGGCAGGACGGTCTCCCTGCCTCACACATGCGCTATTTGGACTATATTAATGATTGATAGTATCTTTCATCTGAGGGGAGCCAAAGCCTTTGCAGACTCATCTTACCCCTCAAAATATTGCCAAAAGAGGTAGAAATACCCTTGATTCTCTACACTTGGCTGGGGAAGATTAAGAAAAAAGGTGGCAAATGGCACCGTGGGTAAAGTGCTTGCCATGCAAGATAAGGACGGACACCTTGCTACGAGCTTTAAAAGCGGCCAAACTGCCACATCTCTGAAATCCATGCACAATTCATAAGATATGAGAAAGCAACCACAACAAACCAGGTGGACAGCGTGCTTTGCAATTCATGAGCCACCTTTCGTGCGGCAAGCAGAGACCGGAGCGGCATGGTCGCAGACCTGTGTTTTCAGTCACTGTCTTGAATGTGCTATATTTAGAAGTGAAATTTAATGCTTCCAATATAGAAATGGTCCTATTCTGAGACCATCTTTCAACAGGACAATACCAGCGTCTGTCATGGAGACTGGCTGCCTTTGGTCCTGAGGCCAAGCCCAGTCTTTAAAAAAATTGGTTGCACTGGTAGGGAATTTCCTTCAGAATCCAAGTGGGTCATGGATTAATGAATACAAAAGAATACTTTCTTTGCATTAAAAAAAAAAAAAAAGAAGAAGCCCAAACCAGAATGAAACCTAAACATTCTTACTAAGTAAACACCAAAATAAATTAGCTGGTATAAATAGCTGCCTGGTGTATCAATACACACACGTGGGAGACATTTCCTGAAACTGAATGGTTTACGAAACATAATTAAGCAGCTATCACTATTCTCGTTCTTTCTCTTATCAAAAGGTTAATGGGCTGGAGAGATGGCTCAGACAGTAAAATGTTCGCCTTGCAAGGATGAGGACCTTAGTTCAAGCCCCAGAGCCCAGTGTTGTGCAGTGTCTACAGAGATGTAGATGTAGATGTCAGAACATGTCCTCCATATTGCTAATTTACAAAACAAACATAGAGCTTCTACAAAGGGCTTGCCTTTGCTGCCTTTGCTACTATGATCATACATCCTGTGTTGGGGGTTCCAGAGTCATCCTCAGCCATACTCAGCACACAAGCCAGGCTGTCTTCCCCGAGTCCCCAGAATGCTCACTGATGAAATTCTGCATACCCCCACTGCAGAGTACACATCTGCATCAGACATCAAACCCCACGAGAATTGATTTTCTAAAGTTTTCAATAGAAAAATTTCACCTGCTCCATCAGGTTAAGTCTAATCACGGTCTCTTAAAAATCCATTTGATTGTCCCAGTGTTGTCTGTTAACCTTCACTTCCACAGTAGGTTGCACAGCTGGGAGCACCTGGAGGAGGCTTCTGAATGCTGACCTTGTGCCTGTGGGTTTTCCCATCAGCCCTGCCCACTATCAACACTCTGCGGACTGTTCAGAGAGCAATCTGGAAGATCCAGAGAGAAATCTCACACACACACACACACACACACACACACACACACACACACACACACACACCGGGGGAGGGGAGAGGGGGAGGGACCTGCCATAGCGAGCTAAGTGACCAGCCATTTGCTCACTTCTTACACTCAAGGTAGCTCATGAATTGCAAAGCAGACTCCTCTCCTCATTCATTTTTGCTGTTGTTTTTTTGGACCCGATGAATTGCATGTTGATTAGCAAGATGGGAATCCTTGCCTGGCTCTTGTTCTGCAAAATTGCATTGCATGGGAAAATGCCTCAGCCTTCCTCCTTCTCTTCTTATCAGCACTCCTAGAGAAACCAGCTCAAACCAGGGCTGAATCTACTTAAAAATCCCTGTAAGCAAACTGATGATTGCAATGAACATGGGGAGATGTCTGACTGTAGTTTACTATGACAGTACGAAAAACCACTGCTTCCTGTCTCCCTGTGACACAGCTGCTTGGATCCTGGGGTGACAGCTTGGTCTGTTTGTATAGGAATCAGACAGTATGACTTCAGCTTAGCATAGCAGCATGGAGGTCACAGTAATGACACTATGAATCTACCTGAAGCATGTGGCTTGCCTGGCACCCTGCCCTCCCATTGTCTTAGCATGTTTTATAACACACATGTGTGTATATGTGTGTACAAGTTTGTATGGGTGTATGCATATGTGTAGAAGCCAAACACTGTGTGTCTTCTGCAAACATATCTCCATCTTATTTTATTTGATAAAGGCCTCTCACTGAACCTGGAGCTCTTTGACTGTATACACTAGCTAACCAGTCAGCTCCAGCAGTCCTCCTGTGTGCCCACAGTGCTCGGATTGCAGAGAAGCGTGGCCCTGTCTGGCTCTTACGTAGGTTATAGGCATCCAACTCTAGTTCCCATGTTTCCGGGGCCGTCACTTTACTGACTGAGCTGTCTCTCTAACCCCAAGATGATGGCATGTAACAATACCAGCAAACCAGCACCAGTGAGGGAAAGGTACAAGAAGGGAGCGTGTGATAGGGTACCTGGGGTGGGTGCAGCAGGCCTTCAGAGCTGCACACTACCCCAGGTTTCTGAAGGTAATCCCAACACTACATCTTAATACCTTAATTACACTGCTGCTAGTGATCTTGATGTTCAGACTTCAGATAAAAGATGTACCAGGTGCAGACCAATTATAGGGAATAAAGGAATTTAACAGGACAGCATCTGCTGCCACACAACCACCAATTAGAAGCTTTTCTTAATTATGATGATCTAGTACAGATTAAAAATCAGTCCTAAACCCTAGATATGAATTTTTAAAATTCACAATAGTTAGAAGACAGTTTTCTCTCTTTGGAGAGCTTTTTCAGAGTCCACAAGGGAGAGTTGGGGGGTGGTTTGCTGTGACAGAGGTACGGGCAGATGCAGAGAGCACAAGAGCGTGGAAACATATGGCTATGGCCAGCACTTGCACAATGGACTCTGACCCACAGCACCCAAGGCCACTGGGGTACCAGAAACAGAAGAAGCTATATGGGACTAGGAGCTGATCAAACGATACTGGATCACCAATGGGTTGGTCTGGGTGAGCCCAGAGTCTCTTCTACATGGACTCCAGGTTACTGGGATAAAGGGCAACAGGGCATTTGAACACAAGGAATTAAAGGAGATTGGCTTCATACATGTCTCTATTCAGGGACATGAAAATAAAAGCCATTGTGGGAAATGAATCCACACCCCTTAGAGTGGCATTTACCACAACAGAGAAAGGTAAGTTTTGGTGAGGAGACGGAGAAAAGAGACAGCACTGCTGTTAAGGAAGGTGGAATGTTCTCAAAAAGGTACAAACAGCAGATGAAAGCACCTGCCTTGCAAGTGGAGGACCTGAGTTTGAATAACCAGAACCCACACAAAAGATGGATAGGTAGCAGGAGTGTTTGTAAACTGAGTGCCCTTGCAGGGAGGTAAGCAGCAGACAGGAGAATCTCCAGTAAACACACACACACACACACACACACAGGGAGCTGGAGATGGTTCGGCAGCTAGGAGCTCTTGCTGCTCTTCCAGAGGACCTGAGTTTGGTTTCTAGCACTTGCATTAGACAGCTCAACTACTTGAAACTCCAGCACAAGGGAATTTGGCTCCCTCTTCTGGCCTTCACAAGGTGCATGTACATCTCAGGCATACTCTCACATAGACACACACAGTAACATATAAAGTATTTTTTTAAAACACAAATAGAACTACAATAGGATCCATCACTCCTACTTCTGGGTCTATACGCAAAGGATGGGAGAACAGTATGTGAAAGATACATGCATGCCTGTGCTCAGCAAAGCATTACTTGCAGTAATGTTGTGGAATAACATGTCACTGGTGTGGACTGAATGAGAAATGTCCGAGGTTCAGGTACTTGGATGCTTGGCCCTCAGCTTGTGGTGTTGTTTTGGGAAGTTATGGAACTTTGAAGGGGCAGAGCCTTACTGAAGGATGTTGTGGAAGTTTACTTTCAGTTGTATATAAAATAGTTATTTTTTGCACTGTTGGGATGTTTTGAATTGTCTCCAGGTGTTGGATTTCTGGGGTGGGGGGATGTTTGATTGCTAATGATCTGCACATGCTATTAAGAGAAAACCTGAGGCGTTCTGAATCAATAAAACCACCTGAGCTCAGACACTCGGAGTTCCACTGTCCAGTATGGCACTGGCCAGGATGGTAGTTCCCTCTGCTGAGGTCTGGCGGAGTTTGCACCAATGTATACACCTCCTTGTTGACCCTGGTGAGCCGCTGAGGTAGTATACCTACTATGTAACTCAGCATGGACGACAAGGAGGCATTCTCATTGACTCTAACCCTCCCAGACCTCAGCAGAGGGAACCACCATCCTGACCAGCACCACCCCGAACAGTGGAACGCCGAACGTCCTAGCTCAGGTGTTTTTATTCTTTCAGAACTCCTCAGGTATTCTACTGATAGCACATGCAGATCATTACCAATCAAACACCCCTCCCCCCATGAATCCAACACCTGCAAACAATATGAAATGCCAAGGCCTAGTCAGCCCTTCCCACAACAGGGCACAAAACAGTATTTTAAACACAACTAAAAGTAAACTTCTATAACAAGCTGCCACAGCAGCTTACTGCTACAGAAGTATGTCACTGGGGGTGGGCTTTGAGGATTTATACCCTTGTCTCACTTCCTGTTGTCTCTCTCTCTCTGCTTCCTTATGCTGATGAAATGTTATCAACCACCTTCCTGCTCCTACCACCATACCATGTCCACTAGGGTGGACTCTCTCTCTTTCTCTCTCTGAAACCATAAGCCAATATAAACTCTTTTTTCCTTAACTTGCATTTAGTCATAGCATTTTATCACAGCAACAAAAAAGCAATGAAAGCAGGTTCCCACCTAAGTATCTGTTCAAAAGTCAATGATTCTTTAATAATGCGGTATGTATATACATGCACACATGGAATACTATTTAGCCTTGCAAAACATGGCGATCCTGTCATGTGTAAAGTTGGAGAACATTATGTTAAGAGAAATATGCCAGGCATAGAAGGACGAATACTGCATGACCTCACTGAATTAACAAAGTCTGACTCATGGACAAAAAGATCAGAGTGGTGGGTGCTAGGGAACAGAGGAGGGGGACAGGGAGTACTGGTAGAAGGGTACACAGAGTCAGGCACACGGGATCAATGAGCTTTGTAGATTTGTTACGTAGTAGAGTGATGGTGGCTATCATCAATAATTACATAGAATGTTCTTGAAAATGGCAGAGAGCATCAGAAAAAAGTGTCTGATACGATGGACAAATTAACTTGACTTAATAATTTCACCATGTATAGATGACCAAATTATAACTTACCCCCAAAATAGTTGTAATAGGATTTTTAAATATGAACAGTTCATGACTACATACTAAGAGCACTTGAGGAGCAACTGCCTGGTGCCAGCCAGTGTTTGAAGCAATTTACATGCACTGTTCCTTCGATCCCCACTGACGTTAATCAGCTTTATTTACACATAATGAAACTAAGGCCTACAGAGGACCACCACCAAGCTCGGCATCAAATAGTCAAGTGGGAAACAAAGGCAGGTAGGCAGATGGCAGAGTCTGTGGACCAGCCAATCAAGCTGCTGTGTCTTTTCTCATAAGAGCCCAGGGAACAGAAGTGACCCTGTCACTCAGGCTCCAGCCCATGCCTGAGCCCCCCCCACCACCACCAATGCCAACGCACCATGCGCTTAGATCCAGCCAAGGCTTAGCGCCATGCATTCGGATATCCATCCACCGCTTCTACTCCTGTATTCAAGATACAGACACAGAGACAAATGTGACCCTTGGAATAGATGTTGGAGTCACCCTGTTTTCAATGCAAGCAGATGAGACAAGCTACAGGCCTGCACTTGGGCACTTACGTGGATTGGTGAAGCAGGGTCAGGCTGGACACTCTAAAACACAAACCAGAGGGCCCAGGTCACCTTGTGATTGCAAAGCTATGCTAGTGACAGTGCATACACACACACACACACACACAGGATGAGTTCTTGCCTTGAGCAGGGAGTACTGGCAGCTGGCCATGACCAGGCAGAAGAGCAGGACCCACAGGTCTCTGCAGAAGCCACGATTCAGCGTCAGAAAGCCCAGGAGGGAAACAAGAATGCTGAGCAGGATGGCCACCACGTTCTCCTTCACATCTTCAGTTCTGTGCAAAACACACAAACAAACAAACTAATAAAGCAGGCTTTCTCACATTCATCTAAACAGACTGACACTGAGCTCAGAGAGGCTATGTTGTGCCTGTCCCTGCATCAATTTCTACTTGTGCTATTTAAACAAAGTCCTAATTTTGACCCTAGGTGCTTGTTCTTGAAATAAATGAAACATGATCCCCTGATGGCCTTGTCCACTGCAGTGAGGAAGAGGCAGCCGGTGATTTCAACCATAGCCTGGAATGTTCCGGAATTTCACAGGCTCCTCTCAGTGAGGGTTTGGGAAGATTGCATTGACACCTGGATAATTGTTTCCAGATTGATCACCTCTGGAATCTGAGTTTGCAGCCCAGTTCCAAGAATAGGAAGCTCCGGACAGTACAGGGAGCCTCGCTGGGCCAGCAGTGGCCATACAGTCTTGCTGGGTGATTTTGTTTGTGGGGTCCTTCATGTGAGATAGAATGTGCAGAGGGTCCTCGTCCAGACATGAGGACTTATCAGGAGGGTGTGAAAAAAATGTGAAGGGATATTTAGAGCACTGCTAAAAAGGGGGGTGAAGAGCCGAGTCAACCAACCAAGGTGGGTGGGGGGTTGACAACAGGAAGCGCTTAAAGGAAGAAGGTAGCACCAGAGTACTAGAGATGTGCAGGGAATGACTGGGAGTTGGTTGGCCTCTTGGCGGGAGGGCACAGGCTGCATATAAATGATGAGCAGGGATGGGACCACGACTTCAAAGTGCAAGGAGACCAGATACACAGTAGGATAGATGAACAGTAGGACAGATGCACAGCTCTCCAAAACAGAGAGAGGGAGTTCTATGGGCCACAAGGCTGGGGGGGATGGGGATTGTGAATTAGTGGGTCACTCACAAGAATTCTGAGTACATTTCATAACTCAGCATCATGTGTTCATGTACAATGTCTTCACCTACTAAACTGTGATCCTTTTAGGCAGTGATAACTGGCTACCTTGTCCCTCGAGACAGTTGTGAACATTTTATTCTATTTTAAAGCTTTGTTTTTAATCATGTGCACATGTGTGTGCCGGCTCCTACAGTGGGCAGAAGGGGATGTTAGACCCGAACTCAGGTCCTCAGGCTTAGTCCACTGAACTACCTCCCAAGCCCTGACACCAGTGTCCTTCCATGTTTGGTTCTTCTGCCTTGGTCCTGCTATGTTCCTTATGAGTTTGCTGTTGTCTCTGAGAGAACACAAGCCCTGTGAAGACAGAGGTCATGGCTGTGGCATGCACCAACACCCCAGTGCACAGCACAAGCCTGGCGTGGGGCAGGTACCCAGCAAGGCTGGTTGAATGGACGGATGAGATGCTGAAATAAAGCACAGACAGGCAGCTTCTTATTTTAGGTGATGGCCTGATAAACAAGACAAATGACGGTAAGGCTTGAGTGTTTCACAGAAAGGGTATGGGCAGGGGTGGGAGATAAGAGTAAGGAGTATGGACACAGCCGAAAACGTCTCAGAAGGATGGATGGAGGACCAAGGGCAAAGAGGGGAGGCTGCAGCTGTGGGCTCCGGAAAGCTGCCATTTAGAGATAAAGGAACTGAGAATGGGGTTGAACAGTACCGGGTAAAGGCCTCAGTCTAGAGGTGCACAGTGTGGCTACCTCTCCTCCAGCACTGTACAAACTCATCTTCCTGTACAGCCTGGCAGTTAATCTGTCACACACGTTCTTTTGTTCTCAGCTTTATACTCTGGCAGTTCGAGTTTTCCCATCCAGGTGAGGTTTAATGACACCTCCCACTGAGTACCAGGGGTAATTAATTGATGCCTTTTGAAATAAAACCTCAGCTGTCCTAATAAACCAAAATGTGGGCAGGGTAGCAGGATGGGTCAACAAGGATGGCACCTACCTCAAGCCTGATAACCTGATCTCAATCCCTAGGACTCACGTGGTGCAAGGACAGAAAAGACTCAAGAAGATGGTCCTCTGACGTCCACATGTGCACTGTGGCAGGCGAGCATGGGTATGTGCACCCACAAGCATGCGTGTGAGCATGCTCTCTCTCTCTCTCTCTCTCTCTCTCTCTCACACACACACACACACACACACACCCCTACACAGAGTTTTGTTTTTCATATGAAGGGTTAACACAAACCTATCTCTTTTTACTGAAAAAAGTAGCATTTTTTTTAAAAAGCCCCATCTAGCAGAATGCATTATCTTAGATTGTATTACTACTTAAGTATTCCATGTCCCACTCATGTGTGTGCCCTAGGGTAACATGGTATTGTTAGCAAAGCAATTACAACTCCATTCCCCAACTTGTGGGTCCTGAAATTTACCGCTGTAATTTTGCAAGACGATCGCTTTTTTCGCATGTGATCACACCATTTAAGACAGGACTGTACCATTATTATAACAAGTAGTCACTGTGGGACAGATGGTAGCTAGGCAGCCTTGCCACTGCCCCAAGGGCTGGCAGTGAGCTCTGAACAGACTGCTTTGCAAGCATTACAGATCATATCATCAATTTTTAAGCCAACCCTCACCAGAGCCACCGCCTCTGGGAACCCTAATATTGTCTTCCGAATCCCAACAGAGAGTCCATGAACGGGAAGTCCCCACTCAAGACTCTACACCCATTTCCATCACCACAGCAAACTTGAGCCTCCCTGCCCTGCCTACCCAGGCTCCATATCTCCAGCCACAGAGTGTTTTATTCTGGAGGGAGGAGGGGACAACAGCAAGGAGGGAAAGGCCAAATGACAGAGCAGCAGCAAGTTAGTGCATGACAGAAAGGAGAGAGAAGCCAGAATCCACACTGTCCAGGGGACAGCTAAGCATCTCTCTGCTTTACCTCTCTTTCTTTCCAAGGGCCACAGTTGGTCAGGTAAAGCCTCCTGCTGATAAAACTGAAAGCACTCCTACCAAAACAGGGCAGGGCAGGAGCAGACCAAATCACAGACTGGCCCCAAGCCGACCTGCATCTAGTCCGTGCAGTTGGATTATCAACTCCGTGGCAAATGTGAAATCCAATGTCTAAGTACCGGGGTTCACAGCAAAGTGGGGTATGGGCTGGAAAGGCCCCGGGGAACCTTAGCATGGAGCAAACTGCATTTTAGAAGCATTTGCATATGCTCATCAGTGTCTTCCCTTGTATTCTGGCCACCCCCGTGCGTGCTTGACAGCTTACCGATCCAGTAACGCCAACAAGGTGAGTCGGTCATACCAGACTTTAATCCACTTCCCAGGAAAGATGATGAATTTGTAAAACTGCTCTCGGTTAAACTTTCCTTGTGCTGAAGAACACGATGAATCTTCCAGATCCTGACTCACATGCTTTACACACCAGGAACAAAACAGATCAAAAGCAGAAAGAGTGTCACTGTGATATATTCTTGTGACGAAAACATCCCATAGTTTGAAAACACAAGGGCCAGAGGTGGAGGTGGGGGCTGGAGAGATAGCTCAGCAGTTAAAAATGTTGTCTGCATTTTGCAAAGGACTTGAGTTCAGTTCCCAGCATCTAGACAGAAGCTTACAACTGTCTGTAACTCCAGTCCAAGGAGCTCTGATACCCTCTGCTGGCCTCTGCAGGTTACTACATGCATGTAATGCACGAATGCTTACACTTACACACACACACACACACACACACACACACACACACACACACACATCTTTTAAAATACGAAGCCTGTAGAGCTCAGTGGTGGAGAGATTGCATAGCATATTTGAAGCACTGTGTTCAACTCTAGTACTTTAAATATATATATATAGTTTCAGTACTAGATATAAATTTTCAGTATTTTATACACACACACACACACACACATATAGTTTCAGTCATATATAACAGTCATCGAAGTCCAAGAACCTAGTATGTGTTCAGAGTGGCCCAGCTGCTTCTTCACAGACCCCTGCAGAGCTCTGGGAGACAGCAGGCTCTATCTTCCATGCAGCACCAAGGTGAACTTGTTTACTCAGCTCAAGGACCAAGGAGTTACCCTGAACACAAAGTACTAATGCGTACATACGGCACAGGGAAGGAAAGCCGCCCTGTCGCAGGAGCCGCTGGCCAGGAGACAGAGTAAGGCTGAGACTCTGAGAACAATGTGTGTGCTGGCTCTTGTCTTAGCTAGGGATCCTATTAAACAATGAAACACGATGACCAAAGCAGCTTGGGAGGAATGAGTTTATTTGGCTTACACTTCCATATCACTGTTCATCATCCACAGAAGTCAGGACAGGAACTCAATCAGGGAAGGAACCTGGAGGCAGGGGCTGATGCAGAGCCCACGGAAGGGCTAGCCCTGTCCAGGCCTGCGTTGGGAGTGGACTGAGTTTCTCAAAGTACACATTCTGCAAGGGTCATCGGCACCAGAGAGGGAGCTCACAGACCTACCTGGACCTGTGTGTGACAAAAGCCCAGAGCCAATGTCTGAAGGCCTCAGAGGTCCAGGAAACATGGGTGACCACTAAGGTGCAGGTTGAGGGGGGAGAAGCTGTGTAACACATGGCCCTCAGAGAAGGGGGCAAAAGGTAGTCAGTGGGGCAGAGCCAGCCCCACCCAGAGCCAGGGATAAGCTTCACCCACAGCACCACACTGCATTTATTTATTTTTATTGTATATGTATGGATACTTTGCCTGCATGTATATCTGTGCACATGTGGGTGCCGGGCGTCCGTGGGAATAGAGAGAGACAGTTGTAAGCTACCATATGGGTACTGGCAATCAAACCTAGGTCATCTGCAAGAGTAGCCAGTGCTCTCAACCACTAAGTCATCTTTCCATCGATCATTCATTAATTTTTCACACTAGCATACAAGGTATTGAGTATCCTTCTGGCATCTTCCAACAACATGTTCTTTAGTGATTCTCCTCTCGCCTCATCTCCTCTTCCCTCCCCTACTCTCTTCTCCTGTGTCCCTTTTGCTGATCTCCAGTCCCTCCTCATCACCTGTTTTCCCCTTTCATGGTGTCCTTTAATTTCATGACTTAACCCCCCCACATACACACACATCTAAACTCATTAAACACTAGGATTCACATATGAGAATGTGGATTTCATTTTTCAGTGTCTGGGTTACTACACTCAGCAGTTTCTAGAACCACCCATTTTCTTGAATTTCTCATTTGTCTTTATAGCTAAATAAACTCCCGCTGTGTGCATACCCACATTTTCACTATCTGCTGGCGGAACCTAGGCTGCCTCTGTTCCTGGCTCCTGTGAGCAGAGCAGCACTAATCAGCGACGAGGGCGTGTCTGTGCGGTGGGATACAGAGTCCTTTGTGTGCATGTCCAAAAGTGACATAGGTGCTCTTTTTTAAAATTTATTTTTAATTGTATGTATGTGCTGGCGGAGGGCGGGGTAAGGTCATGTGAGTGCAGGAGTCGATGGAGGCCAGAGGGGGAGCTGGAGCTTTAGGAGGTTGCGGGTCACCTGACAGGCATGTTGAACACCAAAGGCGGGTCCTCTGCAAGAGCAATATGTGTTCTTAACTGCTGAGACGACTCTCTAGCCCCTACTTTTAATTTTTAAAGAAACTTCCACAGTGAGTCCCGAAATGACTTCACTAGTTTGCACTCCCATCAGCAGTGAACACTTGCCAAGTTTCTTGGTGACAGCCACTCTGACTGGGGTGAGGTGGTATCTCAGAGTAGTTTTAATCTGCACTTCCCTAATGACTAGGGATGTTGACCACTTCTGAAAATACTTATCGGTCATCTGTCTTTCTTCTATTGAGAACTGTCTGTCCTTTCCATTAGCCAATAAGGTATAAATTTCAGCACATAATATTATTAAGACTTCTTTGAGAAATTTTAGCAGAGCCGTCTTAAAAATCAAATATAAAAACCATATTAATTTTGCAAAGGTGAGGCACTTTTGAAGGGATGGAAACTTAGACAGGAGGAAGGCAAACATGGAGACTAAGAAACTTCGTGTGACCTTGAACTTACCCTCTTTACTCAGGCGGAGCCATAGGAGGCCCACCCTTCAAGTCAACCGCAAGAATTCCTTCCCCTGAGAAGCCTGCCCTGTCCCCCTACTCCCTAAGGCCCAGGCTCCAGTTGCAGCTCACAGGCAGGCCTGGGTCTGTGCCCAGCCTTCCATGGTGCCGCTGCCTGGGAATCTTGGCTCGGGCTCCCCCGCGTCTCATTAAAGCTTGCCTGGATGACTGAGTGAACATTAATATTCTTGGTAAAATAAGGGAAGGCTTCATATTTTACACCCTTGATGTCACTCAAACCAACAAAAATTCTTGTCTAAATCAAATATTTAAGAATCTTTGCATGCTTAGTAAATAAATACAAGGGTTGTCATAAAATTTTAA
Source organism: Cricetomys ansorgei (assembly GCA_026225945.1). NCBI lineage: Eukaryota > Metazoa > Chordata > Mammalia > Rodentia > Nesomyidae > Cricetomys > Cricetomys ansorgei. The sequence continues at coordinate 4,390,553 of JAMJFZ010000435.1, read as the reverse complement.
AAAGCAGACATTTTTAAAGCCATGTGGGGTAAGGCAGAAGAGCCAACTATGCTCTTGAGAGGTTTATGCATCCAAACAGCCAAAGATCAATACGAGTAGATTTTTATTGCATTTGGAAAAGCAATTACTGCAGAATGCAGTAACGTCCACAGAGGGTTGCCTGCCATCTGCACGGTCTTTTTTTTTTTCCCTCATCATTCAGTAGACAGCCTATAGAGATGTTTCATGGGAAAGTCAGGTGAGATCTGATTCACCAGTAGGAGACAGACCTTAAGACTTGCTACTGGAGCTGGGGAGGTGACCAAGTCAGTAAAATGTTCACCACACAAGCAGCAGGACTTGAGTTTGAGCCCCAGAACCCTTATGAAAAAGTCAGGCATGAGTGATGCACATTTGTAATCCCAGCCCCGGGGAGGCAGAGATGGGTGGGTTCCTGGGGCTTGCCAGCCAGCCATCCTACCCTACTTGGAGAGAGTACTAGGCTAAGGAAAGACCTTGTCTCAAGAGAGGTAGACAGTGCTCCTGAGGATGACTCCAAGTCCAACACCCTCGTGAGACTATCCTCCAGACTCCATACACACATGCACATATGTGTACCTGCATCTACACACACACACACACACACACACACACACACACACACTTTATTTAAAAAGATCCGGGGCTTCTACAGTAGCCACTAACAGCAACACTGGTACGCACATACCCGTGGGGTTTCCGACTGTGTCCTCCGAGCCACCATGAGTAACAGCTGCTGTTGAAGGGCACTGACTGCAGGGTCCCCTGAGGATGGATCTGGACTTTCTGAAGTGGTGGTGCTGGAAGAGCTGAGAAGAATCTCTCTGAGAATGGGAAGAACAATCCTTTGATGACCAGCTTGCATTAGAATGTATTATTTATTACACGGAAACCCAAGAAGGTTGGGAAAGTCCAGCACAGGAAGAAAATATCTGGGTCCTGGTCCTCATGTTCTCAATGAAGAATTAAAAATCCTGCATGAGAGGCTAACCGCAGGTACAAAGCCCCAGGCCTGGACACAGTTGCTGTGGTTGAGTGGATACTTGGTGCTCAGAGGCAACAGCTTTGATTTTCTGGGCATTGATGGGACAGAGGTGACCACTACAGGTAGACTGGGGAATTTCCAGACCCCAACTTGGAAGAAGCAGTAATGAGAACCTCTATGTGATGCTTAAATTGATTATGAACTTGGTAGGGCTTAGAATCACCTAAGAGACAAGTCTCTGGGCATGTCTGTGAGGAAGTTTCTAGATTGGGTTAACTGGGGTTACTGATCCCAGATGTGCATATGTGTTTGATAGTGGTTCTCAACCTTGCTAAAGCTATGATCCTTTTGTTGGTAGCAAAGGGTTCTTAATAGCAGAAAAGACGGGCATCAGTGCCTGCACCAGCGCGAGTACCTCGATCCACTGCACAGCACATGACACTTTAAAATGGAGGATCTTGGCACACTGGTTGAGCTCCAAGATGGGAAAGCCTGCCAGGGTGGTGCCTGCTTCCCCCATCTTTACAGAAACCTTGTTCACCAACATTGGCAAAAAGGACAGACTAAGAGCTTAAACATACAAGCCTAAAGATGGTTGGACTTTTCCTGACCTTGCTCATCCTCCTGTGGCTCAGGAAACAGAGACTGGACTGGAAGCAAGGCTGGGCTATAACCTTCAAATCTCACCCCCAGTGACCTACTTCCTCCAGCAAGGCCCCACAAACTCTCAAACCAGCACCACCAGCTGGAGACCAAGAGTTCAGACACATGAGTGTTTGGGGGCCTATTTTATAGAGAGGCTATTGAAGTGTCCATTAAGCATGGACCAAAGCGACTGGACCTCTCCCTTACACAATGCTCTGCTTCTTCTCTTCTTCCTCAATAAAGTAAATTTGCACCATGAGGCTGGTCTCTGAAGTGTGCTTCTTGGGCTGGGTGGCTCCATTACCCTCACCCTCTGGAAGCAACCCCTGTTCCAGAACACCCATCCCTGACATTTTCTGGCATGTCTGAAGTAGTAGATTGTGGAGCCACGCCTTTTAATAACGTTCCTCATGCTGTAGTGATCCTCAACCGTAAAATCATTTTCATTACTACTTCAAAACTGTAATTTTCCTACTGTTATGAATCATAATGTCGATATCTGACGCACATGATATTAGGAGATCCCTGTGAAAGGGTCATTCGACACCCAAAGGGGTGGTGACCCACAGGTTGAGAACCACTGCCTTAACATCTTGGACTGAGTAACAAAGAAGTGAGATGAACACCAACATTCACCTTCCTCTGCTTCCTGACTATGGATGTCATGTGACTCCTTCAGCCACGCCCTCCTCACCATGATGGAGGGCACCCTCAGATTGTGAGCCAAGGTAAACCCTTCCTTCCTTGGGTTGCTTTTCCTGGGCGTTTGAATACAGTGATGGAAAAAGGAACTGTGACATTCTGCTGACTCCCCAACCCCAGCACTCTGTCTGTATCACCCCATGGATACCCCAAAGCAAGGAAGCACATTGGAGAAGTAGCCTTTTTTAAATGGCTTCAGTCTCTACCTGAACACTTCTGGTATCTTAAATCATATGTGGGTCGACAAGACTTAATGGAACAAACTCAGTCCTGGCTCTTTTAACTTTTAAATTCATTTTTGCTTCTGTGTACATATATGTGCCTGCTTATGTGTACAAACGCCACAAGTGTGCAGTGCCCACTGGGCTAGAAAAGTATGTCAGATCCCCCAGGCCTACAGCAGCTGTGAGCTGCTGGTACGGGTACTGCGTGACAAGTGCCTTAAGCAGTCTTGCTGGTCCCCCTTCCATCTTATTTTTTGAGACACGGTCCCCCACTTTTGGCCTGAAACTTGACAATACAGCAACAGGGCCTGCCAGTCTCCACTTCTCCAGTGCTGCTGCCATGCCCAGCTTGTCTACATGAGTTTCAGGGGTGGGGTTCAAACTATGTGGCTGGCACTTTATGGGTAAGCCATCTCCCCATCCAAAATGTCTTACTTTCCAAGATAATGTGTTTTATCCCATTTAACCCATTTTGAATTCACTCTTCGATAGCCTGCAGGCCAAACTGTGCTATTAGAGGGATACAGGCATGTCAGTGATACAGTCTGACCTCTAACCTCTACTGTTCATCATATTCCTATGACCTTTCTCTTCTTATCTCCTGACTTCTGTGCTCACAAACTCACCCGCCCACCCACACGAATCCTCTCTGCTTGTACAAAGTAATTTGTGACTATGAATGATTCAACAAAGTCTTCCTTACAAAGAACTATGTCAGGCATAGACCAGGTAAAACAACATCACAGAACCCCAAAACTCTAAACCTCAGAATATTATGGTCTGGAGACTAAACTCAGGTCGTCTGCCAGAGCAGTATGTGCGCTAAACCAATGGTAAGCTGCTACAGTTTGATATAAAATAGGACCCCAAAGACTCACGCATTTGAACACTTGGTCTCCAGCTGGTGGTGCTGGTGTGAGAGCTTGTGAAACCTTTGGGGCCTTGCTGGAGGAAGCGGGTCATTGGGGGTGAGATTTGAAGCTTATAGCGCAGCCCAGCTTCCAGTCCAGTCTCTGTTTCCTGAGCCACAGAAATGTGAGGACCACTTGTGCACTCTCTTCCCTATCATGATGGACGGTCCCCCTGATACCGAGAGCTGAAGTCGCCCTTCCTCTGTCCACTTGTCACTGACACACTTGGCCACAGCAATGAGTGGCTCACCAGCACACTGTTCTTCCATTCTCTGGCATGACTGCTCCCTCGTGGACACCTCCCTTCTTAACGACCAGCTCATCACACCTGCCTCTAATGGAGCAATTCATTAGATTTATGAAGACAGCTTTCCTCTAAGACTTTGCTGGTTCCCGCAGACAACCACTGCAACTTGGTAGTGAGATAAAATAAAAATGGAAGTTCCTTGTTAGGATGGCATCAGAGACTCAGAAATTTGCTCTGTGGGAGCTGCACTGAAGTCAAGAAGCTAACCAGACTACTTTGCAGACGAGGAAGGGCATGCTGACACAGGAGCAGGAGAGAGGAGACACCCACACCCATATGTGAGGAGCTAGAGGCATACGGACCTTCTGCTGACTACTACATTAGGTGTCAGACATAGCTATGCTAGAAGCATGCCTGCTAATGCTTCCTGCCAAGATGCAAAGGAGGAGCTACTCCTGGGCTTGATCCTTCAGTATTATTAAGCATGCTTCTAATTGCAAAATAATGTGCCAATAACACTGGCTGGTGCTGGTGCTTAGTAGAGGACTTGCGGGACATGCACAAAGGCCTGAGTTTGGTTCTCATCACTGCACAAGCAGACCGGGGTGGCACACACCTGTAATCACAGCACTATGAAGGTGGACTCAGTAGGATCAGAAGTTCCAGGTCATCCTAGACTACATAGTAAGTTCAAGGCTAGCCTGGGATACATGAGACCCTGTCTCCAAAAGAAATATTGGCCAGAGAGATGGTTCAGTAAGCACAAGTGCTTGCTTTGGTCCCAGGCCCTTCACAGTGGAAGGAGAATAATGAATGTTGTTTCCCAGTGACAGAGAAATTATACCACTTGAAATTCTTCATACTTGCCAGATTTAAAAAACGGAAACAGAACAAGCAAACGAACGAACAAAAAATAGTTTGCTGACCCCTTGGAGAGCTCATCTTCCTTCCTGGGGCTCCAGGCCCACTGTGGGACAGACCAGCAGGACACAGGGCGAGATGCCTTAGGAAAGTTAGTTAACACTCACTGGCTGTGGAGGACACTAAAGGACAGCAGCTGATTGGGGGATGGGGTGGTGTTTCTTAAGCTGAGGATCAACTCTCCTTTCAGAAGGTCACACAAATGAAGGGAAGGCTCAGAGAGAGACAGCAGAGGGAAAGCAAGTGGGTGGAGTGTGCCCCCTTGTGGCAGCTGGGGCTGTGTGCAGGCATAAAGCCTGGGCTTCCGCCTGGGACCACGGGCTTGTGAGAAAAACTGCCTCTTAATGGTGTGTCTGAGAACCCAGGGTGAGGACACAGTGGGAGGAAGAGGTACTAGCAAAGACTAAGAAAGCAGAGAGGGCGTAGAAGAAACTGCAGGAGGTCCATGCCAGGACCATCACCTGCCCTCTGTTAAGTCTTTAATTCTGATACAAGGAACATGTATCTCTCATCCAAATTAACAGTGACACAGCTAAATGCCTGAGGTTAAATATCCCCAACGAGAGAGAGCTGAAATGTTCTGTGCCAAGGGCAGTGGATCGGGCTCAATGAAGCCCCCCACATCTCACTGTTCTGAGCACCTCACTGCCCACCGCCGTACCCCTCACTCCTGCTCTTCCAAACTCAGGGTCTCCGTTTCTTTGGAATAAAGCAAAAACCAGGTGATGCTTTCTTGTACTTCTCTGTCAACTTCCCTGCTTTTGGACCCAGGCATACCCATAAATGTCGTGACTGTAGGCTCTCAGGAAAGCATGTGACACACAAGCACAAGGACCTGCGACTGGACCCCGGAACCACATAAAAAAGTCAGGTGTGGAGCTGCACTCTAGTGACCACAGCGCCGAGAGGCAGGGAGAGGTGGACCCTCGGCACACACCGACCAACTCGCCAGCCAGCCCAGTCTACTTGGTGAGGCCCACGTCCCAGTGAGAGACCCTGCCTCAGAAAGAGAGAGAGAGAGAGAGAGAGAGAGAGAGAGACAGAAAGAGAAAGAAAGAAAGAAAGAAAGAAAGAAAGAAAGAAAGAAAGAAAGAAAGAAAGAAAGAAAGAAAGAGAAAGAAAGAAACACAAGGTCCAGAGGAATTGCGTGAGAGCTGTGCTAACACTGAGGTTTGGGTCTTTCAAAGGAAAGACACCAATAGATTACTCGGGAAATCTGTAGACAAAATAAACAGAAATCTTTGCTAAACAAGGTAAAAGGTCTTTTTCTGAGCTTAGTGGCACATCCCCGTCAGCCCAGCATCTGGAGACAGAGGCAGGAGGCCAGCCCGGGCCGTATGTCTAAACAATAAACAAGGGTTGGGGGGTAGCGCAGTCAATGAAGTGCTCGCAAGTGTAAGGACCTGAGTTTGATCCCCAGAACCCTCAGAGTGAAGCACGGCACTGAGGAGCCAGAGACAGGCGATCTCTGGGGCTCAGCAACCAGTCCGCCTAGCCTGTTGTGGAGCTCCAGGCCAATGAAAGACTGTCTCAAAAATGCCAAGGTGGACAAATGAGGAATAATATTTGAAATTCTCTTTTGGCCTACACAGAGAGAGAGAGAGAGAGAGACGCAGAGACAGAGAGACACAGAGAGACACAGAGAGAGAGACAGAGACAGAGAAGCTTTAGTTACAAAGCCTAGAAAAGACTAGTGGAAGTCCAATGTGCAGTGAACCATGTCAACTCTGAACATTTGTTAACTCTCCAGGCAACTTCTCCATCCGTTTCCTGCACTGATGAACTACTGGTGATCAGTTTTCAGGCAGATCAGCTCACTTTAGACTCTGAACTAGTAAATCAGTCCTTTCTTCTAGTCAGTTAAATATGAAGGGGATTTACTGTCGGGCAGCATTTCCCAGCAGCCCCTGGAAATGCTGTGACTCAGGTTTCCTGGGAGAGCAGAGCACAATCAGATAACCTTCTCAAAGGTACCAGCTTGATGGACAGCTAGTGTGTTACCCAAGGTGCTCTGCAAGTCTCCAGCAGTCAGGGGAGCTGTGCTGGCTTTCACTGTGACTTTGGAGCCAGGAAGGGAAATGAACTTCCTCTCTCAGCTTCCTCCAGGAATCCCTACAGAGACATGGAAGTGACCATGGCTCACAAGCCCCCATTCAGAGCAGAGCATCTGGGACATAAAACTGTCACATGACGAGGCCTCCCAATGGCAAGAGAATTGCCTTCCTGCCGGTAACGGGATGCAGTAGTTTAACAACCTAGTTGGAGGTGCTCCCAGCCACTGAGGTCACCTTAGAAAGGGAAGAGCTGTTTTTTCAGTACCTTCTATGGCTGAAAAGCTTATGGAGCCCTAACAGGCTCCCTTCCAACCTGAAAATCAACATTTGTGTTTGCTATGGTTGGAGGATCCAGAGCTTAACAGCCTTAAGAGCTAGGAACAGAATATTAAAGTACATCCCCAAAGCTGCCCTAGATGGCAAGATATGGAACCACGGGCCGCCAGGGGGAGACACCATATCTTTAGCTGCCTACTTTACAAAGGAGTATAGTGGCCCCTGTGAGAATGGACTTCCTTCTGACCAGATGCCAGGGGGTGCTTGCTGTGAAATATAACACTGAACTTCGACCTCCTTTTCTACTCAGAGGAGGCACAACCCTGACACTGCTGAGTGCCCTCTTAAATGTTGTATATAATGTGTGTGTGCACGTGTACGTGCGCGTGTATGTGTGTGTGGTCAACCTTGGGTCAACTCTCAGGTACCATCCACCATGCTTTGAGAGAGGGTATTCTCATTGGCCCAGGAGTCTGCTGACTAAGCTGGGATGACTGGCCAGTGAGCTTCGGGGACCTATCTGTTTCTGTCACCCAGTGCTCAGCTTACAAGTGTGCTATACCACACCTGGCTTTTTTGTGTGGATTCTAGGTTTCTGTGGTTGTGCAGCAAGCATTTTAACTTTCCAGTCCAATTTTAATTTTTAAAGCAAACCAGTGCATTAGTTCACTGTTTCTCTCAACTTATGGGTCAAAAAAGCTGACAGGGGATGGTGAGATGGCTCAGCAAGTGCAGATGCTTGCCACTGTGCCGGATGACGAGAGTGTGCTCCCCAGGACCCACATGGTAGAAAAAAGAGAATTAGTCCCCAAAGTTGTCCTTTGACTTTTACATATGTGTGGTGTGGCACACATACACACACGAGAGAAACAAAAAAAAAAAGAAAGAAAGAAAGAAAGAAAGGAAGGAAGGAAGGAAGGAAGGAAGGAGAAAGAAAGGTAATGCAAAAGTGCAAAAGTTTTAAAAACTAATGAATAAGAAATTATACAACATGAAACAGAAAATATACACAGGTGCTGAGATTCGAACCCACGTCAGTCTGAGGTAAGATTTCTGTTTATGTCGAGAATAGCTATAGATTGGACTTACAGCAGGTCTGTGTCCCAACATCAGCTCTGCTTCAGCTTTCTCACTGATAGAGAACCACTTCCCTCAGAGAACACAAAGCTGGAAGCTCTGCTCTGATATCTACATAGAATGTTCTGAGAGAGTCAGGCTGGAAGTTTCACTGATTAAAGGAAGCCCTGTTCACTCTGTATTCAAATATGTTGATGACTCTTTCAGGGTTATGAGCCACTATGTTGTTTCACAAAGACTCAGGGCATGCTGGGACACAATGTAAGGTGGGGGAGCCACCTGGTTCTTCCTGGTGGCAAAGCCACCAGCAACTGACATTGCTCTGGCTGGGTCAGAGGTCATTCTTCACCTTTAGTGTTACAGACAATGATTAAGAAATGGCGCCGTTTCTCCCATGTGCTCACACGTGTAAACCAGCGAGGGACTAAAATGTGGCTCAGTGGCAGGGTGCTTGCCTAAAATATACCAATGAAGGGTTGGGTGTAGCTCAGCCTCCAATCCTCTAGTGAGGGGTTGGAAGCATGGATCAGTGGTAGAGTGCTGCCTGGAATCTACCAGTGCTCTGATGGGGGTGTTGCTCAGTGATAGATCCACCATGGGGGGTTAGGGATGTGGTTCAACTGCAGTGCCCTTGCCTAGAGAGTATGAGATCCTGGGATTCATCCCCCAAAGTACACGTATATGAAAGAACTCTAGTCTGGAAAGGCGGTGCAGAGAAAATGAATCAAGAATGAGGTGGTTAATAAAGAGAAACTACAGAGAGAAAGCAAGTGTGGACGCCATTCAGTGAGGTGTGTGAAAGCTCCACAGCCCTTCTCGTCCACACAAGCGCCCCTTATGGCTTTATTCTTAAATTCTATTTTTCTTTATGTGTATGTGTGTGTACTTGCTTGTCTGTATGTGCACTACATGTGTATAGATGCCCACAGAGACCAGAAGAGGGGAGTGGATCCCCTAGGCTGAAGTTACAGGTGTTTGAAAGCCACTCAGCGTGACTGCTGAGAACTGAACTCATGTCCTATACAGGAGCGGCGACTGTTCTTAACTGCTCAACCATCCCTCTGGTCCCTGGTTTTAGTTTTTCAAGACTCAGAATATGTGACTACAATGTATGTTACATTGATAAATTGTCACATGCTATTTGAGCTCACTCAGGATTGTTCCCTGCCCAAGCCACCCCCCCCCCACCATTTCAGACCCTAGTGTACTGACCTCCCTTTTCTAGGGAGGTCCCTAGGACTGGTCCCCTAACTCTGTGGCAGGAAAGAAGAGATCAACAAAAAAAGTTCAAGAGTGAAAATATCTCACATAGCTCGGGTTGGCCTTAGCATTGCTGTGCAGCTAAGGATGACCTTGAACCTCTGATCCTCTTGCCTCTATCACTTCCTGTGCCACCATGCTTTGTTCAGACAGTGCTGGAGATGGAATGAAGGGTATCAACTCAGTCCTACCGTCGGAGTCACATCCCCAGGTTCTTAAAACACCATTTACAGTCTCCATGTGGGAAGCCCTTGACGTGCCAATTACATCACAATAGTTTGTAATTCTTCAAACCCACATGCAATTCTAATACACTGCACATAATAAATTTACTTCCACATTTACAGCAAGCAAGACCTACCCATTTGAGTTACCATAAAGAATTTCTAAGCCCAGGGAATCTCAGACCTACTCCACAGCTGGCGAGCTGAACAGCTGGCCCTGTGCACTGTGAGCCAATACTCTGTCCAGCTGTGCAAATTGATTCAGTACCAAGGGAATTCACTCCACTAGGAACCAGGAGCTGCTCAACCCATTTTCAACAGAACAGAAAAGACACCTAGGCCATCTACCTGTGAAGAGAAGCAACCACACTCCGGTGTGCCCGGGGCTGATGCTGAAGAGCTGAGTGGCCTCAGATTCCTTCACTCAGGTCCCCTCCCCCTCTCCACCTACACAATCTGTCCATCTTCCACTGGAGCCACAGCAACAGAAACGGTTCTGCTGAGTTTTCTATAATGTTAGGCTTTCATTTCACATAAAACTGCCTTGATCCCAAGGTCTGCGCTCTGCTGAGGAGCCTGAGGATCCCAACACTGCCCAGGCTCACAGACCTGGAGGCAAAGCCCACTCACCTGGCCTGAGAGACACAGTCACGGCTTGAGGGTAGATGCTGGCAGGAGCCTTCTTTCTGGTTTCCGGACTTTAGGTAACACGATCTGATTTCCCCTGCGAAGTCACAAGATTTGAGTAGCGTATCACCACCACACTCTGTGAAGCACACGCTCACGTTCACTGTCTAAAGTTAAAGGCGGCCCCATCAGACTGTTTGTAGAGTGGATTTCACTCATTCTGTTTGGCACTTGAAGCAGAAGTTTGTTTAGCAAAGGATAATGATGTTTAAAGAAAAATGATCAACACGTTTATCTAGTAACACCCGTTAGTATTCTCTTCATAACTGCCTTTGACCTATTTATCAGTGCCGTTCTGGTTCTGTAAGTCTATTTGCTTCCTTCTTTTCTTTAGTCCCCTCTGCCTTTTAAATTTTCTCTCCCTATGTAGCCCAGGCTGGCCTCCAACTATCAATCCTCCTGCCTCAGCCTTCTGCTGGGATTTCAGGTATAGACTACTACTATACCTAATGTTCCTTCTCAGGTAGCCCTGGCTGGCCTTGAACTCACTATACAGCCATGACAGCCTTGAACTCCTGATTCTCCTGCCTTGACTCTTGCGTGCTGAGATTATAGGGGTGGCTAAGAGAATCTATCGCACCCAACCGACAGATACATCTAAGTCCTTGCTTCATTTGTTTTCTATGTTCCATTCATGTAACAACAGGACTGATGAAGGCTGGAGCAGGTGGTTTCTGTGTGCATGTACATGGGTGTCACATGTAAAAAGAGGCTCAGTAGGCACGCAGATGGATGCCACAGAGTCCAGGCTGCCTAGCTAAGGTGAGCAAGTGTGGCCACTGACTGGGCCTAGGTCAGCCTGTTAATGAGGAAAAGGAAAGGTGGAATTCTTTTGCAGAGTTAAATGAGCTCAGCTGGTCCTGGGTACTGAGGTGTGAAAACCAGCTCCTGTCCTAATATAATCTCCCAGTCTCAAGGAACACCTTCCTCTGGGGCCCCAGGAAATGCAATTAACTCACTGTTGGAGGCCAGCCAAGTGGTCCTCAGCTCTCAGCAAAACAAAGCCAAGGCTGGACTCCATTTCCTGGAGGCTTAGATAAAAGTGCTCATTTTGTTTCACATATTCTTTGTTTCATTTTGTTTTCTGGGGTGTGTGTGTGTGTGTGTGTGTGTGTGTGTGTTACACAAGCTAGGCATCGGCTCTACCACTGAACTATATTCCCAGCACCTGACCTTCCCCTAACTGTAAGACTGGTCTTAGCTCTGTGGACACACAGATAATGAGCTAGATAAGGTCACAGAAGCCAGTATTCTCCAGAGTACTCAGGAACTGACAGTGGACCAGAGCCACGCAGACAGACAGACAAAGCATGCTTTCTCACGGGCGGGTCCTTGCTTCTTACATTTGTGTTTATGTTGGAGTGATTGTATACAGAGACCAAGAAACAGGAAAGGGACCAGAAGAGGAAGAAAAAGAGGTGGCGGGGGTGGGGTGGGGGAACAAGAGGGTAATAGAACACATGTGCTTTCAAAGTGGAAGAGGAATACCTGGACGGAAGGGTTCACACAGGATGGGGGCAGGGAGGGAAGAGGGAGCTGACCAAAATTAAACTGGTGTGAAAACTCCACAAGGAAACCCACTACTTTGTATGATGGTTAAAAAATAATTTTAAAGAATTGTAAAAGGACAGTAGCCAAGACCCTTCCCAGAACAACCCTTGTCTTTGCGACTCTGACCGAACCATTTGATTTGTGGTTCCTCATATGACAACTTTAAGTCATTTTTATATGAAGGCACCAAGAAAAGATACTAGGATCAGATGTTTAACAAATATCTAGTAAATATTTACTGAGTGCTGGGTACATGTCCTGCTGAAGTCTCCACTTGGGACAGGAAAAATCATTAGCAGATTATTATAAGACAAGAAATAACTACTGTAATGGTGTAGATCAGATCAACCTTCCTAATGTTATAACCCTTTAATACAGTTCTTCATAAAATTATTTTCGTTGCTACTTCATTAACTGTGATTTTACTACTATTATAAATCGTAATGTAAATATCTTATATGCAGATGGTCTTAGGTGACCCCTGTGAAAGGGTTGTTTGACCTAACCTCCCACCCCTCCATCCCCACCAAAGGGTTGCTACCCATGGGTTGAGAACCACTGGTACAAACAGAGCTAAAGGATTGAGTGTTTAGAGAGCAAAAACTAGGGCCCTGGGACGTGACTCAGGGGGTAGGGTGCTTGCCCAGCATGCACAGAGCCCTGGTTTCCACCCCTAAGACCACATTAAAAAAAAAAAAAAAACATAGTCACACACACTTGTCATCCCAACACTCAGGAGGGAACAGCTAGAGCATCAGAAGTTCAGGGTCATTCTGAGCTACTGAGTTAGTTGGAGGCTAGACTGGGCTACCAAAAACTTTGTGTCAGAAAAAGAAATAAATACATGAAAAATAAAATGTTTTAAAAGAGCAAAAATCAGATGCACCTGGTTAAACCTAAGGTTTGCCTGAAAAACCCTCCTTGTGAATAGGACATAAAGGGTAATTAGCATACGGCAGGCCCAGTGAACATAGCACATTCTAAGGTCCTGAGGTAGAAAGGAGAGACCATTACAATGCAATCCCAGGACTGTCTGCCTATTCTAATATGTAGCACTTAGATTATGGATCAAGCAGAGTCCCCAAGAAAGCCGTGGCTGTCTCCATTCTTGCTCTCAAGACTCACCACGCTCATCGATGAAAACATGCATGGCATCCAGAGACATCTCCTCCTGCACGGAAGTTTCCGGCCCACTGATGACCTGCAACACTGAGCTGTCTTGTTGGGAAGTCACCCTGTAGATGATCTGCCTTTGCCGACTGCCCTGGAAACTTAACACACACAAAAGCTTCAAGGAAGGGGAGGGGTTGGGGAGAGGGCTCAGCAATAAAGGGATCATCATGCAAGTGTGAGGACCCAAGTTCCGATCCCTAGGACCCATGCAAACCAAAGCCAAGCACTGATGAAAACTCCCATAATCCCAGGGCTGGGAGGAGACAGGAGGGGCCCCTGGTTCCCTGGTCAATCAATGTGGCTGCACTGGTAAGCTCTAGATTCAGTGAGAGATGGAGAGCTCCCGAGAAGATATTCAACATCTGGCACACACAGCCACCCATACACGACACACACACTCACACACACTATCAGGAATTCCTCCCCAAAGTATTAAAAGAAGCATCTGGTAGGAGAGGCTGCCTCACACTTCCCACAGCGCTGTGACCAAGTCCTCCTTACAGTGCTGCGGTCTTGGCAGGGTCTTGGCTTGGCAAATCTGGTTTTCCAGGCTTGGGATCGTTTCCATTGGGCTTTTTACTTTCCATAGCTTTGTCCTTGGTGCCTGGGGAGGCATGATCTGGAAAACACAGCTGTTGTGTTAATAACAAGAAACAGGAGCTGGGCAGTGGTGGCCCATGCCTTTAATCCCAGCACTCAGAAGGCAGAGGCAGGCAAATCTTTGTGAGTTTGAGGCCAGCCTGGTCTATAGAGTGAGTTCCAGGACTGCCAGAGTCACAACAGAGAAACCTTGTCTCAAAAAGAAACAGGAAAATTCATCCCAGTGCTCTGGGAATAAATAAACTGTCAGCCCTGAAATAAGAAATGAACAAAGACTCAGGTCTGGTGGCTTAGACTGATAATCCCAGCATTTGGAAGGTTGAGACAGGAGGATAGTTGTGAGTTCCAGCCCAGCCTGGGCTACAGAGTGAGACTTTGAATTAAATGAGAGAGAGAGAAAGGAGAGAGGAAAGGAGGGAGGGGAGGAGGAGAGGAAGGGAGGAAAGGCAGGTTTCTAAATAGATGTTCCTTTTACTAAGTATGAAAGTCTATAAATATGTTTGAAGCACAGACGTGTGTGTTTGGGACAAGTTGTTCAGGCAACTACAGGCTCCATCCACTCTGCCAAGGGATTCAGAGACTCTTTTACCTGACGCAGTGGCATCCACTACCCTTCTGGAAGCCTCCCTTACCCCCAACATACACAGGCATGAAAACATCCTAATGCACAAATGCATAGCCTCAGATTTAAAAAGTAAAGTCTACAGTAGACAACCCGTTTCTGATCCCACTGGCCATTCTTAAATCTCACCAGTCTTTCTATTCACTCATTCTCTACATGCCAATCTTCCAGCTAAAGGCAGCACAGTCCCTTGGGATGGCAGACACTTGATTGCGACTGACTTTGAACTACTGGCTTAGTGGAAGGTAATGCATGACCATGCTCACCCTTCACTGGGATTACCTGAAGGTGAAAAACTGTTCAGAAATCAGCAGGTATATATGGGAGAGGAGGGCTTGTTTAAAATCTCTAAATAGCAGCCTAGACTAAGGGTCTTGGTTTATATGCCACTATGCAAAGAGAAGAAAAACCGTGGCTTGTGTGTAGACACAGGGGTCAAAAGCGTAAGTATCTTCTACGTCAAGGCTAACCCTGACGGGTCTCAGCCTGGACCTGAAAACAAGAACAAAAGGTCTGGACACACAGGCCATTATAAGACACACTGTTGAGGGAAAAGAGAGATGGTGCAGCTGATAAAGCACTTGCTGTGTGAGCATGAGGTTCTCAGTTCAACCCAGAACCCCAAGAAAAGCCAAGCACGGTAGCACACTCCTGTAACATCAGTCCTGGGAGGTGGAGACAGGCAGGTCCCTGAAGCTGCTGCCTAACTCCAGGCTCAGTGAGAGATCTTGTCTCAAAAAATAAGGTGGAAAGCAATAGAGAAAGACGGCTGACATCACCTCTTGCCTCCGCACACACACATGCACACACGTACACGTGTGCACAAACACACGTGTGCATGCACATGCATGCACATGTATGCACACAGACATGCCATTGGACTAAGAAGTGCAGTGATATGTCCAAAGATGTCAACCACATCAGCACAGCTGTCCCTTCTTGGACTTCTTCCTAGTTGTGGAGGAAATAGCTGGCTTCAGAGTGAGCCCAGCCCTAAGCATTCCCAGTGCATCAGTGGCAAATGTCCCTGGCACAAAAATATGTTTGGATATCATTTGACACTGTGAGGCAGGCAGCACTCACAGTTGTCAAGAAAATCATGACACCGGAACAAATTACTGTGCCAGGCCCCATCACAGAAGACCAAGAGAGCCACGCGGGGCAACTCCCCACACCACCTTGCTGGGTCTGAGTACATTTGTTCATCTCCAACATCTTAGGTCCTCTTCCTTAATGTGGACATTTCTTAGATCAGTATGTGGACCACCTCCCCAGGCCTTCTTAATTCTGACAATTGCACCAGAGCACACTGGGGTTTTTATTTTCCTAGGCACAAAATATTTTTCATAAAACGAACCAATACTAAAACCCCCTTTAACTCTCATATTTACTTTAATGTTCTCAAATGCCACTAGATACTCTTCCAAGCACCCCCAAATGAGTACATCTGTAGACACAGCGTGGCATATCAACAAGATCACAGCAAGTGTGAAGTGTCCGAGAGGGAAGCTCACAAGCGAAGGACACTTATGCGCTTCACAAGGCTTCTCCCCGAGGAGAAGCATTAGGGTTTGGGGGACATTCTCCAATTGGCGGTCTCCTGGAGGAGACTCTCTGACCTGTCATACCACCTGCAAGTTGTTCAAGAAACCCAGAGGTGAGGCTTTATGGCGGAGCCATTCACAGAGGGAGGACTTTGTGGTGATGCTGCCGCCTCTGTGCCATCCACGTTTTTATAGGCAACAGCAATCAACTCACTGGGTCACTGAGCTAGTCTGGGGGGGAAAGGTTGCTCTGGTCTGTCCTTGATGCCCTGTTTGGAACATACAGACATTGGTTCATGTCTCCCTGAGGAAAATCACACACCTACGCCATAAATAATTCTTCAACTAATACCTTTGTGTAGCACGTTTAGGATATTGTTTTGTAGAAATTTCTAGAAGTTAAGAGACTGTACAAAACAAAAGGATGATGACAAAAGTTACTATATGCAGATATCTCTAAACAATAGTCAAAGCAGCCAGAAATCCACACATCACCTTCAGCTCCAACCCAGGACCAGTCTATTGTGGGAAAACCAAGCCTGTCGGAAGTCAGGCCAAGACTAGGAAACAGTCCAGGACGCCATCCTGTGCTGTGACATTTAGCTTCACACAGGCAGGACCTCTCAGTGACAGAGCTTCCCACATCTCTGTCCCTGTTTTCAGTGTTTCCAAGCAAAGAAAGTCAAACTCCCAGCCCTAACCAACCACACAAGAGAGCCCAAGTCCAGCTCCTCCAGCCAACAGCTTCCACCCAGCACACACCAGAAGCCCCCTCCCATCCTCACCAAGAAACTGTGTATGACCCTCCTGGCTTTCAGTTGCTGCTCAAACCAGCTGATCCTTTTGCTCTGAGAAAACCCTTATTTGCTATGAGCTGGTAGCTGTGGGTATGTTTATTTACACACAAAAAGGACAAAAATGAAATAAAACAAACTTTATGTTGCTATTATTTGTGGCTTTGGTTTGGGTTTTTACACACGGTCTCAACACACAGCCCAGGCTGGCCTCAATCCTCCTGCCCCAGCCTCTCCGGAGCCAGGATGACAAGCGGTCAGCACCGCACTCAGCTCTAGGCTTTTAGTGATGTATGATTTTCCACAGCGTTGAGTTGAAGGATGATGTGAGGGCCGAGGACCATTTGCTGCCCTTCCTGGCATGGCTCAGCTGATGGAGAGCATTCTTAGGAGAATTAAAATCTCCATCTTACTCGAATCAGATCCAAGGTCATATTGCATCCTCCTGTCAATCAAGACTATGACTAGAAGATATACTCCAGATGTCTAGTGTCACCTGACACTGTCACATTGCTGTATAGAACATTCTGGAACTGGACTTTCAGATGACAGCAACCAATTTTTCTTCAGAGATAGGATAGCACACAGCTGTGGCAAATCTCAACAGGACTGAGCACCACTGAAACCTCTCTGGTGCTCATGGCTTCCAGGCATAAGACTTGCTTTGGCCCTTTTTTTGAAGGAGATGCACGGTCTAGTCCCACTGAAGCAGAGTAGAGGGACAGAGGAATCTCAGAGACACAGGAGGCAAAGGCAGCCGGGAGCCTGACTGAACTCTCTCTCCACCTGCCAGTCAGGACACCGGTTCTCTAATCACTGCTGTCAAAGCTGCCGACAGACAGACGTTTCTTTTCTAGGGAGATATTTTGAATAAGAATGTTAAAACAGCAATGACTCCTTGCTTACGTTCTATATCCAGCCTTACTACCTCTCTGGAGGTAACCCTGAGTTTTCTGGGACTCTTAAAAGCAAGAGTATAAATTTGTTTATAGTGAAGTTTTAGTTTGCTTCTCTGTTGATATGATAGAACACTCTGACCGAAAAGCAACTTGGGGAGAAAAGGGTCTATTTTAGTGTACAGGTTACATTCCATCATTGAGGTGAACCAACACAGAGGCCACGGAGGAATACTGATTACTGGCTTGCTTCTCCTATCTTGCTTAGCTACCCTTCTTATACACCCCAAACCTTCCTGTCTAGGGACAGCATACCCATAGTGGGCTGGGCCTTCCTCCATCAATCAACAAAAGGCTCCACAGACAAGTCCACAGGTCAATCCAATGGAAGCAATTCTCCACATGAAGTTCTCTCTCTCTAGGTGTGTCAAGTTGACAAGAGTAGCCATCACATCATCTCACCTTCTCCTGTGGCCTAGGTTTTACCTCATCAACTGTGTTTACAAGTAGTAAACCCTGGGGACCACCTTAGCATCTCATTTATACTCCTCAACAACCCCTTGTGATGTGACCCTAGAAGCCACCCAAACCACTATATATGACTACTATAAAGACGCTTAAGTGTGACTCTCTGGAAAAGTACACACTCGGGTGCGCACTCTTCTTTTCCTAAATGCCCCTCTATTAACGGCCACATTTGCATCTATTTTAAACTTTTTCTCTAACAAATTCAAACTCTGCTTCACACTTCCTTATCCTGAAATTCCTGTCTATGGTGCAGTGAAGAATTCCAACTCCACCTGAGTCATGGTCTCTGTGAAGAACACTTCAGGCTGTGCAGGTGATAGCATGGAGCTGAGTTTCTGGTACATGGCCTTTGGCCCCTGATACTTTCCCTCTTTGGAACCATCACAATCTCAACAACCAAGCCTGGTCCACTCACAGAATATCCTCGCTGTGGTTTTAATGTGAAATGTCTCTTGCAAGCTCATATATTTTGAATGTTTGTCTCCAGTTAATGGTACTGCTTGGGAAGTATGGTTTGAATGAGAATGTCCCCCATAGGATCATATACTTGAATACCTGGACCACAGTTGGTAGAATTGTTTGGGAAGGATTAGAAGGATTAGAAGGATTTGTAGGAGGAGACATGTCACTTGGGCTTTGAGGTTCCAAAAGCCTACACCATTCTTAGTGTTTTCTCTCCTCTCTCTCCCTCCCTCCCTCCCTACCTCTCTCCCTCTCTCTTTCTCTCCTCTTTCTCTCTACCTCATGCTTGTGGGAGCAAATGTAAGCTCTCGTATACTGTTCCAGTGCCATGTCTGCTTACCTGCTACCATGCTCCTCTCCATGATGGCTATGGACTCACCCATCTGAAATTGTAAGCCCCAGTAAACTCTTTTTTCTGTAAGTTGCCTTGGTCATGGCTTCTCTTCATAGCAATAGAAAAAAATAACTAAGACAGGAAGGAACCATTGGGAGATGGGGTGTCATAGAGGAAATGTGTTACTGGTAGAAGACCTTGAGGATTTATAGCTGGGTCCTACTTCCTGATCCCTCTCTGCTTTTTGTTCCTCCAAAATGTCCCAGCTGCACACCCCTGCCACCGTGGAGCCATCTGCCACCATGCCTTCCCCTCTCTGGCCAACTACAAATCATCAAACTGAGCCAAAATAAACCCTTCCTCCTTTAAGCTGCTTTCTGTCTGTTATTTGGTCACAGTGACAAGAAATGATTAGTCTGGCCTGCTAGGGCTCCACCTCCTTGCAGCCCAGCTGTATTTCTATGATGCTTAGTTTTAAATGTCAGCTTGCCACAGCCTAGAATCACTTAGGAAGAGAGCCATTATGAGGGATTGTTTACATCAAGTTGGCCTGCAGTACATCTGTTGGGGACTGCCTTGGTTGCCTTAACAGGTAGGAAGATCCACTCAGAATGTGGGTGGTACCAACTCAGGGTCTGGGTCTCCAAACTGTAAGAGTAAAGACATCTGGGAACCATGCATGGAGGCAAGCAAGGATGAGTTCATCCTCCCTCTGCTCTTGGCTGTGGATGTGATATACCTGCCTGCTCGTGTTCCTGCCTTGATGTTCCTGCCTCATTCACAGGGATGAACTGTGTCCTGGAACTGTATGCAAGCTGAATAAACCCTGTCTCTGCTAAGCTGCCTTTGGTAATGGTGTTTTATCACAGCACAGCAGGGCCATTTGTAATGCGATGCCATTCTGATTAGACTCAGCTGACCAAGGAGTTTAAGAAGTACAGAACCTCATGTGGACAAACTTAATAAACCTTACAGGTGGCCTGGTGCAACACAAACACAGACATGTGTTTCCATCACTGGGAAAGGCAGAGGCAGGAGGATCAGGCTATCTTCAGCTATATATGGTGAGCTGAGGTCAGCCTGGGCTGTATGAGACCCCATCCCAAAAACACAGGAGCTGGTGAGGGTGCAGATGTAGCTTAGTTGGGGGAGTACTTGTCTAGCATGCACAACGCCCCAAGTTTGACCTCAGTGCCACATAAACTGTGTGTGGTAGTGCACACGTGAAATCCCAGAACATGAGAGGTGGAGAGTCTTCAATTCAAAAGTCATCCTTGGCTACACTGTGAGTTCTAGGCTAACATGGGCTACAAGTGAGCAGTGAGATGGTTCACTGGGTAAAAGCACCTGCTACCAAGTTGTCTTCTGACCTCCACACAAATGCCATGACACGTATCACCTCTCCCGATACACCATACATATACATACATATATACATACATAAACACATAAATAATAAATTTTAAGAAACTCTTATGTCAAAAGCATCATTACCTTTGCTTCATGTACTGTTTGTTTCAAATTTAACTGACTTGGAGGAAGATGCTCAGAGCCTCTGATGTCCTGAGAGCAGAGATTGGCCAGCAGCTAAGCAAACACTGCCCTGCATGTCACAGCCAGCAGCCTTGTTCACCTGGCTCAGCATAGACACATACAGAATGATACCTATACCACAGCATCATGGGAGTTTAAAACTAAAAGACATAGAGCTCTGGTTAAGTGGTATCATTTTTGGGTTTTTGAGACAGGGTTTTTCTGTTGTAACTCTGGATGTCCTGGAACTCACTCTGTAGACCAGGCTGGCCTCGAACTAAAAGATCTGCCTGCCTCTGCCTCCAAAGTGTTGGAATTAAAGGCATGTGCCAACACCATCTGGCTAGTGGTATCATTTTTATCAAAGGGGAAACCACCTCCCTGGCAAACAAACCCCTCTAGGAAACATGGTTGCAGGGGCCCTGGAGCAGGCTGCCACAGTCAGCCTCAGATCAGCACCTCTTGTACTGATCAGAAAACTAGGGAAAAGTAAGGAAAACCTTTGAGTCTTGACTTTACAAGAGGTACAACTATTGCATCCAAAATACCAGATTGTATGTGGAACATGTAAGGAGCTGCAAGATTAATCCTCATTCACATTCTGGACACTTTACAGAGGTCCTGGCAAAAACCAATGATGGAGAAGGCAAAACAAGAGTGAGTGAGGACCC
The DNA here is from genome assembly GCA_026225945.1 of Cricetomys ansorgei. Taxonomy (NCBI): domain Eukaryota; kingdom Metazoa; phylum Chordata; class Mammalia; order Rodentia; family Nesomyidae; genus Cricetomys; species Cricetomys ansorgei. The sequence continues at coordinate 4,369,614 of JAMJFZ010000435.1, read as the reverse complement.
TCCCAGGTAAGGCAGGCTATAGTCACTCTAGCTAATGTAAATAAGCATGTTTTTGCCAGTGTTTGCTATGATGTGTTCAATTTGGAAGAACTAGGAGTTTCCACATTCTGAAACATAGTTTTGTAGGAAAGGTAAGGATGTGAGCACACACACACACATATATGTGCATACAGGTGTGTGTATCTGCACACCTATATGTGCATATGCACATATAGCCAGAAGTTAGTATCAGGCGTCTTCCTGGATTGTTCTTACCTTTATTCTTGAGACAGTCTCTCACGGAATCTAGAACTCGCCAGTTCAGCTAGACTGGTTGGCAGGTGAGTCCCCAAAGATTCTCCTGTCTCAGTCTCCTCAAGACTGGGATTTCAAATACTCAATGGCGTGCCTGGATTTCTTTTCTCCATGGGTTCTAGGGACTCAAACTCAAGTCCTCACAATCTCAAGTAAACATTTTGCCAATGGAGTCATCCCAGTCCCCAGTGTAGGTTCCTTAATAGAAATGTGCTTTGTGCTGACTTTCCACTTTTCATCTCATCTATACTGGAAGAGATGTCGATTTTCAAGTTCTTGGAACCGTAGGAAAACAATTGCTTCTCTCCATGGAAATAAGCATCCTTGGCTTCTAGAAAAGCCAGAAACTTGTCCATAAAGCCTTAAGTTTCCAGTGGAGTGAGTGGATGCAGGTAGGGCCTCCCTAGTCTGAAAACTAGAATCTGGAAATGCTCCAAGATCCAGAATTTTCTGAACAGCAATGTGATTTTTCAAAAGGAAATTTACACCTGACCTCATTGACAAGGCACACTTAGAATACAGGAGCATACAGCCATCCATGGCTGTGTATGCGGTAGAGCCAGAACGAAAATGAATGTGACATTCACATGATCATCATAGACTCAGGTCTTACCCTAAAAATACCTCATTGTGTATAGTTAAATGTTCTAGAACCTGACAACATTGCAACTCTGAAACATGTCTACTCTCAAGCATTTTGGATGACAATGTAATAAGTATGAGGAGCAGAAGACAGCAACGTGGCTGGGGAGATGGCTCAGACCATAAAACACTTGCCTCATTAGCATGAGGAGCTGAGATCAGATTTCCAGAGCCTACAAAAAAGATGGGTGCTGTGGCAGGTGCCTATAATATCACTTCTGCAAGATGGGAAGTAGAGTCAAGTAGGTTCCTGGAAGCTCATAGGCCAGCTTGCATCCACATGTGCACCCACACACATGAATGCCTGTGCAATCATGATCACGCATGCATCTGTACACACACACACACACACACACACACACACACACTCACACACCAAGGAACAAAGCATCCCCTGAGAGCTCATGCCCAAGATTGGATAAAGCAGGCAAAGGACAGACTGACATCCCTCACCCCTCTCTGATGTCATCAGAGAGAAGTAGGTGGCATCTCACCTTCAGGACCCTGATTTGCTCCTTTCTGTTCAGTTGCTGAGTCAGAGGCCACCACCTTCGATGTATTGATGGACTCCAATAGGGAGACAAACTCCAGAAAGTTGGATTCATTTGGAATCTGTCCTTCTTTGGCCTCCAGGTCTGATTTGGATGTTGGGATGGGTTTCTCGCTATCGCTGGCTACCTCCTTGGTACTCCTGCTCAAGAAGACATCAGTCCCACTGTCCACACTGAGCACACGGGCATGCTTTTTCTCGTGGCTGCTCTTACAAGAGGCTGGGTCGAGGTTAGCCTGGCCCTCCCTGCTCCCCTCAGACTCAGAGTCCACCCTGGGTGTGAGTGGTGCAAGTGTGGGGCCCGGTTCTAAGGCATCTGTTGGAGTGGGACTGTGGTCCTTAGTGCTACACTCCCCATCCCCAGATCCACAGCCAGAACAATGATCAGAGGACGTCATCTCTATTCTCTCTGGGGTCCTTTCTCCTCTATTTCCTTCAGGACAAGAGATGCTTTTTCCTCCTCCATCCTCAGTTAACTCGAGGGTGATCAAAGGAATTCTGACCTGCTCAGGGTCTGCAGGACTGGTCAATTCTTGTCTAGCAGGCTCAGCATCAGTCCTGTCTGAGCTGGTTACCCTCAAGTGCAGGGAGCTCTCCAGGTCACTCATGGAGTTTGGGGTACTGCTCA